>OX376697.1:26731505-27331505 GCA_947389925.1 Coelopa pilipes
GACGTCTTCGCGATCTTTTTTCACAATACTAGGTAGTGAAGTAAATATGCCAATCCAAACATTTCAAAGGATACCAGTATTTTTTATATACGGCATAATACGCCGAAGGAGAGCCTGTAAAAAGTTAAAATATTATTTTTTCGACATTCATGTTATTGATTTTGCAGATATTTTTACTTTTTTTACGCATGTATTTTTAGAAACATTACCTTTCCTTGCGTACATTAATCATAGCAATAACTTTGTCATGCGTTAGACCAGTAATTAATTTACAAACTAATGCATCCTTCAATTTTAATCAATCCTTCAATCAAGTTTAAATTTCATAGGCAAATTTATTTTTTAGTGAAGAATTCAGTGGCTGCGGATTTGATGTTTCTCCCGCCCTATCTTCAATTGATTTATTAGCATTTCCAAGTTGTTCCGACCTCTTTTTTTGTTTTGCTCTTCAAAAATAAGCATTATTACAAAAATTTAGCTACTGTATGTACAAATACTGTTGTTACAAAGGCAAAAAGGCACCATTTGGTAATTTTTTTCAAGAATTTTGGTTACAAATTTTGCCAACAGCAACAACACTGACTGGAGTATTTTATTAACTAACCAATGTTGTCCGTTGAGAAACAATCCTTATTTTGGATTGTGAATTGTGGAGTCCTAATTGTGGATTAGCAACTATAAAACTAGAAATACCGATTGCACTTGTTTGTGCAAAAAAGATGAAGTTGTATTTAAATTATAAAATAGCACCATAAGAATAAGTGATATTTTAGAGAACTATTACGATATTCACCATTCTTTATCTCATAATTACATAATACATCGCAATCGAAATAAACTGGAGAATGTTTTAAATTAAAAAATCAATTTTAGAACAATTTTATATCACAAATATGAGAATTATTATAAATTTTATTTTGTTTGTAATTTTAAATTCTGTTGATTGTGAAAAATATTTATTGTTGTTGTAAATCATTAGGAAGGAACAAATAGGACCTTCGTAAAAAGCAAGGCGAATCTGAAGAAACAATTATATCAATTAATTGTAATTAATACTTCAATATACAAATATAATAAACATTTCAATTAATAAGAAAATTAAAAACAATTGTTTACACATTGGTAACATATTATATAAATTATCGCATATCTACTAAATCTTATTGGATCGTACCGGTCCGGTTTTGGTAAAAATATTCTTTTCAAAACGTAGATGGTCATATCGCCAAAACACAGTGTTAGAACATTAAAAACTGGATTTGATATTAAATTCATTATCATTAAATTTTACAAGTATGTTGAAATAAAGATCAAAATATATTACAAAATTTTGTAAAAGGTATTTGAATAGAATTCAATTACAGAGATAGATTTTTGCTTTTGTCTAAAGCATTACATAATCAGGTTACTTTAGTTGTCGATCAGATGATGGAGATGGTTTAGGTAACTAGAAGCTTAAATTAATGAATCATTTGCATAAACAATGCTTTTAGAACTATTGTGTTAATAAGGAATTCTGTAAATAAAGATATTGAACAGGTGTGGAGCTAAAACCTAGAGAAGCACCTCTATTGACGACGCCTAGGTATATACTTCATTTATTTGTACATTACAAAAAAAAAAAAACAGACGAATAATTTTAATAGAAATGGTTTACGTATTTTAGTTTAAATAGAACATTTGTGAAATGCACAATCAAAAGCTTTTATATTCAAAGTAATAGTAATAGTACATCTTTTATCACAAAGATAGCTCATTACATCAATATGAAATTTTAAAGAGCCTCTTTTAAAATTGATAAATGAATGGCCTCTTTTAAACCCAAATTGATGACTTGGGATATAATAAAAATCAACAATATTCTCTCTAATCTAATAACACACCCTAGCAATTTACCTATCTAAGACTAGGTTGAATTTTATTTATAAGTTGTTCATAATATTTGCTTGAGCATGCCAATTTGTTTGATGATTAATTTTAAAAGCTGAATCTGGATAGAAAGTAATTGGTAATCTCGACCATTTCGGTTGAAATTGGGATAAAACTGATTGTCTTTTTTGCAATCGTATTTGATTTTTTAACTCATTTGTAGGGGAATGTGAAGCGGACATAGTAATGATAGCGTTTGTAAATGTATTGATGTAATTGTGCCTTTCACAGTTGGATAATCCGATTTGAGGGTGGAAGTAAATCCGATAAGGATAGTTGTAAACCAGCTTGGAATTCCAATTAGTTTTATTATAGGAGGTTAAATAGCGAGAAGGATTTATTAATGGCCGATTAATTTAACTGGTTTAACTCGTTTAATGAAGTTGGAAGTGCATTAAGAGATTGGGGTGAGAGATTAACTTCACAAATTCTTGTAAACTCATGGGAATAATTGCCAATCATCTGGATCTATATGAAATTCATTCGGAACTTTACTTCTTTTTTAATTAAGTAATCTCCTGGTTTATATGTTTGGCCACACTTAATCCAATCTAAAGGTCTTGCGCATTAAATTTCCTTGGAACTAGATTTTGGAGCTTTCCCAAATATTACTTGATTGAATACCTATTAAATATGTACAATGTCGCATAATTTCTTCCCAGTAACTAAAGTAACAAAGAATAAACCAGTATCAATTTATTACGAGCGAAGCATGGAGTAACAAACTTGAAAAAAGATTCCAAAAACCCAAAAAACAATTACCTTTCTACCAAACAAATTTTGAAGAGAAAAAATCTACTAGTTTTGGTTAAAAATAACCAAAACGGATGTCGACGGTATTTTTGTGGATGAATCTGAAGTCTGAGGTCCCAAATTGTCCTTAATGGAATTCGAATTAGTTCTTGCAAAAATTAGAGAATAGAAAGGAAAACACAGTATAACATTCCTAATAATGTTTATATTTAACTATGACTATATATATATGTGGTAGAATATTATAGTATATTGTTACTGTATTGATATGTTACCTGTTCATAACCTACTTATTTGTTTTGTTTTGTATAAAATACTTTTTGAAAAAAATGTCAGATTAAATCTTTGTGAAAAGTTTAGTTTGAAAATATTTCAATAAAGTAAGACTCATTTTTGATAATAATTTAAAACGAATAAGGATACCACATTTTTGGGGGCTCAACCTAAAGGATTCAAGACAGAAGATTGGAGACTGAGGTGCGAGAATTGCAAGACGCAGACTGAAATTTTCAAGACGGAGAATTTCAACTAAAGACAGAGAATTTTCATTGAAGACGGAAAATTTTCAAGAAGACGAATTTGAAGAAGTTTTGGTGGAGTATCCTGCAATTTTGTAAAATAATATCCTAAATAGTGAGTACAATGGAAAATTCAAAATTAGATTTGTCCAGCATAAGATGTCTGTTGCTCAACTGCGAAGCGAGCTTGATCAGCGCAAGATGTCTGTACAGGGTTCTAAAGCGGTTTTGAAGCTACGCCTAATGAACTTGGTAGCTTCAGATTGTGGAGAAAAAAAAGCTGCCGAAGCAGTTGATGACGGCATTATACAAAATTCAAGAAGTAATGTGAGTTTTCAATACCCTGATAATGGTGTTGCTGAAGGTGGATGCATTGAACGGTCCAGAATGATATCATTCAAAGATTTTGGAGACTCTGTACCAATTTTTACTGGAGAAGACAGAAATGTATCTGTGGAATCATGGATTACAAATATAGAAGAGATGAGGTCGTTATTTGGATGGAGAGATCCAGAAATGCTGATTTTCAGTAAAAATCGGCTAAGTGGAGCTGCAAAATTATATGTTTTATCACTTTGAGGAATTTTAACCTGGTCTCAATTCAAGATTTATATTTTACAAGAATTTAAATCACAAACTAACAGTCGAGATATTCATGAATTCTGCGTCGTCGTCAAAAGCTCACTTCAGAGTCTTGGAGGACATATGTGTACGAAATGAAAGAGTTAGGTTCGCGCATTAATTTAGAAGACAGTGCTGTTATAGCCTATATAGTCGATGGTGTAGAGGATAAATCTATGGAGAAAATGATTCTTTATGGAGCAAGTAATTTTCAAGACCTGAAAGATAAGTTCATTGAATATGAACGTATACAAAATTCGAAAACATCAAGTTATGCGAAGAATGTACACAGTACAGAATGTACAGTTCCAAAAATTGTTCAAATACAGTAAGAGGAGTAAAATGTTTTAAATGTAATAATTTTGGACATATTGCAAAATTTTGTGGTCAAAATATATTGCAAAGGAATCAAAATATAAATTTAGTAACAGAAATCACAGAAGATCCGATTGTAAATATTTTAATTAATAATAATTATTTTGATGCTTTAGTGGATACAGGAAGTTCTGTAAATTTGATAAAAGATGAAGTATTTCGTATCATCGGAAGTCCAGAATTCCAACATACCAACAGAACATTTTCTGGTTTAGGGTTTAAACAAGTTATCTCAAAGGATTTTTAAATATCGATTTTTTTACGTATAATGATAATTATAATTGTAAATTTTATATAATGCCTAATTCCTGCATAAACTATGACATTATTTTGGGAAGAGAATTTTTCGAAAATTGCGAGCTTCATATGATTAAA
Source organism: Coelopa pilipes (assembly GCA_947389925.1). NCBI lineage: Eukaryota > Metazoa > Arthropoda > Insecta > Diptera > Coelopidae > Coelopa > Coelopa pilipes. Next base: position 26,736,077 of record OX376697.1, read on the forward strand.
GGAAATGTTGTTCTTAAGAAGATTGAAGAGAGTTCAGATATATTCCTATCACATATCAATGTAGTTGATGATTTGATTGAATTAGATGTTGATAAAAAATTTGAAAGCACTATTATGGATTTGTATACAAATTATAAGCCGAAGAATATAAATAATTGTCCAATTCATACAACATTAATTTTAAACGATGGGACACCTATTTTTCAGCGACCAAGAAGAAACGAAAGTGATTCGTCAACAAGTGGAAGAATGGCTAAAAGATGGCATTATTGTTCCATGTCAATCCGAGTTTTCTAGTCCAGTAGTTGTCGTCAGGAAAAAAGATGGAAATTATCGTTTATGTGTGGATTATCGTAAGTTGAACAAAGTAATACAAAAAGACAGGTTTCCAATGCAACGTATTGATGATCAGCTTGATAAATTGGTCTATGCAAAAATTTTTTCCACTATTGATTTAAAGAATGGATTTTTTCATGTTCCAATGGACAAAGACAGCATGAAGTATACAGCATTTTCAACATCGGATGGACAATTTATGTTTACAAGAACTCCATTTGGTATAAGCAATTCTCCATCAAGTTTTAATCGATTCGTGGCAATGGTTTTTTCGGATCTTATTAAACAAGGTATTGTAATACAGTATGTTGATGATATAATTATACTTTCTCAAAACCATAAAGAAGGACTCACACGCTTGAAGATTGTATTACAAGTTGCTTCAGAGAATGGTCTTAAATTATGTTGGAAGAAGTGTCAATTTTTAAAAGCACAAGTAGAATATCTTGGTTACACTATTAATGATTCAATAATTTCACCATCGGAAAGCAAAATTAATGAAGTCAAAAACTTTCCTTTGCCAACAACAGAGAAAAAATTGCAATGTTTTTTAGGCCTGACGGGATATTTTCGTAAATTTATTAAAGATTATGGAATGATTGTTGCAACTTTGACAAAATTGCTACGAAAGGAAGTAAAGAAGATTTGCTTTGAAAAAGAATACATCCTTGCATTTGAAGACATTAAAAGTAAATGAGCACAAAAACCAGTATTAAGATTGTATGATCAATTAACAGAAACTGAACTACATACTGATGGAAGTAAAGTGGGTTTCGGGGCAATTCAATACGGCGAAGAATTTCATCCGGTCTACTTTTGGAGTAAAGCATCGAATGATGCAGAGGAAAATTATCATTCATATGAATTAGAGGTTCTAGCAATTGTAGAAGCTGTTAAAATATTGAGACCATATTTACAAGGTATAAAATTTAAAATTATTACTGATTGTTCAGCTTTTCAGAGAACAGTTAATAAAGTTGATATACCTCCAAGAGTTAAGAGATGGACCATGTATCTAGAAGAATATGAATATGTCATGAACCATAGGAAAGGTGAGATGATGAAACATGTAGATGCTCTCAGCCGTAATCCTGTTTTTGTTATTGAGTCAACACTCAAGACGTTTATCAAGAAGGCACAGAGCAAAGATGAAAAAGTGGTTGTCATAAAGAATAAATTAGAAAATGGAACTTGTGAGGACTATTTTTTGTGTGACGGCATAGTAATGAAACAAGTTGATGGCCGAGAAACAGTTGTTGTACCAGACTCATTAGAAAAAGATGTGATAAAAACAGCTCACGAAAAGGGACGTTTTGGAATCTTAATGACAATGGAATTAATCAAAATGGAAGGAATATATTCAGTGTTGTATTCAATGTATAATTATGAATTGAAAATATGGGAAACAAGTAGGAGAGCTTCATCCAATTCCAAAAGATGACTTACCTCTCGTAACACTACATTTAGATCATTTAGGATTTTGACCAAATGAAATCTAAAATCGAAGAATATATTCAGTGTTGTATTCAATGTATAATTATGAATAGAAAATATGGGAAACAAGAAGGAGAGCTTCATCCAATTCCAAAAGATGACTTACCTCTCGTAACACTACATTTAGATCATTTAGGTCCAATGACATCAACTGTGAAAGGTTATAAGTATTTACTAGTAATTGTTGATGGATTTTCAAAATTTACTTGGATTTATCCCACAAAATCTACTACAACAAAAGAAGTTTTAGAACGATTCGGAATGGTAGCCAAAACTTTTGGATATCCACAGCGAATTATTACAGATAAAGGATCAGCTTTCACATCAAATGATTTTAAGGATTACTGCAAGGAGGTCCTAGAGGAAATGAACAGGTTGAACGGGTTAATGCTGTTATCACTTCTGTTTTATCAAAACTTGCAATAGATGAACCAGAAAAATGGTACAAATATGTTGATCGGGTACAAAGGTGTATCAACTCAACATATCACAGAGTGATTAAAACAACACCTCATGAGGTGTTGACTGGTGTGGTAATGCGAAACGACGACGACGTTGATGTATTAAATATCCTGCATGAAGAATTGATCTATAATTTTATTGATAATCGTGAAAACTTACGACAAGTAGTACAAGAAAATATTTTAGAATAACAAAAATCACAATCTGATAATAACAAAAAAGAGATCAAGAGATCAAGAGAACACAATTTGGAACTAATATGAAATTAAAGGATAAGTATTTGGGACCGTATACTGTAACCAAAGTTAAAGAACACAACAGATATGATGTACGTAAAGAAGGTAATGGAGAAGGACCCATTTGCACTTCTACTTCTTGTGAACTTATGAAGTCATGGTCAGTTTAATTGGAGACCAATTAAATTTCAGGATTGTCCGTGTGGTAGAATATTATAGTATATTGTTACTGTATTGATATGTTACTTGTTCATAATCTACTTATTTGTTTTGTTTTGTATAAAATACTTTCTGAAAAAAATGTCAGATAAAATCTTTTTGTGAAAAGTTTAGTTTGGAAAATATTTCAATAAAGCAAGACTCATTCTTGATAATAATTGAATAATACGAATAATACGAATAATAATAATAATAATACGAATAATACCACATATATGAGTATATTTATCATATCGCTTGAATACGCAGGGACCCGTTTTCATGAAAATTTGTAACTTCCAGAGTATTTTTTTTATAGATTGGAGGAGAATCGAATATAAAATATATCTGTTCAGAATGACAATATTTCTTTTGTGTATTCACAATTGATTCAAAATTGACTCATAAAAAGTTTATTGAATCCAAAATACATTATGTGATTAAGGAATGTATCCTTAGTATCTTAATCGATCATTTATGATTTTACTTGAAATAAAATATCTTTCTTATTATTACACTAAGGTTTGCTGTTACAAATATATATTATATATATATATATATATATAAATATAAATTATATATATATAAATTACATATATATATATATATATATATATATATATATATATATATATATATATATATATATGTAGATATAGATATAGATATATGTGTACTACAGAATTGGCTAAGATAAGAATATCAAATTAAAAATGTCAAAATGATATGAAAATGCATCATCATTCTCTACGCATTCCAATTACAAATTATTAAATAGTTTTTGAAGTTTTAATTATAAGCATATAATATTTTCAAACCTTGTTCCTTACAAATAGAGCTACTGTTTTTTTATTTTATTTTTTTTATAAAATTAATCTTTCACAATAAACAAACTGAATCAAGTCTCTTGAACCCAACATAAAATCTTTAACTATTCATACTTGCCTACATTTCATTTAATTCATTAAAGAAAAATTACATTAGTTAATTTGTTGCTTTGCGTCAGTAATAATCTCCAATAACGAATCAAACTTTAAATCATTAAAACGTGCAAAATTATCCATCATTGTATGGTTGTATGGCATCAGACTAATAGCCGCAGAAACAGTATGATTCTGCATAGTGCGATTGAGTGAATTTGCAACTTGATCTAAATACTGCCTCCAGACAGACTTATGCTCAGCGTTTAACGTGACATTGTTAATTAAAACGTATATATTTTTAGCTTGTATGATTAAGCAAAGAACAGATGAAATACCGAACTGCAAAAAAATACGTTAATAAACTGATATTTTATATATGCATATTATTTACCTTGCAAAAAAATAATCCGTTTGATTTTTTATCATTAAATTGTATAGCGGTTGATAGTTTGACTATCGTTTCAAAATTTGCGTTTTAATTTGTTTCTTGAGTTCAGGGTACAAAGCATACAAAGAACCGTCGACGTCTTCTTTCGCGATCGCGATCTTTCTACACAACACTAGGTAGTGAAGTAAATATGCCAATCCAAACATTCCAAAGGACGCCAGTATTTTTTATATACGGCAAATACGCCGAAGAACAGCCTGTAAAAAGTTAAAATATTATTTTTTCGACATTCATGTCATTGATTTTGAAGATATTTTTACTTTTTTTACGCATGTCGTTTTAGAAACATTACCTTTCCCTTGCGTACATTCATCATAGCAATAACTTTGTCATGCGTTAGACCAGTAATTAATTTACAAACTATTGCATCCTTCAATTTCAATCAATCCTTCAATCAAGTTTCAATTTCATAGGCAAATTTATTTTTTAGTGAAAGATTCAGTGACTGCGGATTTGATGTTTCTCCCGCCCTATCTTCAATTGATTTATTAGCATTTTCAAGTTGTTCCGACCTCTTTTTTTGTTTTGCTCTTCAAATATGCATTATTATAAAAATGTAGCTACTGTATGTACAAATACTGTTGTTACGAAGGAAAAAAGGCGGACATTTTTGTGGAAATTTTTTTCAAGAATTTTGGTTACAAATTTTGCCAACAGCAACAACACTGGCCTTCGTATTTTCTTAACAAACCAATGTTGTCCGTTGAGAAACAATTATTTTGGATTGTGAATTGTGGAGTCCTAATTGTGGATTAACAACTATATACCGATTGCACTTGTTTGTGCAAAAAAGATGAATTTGTATTTAAATTATAAAATAGCACCATAAGAATAAGTGATATTTTAGAGAACTATTACGATATTCACCATTCTTTATCTCTTAATCTTCTGTGGAAATTACTTAATATATCGCAATTGAAATTAACTGGAAAAATCAATTTTTGAACAATTTTATATCACAAATATGAGAATTATTATAAATTTTATTTTGTTTGTAATTTTAAATTCTGTTGATTGTGAAAAATATTTATTGTTGTTGTAAATCATTAGGAAGGAACAAATTGGACCTTCGTAAAAAGCAAGGCGAATCTGAAGAAACAATTATATCAATTAATTGTAATTAATACTTCAATATACAAATATAATAAACATTTCAATTAATAAGAAAATTAAAAACAATTGTTGGTAACATATTATATAAATTATCGCATATCTACTAAATCTTATTGGATCGTACCGGTCCGGTTTTGGTAAAAATATCCTTTTCAAAACGTATATGGTCATATCGCCAAAACACAGTGTTAGTGGATTTTTTATGGATTATGGTGTTAGTGGATTTTTTTATCATTAAATTTTACAAGTATGTTGAAATAAAGACCAACATATATTACAAAATTTTGCAAAAGGTATTTAAATAGAATTCAATTCTGTCTGAAGCATTACATAATCAGGTTACTTTAGTTGTCGATCAGATAATGGAGATGGTTTAGGTAACTAGAAGCATGAATTAAGTAATCATTTGCGTAAACAATGCTTTTAGAACTATTGTGTTAATAAGGAATTCTGTAAATAAAGATATTGAACAGGTGTGGAGCTAAAACCTAGAGAAGCACCTCTATTGACGACGCCTTGGTATATACTTCATTTATTTGTACATTACAAAAAAAAAAAACAGACGAATAATTTTAATAGAAATGGTTTACGTATTTTAGTTTAAATAGAACATTTGTGAAATGCACAATCAAAAGCTTTTATATTCAAAGAAATAGTAATAGTACATCTTTTATCACAAAGATAGCTCATTACATCATTATGAAATTTTAAAGGGCCTCTTTTAAAATTGATAAATGAATGGCCTCTTTTAAACCCAAATTGATGACTTGGGATATAATAAAAATCAACAATATTTTCTCTAATCTAATAACACACCCTAGCAATTTACCTATCTAAGACTAGGTTGAATTTTATTTATAAGTTGTTCATAATATTTGCTTGAGCATGCCAATTTGTTTGATGATTAATTTTAAAAGCTGAATCTGGATAGAAAGTAATTGGTAATCTCGACCATTTCGGTTGAAATTGGGATAAAACTGATTGTCTTTTTTGCAATCGTATTTGATTTTTTAACTCAATTGTAGGGGAATGTGAAGCGGACATAGTAATGATAGCGTTTGTAAATGTATTGATGTAATTATACCTTTCACAGTTGGATAATCCGATTTGAGGGTGGAGTTAAGTTAATTAGCAGCTTTCATCGTATTTGGACTAAATACTCTGTCGACCAGGGTTGCCGCTTTCTATCAAAACAATTTCAAAAAATGACCAAAAAGGTAACCAAATCAGGAACGAATATAAAGTATCATCATTTGTAACCACATTTCTTTTAGAGACAAATACAAGTTATTACGTATATCATTTCATACAGAAATCATTCCATTCCCATAACCAAATTTAAATATTTCCTTATATTTCACTGATTTTCTATAAGACGAGAAGTATAACAAAAATTAATGCAAAAGCCAAAAAAAAAAATTACCTTTCTACCAAATAAATTTTGAAGAGAAAAGCAGTTTTGGTTAAAAATAACCAAAACGGATGTCGACGGTATTTTTGTGGATGAATCTGATGTCTGAAGTCCCAAATTGTCCTTAATGGAATTCGAATTAGTTCTTGCAAAAATTAGAGAATAGAAAGGAAAACACAGTATAACATTCCTAATCATGTTTATATTTAACTATGACTATATATATGACTATATTTATCACATCGCTTGAATACGCAGGGACTCGTTAGAAAAGTCAGCAACGATTTTCTTGTAAAACCTCTAAAAATATTTCAAATGCAATAGAGAACTCATCCTTTTTAATGAAAATTTGTGACTTCCTGAGTACTTTTTTTATAGATTGGAGGAGAATCAAATATTAAATATATCTGTTCAGAATCACAATGTTTCTTTTGTGTATTCACAATTGAATTGGGGGGAACTGATAGATTTCAAGAAGGACGTTTATTTTGAACGCAACATACCGGACAGTGTTAAAGTCTGAAAATGATCAATGATCTTGAATGTTTAAATACAGGTATTTAGTCAAATAATGTGTTACTTTACAATTATTACAAAATTAAGTTTCTTCAGTATAATAACCCAAAAAGAGGGTTCAGGGTAATAGGAGTTTTACAATCTCATTGATGCGAAATTATCGTACTAGAAAATATTAGATCCTATTCGAAAACCCAGCAGGAAGGACAAATTTATTTTATGAAGTTGTTTGTACCAGGTATCCGGCAGTAAGGGATCCATATACTCTAAAGTACTCCTAAATATTAACCATTAAATCCACGGCCGAAAATATGTTTCTCCCTATCGTTCGCCAATTAATTGAAACTAGGAAGTTGGTCGATTATTCCGATTATTCCCAATATCATTCGACTAATAATATTTATAACTAGTTGCTATATTTATATAGTTATTGTGAGTTGTATATTCATTTATTGGAATTTTTAAATTATATACATATCTGATGTATATATTTTATATTAGGTATTGGTAATTTTTTTTTATTGATAAAAAAAACATATTGTTCTTTTATTACATCCCTTATACAATTCATCAATGAAACTATTGGTTTAATCCAATCGTATTATTATTTTATCCGTAATTTATAACAAATTTGTTTATCCGTTTTAAAATGTAATTCCGAAATTAAATGTGCATATATATGTGTCTTATACTAATCATTAGGTCTGTATATTATTACATAATTTTCCCATTTTCCCTATTTAATTATAGTTCAAATGTACTTTTGAAAAGGAGAACATAAAAGTAAACGCAAATATGAACTAAAAAAAGTGGTAGTGGAGATATTTGAAATGACTATATTTTTCTCACATTTAAAAAGAAATATTTGAAAATTGACATGTCAAAACTGAATTCGAAGTTTTCAAGTTACAACTGTCTTACACCTTTGTAGTTTTTGTCAAATTTGTATATATAATAAATATCTTTAGAAATGAAATCGTAGCAACATACAAGAAAACACAAGTTATTGTTTAAAAGAATGGTATTTTAAATGTAATTCAAATATTTTTACAAATTTGCGTTATTAGTAGGAAAATAAAGCCATTATTATTTTATAAAATCCATTCTGAAGTCCAGTTAAAATCTGTCGGTAAAAACATTTAACATAGCTTACATAGCAATTTACTTATTGCCAACTCATAAAAAGATTTTTGAATCCAAAATACATGTTTAACTGCTCATACTGTGCCTACATTTCATTTAATTCATTAAAAAAAAATTACATAGTTAATTTGTTGCTTTGCTTCAGTAATAAGCGCAAATAACGAATCTAACTTTAAATCATTAAAACGTGCAAAATGATCCATCATTGGTTGTATGGCATCAGACTCAATAGCCGCAGAAATAGTATGATTTTGCATAGTGCGATTGAGTGAATTTGCAACTTGATCTAAAAACTGCCTCCAGATATACTTATGCTCATCGTTTAACGTGACATCGTTATTTAAAACGTATATATTTGCAGCTTGTATGATCAAGCAAACAACAGATGAAATACCGAACTGCAAAAAATACGTTAATAAACTTATATTTTATATATGCATATTATTTACCTTGCTACAAAATAATCCGTTTGAATTTTTATCATTAAATTGTATCGCAGTTGATAGTTTCACTATAGTTTCAAAATTTGCCGTTTTAATTTGTTTCTTGAGTTCAGGGTACAAAGCCTACAGAGAACCATCGACGTCTTCGCGATCTTTCATAACAAACATTCCAAAGGATGCCAGTATTTTTTATATACGGCATGATACGCCGAAGAATAGCCTATAAAAAGTTAAAATATTATTTTTTCGACATTCATGTCATTGATTTTGCAGATATTTTTACTTTTTTTACGCATGTATTTTTAGAAACATTACCTTTCCCTTGCGTACATTCATCATAGCAATAACTTTGTCATGCGTTAGACCAGCAATTAATTTACAAACTAGTGCATCCTTCAATTTCAATCAATCCTTCAATCAAGTTTAAATTTCATAGGCAAATTTATTTTTTAGTGAAAGATTCAGTGACTGCGGATTTGATGTTTCTCCCGCCCTATCTTCAACTGATTTATTAGCATTTTCAAGTTGTTCCGACCTTTTTTGTTTTGCTCTTCAAATATGCATTTTTATAAAAATTTATCTACTGTATGTACTGTTTTTGTATATACTGTTGTTACAAAGGCAAAATGGCACCATTTGGTAATTTTTTTCAGGAATTTTGGTTCCAAATTTTGCCAACAGCAACAACACTGGCTGGAGTATTTTATTAACTAAACAATGTTGTCCGTTGAGAAACAATCCTTATTTTGGATTGTGAATTGTGGAGTCCTAATTGTGGATTAGCAACTATAAAACTAGAAATACCGATTGCACTTGTTTGTGCAAAAAAGATGAAGTTGTGTTTAAATTATAAAATAGCACCATAAAAATAAGTGATATTTTAGAGAACTATTACGATATTCACCATTCTTTATCTCTTCTGTGGAAATTACTTAATATACCGCAATCGAAATTAACTGTAAAAATCAATTTTTGAACAATTTTATATCACAAATATGAGAATTATTATAAATTTTATTTTGTTTGTAATTTTAAATTCTGTTGATTGTGAAAAATATTTATTGTTGTTGTAAATCATTAGGAAGGAACAAATTGGACCTTCGTAAAAAGCAAGGCGAATCTGAAGAAACAATTATATCAATTAATTGTAATTAATACTTCAATATACAAATATAATAAACATTTCAATTAATAAGAAAATTAAAAACAATTGTTGGTAACATATTATATAAATTATCGCATATCTACTAAATCCTATTCGATCGTACCGGTCCGGTTTTGGTAAAAATATCCTTTTCAAAACGTATATGGTCATATCGCCAAAACACAGTGTTAGTGGATTTTTTATGGATTATGGTGTTAGTGGATTTTTTTATAATTAAATTTTACAAGTATGTTGAAATAAAGACCAAAATATATTACAAAATTTTGCAAAAGGTATTTAAATAGAATTCAATTACAGAGATAGATTTTTGCTTTTGTCTGAAGCATTACATAATCAGGTTACTTTAGTTGTCGATCAGATGATGGAGATGGTTTAGGTAACTAGAAGCATGAATTAAGTAATCATTTGCATAAACAATGCTTTTAGAACTATTGTGTTAATAAGGAATTCTGTAAATAAAGATATTGAACAGGTGTGGAGCTAAAACCTAGAGAAGCACCTCTATTGACGACGCCTTGGTATATACTTCATTTATTTGTACATTACAAAAAAAAAAACAGACGAATAATTTTAATAGAAATGGTTTACGTATTTTAGTTTAAATAGAACATTTGTGAAATGCACAATCAAAAGCTTTTATATTCAAAGTAATAGTAATAGTACATCTTTTATCACAAAGATAGCTCATTACATCATTATGAAATTTTAAAGGGCCTCTTTTAAAATTGATAAATGAATGGCCTCTTTTAAACCCAAATTGATGACTTGGGATATAATAAAAATCTAATAACACACCCTAGCAATTTACCTATCTAAGACTAGGTTGAATTTTATTTATAAGTTATTCATAATATTTGCTTGAGCATGCCAATTTGTTTGATGATTAATTTCAAAAGCTGAATCTGGATAGAAAGTAATTGGTAATCTCGACCATTTCGGTTGAAATTGGGATAAAACTGATTGTCTTTTTTGCAATCGTATTTGATTTTTTAACTCAATTGTAGGGGAATGTGAAGCGGACATAGTAATGATAGCGTTTGTAAATGTATTGATGTAATTATACCTTTCACAGTTGGATAATCCGATTTGAGCCAGCTTGGAATTCCAATTAGTTTTATTATAGGAGGTTAAATAGCGAGAAGGATTTATTAATGGCCGATTCATTTAACTGGTTTAACTCGTTTAATGAAGTTGGAAGTGCATTAAGAGATTGAGGTGAGAGATTAACTTCACAAATTCTTGTAAACTCATGGGAATAATTGCCAATCATCTGGATCTAGATGAAATTGATTCGGAACTTTACTTCTTTTTTAATTAAGTAATCTCCTGGTTTATATGTTTGGCCACACTTAATCCAACCTAACTGTCTTGCGCATTAAATTTCCTTGGAACTAGATTTTGGAGCTTTCCCAAATACTACTTGATTAAATACCTATTAAATATGTACAATGTCGCATAATTTCTTCCCAGTAACTAAAGTAACAAAGAATAAACCAGTATCAATTTATTACGAGCGAAGCATGGAGTAACAAACTTGAAAAATTTTTCAAAAGTCTCTGGTTTCATCTAGAACAGACTTTACTTCACCGATATCATTGTTGTTAACATTGTAAAGAAATGTTGGTGGACAATACGTTTTGAGGAACGGAATTTAACATCTTCGAGGTACTATCAAATTTAAAATTTAAAGCATCGAATATGGAAAATTTATTTGAACTTGCTATTTCTAAAACTATAAAATCTAATTTTTTAAAACGCTTATTTTCAACTTCGTTTTAAATAGCGCCTATGGGGTTGAGGAATTCTTCTACATTTAAATTCATAAGTTAATTAGCAGCTTTCATCATATTTGGCCTAAATACACCAGGGTTGCCGCTTTCTATCAAAACAATTTCAAAAAATGACCAAAGAGGTAACCAAATCAGGAACGAATATAAAGTATCACCATTTGTAACAAAATTTCTCTTAGAGACAAATAAAAGTTATTACGTATATCATTTCATACAGAAATCATTCCATTCCAATAACCAAATTTAAATATTTCCTTATATTTCACTGATTTTCTATAAGACGAGAAGCATAAAACAAAAGATTCCAAAAACCCAAAAAAAATTACCTTTCTAGTTTTGGTTAAAAATAACCAAAACGGATGTCGACGGTATTTTTGTGGATGAATCTGAAGTCTGAAATCCCAAATTGTCCTTAATGGAATTAGAATTAGTTCTTGCAAAAATTAGAGAATAGAAAGGAAAACACAGTATAACATTCCTAATCAGGTTTATATTTAACTATGACTATATATATGAATATATTTATCATATCGCTTGAATACGCAGGGACTCGTTAGAAGAGTCAGCAACGATTTTCTTGGAAAACCTCTAAAAATATTTCAAATGCAATAGAGAACTCAACCGTTTTAATGAAAATGTGTGACTTCCTGAGTACTGTTTTATAGATTGGAGGAGAATCAAATATTAAATATATCTGTTCAGAATCACAATGTTTCTTTTGTGTATTCACAATTGATTCAAAATTGATTTAAGTACGTGAAGTTATCAACGAAATTAGTTCTTAGAGAAAGCAGCAGGGTGACTCTGAAAAGACAAAAAGCAGCACAAAAATTATAATAATGTTAAGTATTTATTGTTTAATTTATCAAAAGTCAATAAAAAAAGATATTCAAAATCAAAAATAATTCTCTGAATCTGAAAAAATACAGGTATTTAGTCAAATAATGTATTACTTTACAATTATTACAAAATTAAGTTTCTTCAGTATAATAACCCTATTACCCTGAAATAGGAGTTTTACAATCTCATTGATGCGAAATTATCGTACTAGAAAATATTAGATCCTATTCGAAAACCCAGCAGGAAGGACAAATTTATATTATGAAATTTTTTGTACCAGGTATCCGGCAGTAAGAGATCCATATACTCTAAAGTACTCCTAAATATTAACCATTAAATCCACGGCCGAAAATATGTTTCTCCCTATTCGTTCCCCAATTAATTGAAACTAGGAAGTAGGTCGATTATTCCGATTATTCCCAATATCATTCGACTAATAATATTTATAACTAGTTGCTATATTTATATAGTTATTGTGAGTTGTATATTCATCTATTGGAATTTTTAAATTATATACATATCTGATGTATATATTTTATATTAGGTATTGGTAATTTTTTTTTATTGATAAAAAAAACATATTGTTCTTTTATTACATCCCTTATACAATTCATCAATGAAACTATTGGTTTAATCCAATCGTATTATTATTTTATCCGTAATTTATAACAAATTTGTTTATCCGTTTTAAAATGTAATTCCGAAATGAAATGTGCATATATATGTGTCTTATACTAATTATTAGGTCTGTATATTATTACATAATTTTCCCATTTTCCCTTTTTTAATTATAGTTCAAATGTACTTTTGAAAAGGAGAACATAAAAGTAAACGCAAATATGAACTAAAAAAAGTGGTAGTGGAGATATTTGAAATGACTATATTTTTCTCACATTTAAAAAGAAATATTTGAAAATTGACATGTCAAAACTGAATTCGAAGTTTTCAAGTTACAACTGTCTTACACCTTTGTAGTTTTTGTCAAATTTGTATATATAATAAATATCTTTAGAAATGAAATCGTAGCAACATACAAGAAAACACAAGTTATTGTTTAAAAGAATGGTATTTTAAATGTAATTCAAATATTTTTACAAATTTGCGTTATTAGTAGGAAAATAAAGCCATTATTATTTTATAAAATCCATTCTGAAGTCCAGTTAAAATTTGTCGGTAAAAACATTTAACATAGCTTACATAGCAATTTACTTATTGCCAACTCATAAAAAGATTTTTGAATCCAAAATACATGTTTAACTGCTCATACTGTGCCTACATTTCATTTAATTCATTAAAGAAAAATTACATAGTTAATTTGTTGCTTTGCTTCAGTAATAAGCGCAAATAACGAATCTAACTTTAAATCATTAAAACGTGCAAAATGATCCATCATTGGTTGTATGGCATCAGACACATGCCAACTCAAAAAAAGATTTTTGAATCCAAAATACATGTTTAACTGTTCATACTTGCCTACATTTAATTTAATTCATTAAAGAAAAATTACATAGTTAATTTGTTGCTTTGCTTCAGTAATAAGCGCAAATAACGAATCTAACTTTAAATCATTAAAACGTGCAAAATGATCCATCATTGGTTGTATGGCATCAGACTCAATAGCCGCAGAAATAGTATGATTTTGCATAGTGCGATTGAGTGAATTTGCAACTTGATCTAAAATCTGCTTCCAGATAGACTTATGCTCAGCGTTTAACGTGACATCGTTATTTAAAACGTATATGTAGGATAAACTGTTCACAAAAGAAAGAAAGAAGTTGATGCTTCACGTTTTGTGTCCAGAATTCAACTCACTCTTTATTTAAATTCAATGTTCTTACAAACTATTTTCTTACATGCTAGTTTACAAAAACAAAGTTTACTGTTATTCGTCTGTATCTTTGTCGTTGCTTTGTTTTGTCGTTTCGTCTCTTCTCGTTTGTCATATATCCGTCTCGTCTTGCCCACTTGTTGTACGTGTCTCTCCTGTTGCTAGTACGTCTGTCCGCTTCTCGTCGTTCTGTCCGTCCGTATTCCTCGACACCCTACATTCGGCCCTTCTGACATTTCATTCGACCCGAATGATGGTTGCCACAACTTCATGTACTCAGCCACAGTGTAAGTACGCTTTGGTCCCTCAGTATTCCCAACTTTTCCGACATAATATCGCCCTTGCTGTAACTTCTTTAATACTATATATGGTCCAAAGAATTTGGGTTTTAATTTGAGGCCAGACCCGTATTGCGTACGTTTGATAGCTACTAAATCATTGATATTGTATTCAGTTTCTACCACCCTCTTCTTATTATACGTCTTCCTATTCTCTTCTTGGATTTTCGCGATATTGTCCTTTGCCGTCAGTCGTATTTCGTCACGTTCGTGCTCAAATTCTTGTAGTACCGCTTCATCAATTAGTCGCCGTATGTCCTCATTCCCTGCTATACGCATCTCTATACCCGTTAGTACCTTAAACGGACTTACTTTCGTACTTCGAGGAGGAGTATTATTTATAGTTTGCTGCACCCTCTCAACATGTCTATACCATTGTTGTGGATTTCCAGTACATAACTTTGTCAACATTGGAACTAAAATCTTGTGAACACGTTCGACCTGCCCGTTACCCCTCGGCACTCCCGTCGTAATAAGCAAATGCTGAATGTTCTGATCTCTACAATATTCTTCAAATTTATGCGATGTAAACGCTGACCCACGATCCGAAATTATCCGTTCTGGATTACCGAATATGAACGCTTGCTTCTGCAGCCTATCCACAACTTCATCAGTACCGGTGCTCTTGGTTGGATACAACCACACGAACTTCGAAAACGCGTCTACTACCACAAGTATATGGTTGTATTTCTTATGCGTGTTCTCCATTGGGCCAACATGGTCTATGTGATAAGTACCAAGTGGCTTGTTTGCTTTATCAATCGCATTGAGGTAACCCTCTTTTTTACCCGCTTTTGCTTCCGATATAATACATTCAATACAATTTTTGACAATATTATTAGCCTTTATAGCCAGCTTCGGAATGAAGAATGTCTTCTCTACTATGTCCTGTGTTTTCTTTGCGGCGAAATGCCCCTGTCTATGTGCTGCTTTCACTATCTCTTCTTCCATTGCAGAAGGTATTACAATCAATTCTCTATTCGGGTCTTTATGTAAAATACCATGTTTCAAGAAATAATCCTCGTACCTGTCTTTCTCTAATACTTTTACTACCGCCTTCACCCATTCGTCTTGTAATTGTGCTTGTCTAACTCTGTGATTCAATGAGTCCTCGATCATCAAACATGAGATTCGGCTCAAGGCGTCTACGTGCCTCATCTTGGACCCCGAGCGGTGTTCAATTTCATAGTCAAACTCTTGAATAAACATTGTCCAGCGAGCAACTCTTAATGGTACGTCCGTTTTCTTCATTGTCATCTTAAAGGCATTACAGTCCGTCACAATTTTCACTTTCAGACCCAACACATACACCCTCCACTTCTTCAGTGCTTGTATAACTGCTAATACTTCTAATTCGTATGAGTGATATTTCTGTTCGCAAGGGGTAGTTTTTCGACTCATGTATTCCACCGGATGGAATTGCAGATCTTCATCACTTTTCTGGAGTAAGACCGCCCCATACCCATACATGCTAGCGTCGGTGTGAATTTCAGTTTTTGCACCTACATCGAATAGTTTAAGAACTGGTGTAGTGATCAAAGCCTTCTTCAACTCTAAGAACGCGACTGTCTCTTTCTCTTCTATTTTGAAAATAACATCTTTTGCTAACAAATCGGTTAAAGGTTTCGCAATTAATGAATAGCCCTCTACAAAACGCCTGAAGTAGGATGTTAAACCTAAAAACCGTTGCAGCGCTTTTCTATCGTGCGGCACTGGGAAATCATTTATAGCCCTAGTTTTCTCAAGAGATGGTTTTATCGTTGAGTTTTCTACTATGTAGCCCAGAAAATTAACTTTCCTCTGTAGAATCTGACATTTGTTCCAATTGATTTGTAAACCATAGTCCTGAGCCACTTTTAACACCTTCTCTAACTTCTTAATACCCTCTCTCTCATTCTCCGTGGGAATAATAATATCATCCACATATACCACGATTGTTCCGTCTTGTATAAGCTCCCTCAAAACAGCAAAAATAAACCGTGAGAACACCGCGGGCGAATTCGAAATGCCGAACGGTACGTACAAAAATTCGAACTGGCCGTGAGGTATCACAAAAGATGTATATTTGCGTGATTCTACTGCTAAAGGTACGTGGAAGAAACCGTTACGTAAATCCAACGTTGTGAACACTTTCCCTTTTTGCAATTTGGCAATAGCATCGTCTACTAGGGTCATTGGAAAGTTATCCTTTATAATCTTCTCATTTAACTTCCTAAAATCACAGCATAACCTCTTAGTACCGTCTTTCCTTGAGGTAAGAACGACTGGAGCCGCATATTCAGAATAGCTGGTCTGTATAATACCTTTTCGCAACCATTCATCAACTTGGTTTTGAACAATGGCCTGGTCAACACTCGACAAACGCCTTGGTCGCAAACTAACTGGTACCTCATCACTCAAAACTATCTTCATCTCAATTGGTGACTTCGCGATTTTAGCTGGATTATAATTATATATTAAACCCTTCACTATATTCCTCTCATTTTCATCAAGGTGTTCTAAATCTATTGATATCTGATTATTTTCTCCACTATCAGTTATTGATAAAATCATATCTTTGAATTCATCATTCAGTTCATTGATCTTAGATTCTTCGTCTAATTTTCTTATTTTTTCAATAGCTTTTTGTGACTTTAATCTGATTTTCTCGTTCTTCAAATCGCTTATCTTCTTTGACTCCACTTCACTATCAACTTTCTCTGGTATCTTTTCAATAAAAGTAACACCCTCTTCTCCAATTAACATGCCTATTTGTTCCAAAACATCATTCCCTATTACCGCTGAATACAAAATATCCCTCTCTCTAACTACTAAAAATTTAATATTTAACTCCACTCCATCTATTTCCGGCGCAATATTGAAACTTCCCATTATTCTGATGGCGCCATCACCGATGCCAAACAATGTTTGTACATCTTTGGTTTCCAATTCTATATCATCTAATAACATCAATGTGTCGTAGCGCATCAAACAAAAATCGCTACCCGTATCAATGAATGCCGAAAATACGCGACCGCCAATTGAAATGTCTTTAAAAATTCGATTACGCTCCACTTTGTTCGTTGTGAGTGTATGAAAATTGCCCTTTTCTGTTTTCACAACACTTGGTTTAGAGTCCGTTTTACATTCAAATGACCGGTGACCGAATTGATGGCACTTGAAACATTTGTAACTAGCAGATTTACATTCTGCGGCTATGTGATTTCGATCACCACACTTGAAACAACGTCTATCTTCTACTTTCTGATTGGTTTTATGTTGTTGATTGGGAACAGTCCGTGTATTATTGTACTGGGTACTGACCCTCAACTTTTCATACATTTTCAACTGATCCTTCAATTCTTCTATCGTTCGGCACTGATACAAAATTATTTTATTCTGTTTCGAATCTCCTATCCCGTCTACAAAATATTCGATTATGCTCCTTTCGTCTAATTTAATTCCTTTTGCAATCTCCATGACGCTATACAAAAATTCCCTCAAACTTTCGCTTGCTTTCTTCCGCTTATTCGATAACAACCGATGCACCTCGACCGCTGACAATTTCTCCCCGAACTCACTGATCAGTGCTGCCTTAAGACTTCCCCAATCGTTCACACCTACCAGACTTATCAAAAACAATTTCGCTGCGCCCCTCAAAAGTTGCTTCGCGTAGATGTATTTTTCGAGCTGATTCCAACGAACGGTCAACGCGTTGGCCTCAAATTCGTCGACCCACACTTCTACCTCTGGGTGACCATCCCCCGAAAAAGTTGACAGCGAGTCCTCAATATCCCTCAATGTGAACACTCGTCGATCGATTCGTACATTTTCTGTGGTCGCGGAACCAAAGTCGTCATCAACTGAAAGCGCTTCCTCATTCGAGTCGAAACCGAAGTGGGCGAAGAGTCTGTCCTGAAGCGTACTCTTTAGTCCTGTTGTGTCCAGTCCCAACTCCCCAAGCTTTGTTCTTAAGCCGTCCACCGTCAATTTCAAAATATTGTTCCGGTCCATTATAGATTGTTGATTAAATATAAAAAATATGAGATGTAGATAAGAATACTTTTAAAACTACTTAAAAAATACACCACTAAATACTTAAATACAAATCAAATTAATTATTATTCAAAGCAAGTCTATTCTACTAATCTGCTCTTGTCCTTCTCCGCGCGTTGAATGATTTTCCTTCGCTGTTACTACTCTCAGTTCGAAACGGTTGGTGTCCAGTCTGCTTTGTTTACGTTTCTTCTTCTTCTTCACGACGAATCGGTTGATGTGCAGACAAATTTCTGTTGATCTTCTTGTGTTTACGTAGTTCTATCTCGTCTGCTTTGTTTACGTTTCTTCTTCTTCTTCCCGACGAATCGGTCGATGTGCAGACAAATTTCTGTTGATCTTCTTGTGTATACGTAGTTCTATCTCTTTCACTCTCCTTGTGATATAGTTTCTGCGTGCACTCTGTTCTGTTCTTCTTTTCATTCGTTTATGTACGCGAATTCTCTTTCGTCTGTCTGCTTTACACTGTTCACTTCTATCCTTCTCTCCTTCTCTTTGTAGTTTTCTAGTTCGTAGCTTCCAAAGTTGAAGGAGTTTGCGCGTCTTTGTAGTTTGTACACACTTTTTGTAGTTCTGAGATTTTTGTGAGGCGTTACTTTTGTTACCAAGCATCGTAACACTTATTGGCACTTTTTTGTACAGTTTCGCCACTCTATCAAAATGTTTTTGACTCTTACTTTTCAAAATTTCAAAAAACACTTTATTCTTCCTCACTACTACTACTCAAATTCTTCAAAGTTTTTACATACAGAACTATTCTCAAATTTAATTGTTGTCTCAACTCTCAAATTCACTTAAAAGTTTCTTTCACAGGTTTTCATCTAAGTTTTTCTTCACTTATAATTCATACTTTTCCTCACAAATTTCTTCACTATTACTTCTAATCTTCGCATTGAAAGTATTTCATCACAACTCTTCTCAATTTTACTTCTATGTTCCTCGAGTCTCATCTCAAAATCTTCACTGTAACTTCTGCTGCAAAATTCTCCATCACAATAAAATATGCTCAAACATCTAAAAGTTTCTTTTTTGTTTTTTTAATCGATAGCGCGATTAATATTTGGGTTGAGCCCCCAAAATGTAGGATAAACTGTTCACAAAAGAAAGAAAGAAGTTGATGCTTCACGTTTTGTGTCCAGAATTCAACTCACTCTTTATTTAAATTCAATGTTCTTACAAACTATTTTCTTACATGCTAGTTTACAAAAACAAAGTTTACTGTTATTCGTCTGTATCTTTGTCGTTGCTTTGTTTTGTCGTTTCGTCTCTTCTCGTTTGTCATATATCCGTCTCGTCTTGCCCACTTGTTGTACGTGTCTCTCCTGTTGCTAGTACGTCTGTCCGCTTCTCGTCGTTCTGTCCGTCCGTATTCCTCGACACCCTACATATATATTTGCAGCTTGTATGATCAAGCAAACAACAGATGAAATACCGAACTGCAAAAAATACTTTAATAAACTTATATTTTATATATGCATATTATTTACCTTGCTACAAAATAATCCGTTTGATTTTTTATCATTAAATTGTATCGCAGTTGATAGTTTCACTATAGTTTCAAAATTTGCCGTTTTAATTTGTTTCTTGAGTTCAGGGTACAAAGCCTACAGAGAACCATCGACGTCTTCGCGATCTTTCATAACAAACATTCCAAAGGATGCCAGTATTTTTTATATACGGCATGATACGCCGAAGAATAGCCTATAAAAAGTTAAAATATTATTTTTTCGACATTCATGTCATTGATTTTGCAGATATTTTTACTTTTTTTACGCATGTATTTTTAGAAACATTACCTTTCCCTTGCGTACATTCATCATAGCAATAACTTTGTCATGCGTTAGACCAGCAATTAATTTACAAACTAGTGCATCCTTCAATTTCAATCAATCCTTCAATCAAGTTTAAATTTCATAGGCAAATTTATTTTTTAGTGAAAGATTCAGTGACTGCGGATTTGATGTTTCTCCCGCCCTATCTTCAACTGATTTATTAGCATTTTCAAGTTGTTCCGACCTTTTTTGTTTTGCACTTCAAATATGCATTTTTATAAAAATTTATCTACTGTATGTACTGTTTTTGTATATACTGTTGTTACAAAGGCAAAATGGCACCATTTGGTAATTTTTTTCAGGAATTTTGGTTACAAATTTTGCCAACAGCAACAACACTGGCTGGAGTATTTTATTAACTAAACAATGTTGTCCGTTGAGAAACAATCCTTATTTTGGATTGTGAATTGTGGAGTCCTAATTGTGGATTAGCAACTATAAAACTAGAAATACTGATTGCACTTGTTTGTGCAAAAAAGATGAAGTTGTGTTTAAATTATAAAATAGCACCATAAGAATAAGTGATATTTTAGAGAACTATTACGATATTCACCATTCTTTATCTCTTCTGTGGAAATTACTTAATATACCGCAATCGAAATTAACTGTAAAAATCAATTTTTGAACAATTTTATATCACAAATATGAGAATTATTATAAATTTTATTTTGTTTGTAATTTTAAATTCTGTTGATTGTGAAAAATATTTATTGTTGTTGTAAATCATTAGGAAGGAACAAATTGGACCTTCGTAAAAGGCAAGGCGAATCTGAAGAAACAATTATATCAATTAATTGTAATTAATACTTCAATATACAAATATAATAAACATTTCAATTAATAAGAAAATTAAAAACAATTGTTGGTAACATATAATATTTAGTAGATATGCGAAAATTTATATAATATAAATTTTCGCATATCTACTAAATCTTATTCGATCGTACCGGTCCGGTTTTGGTAAAAATATCCTTTTCAAAACGTATATGGTCATATCGCCAAAACACAGTGTTAGTGGATTTTTTATGGATTATGGTGTTAGTGGATTTTTTTATCATTAAATTTTACAAGTATGTTGAAATAAAGACCAACATATATTACAAAATTTTGCAAAAGGTATTTAAATAGAATTCAATTACAGAGATAGATTTTTGCTTTTGTCTAAAGCATTACATAATCAGGTTACTTTAGTTGTCGATCAGATGATGGAGATGGTTTAGGTAACTAGAAGCATGAATTAAGTAATCATTTGCGTAAACAATGCTTTTAGAACTATTGTGTTAATAAGGAATTCTGTAAATAAAGATATTGAACAGGTGTGGAGCTAAAACCTAGAGAAGCACCTCTATTGACGACGCCTTGGTATATACTTCATTTATTTGTACATTACAAACAAAAAAACAGACGAATAATTTTAATAGAAATGGTTTACGTATTTTAGTTTAAATAGAACATTTGTGAAATGCACAATCAAAAGCTTTTATATTCAAAGTAATAGTAATAGTACATCTTTTATCACAAAGATAGCTCATTACATCATTATGAAATTTTAAAGGGCCTCTTTTAAAATTGATAAATGAATGGCCTCTTTTAAACCCAAATTGATGACTTGGGATATAATAAAAATCTAATAACACACCCTAGCAATTTACCTATCTAAGACTAGGTTGAATTTTATTTATAAGTTGTTCATAATATTTGCTTGAGCATGCCAATTTGTTTGATGATTAATTTCAAAAGCTGAATCTGGATAGAAAGTAATTGGTAATCTTGACCATTTCGGTTGAAATTGGGATAAAACTGATTGTCTTTTTTG
Organism: Coelopa pilipes; assembly: GCA_947389925.1. NCBI lineage: Eukaryota > Metazoa > Arthropoda > Insecta > Diptera > Coelopidae > Coelopa > Coelopa pilipes. The sequence continues at coordinate 26,758,444 of OX376697.1, forward strand.
CAATCGTATTTGATTTTTTAACTCAATTGTAGGGGAATGTGAAGCGGACATAGTAATGATAGCGTTTGTAAATGTATTGATGTAATTATACCTTTCACAGTTGGATAATCCGATTTGAGCCAGCTTGGAATTCCAATTAGTTTTATTATAGGAGGTTAAATAGCGAGAAGGATTTATTAATGGCCGATTCATTTAACTGGTTTAACTCGTTTAATGAAGTTGGAAGTGCATTAAGAGATTGAGGTGAGAGATTAACTTCACAAATTCTTGTAAACTCATGGGAATAATTGCCAATCATCTGGATCTAGATGAAATTGATTCGGAACTTTACTTCTTTTTTAATTAAGTAATCTCCTGGTTTATATGTTTGGCCACACTTAATCCAACCTAAAGGTCTTGCGCATTAAATTTCCTTGGAACTAGATTTTGGAGCTTTCCCAAATACTACTTGATTAAATACCTATTAAATATGTACAATGTCGCATAATTTCTTCCCAGTAACTAAAGTAACAAAGAATAAACCAGTATCAATTTATTACGAACGAAGCATGGAGTAACAAACTTGAAAAATTTTTCAAAAGTCTCTGGTTTCATCTAGAACAGACTTTACTTCACCGATATCATTGTTGTTAACATTGTAAAGAAATGTTGGTGGACAATACGTTTTGAGGAACGGAATTTAACATCTTCGAGGTACTATCAAATTTAAAATTTAAAGCATCGAATATGGAAAATTTATTTGAACTTGCTATTTCTAAAACTATAAAATCTAATTTTTTAAAACGCTTATTTTCAACTTCGTTTTAAATAGCGCCTATGGGGTTGAGGAATTCTTCTACATTTAAATTCATAAGTTAATTAGCAGCTTTCATCATATTTGGCCTAAATACACCAGGGTTGCCGCTTTCTATCAAAACAATTTCAAAAAATGACCAAAGAGGTAACCAAATCAGGAACGAATATAAAGTATCACCATTTGTAACAAAATTTCTCTTAGAGACAAATAAAAGTTATTACGTATATCATTTCATACAGAAATCATTCCATTCCAATAACCAAATTTAAATATTTCTTTATATTTCACTGAGTTTCTATAAGACGAGAAGCATAAAACAAAAGATTCCAAAAACCCAAAAAAAATTACCTTTCTAGTTTTGGTTAAAAATAACCAAAACGGATGTCGACGGTATTTTTGTGGATGAATCTGAAGTCTGAAATCCCAAATTGTCCTTAATGGAATTAGAATTAGTTCTTGCAAAAATTAGAGAATAGAAAGGAAAACACAGTATAACATTCCTAATCAGGTTTATATTTAACTATGACTATATATATGACTATATTTATCATATCGCTTGAATACGCAGGGACTCGTTAGAAGAGTCAGCAACGATTTTCTTGGAAAACCTCTAAAAATATTTCAAATGCAATAGAGAACTCAACCGTTTTAATGAAAATGTGTGACTTCCTGAGTACTGTTTTATAGATTGGAGGAGAATCAAATATTAAATATATCTGTTCAGAATCACAATGTTTCTTTTGTGTATTCACAATTGATTCAAAATTGATTTAAGTACGTGAAGTTATCAACGAAATTAGTTCTTAGAGAAAGCAGCGGGGTGACTCTGAAAAGACAAAAAGCAGCACAAAAATTATAATAATGTTAAGTATTTATTGTTTAATTTATCAAAAGTCAATAAAAAAAGATATTCAAAATCAAAAATAATTCTCTGAATCTGAAAAAATCATACCAATTAAATACAGGTATTTAGTCAAATAATGTGTTACTTTACAATTATTACAAAATCAAGTTTCTTCAGTATATGAACCCAAAAAGAGGGTTCAGGGTAACAGGAGTTTTACAATCTCATTGATGCGAAATTATCGTACTAGAAAATATTAGATCCTATTCGAAAACCCAGCAGGAAGGACAAATTTATATTATGAAGTTGTTTGTACCAGGTATCGGGCAGTAAGAGATCCATATACTCTAAAGTACTCCTAAATATTAACCATTAAATCCACGGCCGAAATATGTTTCTCCCTATTCGTTCCCCAATTAATTGAAACTAGGAAGTAGGTCGATTATTCCGATTATTCCCAATATCATTCGACTAATAATATTTATAACTAGTTGCTATATTTATATAGTTATTGTGAGTTGTATATTCATCTATTGGAATTTTTAAATTATATACATATCTGATGTATATATTTTATATTAGGTATTGGTAATTTTTTTTTATTGATAAAAAAAAACATATTGTTCTTTTATTACATCCCTTATACAATTCATCAATGAAACTATTGGTTTAATCCAATCGTATTATTATTTTATCCGTAATTTATAACAAATTTGTTTATCCGTTTTAAAATGTAATTCCGAAATTAAATGTGCATATATATGTGTCTTATACTAATTATTAGGTCTATATATTATTACATAATTTTCCCATTCATAAACTCATAAAAAGTTTTTTGAATCCAAAATACATGCTTAACTGCTCATACTGAGCCTACATTTCATTTAATTCATTAAAAAAAAATTACATAGTTAATTTGTTGCTTTGCTTCAGTAATAAGCGCAAATAACGAATCTAACTTTAAATCATTAAAACGTGCAAAATGATCCATCATTGGTTGTATGGCATCAGACTCAATAGCCGCAGAAATAGTATGATTTTGCATAGTGCGATTGAGTGAATTTGCAACTTCATCTAAAAACTGCCTCCAGATAGACTTATGCTCAGCGTTTAACGTGACATCGTTATTTAAAACGTATATATTTGCAGCTTGTATGATCAAGCAAACGACAGATGAAATACCGAACTGCAAAAAAATACGTTAATAAACTGATATTTTATATATGCATATTATATACCTTGCTACAAAATAATCCGTTTGATTTTTTATCATTAAATTGTATCGCAGTTGATAGTTTCACTATAGTTTCAAAATTTGCCGTTTTAATTTGTTTCTTGAGTTCAGGGTACAAAGCCTACAGAGAACCATCGACGTCTTCGCGATCTTTCATAACAAACATTCCAAAGGATGCCAGTATTTTTTATATACGGCATGATACGCCGAAGAACAGCCTGTAAAAAGTTAAAATATTATTTTTTCGACATTCATGTCATTGATTTTGCAGATATTTTTACTTTTTTTACGCATGTATTTTTAGAAACATTACCTTTCCCTTGCGTACATTCATCATAGCAATAACTTTGTCATGCGTTAGACCAGCAATTAATTTACAAACTAGTGCATCCTTCAATTTCAATCAATCCTTCAATCAAGTCTAAATTTCATAGGCAAATTTATTTTTTAGCGAAAGATTCAGTGACTGCGGATTTGATGTTTCTCCCGCCCTATCTTCAACTGATTTATTAGCATTTTCAAGTTGTTCCGACCTTTTTTGTTTTGCTCTTCAAATATGCATTTTTATAAAAATTTATCTACTGTATGTACTGTTTTTGTATATACTGTTGTTACAAAGGCAAAATGGCACCATTTGGTAATTTTTTTCAGGAATTTTGGTTACAAATTTTGCCAACAGCAACAACACTGACTGGAGTATTTTATTAACTAAACAATGTTGTCCGTTGAGAAACAATCCTTATTTTGGATTGTGAATTGTGGAGTCCTAATTGTGGATTAGCAACTATAAAACTAGAAATACCGATTGCACTTGTTTGTGCAAAAAAGATGAAGTTGTGTTTAAATTATAAAATAGCACCATAAGAATAAGTGATATTTTAGAGAACTATTACGATATTCACCATTCTTTATCTCTTCTGTGGAAATTACTTAATATACCGCAATCGAAATTAACTGGAAAAATCAATTTTTGAACAATTTTATATCACAAATATGAGAATTATTATAAATTTTATTTTGTTTGTAATTTTAAATTCTGTTGATTGTGAAAAATATTTATTGTTGTTGTAAATCATTAGGAAGGAACAAATTGGACCTTCGTAAAAAGCAAGGCGAATCTGAAGAAACAATTATATCAATTAATTGTAATTAATACTTCAATACACAAATATAATAAACATTTCAATTAATAAGAAAATTAAAAACAATTGTTGGTAACATATTATATAAATTATCGCATATCTACTAAATCTTATTCGATCGTACCGGTCCGGTTTTGGTAAAAATATCCTTTTCAAAACGTATATGGTCATATCGCCAAAACACAGTGTTAGTGGATTTTTTATGGATTATGGTGTTAGTGGATTTTTTTATCATTAAATTTTACAAGTATGTTGAAATAAAGACCAACATATATTACAAAATTTTGCAAAAGGTATTTAAATAGAATTCAATTCTGTCTGAAGCATTACATAATCAGGTTACTTTAGTTGTCGATCAGATGATGGAGATGGTTTAGGTAACTAGAAGCATGAATTAAGTAATCATTTGCGTAAACAATGCTTTTAGAACTATTGTGTTAATAAGGAATTCTGTAAATAAAGATATTGAACAGGTGTGGAGCTAAAACCTAGAGAAGCACCTCTATTGACGACGCCTTGGTATATACTTCATTTATTTGTACATTACAAACAAAAAAACGGACGAATAATTTTAATAGAAATGGTTTACGTATTTTAGTTTAAATAGAACATTTGTGAAATGCACAATCAAAAGCTTTTATATTCAAAGTAATAGTAATAGTACATCTTTTATCACAAAGATAGCCCATTACATCATTATGAAATTTTAAAGGGCCTCTTTTAAAATTGATAAATGAATGGCCTCTTTTAAACCCAAATTGATGACTTGGGATATAATAAAAATCTAATAACACACCCTAGCAATTTACCTATCTAAGACTAGGTTGAATTTTATTTATAAGTTGTTCATAATATTTGCTTGAGCATGCCAATTTGTTTGATGATTAATTTCAAAAGCTGAATCTGGATAGAAAGTAATTGGTAATCTTGACCATTTCGGTTGAAATTGGGATAAAACTGATTGTCTTTTTTGCAATCGTATTTGATTTTTTAACTCAATTGTAGGGGAATGTGAAGCGGACATAGTAATGATAGCGTTTGTAAATGTATTGATGTAGTTATACCTTTCACAGTTGGATAATCCGATTTGAGGGTGGAAGTAAATCCGATAAGGATAGTTGTAAACCAGCTTGGAATTCCAATTAGTTTTATTATAGGAGGTTAAATAGCGAGAAGGATTTATTAATGGCCGATTCATTTAACTGGTTTAACTCGTTTAATGAAGTTGGAAGTGCATTAAGAGATTGAGGTGAGAGATTAACTTCACAAATTCTTGTAAACTCATGGGAATAATTGCCAATCATCTGGATCTAGATGAAATTGATTCGGAACTTTACTTCTTTTTTAATTAAGTAATCTCCTGGTTTATATGTTTGGCCACACTTAATCCAACCTAAAGGTCTTGCGCATTAAATTTCCTTGGAACTAGATTTTGGAGCTTTCCCAAATACTACTTGATTAAATACCTATTAAATATGTACAATGTCGCATAATTTCTTCCCAGTAACTAAAGTAACAAAGAATAAACCAGTATCAATTTATTACGAGCGAAGCATGGAGTAACAAACTTGAAAAATTTTTCAAAAGTCTCTGGTTTCATCTAGAACAGACTTTACTTCACCGATATCATTGTTGTTAACATTGTAAAGAAATGTTGGTGGACAATACGTTTTGAGGAACGGAATTTAACATCTTCGAGGTACTATCAAATTTAAAATTTAAAGCATCGAATATGGAAAATTTATTTGAACTTGCTATTTCTAAAACTATAAAATCTAATTTTTTAAAACGCTTATTTTCAACTTCGTTTTAAATAGCGCCTATGGGGTTGAGGAATTCTTCTACATTTAAATTCATAAGTTAATTAGCAGCTTACATCATATTTGGCCTAAATACACCAGGGTTGCCGCTTTCTATCAAAACAATTTCAAAAAATGACCAAAGAGGTAACCAAATCAGGAACGAATATAAAGTATCACCATTTGTAACAAAATTTCTCTTAGAGACAAATAAAAGTTATTACGTATATCATTTCATACAGAAATCATTCCATTCCAATAACCAAATTTAAATATTTCCTTATATTTCACTGATTTTCTATAAGACGAGAAGCATAAAACAAAAGATTCCAAAAACCCAAAAAAAAATTACCTTTCTACCAAATAAATTTTGAAGAAAAAAAATCTTTTTTGAAAATTTGTGACTTCCTGAGTACTGTTTTATAGATTGGAGGAGAATCAAATATTAAATATATCTGTTCAGAATCACAATGTTTCTTTTGTGTATTCACAATTGATTCAAAATTGATTTAAGTACGTGAAGTTATCAACGAAATTAGTTCTTAGAGAAAGCAGCGGGGTGACTCTGAAAAGACAAAAAGCAGCACAAAAATTATAATAATGTTAAGTATTTATTGTTTAATTTATCAAAAGTCAATAAAAAAAAGATATTCAAAATCAAAAATAATTCTCTGAATCTGAAAAAATCATACCAATTAAATACAGGTATTTAGTCAAATAATGTGTTACTTTACAATTATTACAAAATCAAGTTTCTTCAGTATATGAACCCAAAAAGAGGGTTCAGGGTAACAGGAGTTTTACAATCTCATTGATGCGAAATTATCGTACTAGAAAATATTAGATCCTATTCGAAAACCCAGCAGGAAGGACAAATTTATATTATGAAGTTGTTTGTACCAGGTATCCGGCAGTAAGAGATCCATATACTCTAAAGTACTCCTAAATATTAACCATTAAATCCACGGCCGAAATATGTTTCTCCCTATTCCTTCGCCAATTAATTGAAACTAGGAAGTTGGTCGATTATTCCGATTATTCCCAATATCATTCGACTAATAAGATTTATAACTAGTTGCTATATTTATATAGTTATTGTGAGTTGTATATTCATTTATTGGAATTTTTAAATTATATACATATCTGATGTATGTATTTTATATTAGGACTTGGTAATTTTTTTTTATTGATAAAAAAAACATATTGTTCTTTTATTACATCCCTTATACAATTCATCAATGAAACTATTGGTTTAATCCAATCGTATTATTATTTTATCCGTAATTTATAACAAATTTGTTTATCCGTTTTAAAATGTAATTCCGAAATGAAATGTGCATATATATGTGTCTTATACTAATTATTAGGTCTGTATATTATTACATAATTTTCCCATTTTCCCTTTTTTAATTATAGTTCAAATGTACTTTTGAAAAGGAGAACATAAAAGTAAACGCAAATATGAACTAAAAAAAGTGGTAGTGGAGATATTTGAAATGACTATATTTTTCTCACATTTAAAAAGAAATATTTGAAAATTGACATGTCAAAACTGAATTCGAAGTTTTCAAGTTACAACTGTCTTACACCTTTGTAGTTTTTGTCAAATTTGTATATATAATAAATATCTTTAGAAAAAAAATCGTAGCAACATACAAGAAAACACAAGCTATAGTTTAAAAGAATGGTATTTTAAGTGTAATTCAATTATTTTTACAAATTGCGATATTAATAGGAAAAAATGGCCAATTATTATTTTATAAAATCCATTCTGAAGTCCAGTTAAAATTTGTCGGTAAAAACATTTAAAACATCTTACATAGAAATTTACTTATTTCGATTTTATCAGAAAACTCCCAACTCATAAAAAGATTATTGAATCCAATACACAAAAAATACATTATGTGATCAAAGAATGTATCTTTGGTTACTTAGTCGATCATTTATGATTTTACTTGAAATAAAATATCTTTCTTATTATTACACTAAGGTTTGCTTTTACAAATATATATACATCACACCAATTAAAAAAAAAATATATATATATTTATACTCCACTACAGAATTGGTTAAGATAAAAATATCAAAATAAAAATGTCAAAATGATATGAAAATGCATCATCATTCTCTACGAATTCCAATTAAAAATTATTAAATAGTTTTTGAAGTTTTAATTATAAGCAATATAATATTTTCAAACTTTGTTAGTTACAATTATTGCTACTGTTTTTTTTATTTTTTTTTTATAAAATGGTTTTTTCACAATAAACTAACTGAATCAAGTCTCTTGAACCCAACATAAAATGTTTAACTGTTCACACTTGCATTACATTTCATTTAATTCATTAAAGGAAAAATTACATTAGTTAATTTGTTGCTTTGCTTCAGTAATAAGCGCCAATAGCGAATCTAACTTTAAATCATTAAAACGTGCAAAATGATCCATCATTGGTTGTATGGCATCAGACTCAATAGCCGCAGAAATAGAATGCTTTTGCATAGTGCGATTGAGTGAATTTGCAACTTGATCTAAAAACTGCCTCCAGATATACTTATGCTCATCGTTTAACGTGACATCGTTATTTAAAACGTATATATTTGCAGCTTGTATGATCAAGCAAACAACAGATGAAATACCGAACTGCAAAAAATACGTTAATAAACTTATAGTTTATATATGCATATTATTTACCTTGCTACAAAATAATCCGTTTGAATTTTTATCATTAAATTGTATCGCAGTTGATAGTTTCACTATAGTTTCAAAATTTGCCGTCTTAATTTGTTTCTTGAGTTCAGGGTACAAAGCCTACAGAGAACCATCGACGTCTTCGCGATCTTTCATAACAAACATTCCAAAGGATGCCAGTATTTTTTATATACGGCATGATACGCCGAAGAATAGCCTGTAAAAAGTTAAAATATTATTTTTTCGACATTCATGCCATTGATTTTGCAGATATTTTTACTTTTTTTACGCATGTATTTTTAGAAACATTACCTTTCCCTTGCGTACATTCATCATAGCAATTACTTTGTCATGCGTTAGACCAGCAATTAATTTACAAACTAGTGCATCCTTCAATTTCAATCAATCCTTCAATCAAGTTTAAATTTCATAGGCAAATTTATTTTTTAGTGAAAGATTCAGTAACTGCGGATTTGATGTTTCTCCCGCCCTATCTTCAACTGATTTATTAGCATTTTCAAGTTGTTCCGATCTTTTTTGTTTTGCTCTTCAAATATGCATTTTTATAAAAATTTATCTACTGTATGTACTGTTGTTGTATATACTGTTGTTACAAAGGCAAAATGGCACCATTTGGTAATTTTTTTCAGGAATTTTGGTTACAAATTTTGCCAACAGCAACAACACTGACTGGAGTATTTTATTAACTAAACAATGTTGTCCGTTGAGAAACAATCCTTATTTTGGATTGTGAATTGTGGAGTCCTAATTGTGGATTAGCAACTATAAAACTAGAAATACCGATTGCACTTGTTTGTGCAAAAAAGATGAAGTTGTGTTTAAATTATAAAATAGCACCATAAGAATAAGTGATATTTTAGAGAACTATTACGATATTCACCATTCTTTATCTCTTCTGTGGAAATTACTTAATATACCGCAATCGAAATTAACTGGAAAAATCAATTTTTGAACAACTTTATATCACAAATATGAGAATTATTATAAATTTTATTTTGTTTGTAATTTTAAATTCTGTTGATTGTGAAAAATATTTATTGTTGTTGTAAATCATTAGGAAGGAACAAATTGGAGCTTCGTAAAAAGCAAGGCGAATCTGAAGAAACAATTATATCAATTAATTGTAATTAATACTTCAATATACAAATATAATAAACATTTCAATTAATAAGAAAATTAAAAACAATTGTTGGTAACATATTATATAAATTATAGCATATCTACTAAATCTTATTGGATCGTACCGGTCCGGTTTTGGTAAAAATATCCTTTTCAAAACGTAGATGGTCATATCGCCAAAACACAGTGTTAGAACATTAAAAACTGGATTTGATATTAAATTCATTATCATTAAATTTTACAAGTATGTTGAAATAAAGACCAAAATATATTACAAAATTTTGCGAAAGGTATTTGAATAGAATTCAATTACAGAGATAGATTTTTGCTTTTGTCTAAAGCATTACATAATCAGGTTACTTTAGTTGTCGATCAGATGATGGAGATGGTTTAGGTAACTAGAAGCATAAATTAATGAATCATTTGCATAAACAATGCTTTTAGAACTATTGTGTTAATAAGGAATTCTGTAAATAAAGATATTGAACAGGTGTGGAGCTAAAACCTAGAGAAGCACCTCTATTGATGACGCCTTGGTATATACTTCATTTATTTGTACATTACAAAAAAAAAAGACAGACGAATAATTTTAATAGAAATGGATTACGTTTTTTAGTTTAAATAGAACATTTGTGAAATGCACAATCAAAAGCTTTTATATTCAAAGAAATAGTAATAGTACATCTTTTATCACAAAGATAGCTCATTACATCATTATGAAATTTTAAAGGGCCTCTTTTAAAATTGATAAATGAATGGCCTCTTTTAAACCCAAATTGATGACTTGGGATATAATAAAACCTAGCAATATTTTAAATTTTTAATCTAATAACACATCCTAGCAATTTACCTATCTAAGACTAGGTTGAATTTTATTTATAAGTTGTTTATAATATTTGCTTGAGCATGCGAATTTGTTTGATGATTATTTTCAAAAGCTGTATCTGGATAGAAAGTAATTGGTAATCTCGACCATTTCGGTTAAAATTGTGATAAGACTGTTTGTCTTTTTTGCAATCGTATTTGATTTTTGAACTCAATTGTAGGGGAATGTGAAGCGGACATAGTAATGATAGCGTTTGTAAATGTATTGATGTAATTGTGCCTTTCACAGTTGGATAATCCGATTTGAGGGTGGAAGTAAATCCGATAAGGATAGTTGTAAACCAGCTTGGAATTCCAATTAGTTTTATTATAGGAGGTTAAATAGCGAGCAGGATTTATTAATGGCCGATTAATTTAACTGGTTTAACTCGTTTAATGAAGTTGGAAGTGCATTAAGAGATTGGGGTGAGAGATTAACTTCACAAATTCTTGTAAACTCATAGGAATAATTGCCAATCATCTGGATCTATAAATTCATTCGGAACTTTACTTCTTTTTTAATTAAGTAATCTCCTGGTTTATATATTTGGCCACACTCAATCCAACCTAAAGGTCTTGCGCATTAAATTTCCTTGGAACTAGATTTTGGAGCTTTCCCAAATATTACTTGATTAAATACCTATTAAATATGTACAATGTCGCATAATTTCTTCTCAGTAACTAAAGTAACAAAGAATAAACCAGTATCAATTTATTACGAGCGAAGCATGGAGTAACAAACTTGAAAAAAGATTCCAAAAACCCAAAAAACAATTACCTTTCTACCAAACAAATTTTGAAGAGAAAAAAATTTTAAAAGAAAAATTTGAAAATCTACAAGTATTGGTTAAAAATAACCAAAACGGATGTCGACGTATTTTTGTGGATGAATCTGAAGTCTGAAGTCCCAAATTGTCCTTAATGGAATTCGAATTAGTTCTTGCAAAAATTGGAGAATAGAAAGGAAAACACAGTATAACATTCCTAATAATGTTTATATTTAACTATGACTATATATATATGACTATATTTCTTACATCGCTTGAATACTCAGCAACGATTTTCTTGGAAAACCTCTAAAAATATTTCAAATGCAATAGAGAACTCAGCCGTTATCATGAAAATTTGTGACTTCCAGAGAATTTTTTTTATAGGTTGGAGGAGAATCAAATATTAAATCTATCTGTTCACAATGACAATATTTCTTTTGTGTATTCACAATTGATTCAAAATTGATTTAAGTTCGTGAAGTTAATAACGAAATTAGTTCTTAGAGATAGCAGCAGGGTGACTCTGAAAAGACAGAAAGCAGCTCAAAAATTATGATTATGTTAAGTATTTATTTTTTAATTTATCAAAAGTCTATACAAAAATCTATTCAAAATCAAAAATAATTCTCTGAATCTGAAAAAAATCCATACCCATACTATATGTTCAATTTAACATTTTATAGTATAGTAGGAAAAATCATTGAGATATGCATTTTCGAATTATGTACGTATTTCAATAAAAATTATGTGCAACATTTGTCCATTATCCATTTATGGAAACCGTTTTCACATTTCACATTTCCGTTTCAACATTACTCTATTTAGCATATAAATGAGAATTGGGGGGAAATGCTAAATTTCAAGAAGGACGTCAATTTTGAACGCAACATACTAGACAGTGTTAAAGTCTGAAAATGATCACAAACATTCTTGAATGTTTAAATGCAGGTATTTAGTCAAATAATGTGTTACTTTAAAATTATTACAAAATCAAGTTTCTTCAGTATATGAACCCAAAAAGAGGGTTCAGGGTAACAGGAGTTTTACAATCTCATTGATGCGAAATTATCGTACTAGAAAATATTAGATCCTATTCGAAAACCCAGCAGGAAGGACAAATTTATTTTATGAAGTTGTTTGTACCAGGTATCCGGCAGTAAGGGATCCATATCCTAAATCCAAGGGATCCAAGTACTCCTAAATATTAACCATTAAATCCACGGCCGAAAATATATTTCTCCCTATTCGTTCCCCAATTAATTGAAACTAGGAAGTTGGTCGATTATTCTGATTATTCCCAATATCATTCGACTAATAAGATTTATAACTAGTTGCTATATTTATATAGTTATTGTGAGTTGTATATTCATTTATTGGAATTTTTAAATTATATACATATCTGATGTATGTATTTTATATTAGGACTTGGTAATTTTTTTTTATTGATAAAAAAAACATATTGTTCTTTTATTACATCCCTTATACAATTCATCAATGAAACTATTGGTTTAATCCAATCGTATTATTATTTTATCCGTAATTTATAACAAATTTGTTTATCCGTTTTAAAATGTAATTCCGAAATGAAATGTGCATATATATGTGTCTTATACTAATTATTAGGTCTGTATATTATTACATAATTTTCCCATTTTCCCTTTTTTAATTATAGTTCAAATGTACTTTTGAAAAGGAGAACATAAAAGTAAACGCAAATATGAACTAAAAAAAGTGGTAGTGGAGATATTTGAAATGACTATATTTTTCTCACATTTAAAAAGAAATATTTGAAAATTGACATGTCAAAACTGAATTCGAAGTTTTCAAGTTACAACTGTCTTACACCTTTGTAGTTTTTGTCAAATTTGTATATATAATAAATATCTTTAGAAAAAAAATCGTAGCAACATACAAGAAAACACAAGCTATAGTTTAAAAGAATGGTATTTTAAGTGTAATTCAATTATTTTTACAAATTGCGATATTAATAGGAAAAAATGGCCAATTATTATTTTATAAAATCCATTCTGAAGTCCAGTTAAAATTTGTCGGTAAAAACATTTAAAACATCTTACATAGAAATTTACTTATTTCGATTTTATCAGAAAACTCCCAACTCATAAAAAGATTATTGAATCCAATACACAAAAAATACATTATGTGATCAAAGAATGTATCTTTGGTTACTTAGTCGATCATTTATGATTTTACTTGAAATAAAATATCTTTCTTATTATTACACTAAGGTTTGCTTTTACAAATATATATACAACACGCCAATTAAAAAAAAAATATATATATATATACTCCACTACAGAATTGGTTAAGATAAGAATATCAAAATAAAAATGTCAAAATGATATGAAAATGCATCATCATTCTCTACGAATTCCAATTAAAAATTATTAATAGGTTTTTAAAGTTTTAATTATAAGCAATATATTGCTACTGTTTTTTTTTATTTTATTTTTTTATATTATTGTTTTTTCACTATAAACAAACTGAATCAAGTCTCTTGAACCCAACATAAAATGTTTAACTATTCATACTTGCCTACATTTCATTTAATTCATTAAAGTAATAAGCGCCAGTAACGAATCTAACTTTAAATCATTAAAACGTGCAAAATGATCCATCATTGGTTGTATGGCATCAGACTCAATAGCCGCAGAAATAGTATGATTTTGCATAGTGCGATTGAGTGAATTTGCAACTTGATCTAAAAACTGCCTCCAGATATACTTATGCTCAGCGTTTAACGTGACATCGTTATTTAAAACGTATATATTTTCAGCTTGTATGATCAAGCAAACGACAGATGAAATACCGAACTGCAAAAAAATACGTTAATAAACTGATATTTTATATATGCATATTATATACCTTGCTACAAAATAACCCGTTTGATTTTTTATCATTAAATTGTATCGCAGTTGATAGTTTCACTATAGTTTCAAAATTTGCCGTTTTAATTTGTTTCTTGAGTTCAGGGTACAAAGCCTACAGAGAACCATCGACGTCTTCGCGATCTTTCATAACAAACATTCCAAAGGATGCCAGTATTTTTTATATACGGCATGATACGCCGAAGAATAGCCTGTAAAAAGTTAAAATATTATTTTTTCGACATTCATGTCATTGATTTTGCAGATATTTTTACTTTTTTTACGCATGTATTTTTAGAAACATTACCTTTCCCTTGCGTACATTCATCATAGCAATAACTTTGTCATGCGTTAGACCAGCAATTAATTTACAAACTAGTGCATCGTTTGGTTCATGTTCATAGGCAAATTTATTTTTTAGTGAAGAATTCAGTGGCTGCGGATTTGATGTTTCTCCCGCCCTATCTTCAACTGATTTATTAGCATTTCCAAGTTGTTCCGACCTCTTTTTTTGTTTTGCTCTTCAAAAATAAGCATTATTACAAAAATTTAGCTACTGTATGTACAAATACTGTTGTTACAAAGGCAAAAAGGCACCATTTGGTAATTTTTTTCAAGAATTTTGGTAACAAATTTTGCCAACAGCAACAACACTGGCTGGAGTATTTTATTAACTAACCAATGTTGTCCGTTGAGAAACAATCCTTATTTTGGACTGTGAATTGTGGAGTCCTAATTGTGGATTAGCAACTATAAAACTAGAAATACCGATTGCACTTGTTTGTGCAAAAAAGATGAAGTTGTATTTAAATTATAAAATAGCACCATAAGAATAAGTGATATTTTAGAGAACTATTACGATATTCACCATTCTTTATCTCTTAATCTTCTGTGGAAATTACTTAATATATCGCAATCGAAATTAACTGGAAAAATCAATTTTTGAACAATTTTATATCACAAATATGAGAATTATTATAAATTTTATTTTGTTTGTAATTTTAAATTCTGTTGATTGTGAAAAATATTTATTGTTGTTGTAAATCATTAGGAAGGAACAAATTGGACCTTCGTAAAAAGCAAGGCGAATCTGAAGAAACAATTATATCAATTAATTGTAATTAATACTTCAATATACAAATATAATAAACATTTCAATTAATAAGAAAATTAAAAACAATTGTTGGTAACATATTATGTAAATTATCACATATCTACTAAATCTTATTTGATCGTACCGGTCCGGTTTTGGTAAAAATATCCTGTTCAAAACGTATATGGTCATATCGCCAAAACACAGTGTTAGAACATTAAAAACAGGATTTGATATTAAATTCATTATCATTAAATTTTACAAGTATGTTGAAATAAAGACCAAAATATATTACAAAATTTTGCGAAAGGTATTTGAAGAATTCAATTACAGAAATATATTTTTGCTTTTGTCTGAAGCATTACATAATCAGGTTACTTTAGGTGTCGATCAGATGATGGAGATGGTTTAGGTAACTAGAAGCATAAATTAATGAATCATTTGCGTAAACAATGCTTTTAGAACTATTGTGTTAATAAGGAATTCTGTAAATAAAGATATTGAATAGGTGTGGAGCTAAAACCTAGAGAAGCACCTCTATTGACGACGCCTAGGTATATACTTCATTTATTTGTACATTACAAAAAAAAAACAGACGAATAATTTTAATAGAAATGGATTACGTTTTTTAGTTTAAATAGAACATTTGTGAAATGCACAATCAAAAGCTTTTATATTCAAATAAATAGTAATAGTACATCTTTTATCACAAAGATTGCTCGTTACATCATTTTTGAAAATTTCGTTGAAATTTTAAAGGGCCTCTTTTAAAATTGATAAATGAATGGTCTCTTTTAAACCCAAATTGATGACTTGGGATATAATAAAACCCAGCAATATTTTAAATTTTTAATCGAATAACACATCCTAGCAATTTACCTATCTAAGACTAGGTTGAATTTTATTTATAAGTTGTTTATAATATTTGCTTGAGCATGCCAATTTGTTTGATGATTAATTTCAAAAGCTGAATCTGGATAGAAAATATTTGGTAATCTCGACCATTTCCGTTGAAATTGTGATAAAACTGTTTGCCTTTTTTGCAATCGATTTGATTTTTTAACTCAATTGTAGGGGAATGTGAAGCGGACATAGTAATGATAACGTTTGTAAATGTATTGATGTAATTGTGCCTTTCTCAGTTGGATAATCCGATTTGAGGGTGGAAGTAAATCCGATAAGGATAGTTGTAAACCAGCTTGGAATTCCAATTAGTTTTATTATAGGAGGTTAAATAGCGAGCAGGATTTATTAATGGCCGATTCATTTAACTGGTTTAACTCGTTTAATGAAGTTGGAAGTGCATTAAGAGATTGAGGTGAGAGATTAACTTCACAAATTCTTGTAAACTCATGGGAATAATTGCCAATCATCTGGATCTAGATGAAATTGATTCGGAACTTTACTTCTTTTTTAATTAAGTAATCTCCTGGTTTATATGTTTGGCCACACTTAATCCAACCTAACTGTCTTGCGCATTAAATTTCCTTGGAACTAGATTTTGGAGCTTTCCCAAATATTACTTGATTAAATACCTATTAAATATGTACAATGTCGCATAATTTCTTCCCAGTAACTAAAGTAACAAAGAATAAACCAGTATCAATTTATTACGAGCGAAGCATGGAGTAACAAACTTGAAAAAAGATTCCAAAAACCCAAAAAACAATTACCTTTCTACCAAACAAATTTTGAAGAGAAAAAAATTTTAAAAGAAAAATTTGAAAATCTACAAGTATTGGTTAAAAATAACCAAAACGGATGTCGACGTATTTTTGTGGATGAATCTGAAGTCTGAAGTCCCAAATTGTCCTTAATGGAATTCGAATTAGTTCTTGCAAAAATTGGAGAATAGAAAGGAAAACACAGTATAACATTCCTAATAATGTTTATATTTCACTATGACTATATATATATGACTATATTTCTTACATCGCTTGAATACTCAGCAACGATTTTCTTGGAAAACCTCTAAAAATATTTCAAATGCAATAGAGAACTCAGCCGTTATCATGAAAATTTGTGACTTCCAGAGAATTTTTTTTATAGGTTGGAGGAGAATCAAATATTAAATCTATCTGTTCACAATGACAATATTTCTTTTGTGTATTCACAATTGATTCAAAATTGATTTAAGTTCGTGAAGTTAATAACGAAATTAGTTCTTAGAGATAGCAGCAGGGTGACTCTGAAAAGACAGAAAGCAGCTCAAAAATTATGATTATGTTAAGTATTTATTTTTTAATTTATCAAAAGTCTATACAAAAATCTATTCAAAATCAAAAATAATTCTCTGAATCTGAAAAAAATCCATACCCATACTATATGTTCAATTTAACATTTTATAGTATAGTAGGAAAAATCATTGAGATATGCATTTTCGAATTATGTACGTATTTCAATAAAAATTATGTGCAACATTTGTCCATTATCCATTTATGGAAACCGTTTTCACATTTCACATTTCCGTTTCAACATTACTCTATTTAGCATATAAATGAGAATTGGGGGGAAATGCTAGATTTCAAGAAGGACGTCAATTTTGAACGCAACATACTGGACAGTGTTAAAGTCTGAAAATGATCACAAACATTCTTGAATGTTTAAATACAGGTATTTAGTCAAATAATGTGTTACTTTAAAATTATTACAAAATCAAGTTTCTTCAGTATATGAACCCAAAAAGAGGGTTCAGGGTAACAGGAGTTTTACAATCTCATTGATGCGAAATTATCGTACTAGAAAATATTAGATCGTATTCGAAAACCCAGCAGGAAGGACAAATTTATATTATGAAGTTATTTGTACCAGGTATCCGGCAGTAAGAGATCCATATACTCTAAAGTACTCCTAAATATTAACCATTAAATCCACGGCCGAAAATATGTTTCTCCCTATTCGTTCCCCAATTAATTGAAACTAGGAAGTTGATCGATTATTCCGATTATTCCCAATATCATTCGACTAATAATATTTATAACTAGTTGCTATATTTATATAGTTATTGTGAGTTGTATATTCATTTATTGGAATTTTTAAATTATATACATATCTGATGTATATATTTTATATTAGGTAGTGGTAATTTTTTTTTTTTATTGATAAAAAAAACATATTGTTCTTTTATTACATCCCTTATACAATTCATCAATGAAACTATTGGTTTAATCCAATCGTATTATTATTTTATCCGTAATTTATGTAGGATAAACTGTTCACAAAAGAAAGAAAGAAGTTGATGCTTCACGTTTTGTGTCCAGAATTCAACTCACTCTTTATTTAAATTCAATGTTCTTAGAAACTATTTTCTTACATGCTAGTTTACAAAAACAAAGTTTACTGTTATTCGTCTGTATCTTTGTCGTTGCTTTGTTTTGTCGTTTCGTCTCTTCTCGTTTGCCATATATCCGTCTCGTCTTGCCCACTTGTTGTACGTGTCTCTCCTGTTGCTAGTACGTCTGTCCGCTTCTCGTCGTTCTGTCCGTCCGTATTCCTCGACACCCTACATTCGGCCCTTCTGACATTTCATTCGACCCGAATGATGGTTGCCACAACTTCATGTACTCAGCCACAGTGTAAGTACGCTTTGGTCCCTCAGTATTCCCAACTTTTCCGACGTAATATCGCCCTTGCTGTAACTTCTTTAATACTATGTATGGTCCAAAGAATTTGGGTTTTAATTTGAGGCCAGACCCATATTGCATACGTTTGATAGCTACTAAATCATTGATATTGTATTCAGTTTCTACCACCCTCTTCTTATTATACGTCTTCCTATTCTCTTCTTGGATTTTCGCGATATTGTCCTTTGCCGTCAGTCGTATTTCGTCACGTTCGTGCTCAAATTCTTGTAGTACCGCTTCATCAATTAGTCGCCGTATGTCCTCATTCTCTGCTATACGCATCTCTATACCCGTTAGTACCTTAAACGGACTTACTTTCGTACTTCGAGGAGGAGTATTATTTATAGTTTGCTGCACCCTCTCAACATGTCTATACCATTGTTGTGGATTTCCAGTACATAACTTTGTCAACATTGGAACTAAAATCTTGTGAACACGTTCGACCTGCCCGTTACCCCTCGGCACTCCCGTCGTAATAAGCAAATGCTGAATGTTCTGATCTCTACAATATTCTTCAAATTTATGCGATGTAAACGCTGACCCACGATCCGAAATTATCCGTTCTGGATTACCGAATATGAACGCTTGCTTCTGCAGCCTATCCACAACTTCATCAGTACCGGTGCTCTTGGTTGGATACAACCACACGAACTTCGAAAACGCGTCTACTACCACAAGTATATGGTTGTATTTCTTATGCGTGTTCTCCATTGGGCCAACATGGTCTATGTGATAAGTACCAAGTGGCTTGTCTGCTTTATCAATCGCATTGAGGTAACCCTCTTTTTTACCCGCTTTTGCTTCCGATATAATACATTCAACACAATTTTTGACAATATTATTAGCCTTTATAGCCAGCTTCGGAATGAAGAATGTCTTCTCTACTATGTCCTGTGTTTTCTTTGCGGCGAAATGCCCCTGTCTATGTGCTGCTTTCACTATATCTTCTTCCATTGCAGAAGGTATTACAATCAATTCTCTATTCGGGTCTTTATGTAAAATACCATGTTTCAAGAAATAATCCTCGTACCTGTCTTTCTCTAATACTTTTACTACCGCCTTCACCCATTCGTCTTGTAATTGTGCCTGTCTAACTCTGTGATTCAATGAGTCCTCGATCATCAAACATGAGATTCGGCTCAAGGCGTCTACGTGCCTCATCTTGGACCCCGAGCGGTGTTCAATTTCATAGTCAAACTCTTGAATAAACATTGTCCAGCGAGCAACTCTTAATGGTATGTCCGTTTTCTTCATTGTCATCTTAAAGGCATTACAGTCCGTCACAATTTTCACTTTCAGAACCAACACATACACCCTCCACTTCTTCAGTGCTTGTATAACTGCTAATACTTCTAATTCGTATGAGTGATATTTCTGTTCGCAAGGGGTAGTTTTTCGACTCATGTATTCCACCGGATGGAATTGCAGATCTTCATCACTTTTCTGGAGTAAAAGCGTCGGTATGAATTTCCGTTTTTGCACCTACATCGAATAGTTTAAGAACTGGTGTAGTGATCAAAGCCTTCTTCAACTCTAAGAACGCGACTGTCTCTTTCTCTTCTATTTTGAAAATAACATCTTTTGCTAACAAATCGGTTAAAGGTTTCGCAATTAATGAATAACCCTCTACAAAACGCCTGAAGTAGGATGTTAAACCTAAAAACCGTTGCAGCGCTTTTCTATCGTGCGGCACTGGGAAATCATTTATAGCCCTAGTTTTCTCAAGAGATGGTTTTATCGTTGAGTTTTCTACTATGTAGCCCAGAAAATTAACTTTCCTCTGTAGAATCTGACATTTGTTCCAATTGATTTGTAAACCATAGTCCTGAGCCACTTTTAACACCTTCTTTAACTTCTTAATACCCTCTCTCTCATTCTCCGTGGGAATAATAATATCATCCACATATACCACGATTGTTCCGTCTTGTATAAGCTCCCTCAAAACAGCAAAAATAAACCGTGAGAACACCGCGGGCGAATTCGAAATGCCGAACGGTACGTACAAAAATTCGAACTGGCCGTGAGGTGTCACAAAAGATGTATATTTGCGTGATTCTACTAAAGGTACGTGGAAGAAACCGTTACGTAAATCCAACGTTGTGAACACTTTCCCTTTTTGCAATTTGGCAATAGCATCGTCTACTAGGGTCATTGGAAAGTTATCCTTTATAATCTTCTCATTTAACTTCCTAAAATCACAGCATAACCTCTTAGTACCGTCTTTCTTTGAGGTAAGAACGACTGGAGCCGCATATTCAGAATAGCTGGTCTGTATAATACCTTTTCGCAACCATTCATCAACTTGGTTTTGAACAATGGCCTGGTCAACACTCGACAAACGCCTTGGTCGCAAACTAACTGGTACCTCATCACTCAAAACTATCTTCATCTCAATTGGTGACTTCGCGATTTTAGCTGGATTATAATTATATATTAAACCCTTCACTATATTCCTCTCATTTTCATCAAGGTGTTCTAAATCTATTGATATCTGATTACTTTCTCCACTATCAGTTTTTGATAAAATCATATCTTTGAATTCATCATTCAGTTCATTGATCTTAGATTCTTCGTCTAATTTTCATATTTTTTCAATCGCTTTTTGTGACTTTAATCTGATTTTCTCGTTCTTCAAATCGCTTATCTTCTTTGACTCCACTTCACTATCAACTTTCTCTGGTATCTTTTCAATAAAAGTAACACCCTCTTCTCCAATTAACATGCCTATTTGTTCCAAAACATCATTCCCTATTACCGCTGAATACAAAATATCACTCTCTCTAACTACTAAAAATTTAATATTTAACTCCACTCCATCTATTTCCAGCGCAATATTGAAACTTCCCATTGTTCTGATGGCGCCATCACCGATGCCAAACAATGTTTGTACATCTTTGGTTTCCAATTCTATATCATCTAATAACATCAATGTGTCGTAGCGCATCAAACAAAAATCGCTACCCGTATCAATGAATGCCGAAAATACGCGACCGCCAATTGAAATGTCTTTAAAAATTCGATTACGCTCCACTTTGTTCGTTGTGAGTGTATGAAAATTGCCCTTTTCTGTTTTCACAACACTTGGTTTAGAGTCCGTTTTACATTCAAATGACCGGTGACCGAATTGATGGCACTTGAAACATTTGTAACTAGCAGATTTACATTCTGCGGCTATGTGATTTCGATCACCACACTTGAAACAACGTCTATCTTCTACTTTCTGATTGGACTTATGTTGTTGATTGGGAACAGTCCGTGTATTATTGTACTGGGTACTGACCCTCAACTTTTCATACATTTTCAACTGATCCTTCAATTCTTCTATCGTTCGGCACTGATACAAAATTATTTTATTCTGTTTCGAATCTCCTATCCCGTCTACAAAATATTCGATTATGCTCCTTTCGTCTAATTTAATTCCTTTTGCAATCTCCATGACGCTATACAAAAATTCCCTCAAACTTTCGCTTGCTTTCTTCCGCTTATTCGATAACAACCGATGCACCTCGACCGCTGACAATTTCTCCCCGAACTCACTGATCAGTGCTGCCTTAAGACTTCCCCAATCGTTCACACCTACCAGACTTATCAAAAACAATTTCGCTGCGCCCCTCAAAAGTTCCTTCGCGTAGATGTATTTTTCGAGCTGATTCCAACGAACGGTCAACGCGTTGGCCTCAAATTCGTCGACCCACACTTCTACCTCTGGGTGACCATCCCCCGAAAAAGTTGACAGCGAGTCCTCAATATCCCTCAATGTGAACGCTCGTCGATCGATTCGTACATTTTCTGTGGTCGCGGAACCAAAGTCGTCATCAACTGAAAGCGCTTCCTCATTCGAGTCGAAACCGAAGTGGGCGAAGAGTCTGTCCTGAAGCGTACTCTTTAGTCCTGTTGTGTCCAGTCCCAACTCCCCAAGCTTTGTTCTTAAGCCGTCCACCGTCAATTTCAAAATATTGTTCCGGTCCATTATAGATTGTTGATTAAATATAAAAAATATGAGATGTAGATAAGAATACTTTTAAAACTACTTAAAAAATACACCACTAAATACTTAAATACAAATCAAATTAATTATTATTCAAAGCAAGTCTATTCTACTAATCTGCTCTTGTCCTTCTCCGCGCGTTGAATGATTTTCCTTCGCTGTTACTACTCTCAGTTCGAAACGATTGGTGTCCAGTCTGCTTTGTTTACGTTTCTTCTTCTTCTTCACGACGGATCGGTTGATGTGCAGACAAATTTCTGTTGATCTTCTTGTGTTTACGTAGTTCTATCTCGTCTGCTTTGTTTACGTTTCTTCTTCTTCTTCCCGACGAATCGGTCGATGTGCAGACAAATTTCTGTTGATCTTCTTGTGTATACGTAGTTCTATCTCTTTCACTCTCCTTGTGATATATGATATGATATGATATGTGATATAGATAGTTTCTGCGTGCACTCTGTTCTGTTCTTCTTTTCATTCGTTTATGTACACGAATTCTCTTTTGTCTGTCTGCTTTACACTGTTCACTTCTATCCTTCTCTCCTTCTCTTTGTAGTTTTCTAGTTCGTAGCTTCCAAAGTTGAAGGAGTTTGCGCGTCTTTGTAGTTTGTACACACTTTTTGTAGTTCTGAGATTTTTGTGAGGCGTTACTTTTGTTACCAAGTCTAATTTGAAATGCGCGTCACTTTTACATGCAATTGGAAATGTTCTGCTTCTGCATCGTAACACTTATTGGCACTTTTTGTACAGTTTCGCCACTCTATCAAAATGTTTTTGACTCTTACTTTTCAAAATTTCAAAAAACACTTTATTCTTCCTCACTACTACTACTCAAATTCGTCAAAGTTTTTACATACAGAACTATTCTCAAATTTAATTGTTGTCTCAACTCTCAAATTCACTTAAAAGTTTCTTTCACAGGTTTTCATCTAAGTTTTTCTTCACTTATAATTCATACTTTTCCTCACAAATTTCTTCACTATTACTTTCAATTTTACTTCTAATCTTCGCATTGAAAGTATTTCATCACAACTCTTCTCAATTTTACTTCTATGTTCCTCGAGTCTCATCTCAAAATCTTCACTGTAACTTCTGCTGCAAAATTCTCCATCACAATAAAATATGCTCAAACATCTAAAAGTTTCTTTTTTTTTTTTTTTAATCGATAGCGCGATTAATATCTGGGTTGAGCCCCCAAAATGTAGGATAAACTGTTCACAAAAGAAAGAAAGAAGTTAATGCTTCACGTTTTGTGTCCAGAATTCAACTCACTCTTTATTTAAATTCAATGTTCTTACAAACTATTTTCTTACATGCTAGTTTACAAAAACAAAGTTTACTGTTATTCGTCTGTATCTTTGTCGTTGCTTTGTTTTGTCGTTTCGTCTCTTCTCGTTTGCCATATATCCGTCTCGTCTTGCCCACTTGTTGTACGTGTCTCTCCTGTTGCTAGTACGTCTGTCCGCTTCTCGTCGTTCTGTCCGTCCGTATTCCTCGACACCCTACATTTATAACAAATTTGTTTATCCGTTTTAAAATGTAATTAAATGTGCATATATATGTGTCTTACACTAATTATTAGGTCTGTATATTTTTACATAATTTTCCTATTTTCCCTTTTTTAATTATAGTTCAAATGTACTTTTGAAAAGGAGAACATAAAAGTAAACGCAAATATGAACTAAAAAAAGTGGTAGATATTTGAAATGACTATATTTTTCTCACATTTAAAAAGAAATATTTGAAAATTGACATGTCAAAACTGAATTCGAAGTTTTCAAGTTACAACTGTCATCATTGGTTGTATGGCATCAGACTCAATAGCCGCAGAAATAGTATGATTTTGCATAGTGCGATTGAGTGAATTTGCAACTTGATCTAAAAACTGCCTCCAGATAGACTTATGCTCAGCGTTTAACGTGACATCGTTATTTAAAACGTATATATTTTCAGCTTGTATGATCAAGCAAACAACAGATGAAATACCGAACTGCAAAAAATACGTTAATAAACTTATATTTTATATATGCATATTATTTACCTTGCTACAAAATAATCCGTTTGATTTTTTATCATTAAATTGTATCGCAGTTGATAGTTTCACTATAGTTTCAAAATTTGCCGTTTTAATTTGTTTCTTGAGTTCAGGTTACAAAGCCTACAGAGAACCATCGACGTCTTCGCGATCTTTCATAACAAACATTCCAAAGGATGCCAGTATTTTTTATATACGGCATGATACGCCGAAGAATAGCCTGTAAAAAGTTAAAATATTATTTTATCGACATTCATGTCATTGATTTTGCAGATATTTTTACTTTTTTTACGCATGTATTTTTAGAAACATTACCTTTCCCTTGCGTACATTCATCATAGCAATAACTTTGTCATGCGTTAGACCAGCAATTAATTTACAAACTAGTGCATCCATATTTCAATCAATCCTTCAATCAAGTCTAAATTTCATAGGCAAATTTATTTTTTAGCGAAAGATTCAGTGACTGCGGATTTGATGTTTCTCCCGCCCTATCTTCAACTGATTTATTAGCATTTTCAAGTTGTTCCGACCTTTTTTATTTTGCTCTTCAAATATGCATTTTTATAAAAATTTATCTACTGTATGTACTGTTGTTGTATATACTGTTGTTACAAAGGCAAAATGGCACCATTTGGTAATTTTTTTCAGGAATTTTGGTTACAAATTTTGCCAACAGCAACAACACTGGCTGGAGTATTTTATTAACTAAACAATGTTGTCCGTTGAGAAACAATCCTTATTTTGGATTGTGAATTGTGGAGTCCTAATTGTGGATTAGCAACTATAAAACTAGAAATACCGATTGCACTTGTTTGTGCAAAAAAGATGAAGTTGTGTTTAAATTATAAAATAGCACCATAAGAATAAGTGATATTTTAGAGAACTATTACGATATTCACCATTCTTTATCTCTTCTGTGGAAATTACTTAATATACCGCAATCGAAATTAACTGGAAAAATCAATTTTTGAACAATTTTATATCACAAATATGAGAATTATTATAAATTTTATTTTGTTTGTAATTTTAAATTCTGTTGATTGTGAAAAATATTTATTGTTGTTGTAAATCATTAGGAAGGAACAAATTGGACCTTCGTAAAAAGCAAGGCGAATCTGAAGAAACAATTATATCAATTAATTGTAATTAATACTTCAATATACAAATATAATAAACATTTCAATTAATAAGAAAATTAAAAACAATTGTTTACAAATTGGTAACATATTATATAAATTATCGCATATCTACTAAATCTTATTGGATCGTACCGGTCCGGTTTTGGTAAAAATATTCTTTTCAAAACGTAGATGGTCATATCGCCAAAACACAGTGTTAGAACATTAAAAACTGGATTTGATATTAAATTCATTATCATTAAATTTTACAAGTATGTTGAAATAAAGACCAAAATATATTACAAAATTTTGCGAAAGGTATTTGAATAGAATTCAATTACAGAGATAGATTTTTGCTTTTGTCTAAAGCATTACATAATCAGGTTACTTTAGTTGTCGATCAGATGATGGAGATGGTTTAGGTAACTAGAAGCATAAATTAATGAATCATTTGCATAAACATTGCTTTTAGAACTATTGTGTTAATAAGGAATTCTGTAAATAAAGATATTGAATAGGTGTGGAGCTAAAACCTAGAGAAGCACCTCTATTGACGACGCCTAGGTATATACTTCATTTATTTGTACATTACAAAAAAAAAAACAGACGAATAATTTTAATAGAAATGGATTATGTTTTTTAGTTTAAATAGAACATTTGTGAAATGCACAATCAAAAGCTTTTATATTCAAAGAAATAGTAATAGTACATCTTTTATCACAAAGATTGTTCGTTACATCATTTTTGAAATTTTCGTTGAAATTTTAAAGGGCCTCTTTTAAAATTGATAAATTAATGGTCTCTTTTAAACCCAAATTGATGACTTGGGATATAATAAAACCCAGCAATATTTTAAATTTTTAATCTAATAACACATCCTAGCAATTTACCTATCTAAGACTAGGTTGAATTTTATTTATAAGTTGTTTATAATATTTGCTTGAGCATGCCAATTTGTTTGATGATTATTTTCAAAAGCTGTATCTGGATAGAAAGTAATTGGTAATCTCGACCATTTCGGTTGAAATTGTGATAAAACTGTTTGTCTTTTTTGCAATCGAATTTGATTTTTGAACTCAATTGTAGGGGAATGTGAAGCGGACATAGTAATGATAGCGTTTGTAAATGTATTGATGTAATTGTGCCTTTCACAGTTGGATAATCCGATTTGAGGGTGGCAGTAAATCCGATAAGGATAGTTGTAAACCAGCTTGGAATTCCAATTAGTTTTATTATAGGAGGTTAAATAGCGAGAAGGATTTATTAATGGCCGATTAATTTAACTGGTTTAACTCGTTTAATGAAGTTGGAAGTGCATTAAGAGATTGGGGTGAGAGATTAACTTCACAAATTCTTGTAAACTCATAGGAATAATTGCCAATCATCTGGATCTATAAATTCATTCGGAACTTTACTTCTTTTTTAATTAAGTAATCTCCTGGTTTATATGTTTGGCCACACTCAATCCAACCTAAAGGTCTTGCGCATTAAATTTCCTTGGAACTAGATTTTGGAGCTTTCCCAAATATTACTTGATTAAATACCTATTAAATATGTACAATGTCGCATAATTTCTTCCCAGTAACTAAAGTAACAAAGAATAAACCAGTATCAATTTATTACGAGCGAAGCATGGAGTAACAAACTTGAAAAAAGATTCCAAAAACCCAAAAAACAATTACCTTTCTACCAAATAAATTTTGGAGAAAAAAAATCTACCAGTTTTGGTTAAAAATAACCAAAACGGATGTCGACGGTATTTTTGTGGATGAATCTGAAGTCTGAAGTCCCAAATTGTCCTTAATGGAATTCGAATTCGTTCTTGCAAAAATTGGAGAATAGAAAGGAAAACACAGTATAACATTCCTAATAATGTTTATATTTAACTATGACTATATATATATGACTATATTTCTCACATCGCTTGAATACTCAGCAACGATTTTCTTGGAAAACCTCTAAATATATTTCAAATGCAATAGAGAACTCAGCCGTTATCATGAAAATTTGTGACTTCCAGAGAATTTTTTTTATAGGTTGGAGGAGAATCAAATATTAAATCTATCTGTTCACAATGACAATATTTCTTTTGTGTATTCACAATTGATTCAAAATTGATTTAAGTTCGTGAAGTTAATAACGAAATTAGTTCTTAGAGATAGCAGCAGGGTGACTCTGAAAAGACAGAAAGCAGCTCAAAAATTATGATTATGTTAAGTATTTATTTTTTAATTTAACAAAAGTCTATAAAAAAATCTATTCAAAATCAAAAATAATTCTCTGAATCTGAAAAAATCCATACCCATACTATATGTTCAATTTAACATTTTATAGTATAGTAGGAAAAATCATTGAGATATGCATTTTCGAATTATGTACGTAATTCAATAAAAATTATGTGCAACATTTGTCCATTATCCATTTATGGAAACCGTTTTCACATTTCACATTTCCGTTTCAACATTACTCTATTTAGCATATAAATGAGAATTGGGGGGAAATGCTAAATTTCAAGAAGGACGTCAATTTTGAACGCAACATACTGGACAGTGTTAAAGTCTGAAAATGATCACAAACATTCTTGAATGTTTAAATGCAGGTATTTAGTCAAATAATGTGTTACTTTAAAATTATTACAAAATCAAGTTTCTTCAGTATATGAACCCAAAAAGAGGAGAAATATGTTTCTCCCTATTCCTTCGCCAATTAATTGAAACTAGGAAGTTGGTCGATTATTCCGATTATTCCCAATATCATTCGACTAATAAGATTTATAACTAGTTGCTATATTTATATAGTTATTGTGAGTTGTATATTCATTTATTGGAATTTTTAAATTATATACATATCTGATGTATGTATTTTATATTAGGACTTGGTAATTTTTTTTTATTGATAAAAAAAACATATTGTTCTTTTATTACATCCCTTATACAATTCATCAATGAAACTATTGGTTTAATCCAATCGTATTATTATTTTATCCGTAATTTATAACAAATTTGTTAATCCGTTTTAAAATGTAATTCCGAAATTAAATGTGCATATATATGTTTCTTATACTAATTATTAGGTCTGTATATTTTTACATAATTTTCCTATTTTCCCTTTTTTAATTATAGTTCAAATGTACTTTTGAAAAGGAGAACATAAAAGTAAACGCAAATATGAACTAAAAAAAGTGGTAGTGGAGATATTTGAAATGACTATATTTTTCTCACATTTAAAAAGAAATATTTGAAAATTGACATGTCAAAACTGAATTCGAAGTTTTCAAGTTACAACTGTCTTACACCTTTGTAGTTTTTGTCAAATTTGTATATATAATAAATATCTTTAGAAAAAAAATCGTAGCAACATACAAGAAAACACAAGCTATAGTTTAAAAGAATGGTATTTTAAGTGTAATTCAATTATTTTTACAAATTGCGATATTAATAGGAAAAAATGGCCAATTATTATTTTATAAAATCCATTCTGAAGTCCAGTTAAAATTTGTCGGTAAAAACATTTAAAACATCTTACATAGCAATTTACTTATTTCGATTTTATCAGAAAACTCCCAACTCATAAAAAGATTATTGAATCCAATACACAAAAAATATATTATGTGATTAAAGAATGTATCCTTAGTTACTTAATCGATCATTTATGATTTTACTTGAAATAAAATATCTTTCTTATTATTACACTAAGGTTTGCTTTTACAAATATATATACATCACACCAATTAAAAAAAAAATATATATATATATATACTCCACTACAGAATTGGTTAAGATAAGAATATCAAAATAAAAATGTCAAAATGATATGAAAATGCATCATCATTCTCTACGAATTCCAATTAAAAATTATTAAATAGTTTTTTAATTATAAGCAATATATTGCTACTGTTTTTTTTATTTTATTTTTTTACATTATTGTTTTTTCACAATAAACTAACTGAATCAAGTCTCTTGAACCCAACATAAAATGTTTCAACTGTTCATACTTGCCTACATTTCATTTAATTCATTAAAGGAAAAATTACATTAGTTAATTTGTTGCTTTACTTCAGTAATAAGCGCCAATAGCGAATCTAACTTTAAATCATTAAAACGTGCAAAATGATCCATCATTGGTTGTATGGCATCAGACTCAATAGCCGCAGAAATAGTATGATTTTGCATAGTGCGATTGAGTGAATTTCCAACTTGATCTAAAAACTGCCTCCAGATATACTTATGCTCAGCGTTTAACGTGACATCGTTATTTAAAACGTATATATTTTCAGCTTGTATGATCAAGCAAACGACAGATGAAATACCGAACTGCAAAAAAATACGTTAATAAACTGATATTTTATATATGCATATTATATACCTTGCTACAAAATAACCCGTTTGATTTTTTATCATTAAATTGTATCGCAGTTGATAGTTTCACTATAGTTTCAAAATTTGCCGTTTTAATTTGTTTCTTGAGTTCAGGGTACAAAGCCTACAGAGAACCATCGACGTCTTCGCGATCTTTCATAACAAACATTCCAAAGGATGCCAGTATTTTTTATATACGGCATGATACGCCGAAGAATAGCCTGTAAAAAGATAAAATATTATTTTTTCGACATTCATGTCATTGATTTTGCAGATATTTTTACTTTTTTTACGCATGTATTTTTAGAAACATTACCTTTCCCTTGCGTACATTCATCATAGCAATTACTTTGTCATGCGTTAGACCAGCAATTAATTTACAAACTAGTGCATCCTTCAATTTCAATCAATCCTTCAATCAAGTTTAAATTTCATAGGCAAATTTATTTTTTAGTGAAAGATTCAGTAACTGCGGATTTGATGTTTCTCCCGCCCTATCTTCAACTGATTTATTAGCATTTTCAAGTTGTTCCGACCTCTTTTTTTGTTTTGCTCTTCAAATATGCATTTTTATAAAAATTTATCTACTGTATGTACTGTTGTTGTATATACTGTTGTTACAAAGGCAAAATGGCACCATTTGGTAATTTTTTTCAAGAAATTTGGTTACAAATTTTGCCAACAGCAACAACACTGGTTGGCGTATTTTTTTAACTAACCAATGTTGTCCGTTGAGAAACAATCCTTATTTTGGATTGTGAATTGTGGAGTCCTAATTGTGGATTAGCAACTATAAAACTAGAAATACCGATTGCACTTGTTTGTGCAAAAAAGATGAAGTTGTATTTAAATTATAAAATAGCACCAAAAGAATAAGTGATATTTTAGAGAACTATTACGATATTCACCATTCTTTATCTCTTAATCTTCTGTGGAAATTACTTAATATGTCGCAATTGAAATTAACTGGAAATTGATCAATTTTTGAACAATTTTATATCAGAAATATGAGAATTATTATAAATTTTATTTTGTTTGTAATTTTAAATTCTGTTGATTGTGAAAAATATTTATTGTTGTTGTAAATCATTAGGAGGAACAAATTGGACCTTCGTAAAAAGCAAGGCGAATCTGAAGAAACAATTATATCAATTAATTGTAATTAATACTTCAATATACAAATATAATAAACATTTCAATTAATAAGAAAATTAAAAACAATTGTTGGTAACATATTATATAAATTATCGCATATCTACTAAATCTTATTGGATCGTACCGGTCCGGTTTTGGTAAAAATATCCTTTTCAAAACGTAGATGGTCATATCGCCAAAACACAGTGTTAGAACATTAAAAACTGGATTTGATATTAAATTCATTATCATTAAATTTTACAAGTATGTTGAAATAAAGACCAAAATATATTACAAAATTTTGCGAAAGGTATTTGAATAGAATTCAATTACAGAGATAGATTTTTGCTTTTGTCTAAAGCATTACATAATCAGGTTACTTTAGTTGTCGATCAGATGATGGAGATGGTTTTGGTAACTAGAAGCATAAATTAATGAATCATTTGCATAAACATTGCTTTTAGAACTATTGTGTTAATAAGGAATTCTGTAAATAAAGATATTGAATAGGTGTGGAGCTAAAACCTAGAGAAGCACCTCTATTGACGAAATTTTGAAATTTTCGTTGAAATTTTAAAGGGCCTCTTTTAAAATTGATAAATGAATGGTCTCTTTAAACCCAAATTGATGACTTGGGATATAATAAAACCCAGCAATATTTTAAATTTTTAATCTAATAACACATCCTAGCAATTTATCTATCTAAGACTAGGTTGAATTTTATTTATAAGTTGTTTATAATATTTGCTTGAGCATGCCAATTTGTTTGATGATTATTTTCAAAAGCTGTATCTGGATAGAAAGTAATTGGTAATCTCGACCATTTCGGTTGAAATTGTGATAAAACTGTTTGTCTTTTTTGCAATCGAATTTGATTTTTTAACTCAATTGTAGGGGAATGTGAAGCGGACATAGTAATGATAGCGTTTGTAAATGTATTGATGTATTGCAATATTTTAAATTTTTAATCTAATAACACATCCTAGCAATTTACCTATCTAAGACTAGGTTGAATTTTATTTATAAGTTGTTTATAATATTTGCTTGAGCATGCCAATTTGTTTGATGATTATTTTCAAAAGCTGTATCTGGATAGAAAGTAATTGGTAATCTCGACCATTTCGGTTGAAATTGTGATAAAACTGTTTGTCTTTTTTGCAATCGAATTTGATTTTTTAACTCAATTGTAGGGGAATGTGAAGCGGACATAGTAATGATAGCGTTTGTAAATGTATTGATGTAATTGTGCCTTTCACAGTTGGATAATCCGATTTGAGGGTGGCAGTAAATCCGATAAGGATAGTTGTAAACCAGCTTGGAATTCCAATTAGTTTTATTATAGGAGGTTAAATAGCGAGCAGGATTTATTAATGGCCGATTAATTTAACTGGTTTAACTCGTTTAATGAAGTTGGAAGTGCATTAAGAGATTGGGGTGAGAGATTAACTTCACAAATTCTTGTAAACTCATAGGAATAATTGCCAATCATCTGGATCTATAAATTCATTCGTAACTTTACTTCTTTTTTAATTAAGTAATCTCCTGGTTTATATGTTTGGCCACACTCAATCCAACCTAAAGGTCTTGCGCATTAAATTTCCTTGGAACTAGATTTTGGAGCTTTCCCAAATATTACTTGATTAAATACCTATTAAATATGTACAATGTCGCATAATTTCTTCCCAGTAACTAAAGTAACAAAGAATAAACCAGTATCAATTTATTACGAGCGAAGCATGGAGTAACAAACTTGAAAAAAGATTCCAAAAACCCAAAAAACAATTACCTTTCTACCAAACAAGTTTAGAAGAGAAAAAAATTTTAAAAGAAAAATTTGAAAATCTACAAGTTTTGGTTAAAAATAACCAAAACGAATGTCGACGGTATTTTTGTGGATGAATCTGAAGTCTGAAGTCCCAAATTGTCCTTAATGGAGAATCAAATATTAAATCTATCTGTTCACAATGACAATATTTTTTTTGTGTATTCACAATTGATTCAAAATTGATTTAAGTTCGTGAAGTTAATAACGAAATTAGTTCTTAGAGACAGAAAGCAGCTCAAAAATTATGATTATGTTAAGTATTTATTTTTTAATTTATTAAAAGTCAATAAAAAAATCTATTCAAAATCAAAAATAATTCTTTGAATCTGAAAAAATCATACCCATACTATATGTTCAATTTAACATTTTATAGTATAGTAGGAAAAATCATTGAGATATGCATTTTCGAATTATGTACGTAATTCAATAAAAATTATGTGCAACATTTGTCCATTATCCATTTATGGAAACCGTTTTCACATTTCACATTTCCGTTTCAACATTACTCTATTTAGCATATAAATGAGAATTGTGGGGAAATGCTATATTTCAAGAAGGACGTTAATTTTGAACGCAACATACTGGACAGTGTTAAAGTCTGAAAATGATCACAAACATTCTTGAATGTTTCCCAGCAGGAAGGACAAATTTATTTTATGAAGTTGTTTGTACCAGGTATCCGGCAGTAAGAGATCCATATACTCTAAAGTACTCCTAAATATTAACCATTAAATCCACGGCCGATAATATGATTCTCCATATTCGTTCCCCAATTAATTGAAACTAGGTTGTTGGTCGATTATTCCGATTATTCCCAATATCATTCGACTAATAATATTTATAACTAGTTGCTATATTTATATAGTTATTGTGAGTTGTATATTCATTTATTGGAATTTTTAAATTATATACATATCTGATGTATATATTTTATATTAGGTATTGGTAATTTTTTTTTTGTATTGATAAAAAAACATATTGTTCTTTTATTACATCCCTTATACAATTCATCAATGAAACTATTGGTTTAATCCAATCGTATTATTATTTTATCCGTAATTTATAACAAATTTGTTTATCCGTTTTAAAATGTAATTCCGAAATTAAATGTGCATATATATGTTTCTTATACTAATTATTAGGTCTGTATATTTTTACATAATTTTCCTATTTTCCCTTTTTTAATTATAGTTCAAATGTACTTTTGAAAAGGAGAGCATAAAAGTAAACGCAAATATGAACTAAAAAAAGTGGTAGTGGAGATATTTTAAATGACTATATTTTTCTCACATTTAAAAAGAAATATTTGAAAATTGACATGTCAAAACTGAATTCGAAGTTTTCAAGTTACAACTGTCTTACACCTTTGTAGTTTTTGTCAAATTTGTATATATAATAAATATCTTTAGAAAAAAAATCGTAGCAACATACAAGAAAACACAAGCTATAGTTTAAAAGAATGGTATTTTAAGTGTAATTCAATTATTTTTACAAATTGCGATATTAATAGGAAAAAATGGCCAATTATTATTTTATAAAATCCATTCTGAAGTCCAGTTAAAATTTGTCGGTAAAAACATTTAAAACATCTTACATAGCAATTTACTTATTTCGATTTTATCAGAAAACTCCCAACTCATAAAAAGATTATTGAATCCAATACACAAAAAATATATTATGTGATTAAAGAATGTATCCTTAGTTACTTAATCGATCATTTATGATTTTACTTGAAATAAAATATCTTTCTTATTATTACACTAAGGTTTGCTTTTACAAATATATATACATCACACCAATTAAAAAAAAAAATATATATATATATATACTCCACTACAGAATTGGTTAAGATAAGAATATCAAAATAAAAATGTCAAAATGATATGAAAATGCATCATCATTCTCTACGAATTCCAATTAAAAATTATTAAATAGTTTTTGAAGTTTTAATTATAAGCAATATAATATTTTCAAACTTTGTTAGTTACAATTATTGCTACTGTTTTTTTTTTTTATTTTTTTTTTATAAAATGGTTTTTTCACAATAAACTAACTGAATCAAGTCTCTTGAACCCAACATAAAATGTTTCAACTGTTCATACTTGCCTACATTTCATTTAATTCATTAAAGGAAAAATTACATTAGTTAATTTGTTGCTTTGCTTCAGTAATAAGCGCCAATAGCGAATCTAACTTTAAATCATTAAAACGTGCAAAATGATCCATCATTGGTTGTATGGCATCAGACTCAATAGCCGCAGAAATAGTATGATTTTGCATAGTGCGATTGAGTGAATTTGCAACTTGATCTAAAAACTGCCTCCAGATATACTTATGCTCAGCGTTTAACGTGACATCGTTATTTAAAACGTATATATTTTCAGCTTGTATGATCAAGCAAACGACAGATGAAATACCGAACTGCAAAAAAATACGTTAATAAACTGATATTTTATATATGCATATTATATACCTTGCTACAAAATAACCCGTTTGATTTTTTATCATTAAATTGTATCGCAGTTGATAGTTTCACTATAGTTTCAAAATTTGCCGTTTTAATTTGTTTCTTGAGTTCAGGGTACAAAGCCAACAGAGAACCATCGACGTCTTCGCGATCTTTCATAACAAACATTCCAAAGGATGCCAGTATTTTTTATATACGGCATGATACGCCGAAGAATAGCCTGTAAAAAGATAAAATATTATTTTTTCGACATTCATGTCATTGATTTTGCAGATATTTTTACTTTTTTTACGCATGTATTTTTAGAAACATTACCTTTCCCTTGCGTACATTCATCATAGCAATTACTTTGTCATGCGTTAGACCAGCAATTAATTTACAAACTAGTGCATCCTTCAATTTCAATCAATCCTTCAATCAAGTTTAAATTTCATAAGCAAATTTATTTTTTAGTGAAAGATTCAGTAACTGCGGATTTGATGTTTCTCCCGCCCTATCTTCAACTGATTTATTAGCATTTTCAAGTTGTTCCGACCTCTTTTTTTGTTTTGCTCTTCAAATATGCATTTTTATAAAAATTTATCTACTGTATGTACTGTTGTTGTATATACTGTTGTTACAAAGGCAAAATGGCACCATTTGGTAATTTTTTTCAAGAAATTTGGTTACAAATTTTGCCAACAGCAACAACACTGGTTGGCGTATTTTTTTAACTAACCAATGTTGTCCGTTGAGAAACAATCCTTATTTTGGATTGTGAATTGTGGAGTCCTAATTGTGGATTAGCAACTATAAAACTAGAAATACCGATTGCACTTGTTTGTGCAAAAAAGATGAAGTTGTATTTAAATTATAAAATAGCACCATAAGAATAAGTGATATTTTAGAGAACTATTACGATATTCACCATTCTTTATCTCTTAATCTTCTGTGGAAATTACTTAATATGTCGCAATTGAAATTAACTGGAAATTGATCAATTTTTGAACAATTTTATATCAGAAATATGAGAATTATTATAAATTTTATTTTGTTTGTAATTTTAAATTCTGTTGATTGTGAAAAATATTTATTGTTGTTGTAAATCATTAGGAAGGAACAAATTGGACCTTCGTAAAAAGCAAGGCGAATCTGAAGAAACAATTATATCAATTAATTGTAATTAATACTTCAATATACAAATATAATAAACATTTCAATTAATAAGAAAATTAAAAACAATTGTTTACACATTGGTAACATATTATATAAATTATCGCATATCTACTAAATCTTATTGGATCCTACCGGTCCGGTTTTGGTAAAAATATCCTTTTCAAAACGTAGATGGTCATATCGCCAAAACACAGTGTTAGAACATTAAAAACTGGATTTGATATTAAATTCATTAGCATTAAATTTTACAAGTATGTTGAAATAAAGACCAAAATATATTACAAAATTTTGCGAAAGGTATTTGAATAGAATTCAATTACAGAGATAGATTTTTGCTTTTGTCTAAAGCATTACATAATCAGGTTACTTTAGTTGTCGATCAGATGATGGAGATGGTTTAGGTAACTAGAAGCATAAATTAATGAATCATTTGCATAAACAATGCTTTTAGAACTATTGTGTTAATAAGGAATTCTGTAAATAAAGATATTGAATAGGTGTGGAGCTAAAACCTAGAGAAGCACCTCTATTGACGAAATTTTGAAATTTTCGTTGAAATTTTAAAGGGCCTCTTTTAAAATTGATAAATGAATGGTCTCTTTAAACCCAAATTGATGACTTGGGATATAATAAAACCCAGCAATATTTTAAATTTTTAATCTAATAACACATCCTAGCAATTTACCTATCTAAGACTAGGTTGAATTTTATTTATAAGTTGTTTATAATATTTGCTTGAGCATGCCAATTTGTTTGATGATTATTTTCAAAAGCTGTATCTGGATAGAAAGTAATTGGTAATCTCGACCATTTCGGTTGAAATTGTGATAAAACTGTTTGTCTTTTTTGCAATCGAATTTGATTTTTTAACTCAATTGTAGGGGAATGTGAAGCGGACATAGTAATGATAGCGTTTGTAAATGTATTGATGTAATTGTGCCTTTCACAGTTGGATAATCCGATTTGAGGGTGGCAGTAAATCCGATAAGGATAGTTGTAAACCAGCTTGGAATTCCAATTAGTTTTATTATAGGAGGTTAAATAGCGAGCAGGATTTATTAATGGCCGATTAATTTAACTGGTTTAACTCGTTTAATGAAGTTGGAAGTGCATTAAGAGATTGGGGTGAGAGATTAACTTCACAAATTCTTGTAAACTCATAGGAATAATTGCCAATCATCTGGATCTAAAAATTCATTCGTAACTTTACTTCTTTTTTAATTAAGTAATCTTCTGGTTTATATGTTTGGCCACACTCAATCCAACCTAAAGGTCTTGCGCATTAAATTTCCTTGGAACTAGATTTTGGAGCTTTCCCAAATATTACTTGATTAAATACCTATTAAATATGTACAATGTCGCATAATTTCTTCCCAGTAACTAAAGTAACAAAGAATAAACCAGTATCAATTTATTACGAGCGAAGCATGGAGTAACAAACTTGAAAAAAGATTCCAAAAACCCAAAAAACAATTACCTTTCTACCAAACAAGTTTAGAAGAGAAAAAAATTTTAAAAGAAAAATTTGAAAATCTACAAGTTTTGGTTAAAAATAACCAAAACGAATGTCGACGGTATTTTTGTGGATGAATCTGAAGTCTGAAGTCCCAAATTGTCCTTAATGGAGAATCAAATATTAAATCTATCTGTTCACAATGACAATATTTCTTTTGTGTATTCACAATTGATTCAAAATTGATTTAAGTTCGTGAAGTTAATAACGAAATTAGTTCTTAGAGACAGAAAGCAGCTCAAAAATTATGATTATGTTAAGTATTTATTTTTTAATTTATTAAAAGTCAATAAAAAAATCTATTCAAAATCAAAAATAATTCTTTGAATCTGAAAAAATCATACCCATACTATATGTTCAATTTAACATTTTATAGTATAGTAGGAAAAATCATTGAGATATGCATTTTCGAATTATGTACGTAATTCAATAAAAATTATGTGCAACATTTGTCCATTATCCATTTATGGAAACCGTTTTCACATTTCACATTTCCGTTTCAACATTACTCTATTTAGCATATAAATGAGAATTGTGGGGAAATGCTATATTTCAAGAAGGACGTCAATTTTGAACGCAACATACTGGACAGTGTTAAAGTCTGAAAATGATCACAAACATTCTTGAATGTTTCCCAGCAGGAAGGACAAATTTATTTTATGAAGTTGTTTGTACCAGGTATCCGGCAGTAAGAGATCCATATACTCTAAAGTACTCCTAAATATTAACCATTAAATCCACGGCCGATAATATGATTCTCCATATTCGTTCCCCAATTAATTGAAACTAGGTTGTTGGTCGATTA
The DNA here is from genome assembly GCA_947389925.1 of Coelopa pilipes. Classification (NCBI taxonomy): domain Eukaryota; kingdom Metazoa; phylum Arthropoda; class Insecta; order Diptera; family Coelopidae; genus Coelopa; species Coelopa pilipes. Next base: position 26,797,721 of record OX376697.1, read on the forward strand.
TTCCGATTATTCCCAATATCATTCGACTAATAATATTTATAACTAGTTGCTATATTTATATAGTTATTGTGAGTTGTATATTCATTTATTGGAATTTTTAAATTATATACATATCTGATGTATATATTTTATATTAGGTATTGGTAATTTTTTTTTTTATTGATAAAAAAAACATATTGTTCTTTTATTACATCCCTTATACAATTCATCAATGAAACTATTGGTTTAATCCAATCGTATTATTATTTTATCCGTAATTTATAACAAATTTGTTTATCCGTTTTAAAATGTAATTCCGAAATTAAATGTGCATATATATGTTTCTTATACTAATTATTAGGTCTGTATATTTTTACATAATTTTCCTATTTTCCCTTTTTTAATTATAGTTCAAATGTACTTTTGAAAAGGAGAGCATAAAAGTAAACGCAAATATGAACTAAAAAAAGTGGTAGTGGAGATATTTTAAATGACTATATTTTTCTCACATTTAAAAAGAAATATTTGAAAATTGACATGTCAAAACTGAATTCGAAGTTTTCAAGTTACAACTGTCTTACACCTTTGTAGTTTTTGTCAAATTTGTATATATAATAAATATCTTTAGAAAAAAAATCGTAGCAACATACAAGAAAACACAAGCTATAGTTTAAAAGAATGGTATTTTAAGTGTAATTCAATTATTTTTACAAATTGCGATATTAATAGGAAAAAATGGCCAATTATTATTTTATAAAATCCATTCTGAAGTCCAGTTAAAATTTGTCGGTAAAAACATTTAAAACATCTTACATAGCAATTTACTTATTTCGATTTTATCAGAAAACTCCCAACTCATAAAAAGATTATTGAATCCAATACACAAAAAATATATTATGTGATTAAAGAATGTATCCTTAGTTACTTAATCGATCATTTATGATTTTACTTGAAATAAAATATCTTTCTTATTATTACACTAAGGTTTGCTTTTACAAATATATATACATCACACCAATTAAAAAAAAAATATATATATATATACTCCACTACAGAATTGGTTAAGATAAGAATATCAAAATAAAAATGTCAAAATGATATGAAAATGCATCATCATTCTCTACGAATTCCAATTAAAAATTATTAAATAGTTTTTGAAGTTTTAATTATAAGCAATATAATATTTTCAAACTTTGTTAGTTACAATTATTGCTACTGTTTTTTTTTTATTTTTTTTTATAAAATGGTTTTTTCACAATAAACTAACTGAATCAAGTCTCTTGAACCCAACATAAAATGTTTCAACTGTTCATACTTGCCTACATTTCATTTAATTCATTAAAGGAAAAATTACATTAGTTAATTTGTTGCTTTGCTTCAGTAATAAGCGCCAATAGCGAATCTAACTTTAAATCATTAAAACGTGCAAAATGATCCATCATTGGTTGTATGGCATCAGACTCAATAGCCGCAGAAATAGTATGATTTTGCATAGTGCGATTGAGTGAATTTGCAACTTGATCTAAAAACTGCCTCCAGATATACTTATGCTCATCGTTTAACGTGACATCGTTATTTAAAACGTATATATTTTCAGCTTGTATGATCAAGCAAACAACAGATGAAATACCGAACTGCAAAAAATACGTTAATAAACTTATATTTTATATATGCATATTATTTACCTTGCTACAAAATAATCCGTTTGATTTTTTATCATTAAATTGTATCGCAGTTGATAGTTTGACTATCGTTTCAAAATTTGCCGTTTTAATTTGTTTCTTGAGTTCTGGGTACAAAGCATACAAAGAACCGTCAACGTCTTCGCGATCTTTCTTCACAACATTAGGTAGTGAAGTAAATATGCCAATCCAAACATTCCAAAGGGTATCAGAATTTTTTATATACGGCATAATACGCCGAAGAAGAGCCTGTAAAAAGTTAAAATTTGAATTTTTCGACATCCATGACATTGGTTTTGCAGATTTTTTTTCTTTTTTACACATGCATTTTTAGAAACCTTACCTTTCCCTTGCGTACATTCATCATAGCAATAACTTTGTCATGCGTTAGACCAGCAATTAATTTATGAACCAGTGCATCCTTTGTTTCAATTTCATAGGCAAATTTATGTTTTAGTGCAGGATTCAATGACTGCGGATTTGATGTTTCTCCCGCCCTATCTTCAACTGATTTATTAGCATTTTCAAGTTGTTCCAATGCTAAAATTCGTTCAGTTTCTTTTATCTTTTTCATTATTATGGTTGCCATTACATTTGGATTATCTAAATCTTCTAGTTTTAGAATGATACGATAGAGAGTTTCGATGTGAAGCAATATGTGACGTGATTTTCGTTGTGTTAATGAAATTTCACTTATAACACCAACTAGCGGCACTTTTCCAATATTGCCAATTTTAGACAAATTCACAACTGGTCCTGTAGTTTCTCCAATGTCTTTAATACTTCCTTCACTACCCATGATATCTGCATCAATTATTTTACGAGGTGCCGTCACACTGCCATACTGCAACTTACCCAGTGAATTTTCGAACTTAAGTGGTGTGAATACATATGTTGACTTTTGTTCTTGACTATTACCACCTGTTTCGGAATTACGATGCTCCCGATGCTGACCATTACGCGATCCATTTTTATTGCCTAACTGCACAAGTATTAGCTGTGCATGTCCTTTTGGTTGCGTCAAGGGATGATTTAACTGATTATCCTTGTGTGTAGTACTATGACGCATATCTCCATTCAATTGAGCTTTACGCTCTTTATAAACAGTATAATAAAAGTCGTCAATGTATGGTGTGTCCGTATTAAGCTGAGATAGTTGGATTCCAATGAGCCAATGTTTGTCCCTAGTACTCATGAGGTTTGCATATTCATCAAACTCTTCTGCTGGTAGATTTCCATCTGCTCTACGATGATGTTGATGAATTTGTTTATTACATCCCCTTTGTTGTTGGTGAAGTTGAATGTTGCTTAGAGCGTTTGTAGAAGAGGAAGATTGCTGTTGATGTCGAGCTATATTCTGTAGAAGTGGATGGTTTTGTTGAATTTCTTGCATTAGTCGCATATTGTACATATTGAACATTGTATTAGATTGAGATTGGTTGAGTACAGCAGCCGAGTTCGGCGGGTGTGGAGGTAGGCGTTGCTGCTGTTGAGAAGGAGCTAATACACCTGGATGAATACTAGAAGCAACTCTCATTGCATTAAAATTGGGATGCATTGCAAAATTATTTAGCGCTATCGGGAGATGTGCATTCGGCAGTTGACGCTGGTGCAAATGATGAAAATTGGGAGGTGATGAATGACTCAATAACGGATGTTGTAATTGAGGGTGATTTTGTTGTTGTAAATGTTGCGTTAATCCGGGTGGGTAAAGGGATACCGAAGGAAATCCTGGAGGCAATCGGTTTCCAGGTTGATGTGGTTGTTGAAGTAAATTTCCAAGAGGATGTTGTGCTAAGTTACTTGCAAATATATTTGAAGGCCTTGAATGAATTTGCAGTTGATTAAATCCAGGGGGACCTGTAATTTTTTGAAATATTTGAAAATTTTTGTATTTTCAGATTTAAACTAACCTTTTGATATGGCATGTTGATGTAATTTATTTGTATGTAACTGCTGCATATTTTGTTGTGAATTATTTATTAATAATTTTTTATTTGAAACTTCTTGTTCCTGCATTGATTTTTGAGATTGATTATCGAGTTGTTTTTGCATTGTCTGTTGTATTATGATATTCCTTTCAATATCCTCAAGTGTACAAATTTTAGGACCTTTTTGAGCATATTGTAAATCAGTTAAATCTAGAAATGGAGAGATCTCTTTAGGAAATCTGGGTTGAAGATTTTGTGATTCCCGACAATGCTTTTGTTGTAATGTGTTTGGAAAACGCTGATACAATAAAGGTTCTATATTAGAAATTGATGAGGTATTTACTGAATTATTTGTGGAGTATAACACGGAACCCATATTATCATTATTTATAAATTTATTTGGTTTAACAGGAATCGATGCCCAAACACTAGAATCCAAACTTAGTCCACTGTTGCCCATGATACTATCAGTATCGTCAAATTTAATATCAACATCATCAAGCTTCATTCCAGACAAGTTGATTTCTAAATCGGAATCAACTTCATTTTTATTGCGCCGAGAATTAATAAGCTCTGGTGTATCAATGCTGGATGACGGTGAAGAAAGTTGATGATTTACATCGCAAAATTTATCGCTATTGCTTTTTTGCAATAAATTACAATTCCTAGTATCTCCATTCTGATTATCTGTCATTCGAACCAAACTTTCATGAGCTTCCTCCCAATCACTATTGATTGCAGAACCGAATGTTTCATCATTTAGAGCGTCATATTCCTCCTCAGACGGTTCAGCAATACGTCCTCCTCCATCGTCCTCCAGCTATAATTGGAATGTATTGGAAAATAAATCTATTATTCTATATAACAAGCTTTTCTCTAATTTATTTTATGAAAGTTCCGTAAATATTAGTGCGAAGAAATCAAGTGGAAAAGTTAATCTAAGCGACATTTTAGATATTTTACATTTTACCCACTGGGTTTTATTTCACTTCACTGGGGTTTAATTTATTTTTCAATTATATTTGAAGTTACATAGCAACTAGAGATAACTAAAAATAGTCAAATCTAAATTAATATATTTTTACTTACCGGTGCTGATGTATCGAATCCAAAAAACGAGTCTTCCATCTGTAAAATTTGTTTATTTCATATGAAATTGTCATGACTTGTCACACATTCACATATGTTGAAATCATGGCCGCCGCTAAAGAAGTTCGCTAATACAACGGGCACCTAGCGAACAACGAATAGAAAAGTCAGCTCAAATACTGGGAAATTCTTTCCATTAAAGAATCAACGAGTTTTTGAATAGTGTTGGATAAAAGCGTTTAATGGTTTAATAAATGTCAAGTAATAAGTATTTTTCTTTTTGAAACTTGCAGTTTAATTTCGATAGATTTTTATTGCATTTAGTATGTGAGTGTAGTTACTTTTGTTTCTGTTTTTTCAACTTTCAGGATATTTTTTTGGATAATCTAATAGATTATATTTCCTTCACGTAGTAGCGGTGCAATTCTATGATACATTTTTCTCAAATAATACTTAAATCGTTCATTCTGAAATTTTTGTATTTTAAAGATATAAAATTATAAATCAGTCAGCGTGAATACCTCTATTGTACAAATTCAATCGACGTGGCAATGACATGATATATATTCATCAGTTCCTTTGGAGACGAGTTTTTCGACTATAGCGACTTATAGTCGAAAGAATTTCGCCAATTTAGATTTATATGAATTATTCGCCTTAATTAGTATTATTTCATTAGTACTTTGAGTGTTATGTATATAATTTCGATTTGGTCATTTTATATGGTATTTATACATTATTAGATTTTCGTATTGTAATAACATTATTCAAAACACACTTTCACTTAGATAAATGTCACTATCTGCAAACACGACGAATATCCTTCCGATATTATGTGCTGCTTCATAGTCGCTGGAAATTAAATTACACAGCATAGAATTTTCCTATATTGGAAATATAATAATTTTGTGATTAATATCGGTACACATGAAAACAAGAATATTTTGTACTAAAATTCAACTTACTTAAAAAATGAATCCCATTTCCCTAAAAAAAAATTGTTATTGATCCTCCCTTACCGATTATTTGACATTTTAAGTTTTGACACGAATTTATTGCTACTTGAATGTGACATCGCATAAATAATTTTGATGGAACTCTTGTGATCAGTTAACTATAATTTCGCTGAATAAAGTCGGATAAAAGTTTTCTATTTTTGTTTGTGCAATAATATTTATTTTTTATTTAGTTCGGTTACAGATGTGTAAAAATACGAACAATTCTTGATTATTAACATTATCTTTGTTAAATAATAATATTTCTAAAATGACTTCAAATATTGAAGAAGGAACATTTCTTGGATTTGATCTAAGTACACAAAAGGTAAGTTGATGGTGAATATTTTATTGCTAATTTCTAGCATTCCAATTTGTTTTTTTCTAAAAAAAATAACATAGTAAGTAAAAAAAAAACAAAAATAAAAAAACTGGTAATATTTGTGTTTTACGCAGATTACACCTATTTTAGAACAACGAGAAAGTTTTGGGTAAATGTATAAAATCTATATATATATTCCTTGGATGGATTTTTAAAATATGATTTCTGCAATTGTGACATAAAATAAACGTATATTTTTAAAAATTTTATATTCTAAATCTTTCGAATTCAATGTGAATTAGAACCGACTTAAAGAGACAAACTGAAATTTAAAGATTGAGGTACTTAAATTTTTTAAAAATTATAATGAATTGTGGTTTCAAATCTACTTAAAAAGATAAACTTTTTAACTGATAAATTTTACACATTTACTGAATATGGAAATACACAGAATACATTTGAATTATGGGTTATCTTCGCATATGCATTTAATATTTTATATATTATTTCATCAATTTTTGAATATTTGACGAATATATATTATTTAGTCTTCTATTTTCTTGAATAAATATAAAAAAAAATTATTACGAATCAAACAATAATTGATAAGACATGTTAGAACCAAGTGACCTTTTGTCCTTAAAATTATGAACTCTTATCATTTTAGTCATATCTTGGTTTAAATAGTATTTTCTACTTTAGAAATAATGAACATATACGCTTTAAGTAACTTTTCTGTGTCCTATATGCGTTTATAATTTATTCATTTTGATATTTTAAATTAGTTGAAAGCTGTACTATTGGGTTCTACTTTGGAAATTATAACTACTGCCGAGGTAAAATTTGATACAGACTTGCCAGAATTTCGCACAACTGGTGGCGTGAATGTGGGTCCTAATAAAAATGAGTACTAAACACAATTAAGTTATAATTAGAAACTGTTAAATTATATAAGTTATTTTATTGCAGATTTTTTGTACAACCTGTAATGTGGGTGAAAGCTCTTGATATCGTTTTGGATCGCTTAGTAGTACAAGGTGCTGACTTCAGCACTGTTGCTGCTATTAGCGGATCTGCACAGGTAATTCAAAAAAGATATATTTTCTATCTTTTCGTTCGAATTATACTTTGGTAACCACTTCAGCAACATGGATCTCTTTATTGGTCGCGTCATGGTGTATATACTCTAAGAAACTTGGATCCTGATAAATTTTTGCATCTACAAATTGATGACACAGCTTTTGTACTGACTCGCACACCTATCTGGATGGATGCAACTACTGAAAGTCAATGTCTAGAAATGGAGGCGGCAATAGGGGGACATTCTGAGATGGTTACAATTACAGGATCTAAATGCTATCCACGTTTTACGGGACCACAAATACGTAAAATCTATCAACAGCGTACGAGAGCTTACGAGGATACCCAGCGTATATCACTAGTAAGCAGTTTTCTGGCCTCAATATTTCTAGGGGATGTCGCACCCATTGATTATTCAGATGCCTCAGGCATGAATCTGTTTGATATTAATAAAAAGACGTGGTCAAAATCTTGCTTAAATGCATGCGCTCCTGACTTGGAGGAACGTCTTGGTGAACCAGTACAGACTATCAGCATAATTGGCAATATTAATCATTTTTTTATCCAACGTTTTGGATTTCAAGCTGATTGTAAAGTTGCAGCATTTACTGGTGATAATCCGTCGGCACTCTCCGGAATGCTTATAGAAAAAAATGGGATGGTAATATCATTAGGCACAAGTGATACTGTTATGATGAACATAAAAGAGCCACCTAAATTGGAAGAAGGCCATGTATTATGCCATCCCACAGAACCAGACCAATTTATGGGTTTGCTTTGGTAGGTGATAGTATGATATTTTCGTTATACATATTTGATATGATCAATTTTAATTAACTTAGCTTTCGAAATGGTTCACTCGTGCGTGATATTTTTAAAAAGGTCGAAGCAAATAATAACTGGGATCATTTTAGTGAACTTTTAGACTCTACTCCACGAGGAAATTACGGAAATATGGCATTACATTTTCTTTCAGTTGAAATAATTCCGAACGCTAAGGGTGTATTACGTTGGAATAAAAATCATACTGCTAACACATTAGATGCCACTAAAGGAATTGTAAAGTACATATTATAACGATATTAAATATATATTATACATTTCATGTACCAATTACCATTGCAGATTCAGTTCTCCACAAACAGAAATACGAGCCCTTATAGAAGGTCAAATGTTGCATCGCAGAGTGATTGCAACAGACATGGGATTCGATTTTGGTAATAATCACATAATATTACCTGATGTGGCATTAATGTCTTATTTCTGTAGGAGGAGAAACGCAAATAATAGTAACAGGTGGTGGGTCTTTAAATAAATCAATTCTTCAGGTTATATCTGATGTTTTCAATGCTCCCGTTTACATTCAGGTAATATTCCTTTTATTTATGATTGTGACTAATGAATATCTTTCAGAAAGCAAGCGAATCTGCTTTATTAGGTGCCGCCTACCGAGCTAAATATGCACTTTACTTATACAAACAAAAAACTGGTAATTCTCAGGATATACCAGAGCCCTATCATGACTATATTGTACAATTCGTTCCTAATCATCTTCAACGTATTTGTGAGCCAAGTAAAGACAGTGAAATTGTTTATCGACCGATGTTGAACCGTTTTCGTGAAATGGCAAAAATTCTAGAATCTCTAACTTACAATAAAAACAATACAATACAATAAAAAATTAAATAAAAAATGTCAATCACATTCCTCTTTAAAATCAATTATAACATATTAATTTTAGAATTTGCTATGTTATAACTGTTAACTGTGATTTAAAAATAAAAAATCTACGCTATTCGTATACTCAGATCACATTTTGTGTTAATGCATTTATTAGTTCGTGTTTTAACCTGATTTAACGATATATTATTTATTTATTTTTTACGACCGCCACGTTCCTTGATGTGTAGGTGTACAGTAGTTCCATTAAGTAAATTATAAAATGCCATGGTATTACTGTCCTTGAAAAACATTCCCTTCGAAGTTTAGAGAAATAAAAATAATAAAAATGAATTCATATAGGAATACACAAAAACCTACTTCATATGATATTTTCTGCTTTGCGGGTGGCATCCCAGTTTCATCTTGTATTTTAGCTTTCAAATTAGTAACTGTATCCGTTAGTGTCAAAGAGATTGCAATCGTCTGGCCATTAAGTTTCCATTCCGATTTATCAATAACATTAGGAATTTGAACTTGTATAGTTATGGGGCTCTGTTAATAAATAAAATATAATTTGCAACATTGTAAAAATATAACATATTATTAACCTTATGCATTGCAATGAATTCAACTTCAGGTATCAAATGATCTTCGGATCGTAATTTCTTGTTTGGTGGTTCATCATCAATTGAAGATGTAGATGGCATGTGCATTAAAGTTGGATCTGTAACTGAAGAGCCTTGTTGACTTTGTTGTGTACCACCAGGTTGCATTGATGCCATGTAACCCCCGCCGGGAAATGATGGTGCTGAAATGGTATAAATGAATATAAAACCAATAGTGATATTTTCAACGTACGTATCATTGGGGGTTGACGCATTTGCATCATCATAACTGGTGTAGTAGAAGTTATGTTATGATTCTGTTGTTGTTGGTGATGATGTTGCTGCTGATGGAGAGTATGCATTTTTGAAGAATTTCCTGAGTGTACCGACGGCTGCGGTGGAGCAGACAAAATAGATTTATTACCAGCTGGTTTCGGTCCAATTTTTTCCTTTTCTTCATCAGGTAAGAGACCTTTCACCTGAATTCAGGAGCTTTTGTTAACAAAAAAAATTATTTGTAATTAAACAAAATACCTTGTGTATTTGATGAATTTGATCTTCTAAAGTAATGTTAGCTCTTGCAGCTCTTGTAGCGGCCTCAACACTGGATGTATGTCCATCCCATGTTACACGATCATCCTTTTTAGTTTCCTCTTCACCCAATTTTTTTCCAATAACAGTTTCTTCATCACCTACACCAAAAATATCTGTTCGACGTTCAGCAAGTTGCTTAAGACTAGCCTCTATAGCCGTGCCAGCAGCAAAAACAGTGTCTTGATTTATTTTCTCAACTGTATGTTTGTCTCGTTGTTCAACCCAACGTGGATCTAAAAGTCCAATTCGCATATGTTCAGCAACTTTAGAAGCAGGAATTTTTTCTCCTGTAATTGGTGAAATTAAAAATTCATCTGCCGTAGTTGATTTTGTTGGCTTCTGTTGAGCGGCTTTTGGATCGTATTTTTTAACAACTACTTTATCATGTGTTGGTGGCATGAGCGGTTTAAGAGATGGCTGAATTTTTTCAACAGTTCCAATTTCTTCATCGCTAGATGCCTCATCCATATCCTGAACTTGAATATTATCTTTATTTGAAGAATGGGATTGGTTAGTGAAGGTGGAGTTTTTCAAATGAATTCCAGTGCGATTTTCCATTTGAGAAATTTTTACTGTGGAGGATAAAACATCCTGACTATCTTCATTATCTGACTCAATTTGCATTTCAATATCCCCATCTTCTTCTAACATGCGTTCTTCCATGAGAACACGAGCTCCTACTTCTTCAGGTGTGGTTGGCGGTGGAAAATTTCCGGACTCAAATGGTTGATAGTCGACAGTTTCCACAACAACAAAATCATGCCAATCGATTTGAGCGTAAGCAACTATATACAAGATTTAATGATACTTGCTTTAATTATATATTGTAAATATGTTTTACTTACCTCTTTCTTTCTCAATTTTTTCTTCTTCGCGTCTACGCTGAGCTTCTTGGTGTCTTTGCCAATTAGCACGATATTTTACTTGATCCAAAACTAAATTCATGCTGACACGTCCAGGAGCGCTTTCAGCTCGCAATTTTCCCATGAGATCTTTGGGAGGAATCAAAATTTTTGTGTATTGCTCCAGTAATTTTGTAAAGTATTGAAATAACGAATGTTGTGGGCGCAAGAAGTCAAATTGGAAATTTCGTTGTTCCCTATTCATAAGATTTGTAAGGAATTGACGTCCATTACGTGCTACGAACTGTGCTGTAAGCTTAACAATATCTCTATAAAAAGAATAATATAAATATATTTTGAAATTTATAACAATATATTCTATACAGATCCAATGCCGATATTGACGGAGGGTCAGCAATGAACTCAAATTCTGGTGGAGGATCTTTTGGTACAAATTGTTGTTCTGCCACCTGTTTCAGAATCTCTTGTTGCTTTTGTTGAGCAGCACTTGTTACAGAAAGTTGTTTAATGCCAGAAACATTAGTACTTGAGTCTATTAAACATGGTTGCATGTTTATTTAAAAAAGAATAAGAATAATAATAATGCTTATTATTCATAGGTAATCCACTCACCTCTTCCCTCACGAAATTCATTGACTTTATGACGATAATATGCGTGATATGGGTCTCCAGAACTTAGGAAATTAAATTTTGGATTTCCCAATTCATTCTGTCGAATACGAGCCTCAAACTCTGGACCATTTCTTGCAACAAAACTGGCCGTTTTGTCAACAATATCTATATTTAATTAGCAACTGAGTATGATGAATCAAAATAACAATAGTAAATATATAAACTGCCATAGTTAAAAAATGTACTTATTTATTTTTGTGCAAAGGATACTTCTAACCTCCGGTGGAGGATAAATTATGCCAATAATTGGACCGGTCATTGGTTTTGATTGTTCATTGTTTTGTTGATGAAAATCTTTGGACTCACTTTCGAGCGCAGGCATTGTTAATGCAAAAACTTAATTTTAGTAAAATTGACGAAGTCCTACACACAAAAAGTTATTGAAAACGCAATCAGAATCCGTTCAAGAAATAATATCACCAATACCATTACCAACAAGATAACAATGTGTACGAACGAGGTAATGACACTGGGAATGAAATTCCACAGGGTGACTGAAGTTTAAAACCTGAATAACAATTATCCTAATACCACTATTTAAGAGATAGTATCAAATCGTTACACTTAGTATTAAAAAAAAATATGAATTATAAATTGTAAACCACTTAAAATTATTGAACATGGTTTATCCTAACATAATTTAATTTTAAGTCGATTGTGAATTTCAATTGTAAAACTATTCTGAATTTAATTTCAAGTTGAGTGACAAGTTGTATTGTAGTTCGCGAACTTTTCAATAAACGCATTTTTTTTGTATGCCTCTGCATAAGTTTCTGTATGCATCTGCATAAGAATAAGTTTCTGAATTGCAGTTTGTGGAATTTGATAAATGAAAAAATCGTTTATTTTGTTCGAGACAGTCACATAAAGCACTTCGTTGTGTATTTTATTTTACTTTTTTTTATAAATTTCCGCGAGAGGTGAATTAGACAGTGGTCCCGAGTTAAAAATAGTTATTATCAGCAATTTTCATTGCCATTCTCAAACAAAACTAATTTACCTGGCGGTTTGGTTTATTAAGTGCTGATAAACTTTTCCTTCGCGAATTAAATCGTCTGTATGTCGCTTCACACAGGTTCGGAAAATTAATTAGAGAAAGTAATTCTCTATCGGTCCGTAGCGAACTGAAGTTGTAGCCATACAAGGAGTACCAGCGTAGGTGTCCCAGCAGTCAAAGGAGTGCCAGTCCTCAGGTTCCAGAGGAGGATCATATAGATGTGCCGGCGTAGTTTCAAGGAAGTTAACCAAAATACGTATTTGGTCAGAGTCACTCATTCGGACCTCTTTCGCGGTCATAAGTTGCACTCACTTACCGCCAGCAGTTGAGTACACAGGTTCGCATATACAATCATACGTACATCACACTTGAGCTAATAAATTACGCATTCAGATTGACAGATATTCCTTAATAATAGTTAAATATTTTCCGCGTTGATTTTATTGGTCTACCTTCACAGGGAAGTGAAATTATTATTGGTGTTTCAATATCTCAGTCCAAATTACATTGACCCGTAACAGGGAAGTTCATATTTTTTCAATTCATATTTATTTACCCTATAATTCACAGAATACAAAATTTTACATTTTAATATATACAATGTATGAGAATTTACATTAGTATTACAACAAATAATAACTAATTTACATTTATAATTTACATATTTAAAAGCTTTTAAGGATTAAAAAATAGGGAAAACCTTACAGATAATTTAGAGAACTTTAACATTGAAAACTTTTTACTACTTCCTATCGGAAGTGGCAAAAGTTTTTTAGTTGCATAAGTTTCTAATAAGTTTTATATTTGAGGATCTGGAACTATCTTCAAATCTTTTTGTTAAGTCCTGAACAAATGTAAGTAACATTTTTTCAACATTGTACTGAGAGTGTAGTCTTTCAGATGAGAACCTCCTTTGTAGCTTATGAATTTGTTTCAAATATTTATTTCGAACAACTTGCATCTTTTTAATGTTGCTTTTCGCAGCTTTTGTTGACCAGATTTGACACCCATATGATAAGATCGGTCGAATACACATTTTATATATGAGAAGTTTATTATTTGCGTTAAGCTCTGATCTCCAATTCAACAACGGATATAAGGCTTTACCACATTTCGAAGCTTTATCCATGACTTGAGTTATATGTTTTTTAAATGTGAGTTTTTTATCGAGGGTAACACCCAGATATTTTACGTCCTCTTGAATGGGAATTTCAGATATTCCAAAAATGAATCTAATGGACGAAATTATTTTTAGCGATTTGTTGAAAGGAAATATAATATAAATAATGAGTACAGTGTAGGAGATAAAACAGATCCCTGTAGTAATCCTGCAGGAATGAGGCGGTAAGTAGACCTACTGTTGTAGATATTAACTGTAGTGTATCTATCATCTAGAAAACTTTTCACAATTTTTTGTAACTATATTGGAAAATCATATTTATTTAGTTTGAACAGTAGGCCATTGTGCCAAACAGAATCAAATGCTTTCTGAATGTCAAGGAGTACAATACTTGTACTTTTCCTATTGTTATTATTTGCTGTAATCATGTTAAACACTCTTTTCAATTTGTGCACTGTTGAATGTCCTTTTCTAAATCCAAATTGCTCTTTATTTATTATTTGATTTTGATCCGAATAATCAAGAATGTTAGGTAATAATATTTTACCCATAATATTTTATCCAAGCTATTTAAAAAACTCGATAGTTGTTTGGATCTTCATAGTTTGGCTCTTTTAAATTGCATTGGAAAATATCCATTATTAATACACCAATAAACATTTTTTGGATAGTTTGAAAAAAAAGGTCCGGCATTTTTTTAAGAATTATTGGCTTAACTCCATCAATGCCAGCAGATTTTTTATTTTGAAGAATAAAAACTAGAGCAAAACTTTTTATGTTCAGACGGCAACCCTTTCAGAAAGTTATTCCAGTTGTTATTTCTGTCATTTGAGATATGACATTAGATAAGGCCGGTCAGCTGTTTAATAATGCAAACGAGAAAAGGTCTGTCAGTATTATTGAATCGTTGAAGTTTACGTTTATATCGATATCTTTGCTCAATAAGATAACAAGATAGGAAAGAAAGCTTTCTTTGCCAAACCTGCTATGTTTTCTTCGGGATTTTATCGACGATATCTTGTGTAATCTTCGTAACTGATGTAAGTATAATTTCAATTTTAGTGTAGTTAATATGTTCACTATCTATGTTTAATTCTTCTATTTTAGTTTCAACCCACCGCTGTATTAAATTCCAATTTGCAAGATTGTTCGTCGGAACTAGTTTTTCAATAAAAGTTCCAAAAATGTTTGCATGTAATTGGAACATGGTCTGAGGACGGAATTCCTGGATGAGTTTTCAGTGATGTTCAAATTAGTGTTGGACAGTAAAATATCAACAACTGATGCTTTTTTTTCTGTTATATTTTGGGGAAAATCGACACAGGATTATATGCCGAAGTAAAGCGTATTAATCGACCATCGATTTGAATACAAATTGAGGTATTTTCTATATCTCTGGTTTGAATTTGAGGTATTACGGTACGCGGTATATTTCTTCTAATAGCTATCATTACTCCACCACCGTGAGTCGGTTGGTCTTTCCTGTATATTTTGTATCCAGCTAGTTGGATTTTGTGGTACGTCTTTAGGAAAGTTCCATTTATGAATTTGCATCTTATGAAGTTGATTTTCAAGCTGGGTTACGTTTGATGGGTTTGTTATGCCTTGTGCATTCCAGTGCATAACATGTAAGCAATGTATAATTCTATGTTAATAAAACATCTTTTAGCATCATTCCTAGCACTCTCATTTTATCAAATTTGTTTTTGCACTTTTGTAGGGCATCTATTGCTTCAAGGTTTATTTCTAATATTCTCTCATTGGATAAGTTGTCATTATCAGCCAATGAATCGTTAGAAGTTAAATTCTGTTTTTGACCTTTCGTGCTTTTCGGCCATATCGATATCGGTTTTTGTGAAATTGTTCTGGGTGAATAGAAAAGTCCACTGTAGTTCTTTTTGTGTTTTTTCGATTACTGGTAATACGTTGTCGAATTTCAAGATATTCGCGACGAACAGGGCATCGAGGGTCGTCTGCACAGTGGTTTGTAGCTTTTACAATATTTTTAGCGCAGTTGAAGCATTTGTGAACAACAGTACCATCGTCAGTAACCTTTTTGAATTGGCACATGGAGAAATCGTGCGGTCCGCCACATCCTAGGCAATTACTTTTCCAGAAGCAATTCGAAAAGCCATGTCCAAACATAGCGTATTAACTGCATTGTGTGGGGTCTTTTGTGCGTTTCAGTGGATTTTTCCACTTTACAGCTATGCCATTTATGTATTTAATTTTTATAAGATCACGCTTTATAATATGAGAGCGACTAAATTCCAGCATATACAATGCGTCATCTATGTTTGTTCTAGACATTATAATTTCGTGTATGCTCAAGGGATGAATGTTGCAGATATACTTTAATTCATCTTCAATTAATATTATTTCTAATTGAGGGAGTCCAAACTGTATAATTTTGAATTTTTTTCGATCCCTTAATGGATGTGTATAACATTTGATGTCTTTCTCCTTTAAGAGATTAATTATGGCATCATGTTCTGATATCGAGTTTGACCAACTAGTGCTGAAGTGGTGACAGCTGTCAACAACGATTGGCGGGACTTTGACAGTGTTAAAATTTGGTTCACAATCAGATACCACACTGTCGCTATAATCAAGATCAGATAATTTGTGAAATCTGTTGCTTGATGTTAATGACTTTGAATGTTTGAATTTAGGATTACTGCCCCAAAAGATTTTACGTTTCGTATTCATTTCAACAGAATATATCGGAAATTTTAGTAACTATGCAAACAGATGGCACTGAGAGCAAAAAGAACACGACCGCGAGATGACAGTCAACACAGTACTGCAAGAGGGAAGTGAAATTTTTTTTCGAGATTAATATTCCTTTTGAAATTTATTATATATATGATTTTGTGGTTTTCTATCCCAGCTGGAAGTTAATAATCTCGGTCCGTTGCATAGTGACGGTACATATGAATATTCAGTATTCAGTCAACAAGCATAGTGTTGAGTACCGATTTGTCGGTATTTTCTTAAATTTATAGTGGTATTTCTGTAAAATCGTTATCCCATAATTTGCTTGGATATAATCAATTAGATTAGATAACGCTATATTACCGGTTGAATTTTATACTTCTCGTTCATAGTATAACCTCGTTCGCTAAATTACTGTGATAAATAAATCAGTATGGACCGGGAAAAAACGACAAATTTCACTATGCAAGACAAGGACTCTTGAATAATTTGTCCATCATATCCGTCCGTTGCATAGTGAATCTCAATATTGCATTGAGATGGTACATATGAATATTCAGTATTCAGTCAACAACTATAGTGTTGAGTTCCGATTTGTCGTTAATTTCTTAAATTTATAGTGGTGTTTCTGTAAAATCGTTATCCCATAATTTGCTTGGATATAATCAATTAGATTAGATAACGCTATATTACCCATCGAATTTTATACTTCTCGTTCATAATTTAATCTCGTTCGCTAAATTACTGTGATAAATAAATCAGTATGGACCGGGAAAAAACGACAAATTTCACTATGCAAGACAAGGACTCTTGAATAATTTGTCCATCATATCCGTCTGTTGCATAGTGAATCTCAATATTGCATTGAGATGATACATATGAATATTCAGTATTCAGTCAACAACCGTAGTGTTGAGTTCCGATTTGTCGTTGATTTCTTAAATTTATAGTGGTGCTTCTGTAAAATCGTTATCCCATAATTGGCTTAGATATAATCAATTAGATTAGATAACGATACTTCTCGTTCATAATTTAATCTCGTTCGCT
This sequence comes from Coelopa pilipes, assembly GCA_947389925.1. Lineage (NCBI taxonomy): Eukaryota > Metazoa > Arthropoda > Insecta > Diptera > Coelopidae > Coelopa > Coelopa pilipes. The sequence goes on from OX376697.1 coordinate 26,815,074, forward strand.
AAATTACTGTGATAAACAAATCAATATGACCGGGAAAAAACGACAAGTTTCACTATGCAAGACAAGGGCTCTTGAACAATTTGTCCATCAAAGGGATTGTGCTGTTGCAAATATAATGAGAATTAAACAATCTATTGAAGACAAAAGTATTTACTTCATTTGGTTTATTAAGTGATGTTAAACTTATATTTCGCGAATTAAATCGTATATGTGTCGCTTCGCACAGTTTCGAAAAATTAATTAGAGAAAGTAATTCTCTACCGGTCCGTAGCGAACTGAAGTTGTAGCCATACAAGGAGTTCCAGCGTAGGTGTCCCAGCAATCGAAGGAGTCCTCAGGTTCCAGAGGAGGATCATATAGATGTGCCGGCGTAGTTTCAAGGAAGTTAACCGAAATACCGAAACCGTCGCGTGTCAGTTCGGTAGTTTTCGTATATTCTCGGTCATTCGTTGCACTCACTTTCCGCCAGCAAGTCATTTCGCTGATCTTCTATAGTTTTCTTCTTTCCATTCGGCAATCGCGCTATTCATTTTCCACACTGGTTCGCACATACAATCATACGTACATCACACTTGAGCTAATAAATTACGTATTCAGATTGACAGATGTTCCTTAATAATAGTTAAATATTTTCCGCGTTATTATTATCCCAGTGCAGAAGTGATTTGATTGGTCTACCTTCACAGGGAAGTGAAATTATTATTGGTGTTTCAATATCTCAGTCCAAATTACATTGACTGGTGTCCCGCAACAGGAAGTTCATATTTTTTCAATTCATATTTATTTACCCTATAATTCACAGAATACAAAATTTTACATTTTAATATATACAATGTATGAGAATTTACATTAGTATTACAACAAATAATAACTAATTTACATTTATAATATACATATTTATATGCTTTTAAGGATTAAAAATTAGGGAAAACCTTAGAGATCATTTAGAGAACTTTAACATTAAAAACTTTTTACTACTTCCTATCGGAAGTGGCAAAAGTTTTTTAGTTGCATAAGTTTCTAATAAGTTTTATATTTGAGGATCTGGAACTATCTTCAAATCTTTTTGTTAAGTCCTGAACAAATATAAGTAACATTTTTTCATTGTACTGAGAGTGTAGTCTTTCAGATGAGAACCTCCTTTGTAGCTCATGAATTTGTTTCAAATATTTATTTCGAACAACTTGCATCTTTTTAATGTTGCTTTTCGCAGCTTTTGTTGACCAGATTTGACACCCATATGATAAGATCGGTCGAATACACATTTTATATATGAGAAGTTTATTATTTGCGTTAAGCTCTGATCTCCAATTCAACAACGGATATAAGGCTTTACCACATTTCGAAGCGTTATCCATGACTTGAGTTATATGTTTTTTAAATGTGAGTTTTTTATCGAAGGTAACCCCCAGATATTTTACGTCTGGGAATTTCAGATATTCCAAAAATGAATCTAATGGACGAAATTATTTTTGGCGATTTGTTGATTTGTTTTACATTTCTAAAAAACTTCTTGGATGAAAGTAATGAATTTTTCATGTTTTTTATAAGGGCACTATATAATAATATAACTAATAGTATAACTTTTCACCTGAAATTAATGCCGAGTCGTCCGCGTAGAATGCTACCGAATATTTTTTAGATATTTGAAAGTCGGAGGTAAGTAATGAGTACAGTGTAGGAGATAAAACAGATCCCTGTAGTAATCCTGCAGGAATGAGTCGGTAAGTAGACCTACTATTGTAGATATTAACTATAAAGTATATATCTTCTAGAAAACTTTTCACAATTTTTGGTAAATATATTGGAAAACCATATTTATTTAGTTTGAACAGTAGGCCATTGTGCCAAACAGAATCAAATGCTTTATGAATGTCAAGGAGTACAATACTTGCACTTTTCCTGTTGTTTTTATTTGCCATAATCATGTTAAACACTCTTTTCAATTTGTGCACTGTTGAATGTCCTTTTCTAAATCCAAATTGCTCTTTATTTATTATTTGATTTTGATCCAAATAATCAAGAATATTAGATATTAGATTTTTTCCAATATTTTATCCAAGGTATTTAAGAAACTTATATGTCGATAGTTTTTTGGATCTTCAGAGTTTAGCTCTCTTAAACTGCATTGGAAAATATCCATTCTTAATACACCAATTAAAATTTTCTTGGATAGTTTGAAAAAAAAGGTCCGGCATTTTTTTAAGAATTATTGGCTTAACTCCATCAATGCCAGCAGATTTTTTATTTTTAAGACTAAAAATTAGATAATTAATTTCTGCAGATGTAGTTGGAATATCATTATTAATGTTATTAGTGGTCTGGTCATGTAGCCATTTAATTTGCTGATTGCCTTTGTTCTCAACAGTGGATTAAAAATTTTTTGTAGTTATTTTGCAAAACTTTTTATGTCCAGGCAGCAACCCTTTTAGAAAGTTATTCCAGTTGTCATTTCTGTCATTTGAGATATGACATTAGATAAGACCGGTCAGCTGTTTAATAATACAAATGAGAAAAGGTCCGTCAGTATTATTGCATTGTTGTAGTTGTTGTAGTTTACGTTTATATCGATTTCTTTGCCAGTAAGGTAACAAGATAGGAAAGAAAGCTTTCTTTGCCAAACCTGCTATGTTTTCTTCGGGATTTTATCGACGATATCTTGTGTAATCTTCGTAACTGATGTAAGTATAATTTCAATTTTAGTGTAGTTAATATGTTCACTATCTATGTTTAATTCTTCTATTTTAGTTTCAACCCACCGCTGTATTAAATTCCAATTTGCAAGATTGTTCATCGGAACTAGTTTTTCAATAAAAGTTCCAAAAATGTTTGCATGTAATTGGAACATGGTTTGAGGACGGAATTGCTTGATGAGTTTTCAGTGATGTTCAAATTAGTGTTGGACAGTAAAATATCAACAACTGATGCTTTTTTTTCTGTTCTATTTTGGGGAAAATCGACACAGGATTATATGCCGAAGTAAAGCGTATTAATCGACCATCGATTTGAATACAAATTGAGGTATTTTCTATATCTCTGGTTTGAATTTGAGGTATTACGGTACGCGGTATATTTCTTCTAAAAACTATCATTACTCCACCACCTTGAGTCGGTTGGTCTTTCCTGCATATTTTGTATCCAGCTAGTTGGATTTTGTGGTGCGTCTTTAGGAAAGTTACATTTATGAAATCAATATGAATTTGCATGTTATGAAGTTGATTTTCAAGCTGGGTTACGTTTGATGGGTTTGTTATGCCTTGTGCATTCCAGTGCATAACATGTAAGCAATGTATAATTCTATGTTAATAAAACATCTTTTAGCATCATTCCTAGCACTCTCATTTTATCAAATTTGTTTTTGCACTTTTGTAGGGCATCTATTGCTTCAAGGTATATTTCTAATATTCTCTCATTTGATAAGTTGTCATTACCAGCCAATGAATCGTTAGAAGTTAAATTCTGTTTTCGACCTTTCGTGATTTTCGGCCATATCGATATCGGTTTTTGCGAATCGGAATGTAAAGGTGGAAATTGTTCTGGGTGAATAGAAAAGTCCGCTGTAGTTCTTTTTGTGTTTTTTCGATTACTGGTAATACGTTGTCGAATTTCAAGATATTCGCGACGAGCAGGGCATCGAGGGTCGTCTGCAGAGTAGTTTGTAGCTTTTAAATTCTTTTTAGCGCAGTTGAAGCATTTGTGAACAACAGTACCATCGTCAGTAACCTTTTTGAATTGGCACATGGAGAAATCGTGCGGTCCGCCACATCCTAGGCAATTACTTTTCCAGAAGCAATTCGAAAAGCCATGTCCAAACATAGCGTATTAACTGCATTGTGTAGGGTCTTTTGTGCGTTTCAGTGGATTTTTCCACTTTACAGCTATGCCATTTATGTATTTAATTTTTATAAGATCACGCTTTTTAATATGAGAGCGACTAAATTCCAGCATATACAATGCGTCATCTATGTTTGTTCTAGACGTTATAATTTCGAGTATGCTCAAGGGATGAATGTTGCAGATATACTTTAATTCATCTACAATTAATTTTATTTCTAATTGAGGGAGTCCAAACTGCATAATTTTGAATTTTTGTCGATCCCTTAATGGATGTGTATAACATTTGATGTCTTTCTCCTTTAAGAGATTGATTATGCAATCATATTCTGATATCGAGTTTGAAAAACTTTTTGTTCCAATTGACATTCGTTTATATTTACCTCTCTTACAGCTGTCAACAACGATTGGCGGGACTTTGACAGTGTTAAAATTTGGTTCACAATCAGATACCACACTGTCGCTATAATCAAGATCAGATAATTCGTGAAATCTGTTGCTTGATGTTAATGACTTTGAATGTTTGAATTTAGGATTACTGCCCCACAAGATTTTACGTTTCGTATTCATTTCAACAGAATATATCGGAAATTTTAGTAACTATGCAAATAGATGGCACTGAGAGCAAAAAGAACACGACCGCGAGATGACAGTCAACACAGTACTGCAACAGGGAAGTAAATTTTTTTTTCGAGATTAATATTCCTTTTGAAATTTATTATATATATGATTTTGTGGTTTTCTATCTCAGTTGAAATTTAATAATCTCGGTCCGTTGCATAGTGAATCTCAATATTGCATTGAGACGGTACATATGAATATTCAGTATTCAGTCAACAACCGTAGTGTTGAGTTCCGATTTGTCGTTAATTTCTTAAATTTATAGAGGTGCTTCTGTAAAATCGTTATCCCATAATTTGCTTGGATATAATCAATTAGATTAGATAACGCTATATTACCCATTGAATTTTATACTTCTCGTTCATAATTTAATCTCGTTCGCTAAATTACTGTGATTAATAAATCAATATGGACAGGGAAAAAACGACAAGTTTCACTATGCAAGACAAGGACTCTTGAATAATTTGTCCATCATATCCGTCTGTTGCATAGTGAATCTTAATATTGCATTGAGATGGTACATATGAATATTCAGTATTCAATCAACAACCATAGTGTTGAGTTCCGATTTGTCGTTAATTTCTCAAATGTATAGTAGTGCTTCTGTAATATCGTTATCCCATAATTGGCTTGGATATAATCAATTAGATTAGATAACGCTACTTCTACTACTAGTGTTGAGTTCCGATTTGTCGTTAATTTCTTAAGTTTATAGTGGTGTTTCTGTAAAATCGTTATCCCATAATTGGCTTGGATATAATCAATTAGATTAGATAACGATACTTCTCGTTCATAATTTAATCTCGTTCGCTAAATTACTGTGATAAACAAATCAATATGACAAGGGCTCTTGAACAATTTGTCCATCAAAGGGATTGTGTCGTTGCAAATATAATGAGAATTAAACAATCTATTTAAGACAAAAGTATTTCCTTCAATGGATTTATTAAGTGACCAAAATACCAAAAAACCAAAAAAACCAAAATACCGATACCGACGCTCGTGTCAGTTCGGTAGTTTTCGTATATTCGCGGTCATTCGTTGCACTCACTTGCCGCCAGCAGTTGAGTATCATTTCGCTGATCTTCTATCGTTTTCTTCTTTCCATTCGGCAATCGCGCTATTCATTTTCCACACTGGTTCGCACATACAATCATACGTACATCACACTTGAGTTAATAAATTACGCATTCAGATTGACAGATTTTCCTTAATAATAGTTAAATATTTTCCGCGTTATTATTATACCAGTGCAAAAGTGATTTGATTGGTCTACCTTCACAGGGAAGTGAAATTATTATTTTTTGTTTCAATATCTCCAAATTACAATGACTGGTGTCCCGTAACAGGGAAGTTCATATTTTTTCAATTCATATTTATTTACCCTATAATTCACAGAATACAAAATTACATTTTAATATATACAATGTATGAGAATTTACATTAGTATTACAACAAATAATAACTAATTTACATTTATAATATACATATTGTAGCAGGCTGATATGCATTCGTGCTCTCTTAAGCTCTTTGTTACATTGCTCTCTCCTCTCCTTGTGAGAGCAATGTAAGGCAGAGTGACAATCCTGTCACGAGCGAGAACGATGTGGGCAGTCGTTAGCTGTCGATCAGTGAATCCGAACAGAAGTAAAGTGTTTCACTCTAGGGAGTACACTCGGTCCCCCTACAATTCAGAAGTGGTCCGAACAATAAACATAAATGTTATTCATTTTTGTTTACTAAATTTAAATTAAATCGATAATAATACTATAGAACAATAAAATGAAAAAATCAATGAACAACTCGATTAATTGAAAAAGTGGCTATCCGTGTTAGGATTGCCAACGAAAGGAAGCAAAGCTGAATTAGTGGCACGACTAAATAATATGGCGCAAGAAAATCTAGAGGCACTGATGGAGATCGAAAATATTAATAGTTTGGCAGGCGAAATGATCAGTGAAGGTACAGCAGAAAATTCCTCTCAGCAAATAAATTTGGAAGAAACAACAAGACAAGAAAGCATCAGTAGGATTCAACAGCAGTTGGTACAGTTACAAGAACAGTTGGAACAAATGATGTACTCGTCACGACAACAACAGTGTGCTGAAGCGGAGGCGAGCAGCGAAAGCAGAAACAATAATAATGACCGCATCTGCAATGAAGGCGAAGGCGAAGATAAGGAAACCGAAAACGACGCAGAAGGCCGCGATAGCAACAGCGACAAAAACGAGGATTCAGAAAATAACAACAATAGAGAGACAACAACAGGGCAGCTCAGCATACGAAAAACCGTTATTCAACGAAAACAGCATTTCGTGTCGCTGGGCAGCAGAAGCAGTGAGTGACTACAGTGGCGAAATATGTGCACGCAAATGGATCACGCAATTAACGAACATAGCAACAGTGTATGGCGTCAACAGTGATCATATGCGAATGTTACTGGTGAGTAAGCTGAAAGGAAACGTAAAAGTATGGCTACACGCAAACTCCACAAGGGTATGGCAAACATTTGATAAACTCAGCAATCAGTTAATGCAGATTTTTGGTGAGAAGACGTCCAAAGTAGATGCTAGGCGTAATTTTGAAACGAGAATTTGGAAAGCCAACGAGAAATTCGGAACCTACCTAGATGAAAAATTAATGTTGTCCCACAACATTAATATTGACAAGGAAGAACTAATTGAACGAGTCATCGAAGGCATTCCGGATCAAGGGCTGCGCACTCAAGCGCGCATACAATGCTTTGGAGATGTGACCCAAATTAGACGAGCGTTCGCGGAAATTAGCTTGGCGATAGGACACGACGCTAATAAGGATACAAAAATTATGTTTTCTGGTGGCAAAGATAAAGCAGTATTTCGGTGCCACAATTGCAACATAAGAGGACATTATGCGAAGGACTGCAGAAACCCCAAAAGGGAACCAGGTTTGTGCTATGGGTGTGGAGGAAAGGATCACTGGGTAGCCAAATGTCCAAGGAATAAAAGCATGAGCTGCAACAATTATGTAAAGTATTTTAAGATTTTTTTCACAAACTCAGCTAATCAACCCTTAATTTTAGCGTCATAGATTCGCGAAGTCCCATATCATTGATCGAAATCTCTTGCATTCCAACACAAGTTAATATATTACCTGTAATGAATACATATTTTGGCAATTAGAGCAAACCTGAAGTTTATGGAAAAAGTTTATGTTATGTTCTAAAGAATTCAAGAAGAATAAATTTTTATTTAAATATTGTACCGAACGAATCTATGAGTCATGAAGTGGTATTAGGGCGAGATTTTTTGGATGAGTGTAATTTAAAGTTTAATCCAAACATTTTGAAAATGGTTACGGTAGAAAAAGTTTATGAGGATAATGTGACTGAAGTTACAAGTAAGATGACAGGAACGGATAATAAAATGGTGAAAATAGTTAGTGACTGAGAAAGTCAAATAAATAGTGATACGGTTAGAGAAATAGTTAGAAACGACAATGTCTTAGAGAGGAATGACAATAGCAGAGGAAATAGAGTTAATGAAATGGTTAAGAAGATTAATGAGAATATAGGAAATCAGATTGTTAGTAAAATGGTGAAAGACAAATTGTTAGATAGTGGTTAAGATGAATCATGTGATGTTGAAAATATAAACGATGTGGATGATAAACAAAACATATTAATTGAAGAAGAAAAAGAAATAATGAAAATTGATATAGGGAATGAAGAAAATTATTATAAGATAGGTGAAAAAGATGAATATACAGTTCGAAAACAGTTTGTTAAATTGAGAGTAATTATGTGAATAAACCAAGACCAGTTGAGCCAGCTATCAGTTGTTCCCCAAGACGGTTGTCCTATTCGGAAAAAGAAAAACTACAGATATTACTCGATGAATACTTAAAAGAAGGAGTGATTAGGCCAAGTAGTTCAGAGTATGCATCGCCAATAGTGCTAATAAAGAAAAAGACAGGAGATTTGAGATTATGTATTGATTACAGGAAATTAAACAAAATTACGATCAAAGATAACTATCCGTTGCTATTAATTGATGATTTGTTAGATAGTTTGTCTAAAAATAAAGTGTTCACAAAATTAGATCTTAAACATGGATATTTTCACATTTACGTTGACAAGGAAGCCATCAAGTATACAGCGTTTATGATACCATTAGGACATTATGAATTTCTAAGAATGCTAATGGGCCTTAAAAATGCTCCGGCAGTGTTTCAGAGATTTATTAATGAGATTTTGCAGATATGATTAAGGAAAACAAAGTGATCATTTATATGGATGATATTATGGTATCTACTAAGGATGAAATTGAACATTTAGAAAAGCTAAAGGAAGTTTTGAAAAGATTAGTAGACAATAAGTTAGAATTAAGAATGGACAAATGTGAATTTCTTCAATCGAGTATTAAGTACTTAGGTTTTAGGATAACAAGTGACGTCATTCAAGCTGATGATAAAGGATTAGAAGCAGTAAAGAATTTCCCGATACCAAAAAATGATCCGGCAGTTAAAAGTTTTTTGGGACTATGTTCCTATTTTCGCAGATTCGTAAAAGATTTTCCAATCATAGCGAAACGATTATATGATTTATTGAAAAAAGATAAGGAGTTTATGGAAGATGGAAGAACAAGTGTTATTTAAATATCACAATGAATTAGGGCATGTAGGAAGAGATAAAGTAATGGATGCAATAGTTAAGTCTTATTGGTTTCCAAATCTTAAATAGAAAATAGTAAAACATATTGAAAATTGTCTTAGATGTGTTGCGTATTCATCGAAAACAGGAAAAGGAGAAGGATTGTTACATAGTATTCCAAAAGGGAATAAGCCATTTGAAATAGTGCATATAGATCATTATGAACCAGTAGATAATGGAAGACCAATGAAACATTTATTTGTAGATGGATTCACAAAATTCGTGAGATTATATCCGACAAAGACCACAAATACAAAGAAAGTTATCAAAGCATTAGAGGATTATTTTAGATCATACAGTAGACCGATATGTATAGTTTCAGACAGAGGTAGTTGTTTTACATCTACAGATTCGTGAATGAACGAAATATTAAGCATGTGTTAATAGCTACAGGTTCACCTCAGGCTAATGGACAAGTAGAGAGGGTCAACCGTAGTATTGGAGCAATGACAGCAAAGATGGTTAATCACGAAAAACATTTACATTGGGACACAGTAATCGAAAATATTGAGTATTCGTTAAATAATACTTGGCACAGAAGCGTAAATCAGACTCCGAGTAAGATGTTATTTGGTATCGAACAGAAAGGTAAAGTTTTAGATGAGCTGAGAGAAGAAATACAGAAATTAGGAAACAATGAAAGTAAAAGAGACTTAAAAGAAATTAGAGAAAAAGGAGAACAGAAACAAAAGCAGGTTCAAGAGCAGAACGAAAAACAATATAATAAAAACAGAAAAGAAGCAACTAAATACAAGATAGGAGATTATGTAATGGTAAAAAATTTTGAGTCCACGGCAGGATTTTCAAGAAAGTTAATACCGAAAAATAAACGACCATATGTTATAGAGAAAATATTTAAAAATGATAGAGTACTAGTAAAAGATGTAGAAGGTTTTCAATTGTCACGTAATCCATATCAAGGCGTTTGGAGTACACAAAATATTAGACATTGGATAAATAAGGTATAAATTGTTACTGATAATATGATTAAGCATATTGCAATATCACAAGTTAATGTAATTTAAACTAAGGATTTAATTACAACTTAATAATATTCATTGTATATACATAAACACACTAAATTATAACATAGAATAAGAAAATATAAATAATGTAAATAGCCGAAGATCAGGGGATCTTGGGGTCAGGACGGCCGAATTGTAGCAGGCTGATATGCATACGTGCTCTCTTAAGCTCTTTGTTACATTGCTCTCTCCTCTCCTTGTGAGAGCAATGTAAGGCAGAGTGACAATCCTGTCACGAGCGAGAACGATGCGGGCAGTCGTGTGCTAGCTGTCGATCAGTGAACACGAACAGAAGTAAAGTGTTTCACTCTAGGGAGTACACTCGGTCCCCCTACAATATTTATATGCTTTTAAGGATTAAAAAATAGGGAAAACCTTACAGATAATTTAGAGAACTTTAACATTGAAAACTTTTTACTACTTCCTATCGGAAGTGGCAAAAGTTTTTTAGTTGCATAAGTTTCTAATAAGTTTTATATTTGAGGATCTGGAACTATCTTCAAATCTTTTTGTTAAGTCCTGAACAAATGTAAGTAACATTTTTTCAACATTGTACTGAGAGTGTAGTCTTTCAGATGAGAACCTCCTTTGTAGCTTATGAATTTGTTTCAAATATTTATTTCGAACAACTTGCATCTTTTTAATGTTGCTTTTCGCAGCTTTTGTTGACCAGATTTGACACCCATATGATAAGATCGGTCGAATACACATTTTATATATGAGAAGTTTATTATTTGCGTTAAGCTCTGATCTCCAATTCAACAACGGATATAAGGCTTTACCACATTTCGAAGCTTTATCCATGACTTGAGTTATATGTTTTTTAAATGTGAGTTTTTTATCGAGGGTAACACCCAGATATTTTACGTCCTCTTGAATGGGAATTTCAGATATTCCAAAAATGAATCTAATGGACGAAATTATTTTTAGCGATTTGTTGAAAGGAAATATAATATAAATAATGAGTACAGTGTAGGAGATAAAACAGATCCCTGTAGTAATCCTGCAGGAATGAGGCGGTAAGTAGACCTACTGTTGTAGATATTAACTGTAGTGTATCTATCATCTAGAAAACTTTTCACAATTTTTTGTAACTATATTGGAAAATCATATTTATTTAGTTTGAACAGTAGGCCATTGTGCCAAACAGAATCAAATGCTTTCTGAATGTCAAGGAGTACAATACTTGTACTTTTCCTATTGTTATTATTTGCTGTAATCATGTTAAACACTCTTTTCAATTTGTGCACTGTTGAATGTCCTTTTCTAAATCCAAATTGCTCTTTATTTATTATTTGATTTTGATCCGAATAATCAAGAATGTTAGATAATAATATTTTACCCATAATATTTTATCCAAGCTATTTAAAAAACTCGATAGTTGTTTGGATCTTCATAGTTTGGCTCTTTTAAATTGCATTGGAAAATATCCATTATTAATACACCAATTAAAGTTTTTGGGTTAGTTTGAAAAAAAAGGTCCGGCATTTTTTTAAGAATTATTGGCTTAACTCCATCAATGCCAGCAGATTTTTTATTTTGAAGAATAAAAACTAGAGCAAAACTTTTTATGTTCAGACGGCAACCCTTTCAGAAAGTTATTCCAGTTGTCATTTCTGTCATTTGAGATATGACATTAGATAAGGCCGGTCAGCTGTTTAATAATGCAAACGAGAAAAGGTCTGTCAGTATTATTGAATCGTTGAAGTTTACGTTTATATCGATATCTTTGCTCAATAAGATAACAAGATAGGAAAGAAAGCTTTCTTTGCCAAACCTGCTATGTTTTCTTCGGGATTTTATCGACGATATCTTGTTTAATCTTCGTAACTGATGTAAGTATAATTTCAATTTTAGTGTAGTTAATATGTTCACTATCTATGTTTAATTCTTCTATTTTAGTTTCAACCCACCGCTGTATTAAATTCCAATTTGCAAGATTGTTCGTCGGAACTAGTTTTTCAATAAAAGTTCCAAAAATGTTTGCATGTAATTGGAACATGGTCTGAGGACGGAATTCCTGGATGAGTTTTCAGTGATGTTCAAATTAGTGTTGGACAGTAAAATATCAACAACTGATGCTTTTTTTTCTGTTATATTTTGGGGAAAATCGACACAGGATTATATGCCGAAGTAAAGCGTATTAATCGACCATCGATTTGAATACAAATTGAGGTATTTTCTATATCTCTGGTTTGAATTTGAGGTATTACGGTACGCGGTATATTTCTTCTAATAGCTATCATTACTCCACCACCGTGAGTCGGTTGGTCTTTCCTGTATATTTTGTATCCAGCTAGTTGGATTTTGTGGTGCGTCTTTAGGAAAGTTCCATTTATGAATTTGCATCTTATGAAGTTGATTTTCAAGCTGGGTTACGTTTGATGGGTTTGTTATGCCTTGTGCATTCCAGTGCATAACATGTAAGCAATGTATAATTCTATGTTAATAAAACATGTTTTAGCATCATTCCTAGCACTCTCATTTTATCAAATTTGTTTTTGCACTTTTGTAGGGCATCTATTGCTTCAAGGTATATTTCTAATATTCTCTCATTGGATAAGTTGTCATTATCAGCCAATGAATCGTTAGAAGTTAAATTCTGTTTTTGACCTTTCGTGCTTTTCGGCCATATCGATATCGGTTTTTGTGAAATTGTTCTGGGTGAATAGAAAAGTCCACTGTAGTTCTTTTTGTGTTTTTTCGATTACTGGTAATACGTTGTCGAATTTCAAGATATTCGCGACGAACAGGGCATCGAGGGTCGTCTGCACAGTGGTTTGTAGCTTTTACAATCTTTTTAGCGCAGTTGGAGCATTTGTGAACAACAGTACCATCGTCAGTAACCTTTTTCAATTGGCACATGGAGAAATCGTGCGGTCCGCCACATCCTAGGCAATTACTTTTCCAGAAGCAATTCGAAAAGCCATGTCCAAACATAGCGTATTAACTGCATTGTGTGGGGTCTTTTGTGCGTTTCAGTGGATTTTTCCACTTTACAGCTATGCCATTTATGTATTTAATTTTTATAAGATCACGCTTTATAATATGAGAGCGACTAAATTCCAGCATATACAATGCGTCATCTATGTTTGTTCTAGACATTATAATTTCGTGTATGCTCAAGGGATGAATGTTGCAGATATCTTTAATTCATCTTCAATTAATATTATTTCTAATTGAGGGAGTCCAAACTGTATAATTTTTTAATTTTTGTCGATCCCTTAATGGATGTGTATAACATTTGATGTCTTTCTCCTTTAAGAGATTAATTATGGCATCATGTTCTGATATCGAGTTTGACCAACTAGTGCTGAAGTGGTGACAGCTGTCAACAACGATTGGCGGGACTTTGACAGTGTTAAAATTTGGTTCACAATCAGATACCACACTATCACTATAATCAAGATCAGATAATTTGTGAAATCTGTTGCTTGATGTTAATGACTTTGAATGTTTGAATTTAGGATTACTGCCCCAAAAGATTTTACGTTTCGTATTCATTTCAACAGAATATATCGGAAATTTTAGTAACTATGCAAACAGATGGCACTGAGAGCAAAAAGATCACGACCGCGAGATGACAGTCAACACAGTACTGCAAGAGGGAAGTGAAATTTTTTTTCGAGATTAATATTCCTTTTGAAATTTATTATATATATGATTTTGTGGTTTTCTATCCCAGCTGGAAGTTAATAATCTCGGTCCGTTGCATAGTGACGGTACATATGAATATTCAGTATTCAGTCAACAAGCATAGTGTTGAGTACCGATTTGTCGGTATTTTCTTAAATTTATAGTGGTATTTCTGTAAAATCGTTATCCCATAATTTGCTTGGATATAATCAATTAGATTAGATAACGCTATATTACCGGTTGAATTTTATACTTCTCGTTCATAGTATAACCTCGTTCGCTAAATTACTGTGATAAATAAATCAGTATGGACAGGGAAAAAACGACAAATTTCACTATGCAAGACAAGGACTCTTGAATAATTTGTCCATCATATCCGTCCGTTGCATAGTGAATCTCAATATTGCATTGAGATGGTACATATGAATATTCAGTATTCAGTCAACAACTATAGTGTTGAGTTCCGATTTGTCGTTAATTTCTTAAATTTATAGTGGTGTTTCTGTAAAATCGTTATCCCATAATTTGCTTGGATATAATCAATTAGATTAGATAACGCTATATTACCCATCGAATTTTATACTTCTCGTTCATAATTTAATCTCGTTCGCTAAATTACTGTGATAAATAAATCAGTATGGACCGGGAAAAAACGACAAATTTCACTATGCAAGACAAGGACTCTTGAATAATTTGTCCATCATATCCGTCTGTTGCATAGTGAATCTCAATATTGCATTGAGATGATACATATGAATATTCAGTATTCAGTCAACAACCGTAGTGTTGAGTTCCGATTTGTCGTTGATTTCTTAAATTTATAGTGGTGCTTCTGTAAAATCGTTATCCCATAATTGGCTTAGATATAATCAATTAGATTAGATAACGATACTTCTCGTTCATAATTTAATCTCGTTCGCTAAATTACTGTGATAAACAAATCAATATGACCGGGAAAAAACGACAAGTTTCACTATGCAAGACAAGGGCTCTTGAACAATTTGTCCATCAAAGGGATTGTGCTGTTGCAAATATAATGAGAATTAAACAATCTATTGAAGACAAAAGTATTTACTTCATTTGGTTTATTAAGTGATGTTAAACTTATATTTCGCGAATTAAATCGTATATGTGTCGCTTCGCACAGTTTCGAAAAATTAATTAGAGAAAGTAATTCTCTACCGGTCCGTAGCGAACTGAAGTTGTAGCCATACAAGGAGTTCCAGCGTAGGTGTCCCAGCAATCGAAGGAGTCCTCAGGTTCCAGAGGAGGATCATATAGATGTGCCGGCGTAGTTTCAAGGAAGTTAACCGAAATACCGAAACCGTCGCGTGTCAGTTCGGTAGTTTTCGTATATTCTCGGTCATTCGTTGCACTCACTTTCCGCCAGCAAGTCATTTCGCTGATCTTCTATAGTTTTCTTCTTTCCATTCGGCAATCGCGCTATTCATTTTCCACACTGGTTCGCACATACAATCATACGTACATCACACTTGAGCTAATAAATTACGTATTCAGATTGACAGATGTTCCTTAATAATAGTTAAATATTTTCCGCGTTATTATTATCCCAGTGCAAAAGTGATTTGATTGGTCTACCTTCACAGGGAAGTGAAATTATTATTGGTGTTTCAATATCTCAGTCCAAATTACATTGACTGGTGTCCCGCAACAGGAAGTTCATATTTTTTCAATTCATATTTATTTACCCTATAATTCACAGAATACAAAATTTTACATTTTAATATATACAATGTATGAGAATTTACATTAGTATTACAACAAATAATAACTAATTTACATTTATAATATACATATTTATATGCTTTTAAGGATTAAAAATTAGGGAAAACTTTAGAGATCATTTAGAGAACTTTAACATTAAAAACTTTTTACTACTTCCTATCGGAAGTGGCAAAAGTTTTTTAGTTGCATAAGTTTCTAATAAGTTTTATATTTGAGGATCTGGAACTATCTTCAAATCTTTTTGTTAAGTCCTGAACAAATATAAGTAACATTTTTTCATTGTACTGAGAGTGTAGTCTTTCAGATGAGAACCTCCTTTGTAGCTCATGAATTTGTTTCAAATATTTATTTCGAACAACTTGCATCTTTTTAATGTTGCTTTTCGCAGCTTTTGTTGACCAGATTTGACACCCATATGATAAGATCGGTCGAATACACATTTTATATATGAGAAGTTTATTATTTGCGTTAAGCTCTGATCTCCAATTCAACAACGGATATAAGGCTTTACCACATTTCGAAGCGTTATCCATGACTTGAGTTATATGTTTTTTAAATGTGAGTTTTTTATCGAAGGTAACCCCCAGATATTTTACGTCTGGGAATTTCAGATATTCCAAAAATGAATCTAATGGACGAAATTATTTTTGGCGATTTGTTGATTTGTTTTACATTTCTAAAAAACTTCTTGGATGAAAGTAATGAATTTTTCATGTTTTTTATAAGGGCACTATATAATAATATAACTAATAGTATAACTTTTCACCTGAAATTAATGCCGAGTCGTCCGCGTAGAATGCTACCGAATATTTTTTAGATATTTGAAAGTCGGAG
Organism: Coelopa pilipes; assembly: GCA_947389925.1. Lineage (NCBI taxonomy): Eukaryota > Metazoa > Arthropoda > Insecta > Diptera > Coelopidae > Coelopa > Coelopa pilipes. Next base: position 26,831,460 of record OX376697.1, read on the forward strand.
GTAAATAATGAGTACAGTGTAGGAGATAAAACAGATCCCTGTAGTAATCCTGCAGGAATGAGTCGGTAAGTAGACCTACTATTGTAGATATTAACTATAAAGTATATATCTTCTAGAAAACTTTTCACAATTTTTGGTAAATATATTGGAAAACCATATTTATTTAGTTTGAACAGTAGGCCATTGTGCCAAACAGAATCAAATGCTTTCTGAATGTCAAGGAGTACAATACTTGCACTTTTCCTGTTGTTTTTATTTGCCATAATCATGTTAAACACTCTTTTCAATTTGTGCACTGTTGAATGTCCTTTTCTAAATCCAAATTGCTCTTTATTTATTATTTGATTTTGATCCAAATAATCAAGAATATTAGATATTAGATTTTTTCCAATATTTTATCCAAGGTATTTAAGAAACTTATATGTCGATAGTTTTTTGGATCTTCAGAGTTTAGCTCTCTTAAACTGCATTGGAAAATATCCATTCTTAATACACCAATTAAAATTTTCTTGGATAGTTTGAAAAAAAAGGTCCGGCATTTTTTTAAGAATTATTGGCTTAACTCCATCAATGCCAGCAGATTTTTTATTTTTAAGACTAAAAATTAGATAATTAATTTCTGCAGATGTAGTTGGAATATCATTATTAATGTTATTAGTGGTCTGGTCATGTAGCCATTTAATTTGCTGATTGCCTTTGTTCTCAACAGTGGATTAAAAATTTTTTGTAGTTATTTTGCAAAACTTTTTATGTCCAGGCAGCAACCCTTTTAGAAAGTTATTCCAGTTGTCATTTCTGTCATTTGAGATATGACATTAGATAAGACCGGTCAGCTGTTTAATAATACAAATGAGAAAAGGTCCGTCAGTATTATTGCATTGTTGTAGTTGTTGTAGTTTACGTTTATATCGATTTCTTTGCCAGTAAGGTAACAAGATAGGAAAGAAAGCTTTCTTTGCCAAACCTGCTATGTTTTCTTCGGGATTTTATCGACGATATCTTGTGTAATCTTCGTAACTGATGTAAGTATAATTTCAATTTTAGTGTAGTTAATATGTTCACTATCTATGTTTAATTCTTCTATTTTAGTTTCAACCCACCGCTGTATTAAATTCCAATTTGCAAGATTGTTCATCGGAACTAGTTTTTCAATAAAAGTTCCAAAAATGTTTGCATGTAATTGGAACATGGTTTGAGGACGGAATTGCTTGATGAGTTTTCAGTGATGTTCAAATTAGTGTTGGACAGTAAAATATCAACAACTGATGCTTTTTTTTCTGTTCTATTTTGGGGAAAATCGACACAGGATTATATGCCGAAGTAAAGCGTATTAATCGACCATCGATTTGAATACAAATTGAGGTATTTTCTATATCTCTGGTTTGAATTTGAGGTATTACGGTACGCGGTATATTTCTTCTAAAAACTATCATTACTCCACCACCTTGAGTCGGTTGGTCTTTCCTGCATATTTTGTATCCAGCTAGTTGGATTTTGTGGTGCGTCTTTAGGAAAGTTACATTTATGAAATCAATATGAATTTGCATGTTATGAAGTTGATTTTCAAGCTGGGTTACGTTTGATGGGTTTGTTATGCCTTGTGCATTCCAGTGCATAACATGTAAGCAATGTATAATTCTATGTTAATAAAACATCTTTTAGCATCATTCCTAGCACTCTCATTTTATCAAATTTGTTTTTGCACTTTTGTAGGGCATCTATTGCTTCAAGGTATATTTCTAATATTCTCTCATTTGATAAGTTGTCATTACCAGCCAATGAATCGTTAGAAGTTAAATTCTGTTTTCGACCTTTCGTGATTTTCGGCCATATCGATATCGGTTTTTGCGAATCGGAATGTAAAGGTGGAAATTGTTCTGGGTGAATAGAAAAGTCCGCTGTAGTTCTTTTTGTGTTTTTTCGATTACTGGTAATACGTTGTCGAATTTCAAGATATTCGCGACGAGCAGGGCATCGAGGGTCGTCTGCAGAGTAGTTTGTAGCTTTTAAATTCTTTTTAGCGCAGTTGAAGCATTTGTGAACAACAGTACCATCGTCAGTAACCTTTTTGAATTGGCACATGGAGAAATCGTGCGGTCCGCCACATCCTAGGCAATTACTTTTCCAGAAGCAATTCGAAAAGCCATGTCCAAACATAGCGTATTAACTGCATTGTGTAGGGTCTTTTGTGCGTTTCAGTGGATTTTTCCACTTTACAGCTATGCCATTTATGTATTTAATTTTTATAAGATCACGCTTTTTAATATGAGAGCGACTAAATTCCAGCATATACAATGCGTCATCTATGTTTGTTCTAGACGTTATAATTTCGAGTATGCTCAAGGGATGAATGTTGCAGATATACTTTAATTCATCTTCAATTAATTTTATTTCTAATTGAGGGAGTCCAAACTGCATAATTTTGAATTTTTGTCGATCCCTTAATGGATGTGTATAACATTTGATGTCTTTCTCCTTTAAGAGATTGATTATGCAATCATATTCTGATATCGAGTTTGAAAAACTTTTTGTTCCAATTGACATTTACCTTTATATTTACCTCTCTTACAGCTGTCAACAACGATTGGCGGGACTTTGACAGTGTTAAAATTTGGTTCACAATCAGATACCACACTGTCGCTATAATCAAGATCAGATAATTCGTGAAATCTGTTGCTTGATGTTAATGACTTTGAATGTTTGAATTTAGGATTACTGCCCCAAAAGATTTTACGTTTCGTATTCATTTCAACAGAATATATCGGAAATTTTAGTAACTATGCAAACAGATGGCACTAAGAGCAAAAAGAACACGACCGCGAGATGACAGTCAACACAGTACTGCAACAGGGAAGTGAAATTTTTTTTCGAGATTAATATTTCTTTTGAAATTTATTATATATATGATTTTGTGGTTTTCTATCCCAGTTGGAATTTAATAATCTCGGTCCGTTGCATAGTGAATCTCAATATTGCATTGAGACGGTACATATGAATATTCAGTATTCAGTCAACAACCGTAGTGTTGAGTTCCGATTTGTCGTTAATTTCTTAAATTTATAGTGGTGCTTCTGTAAAATCGTTATCCCATAATTGGCTTGGATATAATCAATTAGATTAGATAACGATACTTCTTGTTCATAATTTAATCTCGTTCGCTAAATTACTGTGATTAATAAATCAATATGGACAGGGAAAAAACGACAAGTTTCACTATGCAAGACAAGGACTCTTGAATAATTTGTCCATCATATCCGTCTGTTGCATAGTGAATCTCAATATTGCATTGAGATGGTACATATGAATATTCAGTATTCAATCAACAACCATAGTGTTGAGTTCCGATTTGTCGTTAATTTCTCAAATGTATAGTAGTGCTTCTGTAATATCGTTATCCCATAATTGGCTTGGATATAATCAATTAGATTAGATAACGCTACTTCTACTACTAGTGTTGAGTTCCGATTTGTCGTTAATTTCTTAAGTTTATAGTGGTGTTTCTGTAAAATCGTTATCCCATAATTGGCTTGGATATAATCAATTAGATTAGATAACGATACTTCTCGTTCATAATTTAATCTCGTTCGCTAAATTACTGTGATAAACAAATCAATATGACAAGGGCTCTTGAACAATTTGTCCATCAAAGGGATTGTGTCGTTGCAAATATAATGAGAATTAAACAATCTATTTAAGACAAAAGTATTTCCTTCAATGGGTTTATTAAGTGACCAAAATACCAAAATACCAAAAAAACCAAAATACCGATACCGACGCTCGTGTCAGTTCGGTAGTTTTCGTATATTCGCGGTCATTCGTTGCACTCACTTGCCGCCAGCAGTTGAGTATCATTTCGCTGATCTTCTATCGTTTTCTTCTTTCCATTCGGCAATCGCGCTATTCATTTTCCACACTGGTTCGCACATACAATCATACGTACATCACACTTGAGTTAATAAATTACGCATTCAGATTGACAGATTTTCCTTAATAATAGTTAAATATTTTCCGCGTTATTATTATACCAGTGCAAAAGTGATTTGATTGGTCTACCTTCACAGGGAAGTGAAATTATTATTTTTTGTTTCAATATCTCCAAATTACAATGACTGGTGTCCCGTAACAGGGAAGTTCATATTTTTTTAATTCATATTTATTTACCCTATAATTCACAGAATACAAAATTACATTTTAATATATACAATGTATGAGAATTTACATTAGTATTACAACAAATAATAACTAATTTACATTTATAATATACATATTGTAGCAGGCTGATATGCATTCGTGCTCTCTTAAGCTCTTTGTTACATTGCTCTCTCCTCTCCTTGTGAGAGCAATGTAAGGCAGAGTGACAATCCTGTCACGAGCGAGAACGATGTGGGCAGTCGTTAGCTGTCGATCAGTGAATCCGAACAGAAGTAAAGTGTTTCACTCTAGGGAGTACACTCGGTCCCCCTACAATTCAGAAGTAATAAACATAAATGTTATTCATTTTTGTTTACTAAATTTAAATTAAATCGATAATAATACTATAGAACAATAAAATGAAAAAATCAATGAACAACTCGATTAATTGAAAAAGTGGCTATCCGTGTTAGGATTGCCAACGAAAGGAAGCAAAGCTGAATTAGTGGCACGACTAAATAATATGGCGCAAGAAAATCTAGAGGCACTGATGGAGATCGAAAATATTAATAGTTTGGCAGGCGAAATGATCAGTGAAGGTACAGCAGAAAATTCCTCTCAGCAAATAAATTTGGAAGAAACAACAAGACAAGAAAGCATCAGTAGGATTCAACAGCAGTTGGTACAGTTACAAGAACAGTTGGAACAAATGATGTACTCGTCACGACAACAACAGTGTGCTGAAGCGGAGGCGAGCAGCGAAAGCAGAAACAATAATAATGACCGCATCTGCAATGAAGGCGAAGGCGAAGATAAGGAAACCGAAAACGACGCAGAAGGCCGCGATAGCAACAGCGACAAAAACGAGGATTCAGAAAATAACAACAATAGAGAGACAACAACAGGGCAGCTCAGCATACGAAAAACCGTTATTCAACGAAAACAGCATTTCGTGTCGCTGGGCAGCAGAAGCAGTGAGTGACTACAGTGGCGAAATATGTGCACGCAAATGGATCACGCAATTAACGAACATAGCAACAGTGTATGGCGTCAACAGTGATCATATGCGAATGTTACTGGTGAGTAAGCTGAAAGGAAACGTAAAAGTATGGCTACACGCAAACTCCACAAGGGTATGGCAAACATTTGATAAACTCAGCAATCAGTTAATGCAGATTTTTGGTGAGAAGACGTCCAAAGTAGATGCTAGGCGTAATTTTGAAACGAGAATTTGGAAAGCCAACGAGAAATTCGGAACCTACCTAGATGAAAAATTAATGTTGTCCCACAACATTAATATTGACAAGGAAGAACTAATTGAACGAGTTATCGAAGGCATTCCGGATCAAGGGCTGCGCACTCAAGCGCGCATACAATGCTTTGGAGATGTGACCCAAATTAGACGAGCGTTCGCGGAAATTAGCTTGGCGATAGGACACGACGCTAATAAGGATACAAAAATTATGTTTTCTGGTGGCAAAGATAAAGCAGTATTTCGGTGCCACAATTGCAACATAAGAGGACATTATGCGAAGGACTGCAGAAACCCCAAAAGGGAACCAGGTTTGTGCTATGGGTGTGGAGGAAAGGATCACTGGGTAGCCAAATGTCCAAGGAATAAAAGCATGAGCTGCAACAATTATGTAAAGTATTTTAAGATTTTTTTCACAAACTCAGCTAATCAACCCTTAATTTTAGCGTCATAGATTCGCGAAGTCCCATATCATTGATCGAAATCTCTTGCATTCCAACACAAGTTAATATATTACCTGTAATGAATACATATTTTGGCAATTAGAGCAAACCTGAAGTTTATGGAAAAAGTTTATGTTATGTTCTAAAGAATTCAAGAAGAATAAATTTTTATTTAAATATTGTACCGAACGAATCTATGAGTCATGAAGTGGTATTAGGGCGAGATTTTTTGGATGAGTGTAATTTAAAGTTTAATCCAAACATTTTGAAAATGGTTACGGTAGAAAAAGTTTATGAGGATAATGTGACTGAAGTTACAAGTAAGATGACAGGAACGGATAATAAAATGGTGAAAATAGTTAGTGACTGAGAAAGTCAAATAAATAGTGATACGGTTAGAGAAATAGTTAGAAACGACAATGTCTTAGAGAGGAATGACAATAGCAGAGGAAATAGAGTTAATGAAATGGTTAAGAAGATTAATGAGAATATAGGAAATCAGATTGTTAGTAAAATGGTGAAAGACAAATTGTTAGATAGTGGTTAAGATGAATCATGTGATGTTGAAAATATAAACGATGTGGATGATAAACAAAACATATTAATTGAAGAAGAAAAAGAAATAATGAAAATTGATATAGGGAATGAAGAAAATTATTATAAGATAGGTGAAAAAGATGAATATACAGTTCGAAAACAGTTTGTTAAATTGAGAGTAATTATGTGAATAAACCAAGACCAGTTGAGCCAGCTATCAGGTGTAAAAGGAAGCTAAATCTAGAAAACACAAAACCTTTTAGTTGTTCCCCAAGACGGTTGTCCTATTCGGAAAAAGAAAAACTACAGATATTACTCGATGAATACTTAAAAGAAGGAGTGATTAGGCCAAGTAGTTCAGAGTATGCATCGCCAATAGTGCTAGTAAAGAAAAAGACAGGAGATTTGAGATTATGTATTGATTACAGGAAATTAAACAAAATTACGATCAAAGATAACTATCCGTTGCTATTAATTGATGATTTGTTAGATAGTTTGTCTAAAAACAAAAAGTGTTCACAAAATTAGATCTTAAACATGGATATTTTCACATTTACGTTGACAAGGAAGCCATCAAGTATACAGCGTTTATGATACCATTAGGACATTATGAATTTCTAAGAATGCTAATGGGCCTTAAAAATGCTCCGGCAGTGTTTCAGAGATTTATTAATGAGATTTTGCAGATATGATTAAGGAAAACAAAGTGATCATTTATATGGATGATATTATGGTATCTACTAAGGATGAAATTGAACATTTAGAAAAGCTAAAGGAAGTTTTGAAAAGATTAGTAGACAATAAGTTAGAATTAAGAATGGACAAATGTGAATTTCTTCAATCGAGTATTAAGTACTTAGGTTTTAGGATAACAAGTGACGTCATTCAAGCTGATGATAAAGGATTAGAAGCAGTAAAGAATTTCCCGATACCAAAAAATGATCCGGCAGTTAAAAGTTTTTTGGGACTATGTTCCTATTTTCGCAGATTCGTAAAAGATTTTCCAATCATAGCGAAACGATTATATGATTTATTGAAAAAAGATAAGGAGTTTATGGAAGATGGAAGAACAAGTGTTATTTAAATATCACAATGAATTAGGGCATGTAGGAAGAGATAAAGTAATGGATGCAATAGTTAAGTCTTATTGGTTTCCAAATCTTAAACAGAAAATAGTAAAACATATTGAAAATTGTCTTAGATGTGTTGCGTATTCATCGAAAACAGGAAAAGGAGAAGGATTGTTACATAGTATTCCAAAAGGGAATAAGCCATTTGAAATAGTGCATATAGATCATTATGAACCAGTAGATAATGGAAGACCAATGAAACATTTATTTGTAGATGGATTCACAAAATTCGTGAGATTATTTCCGACAAAGACCACAAATACAAAGAAAGTTATCAAAGCATTAGAGGATTATTTTAGATCATACAGTAGACCGATATGTATAGTTTCAGACAGAGGTAGTTGTTTTACATCTACAGATTCGTGAATGAACGAAATATTAAGCATGTGTTAATAGCTACAGGTTCACCTCAGGCTAATGGACAAGTAGAGAGGGTCAACCGTAGTATTGGAGCAATGACAGCAAAGATGGTTAATCACGAAAAACATTTACATTGGGACACAGTAATCGAAAATATTGAGTATTCGTTAAATAATACTTGGCACAGAAGCGTAAATCAGACTCCGAGTAAGATGTTATTTGGTATCGAACAGAAAGGTAAAGTTTTAGATGAGCTGAGAGAAGAAATACAGAAATTAGGAAACAATGAAAGTAAAAGAGACTTAAAAGAAATTAGAGAAAAAGGAGAACAGAAACAAAAGCAGGTTCAAGAGCAGAACGAAAAACAATATAATAAAAACAGAAAAGAAGCAACTAAATACAAGATAGGAGATTATGTAATGGTAAAAAATTTTGAGTCCACGGCAGGATTTTCAAGAAAGTTAATACCGAAAAATAAAGGACCATATGTTATAGAGAAAATATTTAAAAATGATAGAGTACTAGTAAAAGATGTAGAAGGTTTTCAATTGTCACGTAATCCATATCAAGGCGTTTGGAGTACACAAAATATTAGACATTGGATAAATAAGGTATAAATTGTTACTGATAATATGATTCAGCATATTGCAATATCACAAGTTAATGTAATTTAAACTAAGGATTTAATTACAACTTAATAATATTCATTGTATATACATAAACACACTAAATTATAACATAGAATAAGAAAATATAAATAATGTAAATAGCCGAAGATCAGGGGATCTTGGGGTCAGGACGGCCGAATTGTAGCAGGCTGATATGCATACGTGCTCTCTTAAGCTCTTTGTTACATTGCTCTCTCCTCTCCTTGTGAGAGCAATGTAAGGCAGAGTGACAATCCTGTCACGAGCGAGAACGATGCGGGCAGTCGTGTGCTAGCTGTCGATCAGTGAACACGAACAGAAGTAAAGTGTTTCACTCTAGGGAGTACACTCGGTCCCCCTACAATATTTATATGCTTTTAAGGATTAAAAAATAGGGAAAAACCCTAGAAATTATTTAGAGAACTTTAACATTAAAAACTTTTTACTACTTCCTATCGGAAGCGGTAAAAGTTTTTTAGTTGCATAAGTTTCTAATAAGTTTTATATTTGAGGATCTGGAACTATCTTCAAATTTTTTTGTTAAGTCCTGAACAAATGTTAGTAACATTTTTTCATTGTACTGAGAGTGTAGTCTTTCAGATGAGAACCTCCTTTGTAGCTTATGAATTTGTTTCAAATATTTATTTCGAACAACTTGCATCTTTTTAATGTTGCTTTTCGCAGCTTTTGTTGACCAGGGTTGACACCCATATGATAAGATCGGTCGAATACACATTTTATATATGAGGAGTTTATTATTTGCGTTAAGCTCTGATCTCCAATTCAACAACGGATATAAGGCTTTACCACATTTCGAAGCTTTATCAATGGCTTGAGTTATATGTTTTTTAAATGTACGTTTTTTATCCAAGATAACACCCAGATATTTTACGTCCTCTTGAATGGGAATTTCAGATATTCCAAAAATGAATCTAATGGACGGAATTATTTTTGGCGATTTGTTGAAAGGAAATATAATTGCTTGTGTTTTGAATTCATTTATTTTGATTTTACATTTCTAAAAAACTTCTTGGATGCAAGTAATGAATTTTTCATGTTTTTTATAAGGGCACTGTATAACTTTTCACCTGAAATTTATGCCGAGTCGTCCGCGTAGAATGTTACCGAATATTTTTTAGATATTTGAAATTCGGAGGTAAATGATGAGTACAGTGCAGGATTTATCTCCTGATCCTGTAGTAATCCTGCAGGAATGAGTCGGTAAGTAGACCTACTGTTGTAGATATTAACTGTATCTATCTTCTAGAAAACGTTTCACAATTTTTTGTAAATATATTGGAAAACCATATTTATTTAGTTTGAACAGTAGGCCATTGTGCCAAACAGAATCAAATGCTTTCTGAATGTCAAGGAGTACAATACTTGTACTTTTCCTGTTGTTTATATTTGCCTTAATCATGTTAAACACTCTTTTCAATTTGTGCACTGTTGAATGTCCTTTTCTAAATCCAAATTGCTCTTTATTTATTATTTGATTTTGATCCGAATAATCAAGAATATTAGATAGTAATATTTTTTCCAATATTTTATCCAAGGTATTTAAAAAACTTATATGTCGATAGTTGTTTGGATCTTCAGAGTTTAGCTCTTTTAAATTGGAAAAAATCCATTCTTAATACACCAATTAAAGTTTTTGGGTTAGTTTGAAAAAAAAGGTCCGGCATTTTTTTAAGAATTATTGGCTTAACTCCATCAATGCCAGCAGATTTTTTATTTTGAAGAATAAAAACTAGAGCAAAACTTATTATGTTCAGACGGCAACCCTTTCAGAAAGTTATTCCAGTTGTCATTTCTGTCATTTGAGATATGACATTAGATAAGGCCGGTCAGCTGTTTAATAATGTAAACGAGAAAAGATCTGTCAGTATTATTGCATCGTTGAAGTTTACGTTTATATCGATATCTTTGCTCAATAAGATAACAAGATAGGAAAGAAAGCTTTCTTTGCCAAACCTGCTATGTTTTCTTCGGGATTTTATCGACGATATCTTGTTTAATCTTCGTAACTGATGTAAGTATAATTTCAATTTTAGTGTAGTTAATATGTTCACTATCTATGTTTAATTCTTCTATTTTAGTTTCAACCCACCGCTGTATTAAATTCCAATTTGCAAGATTGTTCGTCGGAACTAGTTTTTCAATAAAAATTCCAAAAATGTTTGCATGTAATTGGAACATGGTCTGAGGACGGAATTCCTGGATGAGTTTTCAGTGATGTTCAAATTAGTGTTGGACAGTAAAATATCAACAACTGATGCTTTTTTTTCTGTTATATTTTGGGGAAAATCGACACAGGATTATATGCCGAAGTAAAGCGTATTAATCGACCATCGATTTGAATACAAATTGAGGTATTTTCTATATCTCTGGTTTGAATTTGAGGTATTACGGTACGCGGTATATTTCTTCTAATAGCTATCATTACTCCACCACCGTGAGTCGGTTGGTCTTTCCTGTATATTTTGTATCCAGCTAGTTGGATTTGGTGCGTCTTTAGGAAAGTTACATTTATGAAATCAATATGAATTTGCATGTTATGAAGTTGATTTTCAAGCTGGGTTACGTTTGATGGGTTTGTTATGCCTTGTGCATTCCAGAGCATAACATGTAAGCAATGTATAATTCTATGTTAATAAAACATGTTTTAGAATCATTCCTAGCACTCTCATTTTATCAAATTTGTTTTTGCACTTTTGTAGGGCATCTATTGCTTCAAGGTATATTTCTAATATTCTCTCATTGGATAAGTTGTCATTATCAGCCAATGAATCGTTAGAAGTTAAATTCTGTTTTCGACCTTTCGTGCTTTTCGGCCATATCGACATCGGTTTTTGCGAATCGGAATGTAATGGTGGAAATTGTTCTGGGTGAATAGAAAAGTCCGCTGTAGTTCTTTTTGTGTTTTTTCGATTACTGGTAATACGTTGTCGAATTTCAAGATATTCGCGACGAGCAGGGCATCGAGGGTCGTATGCACAGTGGTTTGTAGCTTTTACAATCTTTTTAGCGCAGTTGAAGCATTTGTGAACAACAGTACCATCGTCAGTAACCTTTTTCAATTGGCACATGGAGAAATCGTGCGGTCCGCCACATCCTAGGCAATTACTTTTCCAGAAGCAATTCGAAAAGCCATGTCCAAACATAGCGTATTAACTGCATTGTGTAGGGTCTTTTGTGCGTTTCAGTGGATTTTTCTACTTTACAGCTATGCCATTTATGTATTTAATTTTTATAAGATCACGCTTTTTAATATGAGAGCGACTAAATTCCAGCATATACAATGCGTCATCTATGTTTGTTCTAGACGTTATAATTTCGAGTATGCTCAAGGGATGAATGTTGCAGATATACTTTAATTCATCTTCAATTAATTTTATTTCTAATTGAGGGAGTCCAAACTGCATAATTTTGAATTTTTGTCGATCCCTTAATGGATGTGTATAACATTTGATGTCTTTCTCCTTTAAGAGATTGATTATGCCATCATGTTCTGATATCGAGTTTGAAAAACTTTTTGTTCCAATTGACATTTACCTTTATATTTACCTCTCTTACAGCTGTCAACAACGATTGGCGGGACTTTGACAGTGTTAAAATTTGGTTCACAATCAGATACCACACTGTCGCTATAATCAAGATCAGATAATTCGTGAAATCTGTTGCTTGATGTTAATGACTTTGAATGTTTGAATTTAGGATTACTGCCCCAAAAGATTTTACGTTTCGTATTCATTTCAACAGAATATATCGGAAATTTTAGTAACTATGCAAACAGATGGCACTAAGAGCAAAAAGAACACGACCGCGGGATGACAGTCAACACAGTACTGCAACAGGGAAGTGAAATTTTTTTTCGAGATTAATATTCCTTTTGAAATTTATTATATATATGATTTTGTGGTTCTCTATCCCAGTTGGAATTTAATAATCTCGGTCCGTTGCATAGTGAATCTCAATATTGCATTGAGACGGTACATATGAATATTCAGTATTCAGTCAAAAAGCATAGTGTTGAGTTCCGATTTGTCGTTAATTTCTTAAATTTATAGTGGTGCATCTGTAAAATCGTTATCCCATAATTGGCTTGGATATAATCAATTAGATTAGATAGCGCTATATTACCCATTGAATTTTATACTTCTCGTTCATAATTTAATCTCGTTCGCTAAATTACTGTGATAAATGAATCAATATGGACAGGGGAAAAAACGACAAATTTCACTATGCAAGACAAGGACTCTTGAACAATTTGTCCATCATATCCGTCCGTTGCATAGTGAATGTTAATATTGCATTGAGATGGTATATATGAATGTTCAGTATTCAATCAACAACCATAGTGTTGAGTTCCGATTTGTCGTTAATTTCTTAAATTTATAGCGGAGCTTCTGTAAAATCGTTATCCCATAATTGGCTTGGATATAATCAATTAGTTTAGATAACGCAACTTCTCGTTCATAATTTAATCTCGTTCGCTAAATTACTGTGATAAACAAATCAATATGACAAGGGCTCTTGAACAATTTGTCCATCAAAGGGATTGTGTTGTTGCAAATATAATGAGAATTAAACAATCTATTGAAGACAAAAGTATTTCCTTCAATCGGTTTATTAAGTGACCAAAATACCAAAATACCAAAAAAACCAAAATACCGATACCGACGCTCGTGTCAGTTCGGTAGTTTTCGTATATTCGCGGTCATTCGTTGCACTCACTTGCCGCCAGCAGTTGAGTATCATTTCGCTGATCTTCAATCGTTTTCTTCTTTCCATTCGGCAATCGCGCTATTCATTTTCCACACTGGTTCGCACATACAATCATACGTACATCACACTTGAGTTAATAAATTACGCATTCAGATTGACAGATTTTCCTTAATAATAGTTAAATATTTTCCGCGTTATTATTATACCAGTGCAAAAGTGATTTGATTGGTCTACCTTCACAGGGAAGTGAAATTATTATTTTTTGTTTCAATATCTCCAAATTACAATGACTGGTGTCCCGTAACAGGGAAGTTCATATTTTTTTAATTCATATTTATTTACCCTATAATTCACAGAATACAAAATTACATTTTAATATATACAATGTATGAGAATTTACATTAGTATTACAACAAATAATAACTAATTTACATTTATAATATACATATTGTAGCAGGCTGATATGCATTCGTGCTCTCTTAAGCTCTTTGTTACATTGCTCTCTCCTCTCCTTGTGAGAGCAATGTAAGGCAGAGTGACAATCCTGTCACGAGCGAGAACGATGTGGGCAGTCGTTAGCTGTCGATCAGTGAATCCGAACAGAAGTAAAGTGTTTCACTCTAGGGAGTACACTCGGTCCCCCTACAATTCAGAAGTAATAAACATAAATGTTATTCATTTTTGTTTACTAAATTTAAATTAAATCGATAATAATACTATAGAACAATAAAATGAAAAAATCAATGAACAACTCGATTAATTGAAAAAGTGGCTATCCGTGTTAGGATTGCCAACGAAAGGAAGCAAAGCTGAATTAGTGGCACGACTAAATAATATGGCGCAAGAAATTCCAGAGGCACTGATGGAGATCGAAAATATTAATAGTTTGGCAGGCGAAATGATCAGTGAAGGTACAGCAGAAAATTCCTCTCAGCAAATAAATTTGGAAGAAACAACAAGACAAGAAAGCATCAGTAGGATTCAACAGCAGTTGGTACAGTTACAAGAACAGTTGGAACAAATGATGTACTCGTCACGACAACAACAGTGTGCTGAAGCGGAGGCGAGCAGCGAAAGCAGAAACAATAATAATGACCGCATCTGCAATGAAGGCGAAGGCGAAGATAAGGAAACCGAAAACGACGCAGAAGGCCGCGATAGCAACAGCGACAAAAACGAGGATTCAGAAAATAACAACAATAGAGAGACAACAACAGGGAGCTCAGCATACGAAAAACCGTTATTCAACGAAAACAGCATTTCGTGTCGCTGGGCAGCAGAAGCAGTGAGTGACTACAGTGGCGAAATATGTGCACGCAAATGGATCACGCAATTAACGAACATAGCAACAGTGTATGGCGTCAACAGTGATCATATGCGAATGTTACTGGTGAGTAAGCTGAAAGGAAACGTAAAAGTATGGCTACACGCAAACTCCACAAGGGTATGGCAAACATTTGATAAACTCAGCAATCAGTTAATGCAGATTTTTGGTGAGAAGACGTCCAAAGTAGATACTAGGCGTAATTTTGAAACGAGAATTTGGAAAGCCAACGAGAAATTCGGAACCTACCTAGATGAAAAATTAATGTTGTCCCACAACATTAATATTGACAAGGAAGAACTAATTGAACGAGTCATCGAAGGCATTCCGGATCAAGGGCTGCGCACTCAAGCGCGCATACAATGCTTTGGAGATGTGGCCCAAATTAGACGAGCGTTCGCGGAAATTAGCTTGGCGATAGGACACGACGCTAATAAGGATACAAAAATTATGTTTTCTGGTGGCAAAAATAAAGCAGTATTTCGGTGCCACAATTGCAACATAAGAGGACATTATGCGAAGGACTGCAGAAACCCCAAAAGGGAACCAGGTTTGTGCTATGGGTGTGGAGGAAAGGATCACTGGGTAGCCAAATGTCCAAGGAATAAAAGCATGAGCTGCAACAATTATGTAAAGTATTTTAAGATTTTTTTCACAAACTAAGCTAATCAACCCTTAATTTTAGCGTCATAGATTCGCGAAGTCCCATATCATTGATCGAAATCTCTTGCATTCCAACACAAGTTAATATATTACCTGTAATGAATACATATTTTGGCAATTAGAGCAAACCTGAAGTTTATGGAAAAAGTTTATGTTATGTTCTAAAGAATTCAAGAAGAATAAATTTTTATTTAAATATTGTACCGAACGAATCTATGAGTCATGAAGTGGTATTAGGGCGAGATTTTTTGGATGAGTGTAATTTAAAGTTTAATCCAAACATTTTGAAAATGGTTACGGTAGAAAAAGTTTATGAGGATAATGTGACTGAAGTTACAAGTAAGATGACAGGAACGGATAATAAAATGGTGAAAATAGTTAGTGACTGAGAAAGTCAAATAAATAGTGATACGGTTAGAGAAATAGTTAGAAACGACAATGTCTTAGAGAGGAATGACAATAGCAGAGGAAATAGAGTTAATGAAATGGTTAAGAAGATTAATGAGAATATAGGAAATCAGATTGTTAGTAAAATGGTGAAAGACAAATTGTTAGATAGTGGTTAAGATGAATCATGTGATGTTGAAAATATAAACGATGTGGATGATAAACAAAACATATTAATTGAAGAAGAAAAAGAAATAATGAAAATTGATATAGGGAATGAAGAAAATTATTATAAGATAGGTGAAAAAGATGAATATACAGTTCGAAAACAGTTTGTTAAATTGAGAGTAATTATGTGAATAAACCAAGATCAGTTGAGCCAGCTATCAGGTGTAAAAGGAAGCTAAATCTAGAAAACACAAAACCTTTTAGTTGTTCCTCAAGACGGTTGTCCTATTCGGAAAAAGAAAAACTACAGATATTACTCGATGAATACTTAAAAGAAGGAGTGATTAGGCCAAGTAGTTCAGAGTATGCATCGCCAATAGTGCTAGTAAAGAAAAAGACAGGAGATTTGAGATTATGTATTGATTACAGGAAATTAAACAAAATTACGATCAAAGATAACTATCCGTTGCTATTAATTGATGATTTGTTAGATAGTTTGTCTAAAAACAAAAAGTGTTCACAAAATTAGATCTTAAACATGGATATTTTCACATTTACGTTGACAAGGAAGCCATCAAGTATACAGCGTTTATGATACCATTAGGACATTATGAATTTCTAAGAATGCTAATGGGCCTTAAAAATGCTCCGGCAGTGTTTCAGAGATTTATTAATGAAATTTTGCAGATATGATTAAGGAAAACAAAGTGATCATTTATATGGATGATATTATGGTATCTACTAAGGATGAAATTGAACATTTAGAAAAGCTAAAGGAAGTTTTGAAAAGATTAGTAGACAATAAGTTAGAATTAAGAATGGACAAATGTGAATTTCTTCAATCGAGTATTAAGTACTTAGGTTTTAGGATAACAAGTGACGTCATTCAAGCTGATGATAAAGGATTAGAAGCAGTAAAGAATTTCCCGATACCAAAAAATGATCCGGCAGTTAAAAGTTTTTTGGGACTATGTTCCTATTTTCGCAGATTCGTAAAAGATTTTCCAATCATAGCGAAACGATTATATGATTTATTGAAAAAAGATAAGGAGTTTATGGAAGATGGAAGAACAAGTGTTATTTAAATATCACAATGAATTAGGGCATGTAGGAAGAGATAAAGTAATGGATGCAATAGTTAAGTCTTATTGGTTTCCAAATCTTAAACAGAAAATAGTAAAACATATTGAAAATTGTCTTAGATGTGTTGCGTATTCATCGAAAACAGGAAAAGGAGAAGGATTGTTACATAGTATTCCAAAAGGGAATAAGCCATTTGAAATAGTGCATATAGATCATTATGAACCAGTAGATAATGGAAGACCAATGAAACATTTATTTGTAGATGGATTCACAAAATTCGTGAGATTATATCCGACAAAGACCACTAATACAAAGGAAGTTATCAACGCATTAGAGGATTATTTTAGATCATACAGTAGACCGATATGTATAGTTTCAGACAGAGGTAGTTGTTTTACATCTACAGATTCGTGAATGAACGAAATATTAAGCATGTGTTAATAGCTACAGGTTCACCTCAGGCTAATGGACAAGTAGAGAGGGTCAACCGTAGTATTGGAGCAATGACAGCAAAGATGGTTAATCACGAAAAACATTTACATTGGGACACAGTAATCGAAAATATTGAGTATTCGTTAAATAATACTTGGCACAGAAGCGTAAATCAGACTCCGAGTAAGATGTTATTTGGTATCGAACAGAAAGGTAAAGTTTTAGATGAGCTGAGAGAAGAAATACAGAAATTAGGAAACAATGAAAGTAAAAGAGACTTAAAAGAAATTAGAGAAAAAGGAGAACAGAAACAAAAGCAGGTTCAAGAGCAGAACGAAAAACAATATAATAAAAACAGAAAAGAAGCAACTAAATACAAGATAGGAGATTATGTAATGGTAAAAAATTTTGAGTCCACGGCAGGATTTTCAAGAAAGTTAATACCGAAAAATATAGGACCATATGTTATAGAGAAAATATTTAAAAATGATAGAGTACTAGTAAAAGATGTAGAAGGTTTTCAATTGTCACGTAATCCATATCAAGGCGTTTGGAGTACACAAAATATTAGACATTGGATAAATAAGGTATAAATTGTTACTGATAATATGATTAAGCATATTGCAATATCACAAGTTAATGTAATTTAAACTAAGGATTTAATTACAACTTAATAATATTCATTGTATATACATAAACACACTAAATTATAACATAGAATAAGAAAATATAAATAATGTAAATAGCCGAAGATCAGGGGATCTTGGGGTCAGGACGGCCGAATTGTAGCAGGCTGATATGCATACGTGCTCTCTTAAGCTCTTTGTTACATTGCTCTCTCCTCTCCTTGTGAGAGCAATGTAAGGCAGAGTGACAATCCTGTCACGAGCGAGAACGATGCGGGCAGTCGTGCGCTAGCTGTCGATCAGTGAACACGAACAGAAGTAAAGTGTTTCACTCTAGGGAGTACACTCGGTCCCCCTACAATATTTATATGCTTTTAAGGATTAAAAAATAGGGAAAAACCCTAGAAATTATTTAGAGAACTTTAACATTAAAAACTTTTTACTACTTCCTATCGGAAGCGGTAAAAGTTTTTTAGTTCATTGTACTGAGAGTGTAGTCTTTCAGATGAGAACCTCCTTTGTAGCTTATGAATTTGTTTCAAATATTTATTTCGAACAACTTGCATCTTTTTAATGTTGCTTTTCGCAGCTTTTGTTGACCAGGGTTGACACCCATATGATAAGATCGGTCGAATACACATTTTATATATGAGGAGTTTATTATTTGCGTTAAGCTCTGATCTCCAATTCAACAACGGATATAAGGCTTTACCACATTTCGAAGCTTTATCAATGGCTTGAGTTACATGTTTTTTAAATGTAAGTTTTTTGTCCAAGATAACACTCAGATATTTTACGTCCTCTTGAATGGGAATTTCAGATATTCCAAAAATGAATCTAATGGACGGAATTATTTTTGGCGATTTGTTGAAAGGAAATATAATTGCTTGTGTTTTGAATTCATTTATTTTGATTTTACATTTCTAAAAAACTTCTTGGATGCAAGTAATGAATTTTTCATGTTTTTTATAAGGGCACTGTATAACTTTTCACCTGAAATTTATGCCGAGTCGTCCGCGTAGAATGCTACCGAATATTTTTTAGATATTTGAAATTCGGAGGTAAATGATGAGTACAGTGCAGGATTTATCTCCTGATCCTGTAGTAATCCTGCAGGAATGAGTCGGTAAGTAGACCTACTGTTGTAGATATTAACTGTATCTATCTTCTAGAAAACGTTTCACAATTTTTTGTAAATATATTGGAAAACCATATTTATTTAGTTTGAACAGTAGGCCATTGTGCCAAACAGAATCAAATGCTTTCTGAATGTCAAGGAGTACAATACTTGTACTTTTCCTGTTGTTTATATTTGCCTTAATCATGTTAAACACTCTTTTCAATTTGTGCACTGTTGAATGTCCTTTTCTAAATCCAAATTGCTCTTTATTTATTATTTGATTTTGATCCGAATAATCAAGAATATTAGATAGTAATATTTTTTCCAATATTTTATCCAAGGTATTTAAAAAACTTATATGTCGATAGTTGTTTGGATCTTCAGAGTTTAGCTCTTTTGAATTGGAAAAAATCCATTCTTAATACACCAATTAAAGTTTTTGGGTTAGTTTGAAAAAAAAGGTCCGGCATTTTTTTAAGAATTATTGGCTTAACTCCATCAATGCCAGCAGATTTTTTATTTTGAAGAATAAAAACTAGAGCAAAACTTTTTATGTTCAGACGGCAACCCTTTCAGAAAGTTATTCCAGTTGTCATTTCTGTCATTTGAGATATGACATTAGATAAGGCCGGTCAGCTGTTTAATAATGTAAACGAGAAAAGATCTGTCAGTATTATTGGATCGTTGAAGTTTACGTTTATATCGATATCTTTGCTCAATAAGATAACAAGATAGGAAAGAAAGCTTTCTTTGCCAAACCTGCTATGTTTTCTTCGGGATTTTATCGACGATATCTTGTTTAATCTTCGTAACTGATGTAAGTATAATTTCAATTTTAGTGTAGTTAATATGTTCACTATCTATGTTTAATTCTTCTATTTTAGTTTCAACCCACCGCTGTATTAAATTCCAATTTGCAAGATTGTTCGTCGGAACTAGTTTTTCAATAAAAGTTCCAAAAATGTTTGCATGTAATTGGAACATGGTCTGAGGACGGAATTCCTGGATGAGTTTTCAGTGATGTTCAAATTAGTGTTGGACAGTAAAATATCAACAACTTATGCTTTTTTTTCTGTTATATTTTGGGGAAAATCGACACAGGATTATATGCCAAAGTAAAGCGTATTAATCGACCATCGATTTGAATACAAATTGAGGTATTTTCTATATCTCTGGTTTGAATTTGAGGTATGCGGTACGCGGTACGCGGTATATTTCTTCTAATAGCTATCATTACTCCACCACCGTGAGTCGGTTGGTCTTTCCTGTATATTTTGTATCCAGCTAGTTGGATTTTGTGGTGCGTCTTTAGGAAAATTCCATTTATGAAAACAATATGAATTTGCATGTTATGAAGTTGATTTTCAAGCTGGGTTACGTTGGATGGGTTTGTTATGCCTTGTGCATTCCAGTGCATAACATGTAAGCAATGTATAATTCTATGTTAATAAAACATGTTTTAGCATCATTCCTAGCACTCTCATTTTATCAAATTTGTTTTTGCACTTTTGTAGGGCATCTATTGCTTCAAGGTATATTTCTAATATTCTCTCATTGGATAAGTTGTCATTATCAGCCAATGAATCGTTAGAAGTTAAATTCTGTTTTCGACCTTTCGTGCTTTTCGGCCATATCGATATCGGTTTTTGCGAATCGGAATGTAAAGGTGGAAATTGTTCTGGGTGAATAGAAAAGTCCGCTGTAGTTCTTTTTGTGTTTTTTCGATTACTGGTAATACGTTGTCGAATTTCAAGATATTCGCGACGAGCAGGGCATCGAGGGTCGTATGCACAGTGGTTTGTAGCTTTTACAATCTTTTTAGCGCAGTTGAAGCATTTGTGAACAACAGTACCATCGTCAGTAACCTTTTTCAATTGGCACATGGAGAAATCGTGCGGTCCGCCACATCCTAGGCAATTACTTTTCCAGAAGCAATTCGAAAAGCCATGTCCAAACATAGCGTATTAACTGCATTGTGTAGGGTCTTTTGTGCGTTTCAGTGGATTTTTCCACTTTACAGCTATGCCATTTATGTATTTAATTTTTATAAGATCACGCTTTTTAATATGAGAGCGACTAAATTCCAGCATATACAATGCGTCATCTATGTTTGTTCTAGACGTTATAATTTCGAGTATGCTCAAGGGATGAATGTAGGATTGGCGTCCTACTGTTGTGGTATTATTTAATAAAATGAAACACTTATTTATTCATTTATAACTTTTATTTATTTATTATTAATTATATTTGGTTTTATTATAATTATTGTGCATTATTTAGTATTATTTCTATATTCTATAGTTGATGAGCATTTGCTTGACGGCATTTGACTGACTCTATTTTCAAATAGACGTCTTTGTATTCGTTCGTCGTTTCGTTGAGTTTAATATTGTTCTGTTGTCTGTCCGTGGCTTTGTTAGTATTGTCGTCCAGTCCGGGTTGCCTTCGCGTCGGAGTTAATGCCCTCTCCTACATTCGGCCGTCCTGAAAATGCATTCGTCCCGAATGTAGTGCTCCATCTTTTCATGAATTCCGCCACCGTTGATGTTCGCCCCGGACCCTCATGTTCACCAACCTTTTCTACCTCATATCTGTCGTGATTTAATTTACGCAACACTTTATATGGCCCTAAGTATTTTGCTTTCAATTTCAGACCAGAACCATATTGGGTTCTTTTTATGGCAACTAAATCATTAATTTCATAACATTCTGAAATTTTACGCTTATCGTTAAAACCCTTCCGATTTTCCATCTGAATTTTTTCAATATTTTTTCTGGCATTTTCTCTAATTTCATCCCGTTCTACGGTTAGATCTTCTACAGCTAGTTCTTGCATTAGCTCATTTAAATTCGGCGAGGTTTTAACTCGCATTTCACATCCGGTAAGAATCTTAAACGGCGAAACGTTTGTGCTTCGCGCCGGGGTATTATTTATACACTGTTGAACTTGATTTACGTATTTGTACCACTGTTCGGGGTGGTCTAAAGACATTTTCGCTAACATGGGTATGACAATGCGATGCATACGCTCTACTTGCCCATTTCCACGTTGAACCCCTGTGGAAATCAGTAGATGTTGAATTCCCTCTGTTTCGCAGTACTCTTTGAACACATGAGATGTGAAAGCAGACCCTCTGTCTGACACTATTCTTCTTGGGTTACTAAATATGGCCGACTGTTTTTTTAATCGCTCTAACACTGCTGACGCCCCTGTGTCCTTTGTAGGGTACAACCAAACAAATTTTGAGAAGCCATCTACCACTACAAACATGTAATTGTATTGTTTGTTTGTCGTCGTCATTGGGCCAACGTGGTCTATGTGAAAAGTGTTTAACGGTTGATCTTCTTTAGGTATTGGCACCAGAAACCCTTCCTTTGTGCCCGCTTTTGTATTCGCAACTATGCATTCAATACAACTTTCTACTATCTTGGCCACTTTCGATCCAAGCTTTGGTATAAAGTAAGATTTCTCTATGCAGTCTTGAGTGCGTTTCGCAGAAAAATGCCCCTGTCTATGAGCTATTTTTATTATTTCTTCTTCCATCAGAGTGGGAACTACAATTAGTTCCTTCAAAGGATTTTTATACAACACGTTGTGAAACATATAAAAATCTTCGTACTCGCTATTCTCCAGAATTTTTATAATAGCTTTCGTCCAATCATCTTTTAATTGTGCCTGCTGTAACCGATGTCGTAACGAATCTTCTAATAGTAAACAGTATACCCTACTAAGGGCATCGACATGTTTCATTTGCGACCCCGATCTATGTTCGATTTGATGATGGAATTCCTGAAGGAACATTGCCCACCTAGCAATCCTCGGAGGAATATCTTCTTTTAGCATTGTCATAGCAAATGCATTGCAATCTGTGACGATCTTGAATTTGCTCCCCAATAAATATATTCTCCACTATTTTAATGCCTCCACTATAGCTAAAACTTCGAGTTCATATGAACTATACTTCATCTCAGCCGAATTTGTCTTACGGCTCATGAATTGAACGGGGTGAAGACTTTGATCTTCCGCCCACCTTTGCAACAAAACTCCCCCATAGCCGAATTTTGAAGCGTCAGTATGAACTTCAGTTTCAGCCATAGGGTTATATAATCTTAAAACCGGTGTTTTCATTAAAGCATCCTTTAATTGGTGAAAAGATGCAAGTTGTTCTTCGTTCATGATAAAAATGGAATCCTTACGAAGAAGGTCCAATAAGGGTTTAGCAATTAATGCATAATTTTTAACGAATCGCCTAAAGTAGGAAGTGAGTCCTAAAAAACGTTCAATCCCTTTTCTATCTTTTATCATCGGATATTTGGCTATTGCCCGCGTTTTCTCCTCAGACGGCTTAATCGTCCCTTCTTCTATAATGTAACCTAAAAAATTTACACGTCTTTGTAGAAATTGACATTTTTTCCACTTTATGCGAACCCCATGCTTCGCAGCCACATCAAATACTCTTTTCAACTTTTCTATCCCTTCTTTTTCGTCTTTTGATGGAATGATCAAATCATCCATGTAAACAGCTACTGTGCCATCCCTTATTAGATCCCTAAAAATAGCACTGACAAATCTGCAGAACGCTGCAGGCGAATTGGAAATTCCGAAAGGTGCGTATAAGAATTCATACTGCCCCCCGTGAGACACAAACGCAGTGTATTTCCTGCATTCTGGTTCCACTGGCACGTGAAAGAATCCATCTTTCAAGTCCAGTGTAGAAAAAACGTTGGCTTGTTGCAACCGATCTACGACATCATCCATGAGCGTCATGGGAAAATTATCTCTGATTATTTTCTTATTTAATTTTCTGTAATCGCAGCAGAGACGCTTACTGCCATCTTTTTTATTAACGAGTACTATGGGCGATGCATAGCTCGATGAACTAACTTGAATTATTCCCTCTTTTAGCCATTCACCAATTTGCTTGTCTACTATACGCTGACCCTCATAAGATATCCTTCTTGGACGCTGGAAGACAGGATTCTCATCTGTTAGCACTATTTTCATTTTAATTGGACTAACAGCATCTTGTTTCGGAATGTATTCTTTAATCAAAGCAGTTAGTGTTGCTGAATAATCTTCATTAAGATGTGTCAAGTCAAATGATTCTTCATTCATTCCCTCAACATTGAAGCATATGCCTCTAAATTCTTTAAATAAATCAAAATCTTCTACTTCATCGCTGTTGTCACTTCCGCATACATTTTGTGACTGACCTTTTTGAACGAATTCAACCCCATCCTTGCTCATCTTAATGTCAACGTGGTTAAGTATCGAAACTCCGATTATGCCTTCGTAAAAAATATCGCTCTTTTCAACGACACAAAATGTTACTTTTAGTTTCATATGATCAACTTCGACGTCAATGTCAACACTACCAACTGTAGTTAACTCACTATCGCAAATCCCGAACATTCGACGTTTTTCCTCTTTCAACTTATGGCCTAATTTCATCTTCTCGAATACATCCTGTTTTATTTCTTTCTTACGATTACATTCAAAAGACCGATGCCCCATTTCGTTACATTTAAAGCATTTAAACTGTTGGCTAGTGCAATCTCTGGCCAAGTGTGTTGACACCCCACATCTATAACAATTTTTCGCCTTTTTCGACTGAATTGTTGGTCATTTTGTTCTTCTTTTATGAAAACTGGTTTTTTGAAAGATTGCGAAGGCTTATCGTGAATTTTTTCATAAATTCTTATTTGGTTTTTCAATTCGTTGATAGATGTTGCTTGGTACAAAGGTGCCTTATTCATCTTTGAGTCTGGAATGCCATCTATAAAATATTCCATCACACTTTCGTCGTCGAGGTTTATTGGTTTCCCAATAGGGTATACAAATATTCCCGAAGTGTCTCGTTTGGCTTCTTTCTACGATTTCTCAATAATCTGTGGACCTCCGATGAAGACAGCTTTGCACCAAACTCATCTATCAACGCCTCTCTTAACAATTTCCAATCGGTTAACCCTTGCTGACTTCTTATAAACAGCTTTGCAGCACCCTTCAGCAATTGTTTGCTATATATGAACTTCTGCACATTATTCCACCCTACGACAGACGCATTTTCTTCGAAATCCGAAGCCCATATCCTCACATCTTGCGTACCAGTACCGCTAAAGACCGGAAGACTATCTTCAATGTCTTTAAACGTGAACACTGATCTATGAACTGGTGGGCGAGGGCGAACATCGACGGGTGCGTCCCCATAAACAGACGGAATTGATTCTTCTTCGCTCTCAATATTGGCATCAATCTCGTGGCCAAAATGTAGAAGGAGCCTCTCCTGTAATACTCTTTTCAGTCCGCTCGTCGCCAAATTCAGTTCTTTAAGCTTGTCCCTCAAAAGGTCACAGTTCATTGTCATTATTGTTTGCACGTCCATGTTTGATAAATTTTACAAAATTAAATATATGCCAAATTCGCTTGAATACAATTTAACTTTCTTTCCAATTTCTTGGGAAAACAATATAAATACTAATTTATAAATAGGATATATACTAAAATACGGTTTAACATAAATATAAATTCAAAGAGTTATTTCAATTCCTCTGAAATTTTTGAAATTTTATCGAATTTATGGTAGTTTTTCCAACACAAAACAATATTTTAATTAAATATTTCTTTTCAATTTTTGTTTTTCTCTCAAAACATTAAAAAATTATTAAATTAGAAAAAAAAAAAATTATTTAATTTAATATTAAATTTATCAATATAAAAATTTAAATTTCTTCACATTGAACATAAAATTATTAATATTCAACTTCAGCCATCTCTACTCACTACTTTTCACAATCTTCCAATCTTCTTGTTTGTTGATCTGCAACACGATCTTGTCCTTTCTTTCCCTTTTCTTCTTTCGATCTTTTCAACCCTTATTTTTGTTGCAACTTCCAACCTCTTGTCTTGTGTATTCTTCTTCGTTCTGCGTTACAACCTTCTTCTCTTGTTGTGTTTTACAATTTTCTTTTGTTGTATGTTGCAAGTTTGTTGCAACTTGCTTCTTCTACAATCTGCTTCTCCTGCAACCTGCTTCTTCTGCAACCTGCTTCATCTGCAACCTGCTTCTTCTGCAACCTGCTTCGTCTGCAACCTGCTTCGTCTGCAACCTGCTTCTTCTCTTTCTGCTGACAACTTTTGTTGCAGAACTTCAACTCTGCTTGTGCTTTCGTTTTGCAGCGAAAATGAAGTAGGCGATTCGTAGAATTTTTGAATTTCTAAGAATTTTGGCGATTCTAAGAATTTGAAATTCCTAGATTTTTTCGAATTTTAAGAATTGTTCAAAGAATCCACTTTTCTTTAGATTAAATATGTTTGTTAAATGTTTATCACCTTTATTATAAAATATGAATCGTTTTTAAATTAATCTTTCATAAAATTTCTTCACTATATTCTGTTAACTGTTTTCTTGTATATAGCTTCTTCTGGATAACTCATATATTTCAATGTATTTACATTCACTTTTTTTTATAATTTATTACTTTTTTTCACAAACTGTACTTCTGGTTCGGACGAGCCCCCAAATGTAGGATTGGCGTCCTACTGTTGTGGTATTATTTAATAAAATGAAACACTTATTTATTCATTTATAACTTTTATTTATTTATTATTAATTATATTTGGTTTTATTATAATTATTGTGCATTATTTAGTATTATTTCTATATTCTAGAGTTGATGAGCGTTTGCTTGACGGCATTTGACTGACTCTATTTTCAAATAGACGTCTTTGTATTCGTTCGTCGTTTCGTTGAGTTTAATATTGTTCTGTTGTCTGTCCGTGGCTTTGTTAGTATTGTCGTCCAGTCCGGGTTGCCTTCGCGTCGGAGTTAATGCCCTCTCCTACATGAATGTTGCAGATATACTTTAATTCATCTTCAATTAATTTTATTTCTAATTGAGGGAGTCCAAACTGTATAATTTTGAATTTTTGTCGATCCCTTAATGGATGTGTTAAACATTTGATGTCTTTCTCCTTTAAGAGATTGATTATGGCATCATGTTCTGATATCGAGTTTGACGAACTTTTTGTTCCAATTGACATTCGTTTATATTTACCTCTCTTACCAAGAAGTTGGTAAATAGTGCTGAAGTGGTGACAGCTGTCAACAACGATTGGCGGGACTTTGACAGTGTTAAAATTTGGTTCACAATCAGATACCACACTGTCGCTATAATCAAGATCAGATAATTTGTGAAATCTGTTGCTTGATGTTAATGACTTTGAATGTTTGAATTTAGGATTACTGCCCCAAAAGATTTTACGTTTCGTATTCATTTCAACAGAATATATCGGAAATTTTAGTAACTATGCAAACAGATGGCACTAAGAGCAAAAAGAACACGACCGCGAGATGACAGTCAACACAGTACTGCAACAGGGAAGTGAAATTTTTTTTCGAGATTAATATTCCTTTTGAAATTTATTATATATATGATTTTGTGGTTTTCTATCCCAGTTGGAATTTAATAATCTCGGTCCGTTGCATAGTGAATCTCAATATTGCATTGAGACGGTACATATGAATATTCAGTATTCAGTCAACAACCGTAGTGTTGAGTTCCGATTTGTCGTTAATTTCTTAAATTTATAGAGGTGCTTCTGTAAAATCGTTATCCCATAATTGGCTTGGATATAATCAATTAGATTAGATAGCGCTATATTACCCATTGAATTTTATACTTCTCGTTCATAATTTAGTCTCGTTCGCTAAATTACTGTGATAAATGAATCAATATGGACAGGGAAAAAACGACAAGTTTCACTATGCAAGACAAGGACTCTTGAACAATTTGTCCATCATATCCGTCCGTTGCATAGTGAATGTCAATATTGCATTGAGATGGTACATATGAATATTCCGTATTCAATCAACAACCATAGTGTTGAGTTCCGATTTGTCGTTAATTTCTTAAATTTATAGTGGTGTTTCTGTAAAATCGTTATCCCATAATTTCCTTGGATATAATCAATTAGATTAGATAACGCTATATTACCCATTGAATTTTATACTTCTCATTCATAATTTAATCTCGTTCGCTAAATTACTGTGATAAATGAATCAATATGGACAGGGAAAAAACGACAAATTTCACTATGCAAGACAAGGACTCTTGAACAATTTGTCCATCATATCCGTCCGTTGCATAGTGAATCTCAATATTGCATTGAGATGATACATATGAATATTCAGTATTCAATCAACAACCATAGTGTTGATTTCCGATTTGTCATTAATTTCTTAAATTTATAGTGTTGTTTCTGTAAAATCGTTATCCCATAATTGGCTTGGATATAATCAATTAGTTTAGATAACGCTACTTCTCGTTCATAATTTAATCTCGTTCGCTAAACTACTGTGATAAACAAATCAATATGACCGGGAAAAAACGACAAGTTTCACTATGCAGGACAAGGGCTCTTGAACAATTTGTCCATCAAAGGGATTGTGTTGTTGCAAATATAATTAGAATTAAACAATCAATTGATGACAAAAGTATTTCCTGTGAAATCGTTATCCCATAATTTGCTTGGATATAATCAATTAGATTAGATAACGCTATATTACCCGTTGAATTTTATACTTCTCGTTCATAATTTAATCTCGTTCGCTAAATTACTGTGATAAATAAATCAGTATGGACAGGGAAAAAACGACAAATTTCACTATGCAAGACAAGGACTCTTGAACAATTTATCCATCATATCCGTCCGTTGCATAGTGAATGTCAATATTGCATTGAGATGGTACATATGAATATTCAGTATTCAGTCAACAACCATAGTGTTGAGTTCCGATTTGTCGTTAATTTCTTAAATTTATAGTGGTGCTTCTGTAAAATCGTTATCCCATAATTGGCTTGGATATAATCAATTAGATTAGATAACGATACTTCTCGTTCATAATTTAATCTCGTTCGCTAAATTACTGTGATAAACAAATCAATATGACCGGGAAAAAACGACAAGTTTCACTATGCAAGACAAGGGCTCTTGAACAATTTGTCCATCAAAGGGATTGTGTTGTTGCAAATATAATGAGAATTAAACAATCTATTAAAGACAAAAGTATTTACTTCATTTGGTTTATTAAGTGTTGTTATACTTATACTTCGCGAATTAAATCGTATATGTGTCGCTTCGCACAGTTTCGAAAAATTAATTAGAGAAAGTTATTCTCTACCGGTCCGTAGCGAACCGAAGTTGTAGCCATACAAGGAGTTCCAGCGTAGGTGTCCCAGCAATCGAAGGAGTCCTCAGGTTCCAGAGGAGGATCATATAGATGTGCCGGCGTAGTTTCAAGGAAGTTAACCGAAATACCGAAACCGTCGCTCGTGTCAGTTCGGTAGTTTTCGTATATTCGCGGTCATTCGTTGCACTCACTTGCCGCCAGCAAGTCATTTCGCTGATCTTCTATCGTTTTCTTCTTTCCATTCGGCAATCGCGCTATTCATTTTCCACACTGGTTCGCACATACAATCATACGTACATCACACTTGAGCTAATAAATTACGTATTCGGATTAACAGATGTTCCTTAATAATAGTTAAATATTTTCCGCGTTATTATTATCCCAGTGCAAAGGTGATTTGATTGGTCTACCTTCACAGGGAAGTGAAATTATTATTGGTGTTTCAATATCTCAGTCCAAATTACATTGACCGTAACAGGTGTCCCGTAACAGGGAAGTTCATATTTTTTCAATTCATAGTTATTTACCCTATAATTCACAGAACACAAAATTTTACATTTTAATATATACAATGTATGAGAATTTACATTAGTATTACAACAAATAATAACTAATTTACATTTATAATTTACATATTTATAAGCTTTTAAGGATTAAAAATTAGGGAAAACCTTAGAGATCATTTAGAGAACTTTAACATTAAAAACTTTTTACTACTTCCTATCGGAAGTGGCAAAAGTTTTTTAGTTGCATAAGTTTCTAATAAGTTTTATATTTGAGGATCTGGAACTATCTTCAAATCTTTTTGTTAAGTCCTGAACAAATATAAGTAACATTTTTTCATTGTACTGAGAGTGTAGTCTTTCAGATGAGAACCTCCTTTGTAGCTTATGAATTTGTTTCAAATATTTATTTCGAACAACTTGCATCTTTTTAATGTTGCTTTTCGCAGCTTTTGTTGACCAGATTTGACACCCATATGATAAGATCGGTCGAATACACATTTTATATATGAGAAGTTTATTATTTGCGTTAAGCTCTGATCTCCAATTCAACAACGGATATAAGGCTTTACCACATTTCGAAGCTTTATCCATGACTTGAGTTATATGTTTTTTAATGTGAGTTTTTTATCGAAGGTAACGCCCAGATATTTTACATCCTCTTGAATGGGAATTTCAGATGTACCAAAAATGAATCTAATGAATGGAATTATTTTTGGCAATTTGTTGAAAGGAAATATAATTGCTTGTGTTTTGAACTCATTTATTTTGATTTAAATTTCTAAAAAACTTCTTGGATGCAAGTAATGAGTTTTTCATGTTTTTTATAAGGGCACTGTATAACTTTTCACCTGAAATTAATGCCGAGTCGTCTGCGTAGAATGCTACCGAATATTTTTTTGATATTTGAAAGTCGGAGGTAAATAATGAGTACAGTGTAGGAGATAAAACAGATCCCTGTAGTAATCCTGCAGGAATGAGTCGGTAAGTAGACCTACTATTGTAGATATTAACTATAAAGTATATATCTTCTAGAAAACTTTTCACAATTTTTGGTAAATATATTGGAAAACCATATTTATTTAGTTTGAACAGTAGGCCATTGTGCCAAACAGAATCAAATGCTTTCTGAATGTCAAGGAGTACAATACTTGCACTTTTCCTGTTGTTTTTATTTGCCATAATCATGTTAAACACTCTTTTCAATTTGTGCACTGTTGAATGACCTTTTCTAAATCCAAATTGCTCTTTATTTATTATTTGATTTTGATCCGAATAATCAAGAATATTAGATATTAGATTTTTTCCAATATTTTATCCAAGGTATTTAAGAAACTTATATGTCGATAGTTGTTTGGATCTTCAGAGTTTATCAATTCAATTGCATTGGAAAATATCCATTCTTAATACACCAATTAAAATTTTCTTGGATAGTTTGAAAAAAAAGGTCCGGCATTTTTTTAAGAATTATTGGCTTAACTCCATCAATGCCAGCAGATTTTTTATTTTGAAGACTAAAAATTAGAGAATTAATTTCTGCAGATGTAGTTGGAATATCATAATTAATGTTATTAGTGGTCTGGTCATGTAGCCATTTAATTTGCTGATTGCCTTTGTTCTCAACAGTGGATTAAAAATTTTTTGTAGTTATTTTGCAAAACTTTTTATGTCCAGGCAGCAACCCTTTTAGAAAGTTATTCCAGTTGTCATTTCTGTCATTTGAGATATGACATTAGATAAGACCGGTCAGCTGTTTAATAATACAAATGAGAAAAGGTCCGTCAGTATTATTGCATTGTTGTAGTTTAAGTTTATATCGATTTCTTTGCCCAATAAGGTAACAAGATAGGAAAGAAAGCTTTCTTTGCCAAACCTGCTATGTTTTCTTCGAAATTTTATCGACGATATCTTGTGTAATCTTCGTAACTGATGTAAGTATAATTTCAATATTAGTGTAGTTAATATGTTCACTATTTATGTTTAATTCTTCTATTTTAGTTTCAACTCACCGCTGTATTAAATTCCAATTTGCAAGATTGTTCATCGGAATTTGAACTAGTCTTTCAACAAAAGTTCCAAAATTTTGCATGTAATTGGAACATGGTCTGAAGACAGAATTTCTGGATGAGTTTTCAGTGATGTTCAAATTAGTGTTGGACAGTAAGATATCAACAACTGATGCTTAATTTGCTGTTATATTTTGGGGAAAATCGATTGAAATAAGATGGTGTGAAAATATTGTAGTTATTTCAAAGCTGATGTCCGTAGAGGCGGCTCCCCGCTATATTATTACGATGACAGTGCCAACTTCTGTTAAGTGCATTAAAGTCTCCAAATACAAAAAAATCTGAACTTGCATTTGTTATTTGATTTAGATCGTCTTCGAAGTGACATGTACATGTATACAGGATTATATGCCGAAGTAAAGCGTATTAATCGACCATCGATTTTAATACAAATTGAGGTATTTTCTATATCTCTGGTTTGAATTTGAGGTATTACGGTACGCGGTATATTTCTTCTAATAACTATCATTACTCCACCACCATGAGTCGGTTGGTCTTTCCTGCATATTTTGTATCCAGCTAGTTGGATTTTGTGGTGCGTCTTTAGGAAAATTCCATTTATGAAAACAATATGAATTTGCATCTTATGAAGTTGATTTTCAAGCTGGGTTACGTTTGATGGGTTTGTTATGCCTTGTGCATTCCAGAGCATAACATGTAAGCAATGTATAATTCTATGTTAATAAAACATGTTTTAGCATCATTCCTAGCACTCTCATTTTATCAAATTTGTTTTTGCACTTTTGTAGGGCATCTATTGCTTCAAGGTATATTTCTAATATTCTCTCATTGGATAAGTCGTCATTATCAGCCAATGAATCGTTAGAAGTTAAATTCTGTTTTTGACCTTTCGTGGTTTTCGGCCATATCGATATCGGTTTTTGCGAATCGGAATGTAAAGGTGGAAATTGTTCTGGGTGAATAGAAAAGTCCGCTGTAGTTCTTTTTGTGTTTTTTCGATTACTGGTAATACGTTGTCGAATTTCAAGATATTCGCGACGAGCAGGGCATCGAGGGTCGTCTGCACAGTGGTTTGTAGCTTTTACAATCTTTTTAGCGCAGTTGAAGCATTTGTGAACAACAGTACCATCGTCAGTAACCTTTTTCAATTGGCACATGGAGAAATCGTGCGGTCCGCCACATCCTAGGCAATTACTTTTCCAGAAGCAATTCGAAAAGCCATGTCCAAACATAGCGTATTAACTGCATTGTGTGGGGTCTTTTGTGCGTTTCAGTAGATTTTTCCACTTTACAGCTATGCCATTTATGTACTTAATTTTTATAAGATCACGCTTTATAATATGAGAGCGACTAAATTCCAGCATATACAATGATTCATCTATGTTTGTTCTAGACATTATAATTTCGTGTATGCTCAAGGGATGAATGTTGCAGATATACTTTAATTCATCTTCAATTAATATTATTTCTAATTGAGGGAGTCCAAACTGTATAATTTTTGAATTTTTGTCGATCCCTTAATGGATGTGTAGAACATTTGATGTCTTTCTCCTTTAAGAGATTGATTATGGCATCATGTTCTGATATCGAGTTTGACGAACTTTTTGTTCCAATTGACAGTCGTTTATATTTACCTCTCTTACCAAGAAGTTGGTAAATAGTGCTGAAGTGGTGACAGCTGTCAACAACGATTGGCGGGACTTTGACAGTGTTAAAATTTGGTTCACAATCAGATACCACACTGTCGCTATAATCAAGATCAGATAATTTGTGAAATCTGTTGCTTGATGTTAATGACTTTGAATGTTTGAATTTAGGATTACTGCCCCAAAAGATTTTACGTTTCGTATTCATTTCAACAGAATATATCGGAAATTTTAGTAACTATGCAAATAGATGGCACTGAGAGCAAAAAGAACACGACCGCGAGATGACAGTCAACACAGTACTGCAACAGGGAAGTGAAATTTTTTTTCGAGATTAATATTCCTTTTGAAATTTATTATATATATGATTTTGTGGTTTTCTATCCCAGTTGGAATTTAATAATCTCGGTCCGTTGCATAGTGAATCTCAATATTGCATTGAGACGGTACATATGAATATTCAGTATTCAGTCAACAACCGTAGTGTTGAGTTCCGATTTGTCGTTAATTTCTTAAATTTATAGAGGTGCTTCTGTAAAATCGTTATCCCATAATTTGCTTGGATATAATCAATTAGATTAGATAACGCTATATTACCCATTGAATTTTATACTTCTCGTTCATAATTTAATCTCGTTCGCTAAATTACTGTGATAAATAAATCAATATGGACAGGGAAAAAACGACAAGTTTCACTATGCAAGACAAGGACTCTTGAACAATTTGTCCATCATATCCGTCCGTTGCATAGTGAATCTCAATATTGCATTGAGATGGTACATATGAATATTCAGTATTCAGTCAACAACTATAGTGTTGAGTTCCGATTTGTCGTTAATTTCTTAAATTTATAGTGGTGTTTCTGTAAAATCGTTATCCCATAATTTCCTTGGATATAATCAATTAGATTAGATAACGCTATATTACCCATTGAATTTTATACTTCTCATTCATAATTTAATCTCGTTCGCTAAATTACTGTGATAAATGAATCAATATGGACAGGGAAAAAACGACAAATTTCACTATGCAAGACAAGGACTCTTGAACAATTTGTCCATCATATCCGTCCGTTGCATAGTGAATCTCAATATTGCATTGAGATGATACATATGAATATTCAGTATTCAATCAACAACCATAGTGTTGAGTTCCGATTTGTCGTTAATTTCTTAAATTTATAGTGGTGCTTCTGTAAAATCGTTATCCCATAATTGACTTGGATATAATCAATTAGATTAGATAGCGCTATATTACCCATTAAATTTTATACTTCTCGTTCATAATTTAATCTCGTTCGCTAAATTACTGTGATAAATAAATCAATATGGACAGGGAAAAAACGACAAATTTCACTATGCAAGACAAGGACTCTTGAACAATTTATCCATCATATCCGTCCGTTGCATAGTGAATCTCAATATTGTATTGAGATGGTACATATGAATATTCAGTATTCAATCAACAACCATAGTGTTGAGTTCCGATTTGTCGTTAATTTCTTAAATTTATAGTGGTGTTTCTGTAAAATCGTTATCCCATAATTGGCTTGGATAAAACAATTAGTTTAGATAACGCTACTTCTCGTTCATAATTTAATCTCGTTCGCTAAACTACTGTGAAAAACAAATCAATATGACCGGGAAAAACGACAAGTTTCACTATGCAGGACAAGGGCTCTTGAACAATTTGTCCATCAAAGGGATTGTGTTGTTGCAAATATAATTAGAATTAAACAATCAATTGATGACAAAAGTATTTACCTCTTTTGGTTTATTAATTGATGTTAAACTTATACTTCGCGAATTAAATCGTATATGTGTCGCTTCGCACAGTTTCGAAAAATTAATTAGAGAAAGTTATTCTCTACCGGTCCGTAGCGAACCGAAGTTGTAGCCATACAAGGAGTTCCAGCGTAGGTGTCCCAGCAATCGAAGGAGTCCTCAGGTTCCAGAGGAGGATCATATAGATGTGCCGGCGTAGTTTCAAGAAAGTTAACCGAAATACCGAAACCGTCGCTCGTGTCAGTTCGGTAGTTTTCGTATATTCGCGGTCATTCGTTGCACTCACTTGCCGCCAGCAAGTCATTTCGCTGATCTTCTATCGTTTTCTTCTTTCCGTTCGGCAATCGCGCTATTCATTTTCCACACTGGTTCGCACATACAATCATACGTACATCACACTTGAGCTAATAAATTACGTATTCAGATTGAGATGTTCCTTAATAATAGTTAAATATTTTCCGCGTTATTATTATCCCAGTGCAAAAGTGATTTGATTGGTCTACCTTCACAGGGAAGTGAAATTATTATTGGTGTTTTAATATCTCAGTCCAAATTACATTGACTGGTGTCCCGTAACAGGGAAGTTCATATTTATTTACCCTATAATTCACAGAATACAAAATTTTACATTTTAATATATACAATGTATGAGAATTTACATTAGTATTACAACAAATAATAACTAATTTACATTTATAATATACATATTTATATGCTTTTAAGGATTAAAAATTAGGGAAAACCTTAGAGATCATTTAGAGAACTTTAACATTAAAAACTTTTTACTACTTCCTATCGGAAGTGGCAAAAGTTTTTTAGTTGCATAAGTTTCTAATAAGTTTTATATTTGAGGATCTGGAACTATCTTCAAATCTTTTTGTTAAGTCCTGAACAAATATAAGTAACATTTTTCATTGTACTGAGAGTGTAGTCTTTCAGATGAGAACCTCCTTTGTAGCTTATGAATTTGTTTCAAATATTTATTTCGAACAACTTGCATCTTTAACAACATTACTTTTCGCAGCTTTTGTTGACCAGATTTGATACCCATATGATAAGATCGGTCGAATACACATTTTATATATGAGAAGTTTATTATTTGCGTTAAGCTCTGATCTCCAATTCAACAACGGATATAAGGCTTTACCACATTTCGAAGCTTTATCCATGACTTGAGTTATATGTTTTTTAATGTGAGTTTTTTATCGAAGGTAACGCCCAGATATTTTACATCCTCTTGAATGGGAATTTCAGATGTACCAAAAATGAATCTAATGAATGGAATTATTTTTGGCAATTTGTTGAAAGGAAATATAATTGCTTGTGTTTTGAACTCATTTATTTTGATTTTACATTTCTCAAAAAACTTCTTGGATGCAAGTAATGAATTCTTCATGTTTTTTATAAGGGCATTGTTTAACTTTTCACTTGAAATTAATGCCGAGTCGTCCGCGTAGAATGCTACCAAATATTTTTGAGGTCCAAATTGTTCTTTATTTATTATTTGATTTTGATCCGAATAATCAAGAATACTAGATAGCATATTTTAAATTTATTTAAATTTATTTTTTATTTAAAATTATTTGTATTTAAAAGACTTATAGGTCGATAGTTATTTGGATCTTCAGAGTTTTCTCCGGTTTTAAAATGGGTATAACTTGGACTCTTTTAAATTGCATTGGAAAATATCCATTCTTAATACACCAATTAAAAATTTTTTGGATAGTTTGAAAAAATAAGTCCGGCTTTTTTTAAGAATTATTGGCTTAACTCCATCAATGCCAGCGGATTTTTTATTTTGAGGACTAAAAATTAGAGATTTAATTTCTTCAGATGTTGTTAGAATATCATTATTAATGTTATTAGTGGTCTGGTCATGTAGCCATTTTATGTGCTGATTTTGTAGTTACTTTGTGAGCATTTTCAAAAATATAAGCTATAACATTTGCCTTTTTCTCGTCAGTTTGTTTCGACTGTTTACAACTAGGTCTTACATTCTGGTCTTGTTTCCTTTAATAGCTTTAGTAAGTTTCCAAAACTTTTTATGTCCAGACGGCAACCCTTTGAGAAAGTTATTCCAATTGTCATTTCTGTCATTTAAGATATGATATTAGATAAGGCCGGTCAGCTGTTTAATAATACAAATGAGTAAAGGTCTGTCAGTATTATTGCATTGTTGTAGTTTACGTTAGATAGGAAAGAAAGCTTTCTTTGCCAAACCTGCTATGTTTTCTTCGGAATTTTATCGACGATATCTTGTGTAATCTTCGTAACTGATGTAAGTATAATTTCAATATTAGTGTAGTTAATATGTTCACTATCTATGTTTAATTCTTCTATTTTAGTTTCAACCCACCGCTGTATTAAATTCCAATTTGCAAGATTGTTCATCGGAATTTGAACTAGTTTTTCAACAAAAGTTCCAAAAATGTTGTATGCAATTAGAACATGGTCTGAAGACAGAATTCCTGGATGAGTTTTTAGTGATGATATGTTCAAATTAGTGTTGGACAGTAAAATATCAACAACTGATGCTTAATTTGCTGTTATATTTTAGGGGAAATCGATTGAAATAAGATGGTGTGAAAATATTGTAGTTATTTCAAATCTGATGTCCGTAGAGGCGGCTCCCCGCTATATTATTACGATGACTGTGTCAACTTCTGTTAAGTGTATTAAAGTCTCCAAATACAAAAAAAATCTGAACTTGAATTTGTTATTTGATTTAGATCGTCTTCGAACACAGGATTATATGCCGAAGTAAAGCGTATTAATCGACCATCGATTTTAATACAAATTGAGGTATTTTCTATATCTCTGGTTTGAATTTGAGGTATTACGGTACGCGGTATATTTCTTCTAATAACTATCATTACTCCACCACCATGAGTCGGTTGGTCTTTCCTGCATATTTTGTATCCAGCTAGTTGGATTTGGTGCGTCTTTAGGAAAGTTCCATTTATGAATTTGCATCTTATGAAGTTGATTTTCAAGCTGGGTTACGTTTGATGGGTTTGTTATGCCTTGTGCATTCCAGTGCATAACATGTAAGCAATGTATAATTCTATGTTAATAAAACATGTTTTAGAATCATTCCTAGCACTCTCATTTTATCAAATTTGTTTTTGCACTTTTGTAGGGCATCTATTGCTTCAAGGTATATTTCTAATATTCTCTCATTGGATAAGTCGTCATTATCAGCCAATGAATCGTTAGAAGTTAAATTCTGTTTTTGACCTTTCGTGGTTTTCGGCCATATCGATATCGGTTTTAGTGAAATTGTTCTGGGTGAATAGAAAAGTCCGCTGTAGTTCTTTTTGTGTTTTTTCGATTACTGGTAATACGTTGTCGAATTTCAAGATATTCGCGACGAGCAGGGCATCGAGGGTCGTCTGCACAGTGGTTTGTAGCTTTTACAATCTTTTTAGCGCAGTTGAAGCATTTGTGAACAACAGTACCATCGTCAGTAACCTTTTTCAATTGGCACATGGAGAAATCGTGCGGTCCGCCACATCCTAGGCAATTACTTTTCCAGAAGCAATTCGAAAAGCCATGTCCAAACATAGCGTATTAACTGCATTGTGTGGGGTCTTTTGTGCGTTTCAGTAGATTTTTCCACTTTACAGCTATGCCATTTATATATTTAATTTTTATAAGATCACACTTTATAATATGAGAGCGACTAAATTCCAGCATATACAATGCTTCATCTTGTTTGTTCTAGACATTATAATTTCGTGTATGCTCAAGGGATGAATGTTGCAGATATACTTTAATTCATCTTCAATTAATATTATTTCTAATTGAGGGAGTCCAAACTGTATAATTTTGAATTTTTGTCGATCCCTTAATGGATGTGTATAACATTTGATGACTTTCTCCTTTAAGAGATTGATTATGGCATCATGTTCTGATATCGAGTTTGACGAACTTTTTGTTCCAATTGACATTCGTTTATATTTACCTCTCTTACCAAGAAGTTGGTAAATAGTGCTGAAGTGGTGACAGCTGTCAACAACGATTGGCGGGACTTTGACAGTGTTAAAATTTGGTTCACAATCAGATACCACACTGTCGCTATAATCAAGATCAGATAATTTGTGAAATCTGTTGCTTGATGTTAATGACTTTGAATGTTTGAATTTAGGATTACTGCCCCAAAAGATTTTACGTTTCGTATTCATTTCAACAGAATATATCGGAAATTTTAGTAACTATGCAAATAGATGGCACTGAGAGCAAAAAG
Organism: Coelopa pilipes; assembly: GCA_947389925.1. Taxonomy (NCBI): domain Eukaryota; kingdom Metazoa; phylum Arthropoda; class Insecta; order Diptera; family Coelopidae; genus Coelopa; species Coelopa pilipes. The sequence goes on from OX376697.1 coordinate 26,870,887, forward strand.
AACACGACCGCGAGATGACAGTCAACACAGTACTGCAACAGGGAAGTAAATTTTTTTTTCGAGATTAATATTCCTTTTGAAATTTATTATATATATGATTTTGTGGTTTTCTATCCCAGTTGAAATTTAATAATCTCGGTCCGTTGCATAGTGAATCTCAATATTGCATTGAGACGGTACATATGAATATTCAGTATTCAGTCAACAACCGTAGTGTTGAGTTTCGATTTGTCGTTAATTTCTTAAATTTATAGAGGTGCTTCTGTAAAATCGTTATCCCATAATTTGCTTGGATATAATCAATTAGATTAGATAACGCTATATTACCCATTGAATTTTATACTTCTCGTTCATAATTTAATCTCGTTCGCTAAATTACTGTGATAAATAAATCAATATGGACAGGGAAAAAACGACAAGTTTCACTATGCAAGACAAGGACTCTTGAACAATTTGTCCATCATATCCGTCCGTTGCATAGTGAATCTCAATATTGCATTGAGATGGTACATATGAATATTCAGTATTCAGTCAACAACTATAGTGTTGAGTTCCGATTTGTCGTTAATTTCTTAAATTTATAGTGGTGTTTCTGTAAAATCGTTATCCCATAATTTCCTTGGATATAATCAATTAGATTAGATAACGCTATATTACCCATTGAATTTTATACTTCTCATTCATAATTTAATCTCGTTCGCTAAATTACTGTGATAAATGAATATGGACAGGGAAAAAACGACAAATTTCACTATGCAAGACAAGGACTCTTGAACAATTTGTCCATCATATCCGTCCGTTGCATAGTGAATCTCAATATTGCATTGAGATGATACATATGAATATTCAGTATTCAATCAACAACCATAGTGTTGAGTTCCGATTTGTCGTTAATTTCTTAAATTTATAGTGGTGCTTCTGTAAAATCGTTATCCCATAATTGGCTTGGATATAATCAATTAGATTAGATAGCGCTATATTACCCATTAAATTTTATACTTCTCGTTCATAATTTAATCTCGTTCGCTAAATTACTGTGATAAATGAATCAATATGGACAGGGAAAAAACGACAAATTTCACTATGCAAGACAAGGACTCTTGAACAATTTATCCATCATATCCGTCCGTTGCATAGTGAATCTCAATATTGTATTGAGATGGTACATATGAATATTCAGTATTCAATCAACAACCATAGTGTTGAGTTCCGATTTGTCGTTAATTTCTTAAATTTATAGTGGTGTTTCTGTAAAATCGTTATCCCATAATTGGCTTGGATAAAACAATTAGTTTAGATAACGCTACTTCTCGTTCATAATTTAATCTCGTTCGCTAAACTACTGTGAAAAACAAATCAATATGACCGGGAAAAACGACAAGTTTCACTATGCAGGACAAGGGCTCTTGAACAATTTGTCCATCAAAGGGATTGTGTTGTTGCAAATATAATTAGAATTAAACAATCAATTGATGACAAAAGTATTTACCTCTTTTGGTTTATTAATTGATGTTAAACTTATACTTCGCGAATTAAATCGTATATGTGTCGCTTCGCACAGTTTCGAAAAATTAATTAGAGAAAGTTATTCTCTACCGGTCCGTAGCGAACCGAAGTTGTAGCCATACAAGGAGTTCCAGCGTAGGTGTCCCAGCAATCGAAGGAGTCCTCAGGTTCCAGAGGAGGATCATATAGATGTGCCGGCGTAGTTTCAAGAAAGTTAACCGAAATACCGAAACCGTCGCTCGTGTCAGTTCGGTAGTTTTCGTATATTCGCGGTCATTCGTTGCACTCACTTGCCGCCAGCAAGTCATTTCGCTGATCTTCTATCGTTTTCTTCTTTCCGTTCGGCAATCGCGCTATTCATTTTCCACACTGGTTCGCACATACAATCATACGTACATCACACTTGAGCTAATAAATTACGTATTCAGATTGAGATGTTCCTTAATAATAGTTAAATATTTTCCGCGTTATTATTATCCCAGTGCAAAAGTGATTTGATTGGTCTACCTTCACAGGGAAGTGAAATTATTATTGGTGTTTTAATATCTCAGTCCAAATTACATTGACTGGTGTCCCGTAACAGGGAAGTTCATATTTATTTACCCTATAATTCACAGAATACAAAATTTTACATTTTAATATATACAATGTATGAGAATTTACATTAGTATTACAACAAATAATAACTAATTTACATTTATAATATACATATTTATATGCTTTTAAGGATTAAAAATTAGGGAAAACCTTAGAGATCATTTAGAGAACTTTAACATTAAAAACTTTTTACTACTTCCTATCGGAAGTGGCAAAAGTTTTTTAGTTGCATAAGTTTCTAATAAGTTTTATATTTGAGGATCTGGAACTATCTTCAAATCTTTTTGTTAAGTCCTGAACAAATATAAGTAACATTTTTCATTGTACTGAGAGTGTAGTCTTTCAGATGAGAACCTCCTTTGTAGCTTATGAATTTGTTTCAAATATTTATTTCGAACAACTTGCATCTTTAACAACATTACTTTTCGCAGCTTTTGTTGACCAGATTTGATACCCATATGATAAGATCGGTCGAATACACATTTTATATATGAGAAGTTTATTATTTGCGTTAAGCTCTGATCTCCAATTCAACAACGGATATAAGGCTTTACCACATTTCGAAGCTTTATCCATGACTTGAGTTATATGTTTTTTAATGTGAGTTTTTTATCGAAGGTAACGCCCAGATATTTTACATCCTCTTGAATGGGAATTTCAGATGTACCAAAAATGAATCTAATGAATGGAATTATTTTTGGCAATTTGTTGAAAGGAAATATAATTGCTTGTGTTTTGAACTCATTTATTTTGATTTTACATTTCTCAAAAAACTTCTTGGATGCAAGTAATGAATTCTTCATGTTTTTTATAAGGGCATTGTTTAACTTTTCACTTGAAATTAATGCCGAGTCGTCCGCGTAGAATGCTACCAAATATTTTTGAGGTCCAAATTGTTCTTTATTTATTATTTGATTTTGATCCGAATAATCAAGAATACTAGATAGCATATTTTAAATTTATTTAAATTTATTTTTTATTTAAAATTATTTGTATTTAAAAGACTTATAGGTCGATAGTTATTTGGATCTTCAGAGTTTTCTCCGGTTTTAAAATGGGTATAACTTGGACTCTTTTAAATTGCATTGGAAAATATCCATTCTTAATACACCAATTAAAAATTTTTTGGATAGTTTGAAAAAATAAGTCCGGCTTTTTTTAAGAATTATTGGCTTAACTCCATCAATGCCAGCGGATTTTTTATTTTGAGGACTAAAAATTAGAGATTTAATTTCTTCAGATGTTGTTAGAATATCATTATTAATGTTATTAGTGGTCTGGTCATGTAGCCATTTTATGTGCTGATTTTGTAGTTACTTTGTGAGCATTTTCAAAAATATAAGCTATAACATTTGCCTTTTTCTCGTCAGTTTGTTTCGACTGTTTACAACTAGGTCTTACATTCTGGTCTTGTTTCCTTTAATAGCTTTAGTAAGTTTCCAAAACTTTTTATGTCCAGACGGCAACCCTTTGAGAAAGTTATTCCAATTGTCATTTCTGTCATTTAAGATATGATATTAGATAAGGCCGGTCAGCTGTTTAATAATACAAATGAGTAAAGGTCTGTCAGTATTATTGCATTGTTGTAGTTAACGTTAGAAAGGAAAGAAAGCATTCTTTGCCAAACCTGCTATGTTTTCTTCGGAATTTTATCGACGATATCTTGTGTAATCTTCGTAACTGATGTAAGTATAATTTCAATATTAGTGTAGTTAATATGTTCACTATCTATGTTTAATTCTTCTATTTTAGTTTCAACCCACCGCTGTATTAAATTCCAATTTGCAAGATTGTTCATCGGAATTTGAACTAGTTTTTCAACAAAAGTTCCAAAAATGTTGTATGTAATTAGAACATGGTCTGAAGACAGAATTCCTGGATGAGTTTTTAGTGATGATATGTTCAAATTAGTGTTGGACAGTAAAATATCAACAACTGATGCTTAATTTGCTGTTATATTTTAGGGGAAATCGATTGAAATAAGATGGTGTGAAAATATTGTAGTTATTTCAAATCTGATGTCCGTAGAGGCGGCTCCCCGCTATATTATTACGATGACTGTGTCAACTTCTGATAAGTGTATTAAAGTCTCCAAATACAAAAAAAATCTGAACTTGAATTTGTTATTTGATTTAGATCGTCTTCGAACACAGGATTATATGCCGAAGTAAAGCGTATTAATCGACCATCGATTTTAATACAAATTGAGGTATTTTCTATATCTCTGGTTTGAATTTGAGGTATTACGGTACGCGGTATATTTCTTCTAATAACTATCATTACTCCACCACCATGAGTCGGTTGGTCTTTCCTGCATATTTTGTATCCAGCTAGTTGGATTTGGTGCGTCTTTAGGAAAGTTCCATTTATGAATTTGCATCTTATGAAGTTGATTTTCAAGCTGGGTTACGTTTGATGGGTTTGTTATGCCTTGTGCATTCCAGTGCATAACATGTAAGCAATGTATAATTCTATGTTAATAAAACATCTTTTAGCATCATTCCTAGCACTCTCATTTTATCAAATTTGTTTTTGCACTTTTGTAGGGCATCTATTGCTTCAAGGTATATTTCTAATATTCTCTCATTGGATAAGTTGTCATTATCAGCCAATGAATCGTTAGAAGTTAAATTCTGTTTTTGACCTTTCGTGCTTTTCGGCCATATCGATATCGGTTTTTGTGAAATTGTTCTGGGTGAATAGAAAAGTCCACTGTAGTTCTTTTTGTGTTTTTTCGATTACTGGTAATACGTTGTCGAATTTCAAGATATTCGCGACGAACAGGGCATCGAGGGTCGTCTGCACAGTGGTTTGTAGCTTTTACAATCTTTTTAGCGCAGTTGAAGCATTTGTGAACAACAGTACCATCGTCAGTAACCGTTTTCAATTGGCACATGGAGAAATCGTGCGGTCCGCCACATCCTAGGCAATTACTTTTCCAGAAGCAATTCGAAAAGCCATGTCCAAACATAGCGTATTAACTGCATTGTGTGGGGTCTTTTGTGCGTTTCAGTAGATTTTTCCACTTTACAGCTATGCCATTTATATATTTAATTTTTATAAGATCACGCTTTATAATATGAGAGCGACTAAATTCCAGCATATACAATGCTTCATCTTGTTTGTTCTAGACATTATAATTTCGTGTATGCTCAAGGGATGAATGTTGCAGATATACTTTAATTCATCTTCAATTAATATTATTTCTAATTGAGGGAGTCCAAACTGTATAATTTTGAATTTTTGTCGATCCCTTAATGGATGTGTATAACATTTGATGACTTTCTCCTTTAAGAGATTGATTATGGCATCATGTTCTGATATCGAGTTTGACGAACTTTTTGTTCCAATTGACATTCGTTTATATTTACCTCTCTTACCAAGAAGTTGGTAAATAGTGCTGAAGTGGTGACAGCTGTCAACAACGATTGGCGGGACTTTGACAGTGTTAAAATTTGGTTCACAATCAGATACCACACTGTCGCTATAATCAAGATCAGATAATTTGTGAAATCTGTTGCTTGATGTTAATGACTTTGAATGTTTGAATTTAGAATTACTGCCCCAAAAGATTTTACGTTTCGTATTCATTTCAACAGAATATATCGGAAATTTTAGTAACTATGCAAATAGATGGCACTGAGAGCAAAAAGAACACGACCGCGAGATGACAGTCAACACAGTACTGCAACAGGGAAGTGAAATTTTTTTTCGAGATTAATATTCCTTTTGAAATTTATTATATATATGATTTTGTGGTTTTCTATCCCAGTTGGAATTTAATAATCTCGGTCCGTTGCATAGTGAATCTCAATATTGCATTGAGACGGTACATATGAATATTCAGTATTCAGTCAACAACCGTAGTGTTGAGTTCCGATTTGTCGTTAATTTCTTAAATTTATAGAGGTGCTTCTGTAAAATCGTTATCCCATAATTGGCTTGGATATAATCAATTAGTTTAGATAACGCTACTTCTCGTTCATAATTTAATCTCGTTCGCTAAACTACTGTGATAAACAAATCAATATGACCGGGAAAAAACGACAAGTTTCACTATGCAGGACAAGGGCTCTTGAACAATTTGTCCATCAAAGGGATTGTGTTGTTGCAAATATAATTAGAATTAAACAATCAATTGATGACAAAAGTATTTCCTGTGAAATCGTTATCCCATAATTTGCTTGGATATAATCAATTAGATTAGATAACGCTATATTACCCGTTGAATTTTATACTTCTCGTTCATAATTTAATCTCGTTCGCTAAATTACTGTGATAAATAAATCAGTATGGACAGGGAAAAAACGACAAATTTCACTATGCAAGACAAGGACTCTTGAACAATTTGTCCATCATATCCGTCCGTTGCATAGTGAATCTCAATATTGCATTGAGATGGTACATATGAATATTCAGTATTCAATCAACAACCATAGTGTTGAGTTCCGATTTGTCGTTAATTTCTTAAATTTATAGTGGTGCTTCTGTAAAATCGTTATCCCATAATTGGCTTGGATATAATCAATTAGATTAGATAACGATACTTCTCGTTCATAATTTAATCTCGTTCGCTAAATTACTATGATAAACAAATCAATATGACCGGGAAAAAACGACAAGTTTCACTATGCAAGACAAGGGCTCTTGAACAATTTGTCCATCAAAGGGATTGTGTTGTTGCAAATATAATGAGAATTAAACAATCTATTGAAGACAAAAGTATTTACTTCATTTGTTTTATTAAGTGTTGTTAAACTTATACTTCGCGAATTAAATCGTATATGTGTCGCTTCGCACAGTTTCGAAAAATTAATTAGAGAAAGTTATTCTCTACCGGTCCGTAGCGAACCGAAGTTGTAGCCATACAAGGAGTTCCAGCGTAGGTGTCCCAGCAATCGAAGGAGTCCTCAGGTTCCAGAGGAGGATCATATAGATGTGCCGGCGTAGTTTCAAGAAAGTTAACCAAAATACCGAAACCAACGCTCGTGTCAGTTCGGTAGTTTTCGTATATTCGCGGTCATTCGTTGCACTCACTTGCCGCCAGCAAGTCATTTCGCTGATCTTCTATCGTTTTCTTCTTTCCGTTCGGCAATCGCGCTCTTCATTTTCCACACTGGTTCGCACATACAATCATACGTACATCACACTTGAGCTAATAAATTACGTATTCAGATTGACAGATGTTCCTTAATAATAGTTAAATATTTTCCGCGTTATTATTATCACAGTGCAAAAGTGATTTGATTGGTCTACCTTCACAGGGAAGTGAAATTATTATTGGTGTTTTAATATCTCAGTCCAAATTACATTGACTGGTGTCCCGTAACAGGGAAGTTCATATTTATTTACCCTATAATTCACAGAATACAAAATTTTACATTTTAATATATACAATGTATGAGAATTTACATTAGTATTACAACAAATAATAACTAATTTACATTTATAATATACATATTTATATGCTTTTAAGGATTAAAAATTAGGGAAAACCTTAGAGATCATTTAGAGAACTTTAACATTAAAAACTTTTTACTACTTCCTATCGGAAGTGGCAAAAGTTTTTTAGTTGCATAAGTTTCTAATAAGTTTTATATTTGAGGATCTGGAACTATCTTCAAATCTTTTTGTTAAGTCCTGAACAAATATAAGTAACATTTTTTCATTGTACTGAGAGTGTAGTCTTTCAGATGAGAACCTCCTTTGTAGCTTATGAATTTGTTTCAAATATTTATTTCGAACAACTTGCATCTTTTTAATGTTGCTTTTCGCAGCTTTTGTTGACCAGATTTGACACCCATATGATAAGATCGGTCGAATACACATTTTATATATGAGAAGTTTATTATTTGCGTTAAGCTCTGATCTCCAATTCAACAACGGATATAAGGCTTTACCACATTTCGAAGCTTTATCCATGACTTGAGTTATATGTTTTTTAATGTGAGTTTTTTATCGAAGGTAACGCCCAGATATTTTACATCCTCTTGAATGGGAATTTCAGATGTACCAAAAATGAATCTAATGAATGGTATTATTTTTGGCAATTTGTTGAAAGGAAATATAATTGCTTGTGTTTTGAACTCATTTATTTTAATTTTACATTTCTCAAAAAACTTCTTGGATGCAAGTAATGAATTCTTCATGTTTTTTATAAGGGCATTGTTTAACTTTTCACTTGAAATTAATGCCGAGTCGTCCGCGTAGAATGCTACCAAATATTTTTGAGGTCCAAATTGTTCTTTATTTATTATTTGATTTTGATCCGAATAATCAAGAATACTAGATAGCATATTTTAAATTTATTTAAATTTATTTTTTATTTAAAATTATTTGTATTTAAAAGACTTATAGGTCGATAGTTATTTGGATCTTCAGAGTTTTCTCCGGTTTTAAAATGGGTATAACTTGGGCTCTTTTAAATTGCATTGGAAAATATCCATTCTTAATACACCAATTAAAAATTTTTTGGATAGTTTGAAAAAATAAGTCCGGCTTTTTTTAAGAATTATTGGCTTAACTCCATCAATTCCAGCGGATTTTTTATTTTGAGGACTAAAAATTAGAGATTTAATTTCTTCAGATGTTGTTAGAATATCATTATTAATGTTATTAGTGGTCTGGTCATGTAGCCATTTTATGTGCTGATTTTGTAGTTACTTTGTGAGCATTTTCAAAAATATAAGCTATAACATTTGCCTTTTTCTCGTCAGTTTGTTTCGACTGTTTACAACTAGGTCTTACATTCTGGTCTTGTTTCCTTTAATAGCTTTAGTAAGTTTCCAAAACTTTTTATGTCCAGACGGCAACCCTTTGAGAAAGTTATTCCAATTGTCATTTCTGTCATTTAAGATATGATATTAGATAAGGCCGGTCAGCTGTTTAATAATACAAATGAGTAAAGGTCTGTTAGTATTATTGCATTGTTGTAGTTTACGTTAGAAAGGAAAGAAAGCATTCTTTGCCAAACCTGCTATGTTTTCTTCAGAATTTTATCGACGATATCTTGTGTAATCTTCGTAACTGATGTAAGTATAATTTCAATATTAGTGTAGTTAATATGTTCACTATCTATGTTTAATTCTTCTATTTTAGTTTCAACCCACCGCTGTATTAAATTCCAATTTGCAAGATTGTTCATCGGAATTTGAACTAGTTTTTCAACAAAAGTTCCAAAAATGTTGTATGTAATTAGAACATGGTCTGAAGACAGAATTCCTGGATGAGTTTTTAGTGATGATATGTTCAAATTAGTGTTGGACAGTAAAATATCAACAACTGATGCTTAATTTGCTGTTATATTTTAGGGGAAATCGATTGAAATAAGATGGTGTGAAAATATTGTAGTTATTTCAAATCTGATGTCCGTAGAAGCGGCTCCCCGCTATATTATTACGATGACAGTGCCAACTTCTGTTAAGTGTATTAAAGTCTCCAAATACAAAAAAAATCTGAACTTGAATTTGTTATTTGATTTAGATCGTCTTCGAACTGAGATGTACATGTACACAGGATTATATGCCGAAGTAAAGCGTATTAATCGACCATCGATTTTAATACAAATTGAGGTATTTTCTATATCTCTGGTTTGAATTTGAGGTATTACGGTACGCGGTATATTTCTTCTAATAACTATCATTACTCCACCACCATGAGTCGGTTGGTCTTTCCTGCATATTTTGTATCCAGCTAGTTGGATTTGGTGCGTCTTTAGGAAAGTTCCATTTATGAATTTGCATGTTATGAAGTTGATTTTCAAGCTGGGTTACGTTTGATGGGTTTGTTATGCCTTGTGCATTCCAGTGCATAACATGTAAGCAATGTATAATTCTATGTTAATAAAACATGTTTTAAAATCATTCCTAGCACTCTCATTTTATCAAATTTGTTTTTGCACTTTTGTAGGGCATCTATTGCTTCAAGGTATATTTCTAATATTCTCTCATTGGATAAGTTGTCATTATCAGCCAATGAATCGTTAGAAGTTAAATTCTGTTTTTGACCTTTCGTGCTTTTCGGCCATATCGATATCGGTTTTTGTGAAATTGTTCTGGGTGAATAGAAAAGTCCACTGTAGTTCTTTTTGTGTTTTTTCGATTACTGGTAATACGTTGTCGAATTTCAAGATATTCGCGACGAGCAGGGCATCGAGGGTCGTCTGCACAGTGGTTTGTAGCTTTTACAATCATTTTAGCGCAGTTGAAGCATTTGTGAACAACAGTACCATCGTCAGTAACCGTTTTCAATTGGCACATGGAGAAATCGTGCGGTCCGCCACATCCTAGGCAATTACTTTTCCAGAAGCAATTCGAAAAGCCATGTCCAAACATAGCGTATTAACTGCATTGTGTGGGGTCTTTTGTACGTTTCAGTGGATTTTTCCACTTTACAGCTCTGCACAGTGGTTTGTAGCTTTTACAATCTTTTTAGCGCAGTTGAAGCATTTGTGAACAACAGTACCATCGTCAGTAACCTTTTTCAATTGGCACATGGCGAAATCGTGCGGTCCGCCACATCCTAGGCAATTACTTTTCCAGAAGCAATTCGAAAAGCCATGTCCAAACATAGCGTATTAACTGCATTGTGTGGGGTCTTTTGTGCGTTTCAGTAGATTTTTCCACTTTACAGCTATGTCATTTATATATTTAATTTTTATAAGATCACGCTTTATAATATGAGAGCGACTAAATTCCAGCATATACAATGCTTCATCTTGTTTGTTCTAGACATTATAATTTCGTGTATGCTCAAGGGATGAATGTTGCAGATATACTTTAATTCATCTTCAATTAATATTATTTCTAATTGAGGGAGTCCAAACTGTATAATTTTGAATTTTTGTCGATCCCTTAATGGATGTGTATAACATTTGATGACTTTCTCCTTTAAGATATTGATTATGGCATCATGTTCTGATATCGAGTTTGACGAACTTTTTGTTCCAATTGACATTCGTTTATATTTACCTCTCTTACCAAGAAGTTGGTAAATAGTGCTGAAGTGGTGACAGCTGTCAACAACGATTGGCGGGACTTTGACAGTGTTAAAATTTGGTTCACAATCAGATACCACACTGTCGCTATAATCAAGATCAGATAATTTGTGAAATCTGTTGCTTGATGTTAATGACTTTGAATGTTTGAATTTAGGATTACTGCCCCAAAAGATTTTACGTTTCGTATTCATTTCAACAGAATATATCGGAAATTTTAGTAACTATGCAAACAGATGGCACTGAGAGCAAAAAGAACACGACCGCGAGATGACAGTCAACACAGTACTGCAAGAGGGAAGTGAAATTTTTTTTCTAGATTAATATTCCTTTTGAAATTTATTATATATATGATTTTGTGGTTTTCTATCCCAGTTGGAATTTAATAATCTCGGTCCGTTGCATAGTGAATCTCAATATTGCATTGAGACGGTACATATGAATATTCAGTATTCAGTCAACAACCGTAGTGTTGAGTTCCGATTTGTCGTTAATTTCTTAAATTTATAGAGGTGCTTCTGTAAAATCGTTATCCCATAATTGGCTTGGATATAATCAATTAGATTAGATAACGCTATATTACCCATTGATTTTTATACTTCTCGTTCATAATTTAATCTCGTTCGCTAAATTACTGTGATAAATAAATCAATATGGACAGGGAAAAAACGACAAGTTTCACTATGCAAGACAAGGACTCTTGAACAATTTGTCCATCATATCCGTCCGTTGCATAGTGAATCTCAATATTGCATTGAGATGGTACATATGAATATTCAGTATTCAGTCAACAACTATAGTGTTGAGTTCCGATTTGTCGTTAATTTCTTAAATTTATAGTGGTGTTTCTGTAAAATCGTTATCCCATAATTGGCTTGGATATAATCAATTAGTTTATATAACGCTACTTCTCGTTCATAATTTAATCTCGTTCGCTAAACTACTGTGATAAACAAATCAATATGACCGGGGAAAAACGACAAGTTTCACTATGCAGGACAAGGACTCTTGAACAATTTGTCCATCAAAGGGATTGTGTTGTTGCAAATATAATGAGAATTAAACAATCAATTGGTGACAAAAGTATTTACTTCATTTGTTTTATTAAGTGTTGTTAAACTTATACTTCGCGAATTAAATCGTATATGTGTCGCTTCGCACAGTTTCGAAAAATTAATTAGAGAAAGTTATTCTCTACCGGTCCGTAGCGAACCGAAGTTGTAGCCATATAAGGAGTTCCAGCGTAGGTGTCCCAGCAATCGAAGGAGTCCTCAGGTTCCAGAGGAGGATCATATAGATGTGCCGGCGTAGTTTCAAGGAAGTTAACTGAAATACCGAAACCGTCGCTCGTGTCAGTTCGGTAGTTTTCGTATATTCGCGGTCATTCGTTGCACTCACTTGCCGCCAGCAAGTCATTTCGCTGATCTTCTATCGTTTTCTTCTTTCCGTTCGGCAATCGCGCTATTCATTTTCCACACTGGTTCGCACATACAATCATACGTACATCACACTTGAGCTAATAAATTACGTATTCAGATTGACAGATGTTCCTTAATAATAGTTAAATATTTTCCGCGTTATTATTATCCCAGTGCAAAAGTGATTTGATTGGTCTACCTTCACAGGGAAGTGAAATTATTATTGGTGTTTTAATATCTCAGTCCAAATTACATTGACCGTAACAGGTGTCCCGTAACAGGGAAGTTCATATTTTTTCAATTTATATTTATTTACCCTATAATTCACAGAACACAAAATTTTACATTTTAATATATACAATGTATGAGAATTTACATTAGTATTACAACAAATAATAACTAATTTACATTTATAATTTACATATTTATAAGCTTTTAAGGATTAAAAATTAGGGAAAACCTTAGAGATCATTTAGAGAACTTTAACATTAAAAACTTTTTACTACTTCCTATCGGAAGTGGCAAAAGTTTTTTAGTTGCATAAGTTTCTAATAAGTTTTATATTTGAGGATCTGGAACTATCTTCAAATCTTTTTGTTAAGTCCTGAACAAATATAAGTAACATTTTTTCATTGTACTGAGAGTGTAGTCTTTCTGATGAGAACCTCCTTTGTAGCTTATGAATTTGTTTCAAATATTTATTTCGAACAACTTGCATCTTTTTAATGTTGCTTTTCGCAGTTTTTGTTGACCAGATTTGACACCCATATGGTAAGATCGGTCGAATACACATTTTATATATGAGAAGTTTATTATTTGCGTTAAGCTCTGATCTCCAATTCAACAACGGATATAAGGCTTTACCACATTTCGAAGCTTTATCCATGACTTGAGTTATATGTTTTTTAATGTGAGTTTTTTTATCGAAGGTAACGCCCAGATATTTTACATCCTCTTGAATGGGAATTTCAGATGTTCCAAAAATGAATCTAATGAATGGAATTATTTTTGGCAATTTGTTGAAAGGAAATATAATTGCTTGTTTTGATTTTACATTTCTCAAAAAACTTCTTGGATGCAAGTAATGAATTCTTCATGTTTTTTATAAGGGCATTGGTTAACTTTTCACTTGAAATTAATGCCGAGTCGTCCGCGTAGAATGCTACCAAATATTTTTGAGGTCCAAATTGTTCTTTATTTATTATTTCATTTTGATCCGAATAATCAAGAATACTAGATATACTAATATTTTAAATTTATTTAAATTTATTTTTTATTTAAAATTATTTGTATTTAAAAGACTTATAGGTCGATAGTTATTTGGATCTTCAGAGTTTTCTCCGGTTTTAAAATGGGTATAACTTGGGCTCTTTTAAATTGCATTGGAAAATATCCATTCTTAATACACCAATTAAAAATTTTTTGGATAGTTTGAAAAAATAAGTCCGGCTTTTTTTAAGAATTATTGGCTTAACTCCATCAATTCCAGCGGATTTTTTATTTTGAGGACTAAAAATTAGAGATTTAATTTCTTCAGATGTTGTTAGAATATCATTATTAATGTTATTAGTGGTCTGGTCATGTAGCCATTTTATGTGCTGATTTTGTAGTTACTTTGTGAGCATTTTCAAAAATATAAGCTATAACATTTGCCTTTTTCTCGTCAGTTTGTTTCGACTGTTTACAACTAGGTCTTACATTCTGGTCTTGTTTCCTTTAATAGCTTTAGTAAGTTTCCAAAACTTTTTATGTCCAGACGGCAACCCTTTGAGAAAGTTATTCCAATTGTCATTTCTGTCATTTAAGATATGATATTAGATAAGGCCGGTCAGCTGTTTAATAATACAAATGAGTAAAGGTCTGTCAGTATTATTGCATTGTTGTAGTTAACGTTAGAAAGGAAAGAAAGCATTCTTTGCCAAACCTGCTATGTTTTCTTCGGAATTTTATCGACGATATCTTGTGTAATCTTCGTAACTGATGTAAGTATAATTTCAATATTAGTGTAGTTAATATGTTCACTATCTATGTTTAATTCTTCTATTTTAGTTTCAACCCACCGCTGTATTAAATTCCAATTTGCAAGATTGTTCATCGGAATTTGAACTAGTTTTTCAACAAAAGTTCCAAAAATGTTGTATGTAATTAGAACATGGTCTGAAGACAGAATTCCTGGATGAGTTTTTAGTGATGATATGTTCAAATTAGTGTTGGACAGTAAAATATCAACAACTGATGCTTAATTTGCTGTTATATTTTAGGGGAAATCGATTGAAATAAGATGGTGTGAAAATATTGTAGTTATTTCAAATCTGATGTCCGTAGAGGCGGCTCCCCGCTATATTATTACGATGACAGTGCCAACTTCTGTTAAGTGTATTAAAGTCTCCAAATACAAAAAAAATCTGAACTTAAATTTGTTATTTGATTTAGATCGTCTTCGAACTGAGATGTACATGTACACAGGATTATATGCCGAAGTAAAGCGTATTAATCGACCATCAATTTTAATACAAATTGAGGTATTTTCTATATCTCTGGTTTGAATTTGAGGTATTACGGTACGCGGTATATTTCTTCTAATAACTATCATTACTCCACCACCATGAGTCGGTTGGTCTTTCCTGCATATTTTGTATACAGCTAGTTGGATTTTGTGGTGCGTCTTTAGGAAAATTCCATTTATGATAACAATATGAATTTGCATCTTATGAAGTTGATTTTCAAGCTGGGTTACGTTTGATGGGTTTGTTATGCCTTGTGCATTCCAGAGCATAACATGTAAGCAATGTATAATTCTATGTTAATAAAACATGTTTTAGAATCATTCCTAGCACTCTCATTTTATCAAATTTGTTTTTGCACTTTTGTAGGGCATCTATTGCTTCAAGGTATATTTCTAATATTCTCTCATTGGATAAGTCGTCATTATCAGCCAATGAATCGTTAGAAGTTAAATTCTGTTTTTGACCTTTCGTGGTTTTCGGCCATATCGATATCGGTTTTAGTGAAATTGTTCTGGGTGAATAGAAAAGTCCGCTGTAGTTCTTTTTGTGTTTTTTCGATTACTGGTAATACGTTGTCGAATTTCAAGATATTCGCGACGAGCAGGGCATCGAGGGTCGTCTGCACAGTGGTTTGTAGCTTTTACAATCTTTTTAGCGCAGTTGAAGCATTTGTGAACAACAGTACCATCGTCAGTAACCTTTTTCAATTGGCACATGGAGAAATCGTCCGGTCCGCCACATCCTAGGCAATTACTTTTCCAGAAGCAATTCGAAAAGCCATGTCCAAACATAGCGTATTAACTGCATTGTGTGGGGTCTTTTGTGCGTTTCAGTAGATTTTTCCACTTTACAGCTATGCCATTTATGTACTTAATTTTTATAAGATCACGCTTTATAATATGAGAGCGACTAAATTCCAGCATATACAATGATTCATCTATGTTTGTTCTAGACATTATAATTTCGTGTATGCTCAAGGGATGAATGTTGCAGATATCCTTTAATTCATCTTCAATTAATATTATTTCTAATTGAGGGAGTCCAAACTGTATAATTTTTTAATTTTTGTCGATCCCTTAATGGATGTGTAGAACATTTGATGTCTTTCTCCTTTAAGAGATTGATTATGGCATCATGTTCTGATATCGAGTTTGACGAACTTTTTGTTCCAATTGACATTCGTTTATATTTACCTCTCTTACCAAGAAGTTGGTAAATAGTGCTGAAGTGGTGACAGCTGTCAACAACGATTGGCGGGACTTTGACAGTGTTAAAATTTGGTTCACAAACAGATACCACACTGTCGCTATAATCAAGATCAGATAATTTGTGAAATCTGTTGCTTGATGTTAATGACTTTGAATGTTTGAATTTAGGATTACTGCCCCAAAAGATTTTACGTTTCGTATTCATTTCAACAGAATATATCGGAAATTTTAGTAACTATGCAAATAGATGGCACTGAGAGCAAAAAGAACACGACCGCGAGATGACAGTCAACACAGTACTGCAACAGGGAAGTAAATTTTTTTTTCGAGATTAATATTCCTTTTGAAATTTATTATATATATGATTTTGTGGTTTTCTATCTCAGTTGAAATTTAATAATCTCGGTCCGTTGCATAGTGAATCTCAATATTGCATTGAGACGGTACATATGAATATTCAGTATTCAGTCAACAACCGTAGTGTTGAGTTCCGATTTGTCGTTAATTTCTTAAATTTATAGAGGTGCTTCTGTAAAATCGTTATCCCATAATTTGCTTGGATATAATCAATTAGATTAGATAACGCTATATTACCCATTGAATTTTATACTTCTCGTTCATAATTTAATCTCGTTCGCTAAATTACTGTGATAAATAAATCAATATGGACAGGGAAAAAACGACAAGTTTCACTATGCAAGACAAGGACTCTTGAACAATTTGTCCATCATATCCGTCCGTTGCATAGTGAATCTCAATATTGCATTGAGATGGTACATATGAATATTCAGTATTCAGTCAACAACTATAGTGTTGAGTTCCGATTTGTCGTTAATTTCTTAAATTTATAGTGGTGTTTCTGTAAAATCGTTATCCCATAATTTCCTTGGATATAATCAATTAGATTAGATAACGCTACTTCTCGTTCATAATTTAATCTCGTTCGCTAAACTACTGTGAAAAACAAATCAATATGACCGGGAAAAACGACAAGTTTCACTATGCAGGTCAAGGGCTCTTGAACAATTTGTCCATCAAAGGGATTGTGTTGTTGCAAATATAATTAGAATTAAACAATCAATTGATGACAAAAGTATTTACTTCATTTGGTTTATTAATTGATGTTAAACTTATACTTCGCGAATTAAATCGTATATGTGTCGCTTCGCACAGTTTCGAAAAATTAATTAGAGAAAGTTATTCTCTACCGGTCCGTAGCGAACCGAAGTTGTAGCCATACAAGGAGTTCCAGCGTAGGTGTCCCAGCAATCGAAGGAGTCCTCAGGTTCCAGAGGAGGATCATATAGATGTGCCGGCGTAGTTTCAAGAAAGTTAACCGAAATACCGAAACCGTCGCTCGTGTCAGTTCGGTAGTTTTCGTATATTCGCGGTCATTCGTTGCACTCACTTGCCGCCAGCAAGTCATTTCGCTGATCTTCTATCGTTTTCTTCTTTCCGTTCGGCAATCGCGCTATTCATTTTCCACACTGGTTCGCACATACAATCATACGTACATCACACTTGAGCTAATAAATTACGTATTCAGATTGAGATGTTCCTTAATAATAGTTAAATATTTTCCGCGTTATTATTATCCCAGTGCAAAAGTGATTTGATTGGTCTACCTTCACAGGGAAGTGAAATTATTATTGGTGTTTTAATATCTCAGTCCAAATTACATTGACCGTAACAGGTGTCCCGTAACAGGGAAGTTCATATTTTTTCAATTTATATTTATTTACCCTATAATTCACAGAACACAAAATTTTACATTTTAATATATACAATGTATGAGAATTTACATTAGTATTACAACAAATAATAACTAATTTACATTTATAATTTACATATTTATAAGCTTTTAAGGATTAAAAATTAGGGAAAACCTTAGAGATCATTTAGAGAACTTTAACATTAAAAACTTTTTACTACTTCCTATCGGAAGTGGCAAAAGTTTTTTAGTTGCATAAGTTTCTAATAAGTTTTATATTTGAGGATCTGGAACTATCTTCAAATCTTTTTGTTAAGTCCTGAACAAATATAAGTAACATTTTTTCATTGTACTGAGAGTGTAGTCTTTCTGATGAGAACCTCCTTTGTAGCTTATGAATTTGTTTCAAATATTTATTTCGAACAACTTGCATCTTTTTAATGTTGCTTTTCGCAGTTTTTGTTGACCAGATTTGACACCCATATGGTAAGATCGGTCGAATACACATTTTATATATGAGAAGTTTATTATTTCCGTTAAGCTCTGATCTCCAATTCAACAACGGATATAAGGCTTTACCACATTTCGAAGCTTTATCCATGACTTGAGTTATATGTTTTTTAATGTGAGTTTTTTTATCGAAGGTAACGCCCAGATATTTTACATCCTCTTGAATGGGAATTTCAGATGTTCCAAAAATGAATCTAATGAATGGAATTATTTTTGGCAATTTGTTGAAAGGAAATATAATTGCTTGTGTTTTGAACTCATTTATTTTGATTTTACATTTCTCAAAAAACTTCTTGGATGCAAGTAATGAATTCTTCATGTTTTTTATAAGGGCATTGGTTAACTTTTCACTTGAAATTAATGCCGAGTCGTCCGCGTAGAATGCTACCAAATATTTTTGAGGTCCAAATTGTTCTTTATTTATTATTTGATTTTGATCCGAATAATCAAGAATACTAGATAGCATATTTTAAATTTATTTAAATTTATTTTTTATTTAAAATTATTTGTATTTAAAAGACTTATAGGTCGATAGTTATTTGGATCTTCAGAGTTTTCTCCGGTTTTAAAATGGGTATAACTTGGGCTCTTTTAAATTGCATTGGAAAATATCCATTCTTAATACACCAATTAAAAATTTTTTGGATAGTTTGAAAAAATAAGTCCGGCTTTTTTTAAGAATTATTGGCTTAACTCCATCAATTCCAGCGGATTTTTTATTTTGAGGACTAAAAATTAGAGATTTAATTTCTTCAGATGTTGTTAGAATATCATTATTAATGTTATTAGTGGTCTGATCATGTAGCCATTTTATGTGCTGATTTTGTAGTTACTTTGTGAGCATTTTCAAAAATATAAGCTATAACATTTGCCTTTTTCTCGTCAGTTTGTTTCGACTGTTTACAACTAGGTCTTACATTCTGGTCTTGTTTCCTTTAATAGCTTTAGTAAGTTTCCAAAACTTTTTATGTCCAGACGGCAACCCTTTGAGAAAGTTATTCCAATTGTCATTTCTGTCATTTAAGATATGATATTAGATAAGGCCGGTCAGCTGTTTAATAATACAAATGAATAAAGGTCTGTCAGTATTATTGCATTGTTGTAGTTTACGTTAGATAGGAAAGAAAGCTTTCTTTGCCAAACCTGCTATGTTTTCTTCGGAATTTTATCGACGATATCTTGTGTAATCTTCGTAACTGATGTAAGTATAATTTCAATATTAGTGTAGTTAATATGTTCACTATCTATGTTTAATTCTTCTATTTTAGTTTCAACCCACCGCTGTATTAAATTCCAATTTGCAAGATTGTTCATCGGAATTTGAACTAGTTTTTCAACAAAAGTTCCAAAAATGTTGTATGTAATTAGAACATGGTCTGAAGACAGAATTCCTGGATGAGTTTTTAGTGATGATATGTTCAAATTAGTGTTGGACAGTAAAATATCAACAACTGATGCTTAATTTGCTGTTATATTTTAGGGGAAATCGATTGAAATAAGATGCTGTGAAAATATTGTAGTTATTTCAAATCTGATGTCCGTAGAGGCGGCTCCCCGCTATATTATTACGATGACAGTGCCAACTTCTGTTAAGTGTATTAAAGTCTCCAAATACAAAAAAAATCTGAACGTGAATTTGTTATTTGATTTAGATCGTCTTCGAACTGAGATGTACATGTACACAGGATTATATGCCGAAGTAAAGCGTATTAATCGACCATCGATTTTAATACAAATTGAGGTATTTTCTATATCTCTGGTTTGAATTTGAGGTATTACGGTACGCGGTATATTTCTTCTAATAACTATCATTACTCCACCACCATGAGTCGGTTGGTCTTTCCTGCATATTTTGTATCCAGCTAGTTGGATTTGGTGCGTCTTTAGGAAAGTTCCATTTATGAATTTGCATCTTATGAAGTTGATTTTCAAGCTGGGTTACGTTTGATGGGTTTGTTATGCCTTGTGCATTCCAGTGCATAACATGTAAGCAATGTATAATTCTATGTTAATAAAACATGTTTTAGCATCATTCCTAGCACTCTCATTTTATCAAATTTGTTTTTGCACTTTTGTAGGGCATCTATTGCTTCAAGGTATATTTCTAATATTCTCTCATTGGATAAGTTGTCATTATCAGCCAATGAATCGTTAGAAGTTAAATTCTGTTTTTGACCTTTCGTGCTTTTCGGCCATATCGATATCGGTTTTTGTGAAATTGTTCTGGGTGAATAGAAAAGTCCACTGTAGTTCTTTTTGTGTTTTTTCGATTACTGGTAATACGTTGTCGAATTTCAAGATATTCGCGACGAACAGGGCATCGAGGGTCGTCTGCACAGTGGTTTGTAGCTTTTACAATCTTTTTAGCGCAGTTGAAGCATTTGTGAACAACAGTACCATCGTCAGTAACCGTTTTCAATTGGCACATGGAGAAATCGTGCGGTCCGCCACATCCTAGGCAATTACTTTTCCAGAAGCAATTCGAAAAGCCATGTCCAAACATAGCGTATTAACTGCATTGTGTGGGGTCTTTTGTGCGTTTCAGTAGATTTTTCCACTTTACAGCTATGCCATTTATATATTTTATTTTTATAAGATCACGCTTTATAATATGAGAGCGACTAAATTCCAGCATATACAATGCTTCATCTTGTTTGTTCTAGACATTATAATTTCGTGTATGCTCAAGGGATGAATGTTGCAGATATACTTTAATTCATCTTCAATTAATATTATTTCTAATTGAGGGAGTCCAAACTGTATAATTTTGAATTTTTGTCGATCCCTTAATGGATGTGTAGAACATTTGATGTCTTTCTCCTTTAAGAGATTGATTATGGCATCATGTTCTGATATCGAGTTTGACGAACTTTTTGTTCCAATTGACATTCGTTTATATTTACCTCTCTTAACAAGAAGTTGGTAAATAGTGCTGAAGTGGTGACAGCTGTCAACAACGATTGGCGGGACTTTGACAGTGTTAAAATTTGGTTCACAATCAGATACCACACTGTCGCTATAATCAAGATCAGATAATTTGTGAAATCTGTTGCTTGATGTTAATGACTTTGAATGTTTGAATTTAGGATTACTGCCCCAAAAGATTTTACGTTTCGTATTCATTTCAACAGAATATATCGGAAATTTTAGTAACTATGCAAACAGATGGCACTGAGAGCAAAAAGAACACGACCGCGAGATGACAGTCAACACAGTACTGCAAGAGGGAAGTGAAATTTTTTTTCTAGATTAATATTCCTTTTGAAATTTATTATATATATGATTTTGTGGTTTTCTATCCCAGTTGGAATTTAATAATCTCGGTCCGTTGCATAGTGAATCTCAATATTGCATTGAGACGGTACATATGAATATTCAGTATTCAGTCAACAACCGTAGTGTTGAGTTCCGATTTGTCGTTAATTTCTTAAATTTATTGAGGTGCTTCTGTAAAATCGTTATCCCATAATTTGCTTGGATATAATCAATTAGATTAGATAACGCTATATTACCCATTGATTTTTATACTTCTCGTTCATAATTTAATCTCGTTCGCTAAATTACTGTGATAAATAAATCAATATGGACAGGGAAAAAACGACAAGTTTCACTATGCAAGACAAGGACTCTTGAACAATTTGTCCATCATATCCGTCCGTTGCATAGTGAATCTCAATATTGCATTGAGATGGTACATATGAATATTCAGTATTCAGTCAACAACTATAGTGTTGAGTTCCGATTTGTCGTTAATTTCTTAAATTTATAGTGGTGTTTCTGTAAAATCGTTATCCCATAATTGGCTTGGATATAATCAATTAGTTTAGATAACGCTACTTCTCGTTCATAATTTAATCTCGTTCGCTAAACTACTGTGAAAAACAAATCAATATGACCGGGAAAAACGACAAGTTTCACTATGCAGGTCAAGGGCTCTTGAACAATTTGTCCATCAAAGGGATTGTGTTGTTGCAAATATAATTAGAATTAAACAATCAATTGGTGACAAAAGTATTTCCTGTGAAATCGTTATCCCATAATTTGCTTGGATATAATCAATTAGATTAGATAACGCTATATTACCCGTTGAATTTTATACTTCTCGTTCATAATTTAATCTCGTTCGCTAAATTACTGTGATAAATAAATCAGTATGGACAGGGAAAAAACGACAAATTTCACTATGCAAGACAAGGACTCTTGAACAATTTGTCCATCATATCCGTCCGTTGCATAGTGAATCTCAATATTGCATTGAGATGGTACATATGAATATTCAGTATTCAATCAACAACCATAGTGTTGAGTTCCGATTTGTCGTTAATTTCTTAAATTTATAGTGGTGCTTCTGTAAAATCGTTATCCCATAATTGGCTTGGATATAATCAATTAGATTAGATAACGATACTTCTCGTTCATAATTTAATCTCGTTCGCTAAATTACTATGATAAACAAATCAATATGACCGGGAAAAAACGACAAGTTTCACTATGCAAGACAAGGGCTCTTGAACAATTTGTCCATCAAAGGGATTGTGTTGTTGCAAATATAATGAGAATTAAACAATCAATTGGTGACAAAAGTATTTCCTGTGAAATCGTTATCCCATAATTTGCTTGGATATAATCAATTAGATTAGATAACGCTATATTACCCGTTGAATTTTATACTTCTCGTTCATAATTTAATCTCGTTCGCTAAATTACTGTGATAAATAAATCAGTATGGACAGGGAAAAAACGACAAATTTCACTATGCAAGACAAGGACTCTTGAACAATTTGTCCATCATATCCGTCCGTTGCATAGTGAATCTCAATATTGCATTGAGATGGTACATATGAATATTCAGTATTCAATCAACAACCGTAGTGTTGAGTTCCGATTTGTCGTTAATTTCTTAAATTTATAGTGGTGCTTCTGTAAAATCGTTATCCCATAATTTGCTTGGATATAATCAATTAGATTTGATAACGCTACTTCTCGTTCATAACTTAATCTTGTTCGCTATCTATTGAAGACGAATGTATTTCCTTCAATCGGTTTATTAAATGATGTTAAACTTATACTTCGCGAATTAAATCGTGTATGTGTCGCTTCGCACAGTTTCGAAAAATTAATTAGAGAAAGTTATTCTCTACCGGTCCGTAGCGAACCGAAGTTGTAGCCATACAAGGAGTTCCAGCGTAGGTGTCCCAGAAATCGAAGGAGTCCTCAGGTTCCAGAGGAGGATCATATAGATGTGCCGGCGTAGTTTCAAGAAAGTTAACCAAAATACCGAAACCGACGCTCGTGTCAGTTCGGTAGATTTCGTATATTCGCGGTCATTCGTTGCACTCACTTGCCGCCAGCAAGTCATTTCGCTGATCTTCTATCGTTTTCTTCTTTCCATTCGGCAATCGCGCTATTCATTTTCCACACTGGTTCGCACATACAATCATACGTACATCACACTTGAACTAATAAATTACGTATTCAGATTGACAGATGATCCTTAATAATAGTTAAATATTTTCCGCGTTATTATTATCCCAGTGCAAAAGTGATTTGATTGGTCTACCTTCACAGGGAAGTGAAATTATTATTGGTGTTTCAATATCTCAGTCCAAATTACATTGACCGTAACAGGTGTCCCGTAACAGGGAAGTTCATATTTTTTCAATTCATATTTATTTACCATATAATTCACAGAATACAAAATTTTATATTTTAATATTTACAATGTATGAGAATTTACATTAGTATTACAACAAATAATAACTAATTTACATTTATAATTTACATATTTATATGCTTTTAGGGATTAAAAATTAGGGAAAACCTTAGAGATCATTTTGAGAACTTTAACATTAAAAACTTTTTACTACTTCCTATCGGATGTGGCAAAAGTTTTTTAGTTGCATACGTTTCTAATAAGTTTTAAATTTGAGGATCTGGAACTATCTTCAAATCTTTTTGTTAAGTCCTGAACAAATATAAGTAACATTTTTTCATTGTACTGAGAGTGTAGTCTTTCAGATGAGAACCTCCTTTGTAGCTTATGAATTTGTTTCAAATATTTATTTCGAACAACTTGCATCTTTTTAATGTTGCTTTTCGCAGCTTTTGTTGACCAGGGTTGACACCCATATGATAAGATCGGTCGAATACACATTTTATATATGAGGAGTTTATTATTTGCGTTAAGCTCTGATCTCCAATTCAACAACGGATATAAGGCTTTACCACATTTCGAAGCTTTATCAATGGCTTGAGTTATATGTTTTTTAAATGTGAGTTTTTTATCGAAGGTAACGCCCAGATATTTTACGTCCTCTTGAATGGGAATTTCAGATGTTCCAAAAATGAATATAATGAATTGAATTATTTTTGGCGATTTGTTGAAATGAAATATAATTGCTTGTGTTTTGAACTCATTTATTTTGATTTTACATTTCTCAAAAAACTTCTTGGATGCAAGTAATGAATTTTTCATGTTTTTTATAAGGGCATTGTTTAACTTTTCACTTGAAATTAATGCCGAGTCGTCCGCGTAGAATGCTACCAAATATTTTTGAGGTCCAAATTGTTCTTTATTTATTATTTGATTTTGATCCGAATAATCAAGAATACTAGATATACTAATATTTTAAATTTATTTAAATTTATTTTTTATTTTAAATTATTTGTATTTAAAAGACTTATAGGTCGATAGTTTTCTCCGGTTTTAAAATGGGTATAACTTGGGCTCTTTTAAATTGCATTGGAAAATAACCATTCTTAATACACCAATTAAAAATTTTTTGGATAGTTTGAAAAAATAAGTCCGGGTTTTTTTAAGAATTATTGGCTTAACTCCATCAATGCCAGCGGATTTTTTATTTTGAGGACTAAAAATTAGAGATTTAATTTCTTCAGATGTTGTTAGAATATCATTATTAATGTTATTAGTGGTCTGGTCATGTAGCCATTTTATGTGCTGATTTTGTAGTTACTTTGTGAGCATTTTCAAAAATATAAGCTATTACATTTGCCTTTTTCTCGTCAGTTTCTTTTATTTTAGTTTCAACCCACCACTGTATTAAATTTCAATTTGCAAGATTGTTCATCGGAATTTAAACTAGTTTTTCAACAAAAGTTCCAAAAATTTTGCATGAAGTTGATTTTCAAGCTGGGTTACGTTTGATGGGTTTGTTATGCCTTATGCATTCCGTCTGCACGGTGGTTTGTAGCTTTTAAATTCTTTTTAGCGCAGTTGAAGCATTTGTGAACAACAGTACCATCGTCAGTAACCTTTTTTAATTGGCACATGGAGAAATCGTGCGGTCCGCCACATCCTAGGTAATAATTTTCCAGAAGCAATTCGAGAAGCCATGTCCAAACATAGCGTATTTACTGCATTGTGTGGGGACTTTTGTGCATTTCAGTGGATTTTTCCACTTTACAGCTATGCCGTTTATGTATTTAATTTTTATAAGATCACGCTTTATAATCTGAGAGCAACTGAATTCTAGCATATACAATGCGTCATCTATGTTTGTTCTAGACATTATAATTTCGTGTATGCTCAAGGGATAAATGTTGCAGATATACTTTAATTCATCTTCAATTAATATTATTTCTAATTGAGGTAGTCCAAACTGTATAATTTTGAATTTTTGTCGATCCCTTAATGGATGTGTATAACATTTGATGTCTTTCTCCTTTAAGAGATTGATTATGGCATCATGTTCTGATATCGAGTTTGACGAACTTTTTGTTCCAATTGACATTCGTTTATATTTACCTCTCTTACCAAGAAGTTGGTAAATAGTGCTGAAGTGGTGACAGCTGTCAACAACGATTGGCGGGACTTTGACAGTGTTAAAATTTGGTTCACAATCAGATACCACACTGTCACTATAATCAAGATCAGATAATTCGTGAAATCTGTTGCTTGATGTTAATGACTTTGAATGTTTGAATTTAGGATTACTGCCCCAAAAGATTTTACGTTTCGTATTCATTTCAACAGAATATATCGGAAATTTTAGTAACTATGCAAACAGATGGCACTGAGAGCAAAAAGAACACGACCGCGAGATGACAGTCAACACAGTACTGCAACAGGGAAGTGAAATTTTTTTCGAGATTAATATTCCGTTTGAAATTTATTATGTATATGATTTTGTGGTTTTCTATCCCAGTTGGAATATAATAATCTCGGTTCGTTGCATAGTGAATCTCAATATTGCATTGAGACGGTACATATGAATATTCAGTATTCAATCAACAACCATAGTGTTGAGTTCCGATTTGTCGTTAATTTCTTAAATTTATAGTGGTGCTTCTGTAAAATCGTTATCCCATAATTGGCTTGGATATAATCAATTAGATTAGATAACGATACTTCTCGTTCATAATTTAATCTCGTTCGCTAAATTACTGTGATAAACAAATCAATATGACCGGGAAAAAACGACAAGTTTCACTATGCAAGACAAGGGCTCTTGAACAAATTGTCCATCAAAGGGATTGTGTTGTTGCAAATATAATGAGAATTAAACAATCTATTGAAGACAAAAGTATTTACTTCATTTGGTTTATTAATTTATTACTTCGCGAATTAAATCGTATATGTGTCGCTTCGCACAGTTTCGAAAAATTAATTAGAGAAAGTTATTCTCTACCGGTCCGTAGCGAACCGAAGTTGTAGCCATACAAGGAGTTCCAGCATAGGTGTCCCAGCAATCGAAGGAGTCCTCAGGTTCCAGAGGAGGATCATATAGATGTGCCGGCGTAGTTTCAAGAAAGTTAACCAAAATACCGAAACCGACGCTCGTGTCAGTTCGGTAGATTTCGTATATTCGCGGTCATTCGTTGCACTCACTTGCCGCCAGCAAGTCATTTCGCTGATCTTCTATCGTTTTCTTCTTTCCATTCGGCAATCTCGCTATTCATTTTCCAAACTGGTTCGCACATACAATTATACGTACATCACACTTGAACTAATAAATTACGTATTCAGATTGACAGATGATCCTTAATAATAGTTAAATATTTTCCGCGTTATTATTATCCCAGTGCAAAAGTGATTTGATTGGTCTACCTTCACAGGGAAGTGAAATTATTATTGGTGTTTCAATATCTCAGTCCAAATTACATTGACCGTAACAGGTGTCCCGTAACAGGGAAGTTCATATTTTTTCAATTCATATTTATTTACCATATAATTCACAGAATACAAAATTTTATATTTTAATATTTACAATGTATGAGAATTTACATTAGTATTACAACAAATAATAACTAATTTACATTTATAATTTACATATTTATATGCTTTTAGGGATTAAAAATTAGGGAAAACCTTAGAGATCATTTAGAGAACTTTAACATTAAAAACTTTTTACTACTTCCTATCGGATGTGGCAAAAGTTTTTTAGTTGCATACGTTTCTAATAAGTTTTAAATTTGAGGATCTGGAACTATCTTCAAATCTTTTTGTTAAGTCCTGAACAAATATAAGTAACATTTTTTCATTGTACTGAGAGTGTAGTCTTTCAGATGAGAACCTCCTTTGTAGCTTATTAATTTGTTTCAAATATTTATTTCGAACAACTTGCATCTTTTTAATGTTGCTTTTCGCAGCTTTTGTTGACCAGGGTTGACACCCATATGATAAGATCGGTCGAATACACATTTTATATATGAGGAGTTTATTATTTGCGTTAAGCTCTGATCTCCAATTCAACAACGGATATAAGGCTTTACCAATGGCTTTATCAATGGCTTGAGTTATATGTTTTTTAAATGTGAGTTGGAAGTTTGAAAAAATAAGTCCGGAATTATTGGCTTAACTCCATCAATGCCAGCGAATTTTTTATTTTGAGGACTAAAAATTAGAGATTTAATTTCTTCAGATGTTGTTAGAATATCATTATTAATGTTATTAGTGGTCTGGTCATGTAGCCATTTTATGTGCTGATTTTGTAGTTACTTTGTGAGCATTTTCAAAAATATAAGCCATAACATTTGCCTTTTTCTCGTCAGTTTGTTTCGACTGTTTACAACTAGGTCTTACATTCTGGTCTTGTTTCCTTTAATAGCTTTAGTAAGTTTACAAAACTTTTTATGTCCAGACGGCAACACTTTGAGAAAGTTATTCCAATTGTCATTTCTGTCATTTAAGATATGATATTAGATAAGGCCGGTCAGCTGTTTAATGATACAAATGAGTAAAGGTCTGTCAGTATTATTGCATTGTTGTAGTTTACGTTAGATAGGAAAGAAAGCTTTCTTTGCCAGACCTGCTATGTTTTCTTCGGAATTTTATCGACGATATCTTGTGTAATCCTCGTAACTGATGTAAGTATAATTTCAATATTAGTGTAGTTAATATGTTCACTATCTATGTTTAATTCTTCTATTTTAGTTTCAACCCACCGCTGTATTAAATTCCAATTTGCAAGATTGTTCATCGGAATTTGAACTAGTGTGAAAATATTGTAGTTATTTCAAATCTGATGTCCGTAGAGGCGGCTCCCCGCTATATTATTACGATGACTGTGTCAACTTCTGTTAAGTGTATTAAAGTCTCCAAATACAAAAAAAATCTGAACTTGAATTTGTTATTTGATTTAGATCGTCTTCGAACTGAGATGTACATGTACACAGGATTATATGCCGAAGTAAAGCGTATTAATCGACCATCGATTTTAATACAAATTGAGGTATTTTCTATATCTCTGGTTTGAATTTGAGGTATTACGGTACGCGGTATATTTCTTCTAATAACTATCATTACTCCACCACCATGAGTCGGTTGGTCTTTCCTGCATATTTTGTATCCAGCTAGTTGGATTTGGTGCGTCTTTAGGAAAGTTCCATTTATGAATTTGCATCTTATGAAGTTGATTTTCAAGCTGGGTTACGTTTGATGGGTTTGTTATGCCTTGTGCATTCCAGTGCATAACATGTAAGCAATGTATAATTCTATGTTAATAAAACATGTTTTAGCATCATTCCTAGCACTCTCATTTTATCAAATTTGTTTTTGCACTTTTGTAGGGCATCTATTGCTTCAAGGTATATTTCTAATATTCTCTCATTGGATAAGTTGTCATTATCAGCCAATGAATCGTTAGAAGTTAAATTCTGTTTTTGACCTTTCGTGCTTTTCGGCCATATCGATATCGGTTTTTGTGAAATTGTTCTGGGTGAATAGAAAAGTCCACTGTAGTTCTTTTTGTGTTTTTTCGATTACTGGTAATACGTTGTCGAATTTCAAGATATTCGCGACGAGCAGGGCATCGAGGGTCGTCTGCACAGTGGTTTGTAGCTTTTACAATCATTTTAGCGCAGTTGAAGCATTTGTGAACAACAGTACCATCGTCAGTAACCGTTTTCAATTGGCACATGGAGAAATCGTGCGGTCCGCCACATCCTAGGCAATTACTTTTCCAGAAGCAATTCGAAAAGCCATGTCCAAACATAGCGTATTAACTGCATTGTGTGGGGTCTTTTGTACGTTTCAGTGGATTTTTCCACTTTACAGCTCTGTACAGTGGTTTGTAGCTTTTACAATCTTTTTAGCGCAGTTGAAGCATTTGTGAACAACAGTACCATCGTCAGTAACCTTTTTCAATTGGCACATGGAGAAATCGTGCGGTCCGCCACATCCTAGGCAATTACTTTTCCAGAAGCAATTCGAAAAGCCATGTCCAAACAGAGCGTATTAACTGCATTGTGTGGGGTCTTTTGTGCGTTTCAGTGAATTTTTCCACTTTACAGCTATGCCATTTATGTATTTAATTTTTATAAGATCACGCTTTATAATATGAGAGCGACTAAATTCCAGCATATACAATGCGTCATCTATGTTTGTTCTAGACATTATAATTTCGTGTATGCTCAAGGGATGAATGTTGCAGATATACTTTAATTCATCTTCAATTACTATTATTTCTAATTGAGGTAGTCCAAACTGTATAATTTTGAATTTTTGTCGATCCCTTAATGGATGTGTATAACATTTGATGTCTTTCTCCTTTAAGAGATTGATTATGGCTTCATGTTGTGATATCGAGTTTGACGAACTTTTTGTTCCAATTGACATTCGTTTATATTTACCTCTCTTACCAAGAAGTTGGTAAATAGTGCTGAAGTGGTGACAGCTGTCAACAACGATTGGCGGGACTTTGACAGTGTTAAAATTTGGTTCACAATCAGATACCACACTGTCACTATAATCAAGATCAGATAATTCGTGAAATCTGTTGCTTGATGTTAATGACTTTGAATGTTTGAATTTAGGATTACTGCCCCAAAAGATTTTACGTTTCGTATTCATTTCAACAGAATATATCGGAAATTTTAGTAACTATGCAAACAGATGGCACTGAGAGCAAAAAGAACACGACCGCGAGATGACAGTCAACACAGTACTGCAACAGGGAAGTGAAATTTTTTTCGAGATTAATATTCCGTTTGAAATTTATTATGTATATGATTTTGTGGTTTTCTATCCCAGTTGGAATATAATAATCTCGGTTCGTTGCATAGTGAATCTCAATATTGCATTGAGACGGTACATATGAATATTCAGTATTCAATCAACAACCATAGTGTTGAGTTCCGATTTGTCGTTAATTTCTTAAATTTATAGTGGTGCTTCTGTAAAATCGTTATCCCATAATTGGCTTGGATATAATCAATTAGATTAGATAACGATACTTCTTGTTCATAATTTAATCTCGTTCGCTAAATTACTGTGATAAACAAATCAATATGACCGGGAAAAAACGACAAGTTTCACTATGCAAGACAAGGGCTCTTGAACAAATTGTCCATCAAAGGGATTGTGTTGTTGCAAATATAATGAGAATTAAACAATCTATTGAAGACAAAAGTATTTACTTCATTTGGTTTATTAATTTATTACTTCGCGAATTAAATCGTATATGTGTCGCTTCGCACAGTTTCGAAAAATTAATTAGAGAAAGTTATTCTCTACCGGTCCGTAGCGAACCGAAGTTGTAGCCATACAAGGAGTTCCAGCATAGGTGTCCCAGCAATCGAAGGAGTCCTCAGGTTCCAGAGGAGGATCATATAGATGTGCCGGCGTAGTTTCAAGAAAGTTAACCAAAATACCGAAACCGACGCTCGTGTCAGTTCGGTAGATTTCGTATATTCGCGGTCATTCGTTGCACTCACTTGCCGCCAGCAAGTCATTTCGCTGATCTTCTATCGTTTTCTTCTTTCCATTCGGCAATCTCGCTATTCATTTTCCAAACTGGTTCGCACATACAATTATACGTACATCACACTTGAACTAATAAATTACGTATTCAGATTGACAGATGATCCTTAATAATAGTTAAATATTTTCCGCGTTATTATTATCCCAGTGCAAAAGTGATTTGATTGGTCTACCTTCACAGGGAAGTGAAATTATTATTGGTGTTTCAATATCTCAGTCCAAATTACATTGACCGTAACAGGTGTCCCGTAACAGGGAAGTTCATATTTTTTCAATTCATATTTATTTACCATATAATTCACAGAATACAAAATTTTATATTTTAATATTTACAATGTATGAGAATTTACATTAGTATTACAACAAATAATAACTAATTTACATTTATAATTTACATATTTATATGCTTTTAGGGATTAAAAATTAGGGAAAACCTTAGAGATCATTTTGAGAACTTTAACATTAAAAACTTTTTACTACTTCCTATCGGATGTGGCAAAAGTTTTTTAGTTGCATACGTTTCTAATAAGTTTTGTATTTGAGGATCTGGAACTATCTTCAAATCTTTTTGTTAAGTCCTGAACAAATATAAGTAACATTTTTTCATTGTACTGAGAGTGTAGTCTTTCAGATGAGAACCTCCTTTGTAGCTTATGGATTTGTTTCAAATATTTATTTCGAACAACTTGCATCTTTTTAATGTTGCTTTTCGCAGCTTTTGTTGACCAGGGTTGACACCCATATGATAAGATCGGTCGAAGACACATTTTATATATGAGGAGTTTATTATTTGCGTTAAGCTCTGATCTCCAATTCAACAACGGATATAAGGCTTTACCAATGGCTTTATCAATGGCTTGAGTTATATGTTTTTTAAATGTGAGTTGGAAGTTTGAAAAAATAAGTCCGGAATTATTGGCTTAACTCCATCAATGCCAGCTAATTTTTTATTTTGAGGACTAAAAATTAGAGATTTAATTTCTTCAGATGTTGTTAGAATATCATTATTAATGTTATTAGTGGTCTGGTCATGTAGCCATTTTATGTGCTGATTTTGTAGTTACTTTGTGAGCATTTTCAAAAATATAAGCCATAACATTTGCCTTTTTCTCGTCAGTTTGTTTCGACTGTTTACAACTAGGTCTTACATTCTGGTCTTGTTTCCTTTAATAGCTTTAGTAAGTTTACAAAACTTTTTATGTCCAGACGGCAACACTTTGAGAAAGTTATTCCAATTGTCATTTCTGTCATTTAAGATATGATATTAGATAAGGCCGGTCAGCTGTTTAATGATACAAATGAGTAAAGGTCTGTCAGTATTATTGCATTGTTGTAGTTTACGTTAGATAGGAAAGAAAGCTTTCTTTGCCAGACCTGCTATGTTTTCTTCGGAATTTTATCGACGATATCTTGTGTAATCCTCGTAACTGATGTAAGTATAATTTCAATATTAGTGTAGTTAATATGTTCACTATCTATGTTTAATTCTTCTATTTTAGTTTCAACCCACCGCTGTATTAAATTCCAATTTGCAAGATTGTTCATCGGAATTTGAACTAGTGTGAAAATATTGTAGTTATTTCAAATCTGATGTCCGTAGAGGCGGCTCCCCGCTATATTATTACGATGACTGTGTCAACTTCTGTTAAGTGTATTAAAGTCTCCAAATACAAAAAAAATCTGAACTTGAATTTGTTATTTGATTTAGATCGTCTTCGAACTGAGATGTACATGTACACAGGATTATATGCCGAAGTAAAGCGTATTAATCGACCATCGATTTTAATACAAATTGAGGTATTTTCTATATCTCTGGTTT
This sequence comes from Coelopa pilipes, assembly GCA_947389925.1. NCBI lineage: Eukaryota > Metazoa > Arthropoda > Insecta > Diptera > Coelopidae > Coelopa > Coelopa pilipes. The sequence continues at coordinate 26,904,377 of OX376697.1, forward strand.
GAATTTGAGGTATTACGGTACGCGGTATATTTCTTCTAATAACTATCATTACTCCACCACCATGAGTCGGTTGGTCTTTCCTGCATATTTTGTATCCAGCTAGTTGGATTTGGTGCGTCTTTAGGAAAGTTCCATTTATGAATTTGCATGTTATGAAGTTGATTTTCAAGCTGGGTTACGTTTGATGGGTTTGTTATGCCTTGTGCATTCCAGTGCATAACATGTAAGCAATGTATAATTCTATGTTAATAAAACATGTTTTAGCATCATTCCTAGCACTCTCATTTTATCAAATTTGTTTTTGCACTTTTGTAGGGCATCTATTGCTTCAAGGTATATTTCTAATATTCTCTCATTGGATAAGTTGTCATTATCAGCCAATGAATCGTTAGAAGTTAAATTCTGTTTTTGACCTTTCGTGCTTTTCGGCCATATCGATATCGGTTTTTGTGAAATTGTTCTGGGTGAATAGAAAAGTCCACTGTAGTTCTTTTTGTGTTTTTTCGATTACTGGTAATACGTTGTCGAATTTCAAGATATTCGCGACGAGCAGGGCATCGAGGGTCGTCTGCACAGTGGTTTGTAGCTTTTACAATCATTTTAGCGCAGTTGAAGCATTTGTGAACAACAGTACCATCGTCAGTAACCGTTTTCAATTGGCACATGGAGAAATCGTGCGGTCCGCCACATCCTAGGCAATTACTTTTCCAGAAGCAATTCGAAAAGCCATGTCCAAACATAGCGTATTAACTGCATTGTGTGGGGTCTTTTGTACGTTTCAGTGGATTTTTCCACTTTACAGCTCTGTACAGTGGTTTGTAGCTTTTACAATCTTTTTAGCGCAGTTGAAGCATTTGTGAACAACAGTACCATCGTCAGTAACCTTTTTCAATTGGCACATGGAGAAATCGTGCGGTCCGCCACATCCTAGGCAATTACTTTTCCAGAAGCAATTCGAAAAGCCATGTCCAAACAGAGCGTATTAACTGCATTGTGTGGGGTCTTTTGTGCGTTTCAGTGAATTTTTCCACTTTACAGCTATGCCATTTATGTATTTAATTTTTATAAGATCACGCTTTATAATATGAGAGCGACTAAATTCCAGCATATACAATGCGTCATCTATGTTTGTTCTAGACATTATAATTTCGTGTATGCTCAAGGGATGAATGTTGCAGATATACTTTAATTCATCTTCAATTACTATTATTTCTAATTGAGGTAGTCCAAACTGTATAATTTTGAATTTTTGTCGATCCCTTAATGGATGTGTATAACATTTGATGTCTTTCTCCTTTAAGAGATTGATTATGGCTTCATGTTGTGATATCGAGTTTGACGAACTTTTTGTTCCAATTGACATTCGTTTATATTTACCTCTCTTACCAAGAAGTTGGTAAATAGTGCTGAAGTGGTGACAGCTGTCAACAACGATTGGCGGGACTTTGACAGTGTTAAAATTTGGTTCACAATCAGATACCACACTGTCGCTATAATCAAGATCAGATAATTCGTGAAATCTGTTGCTTGATGTTAATGACTTTGAATGTTTGAATTTAGGATTACTGCCCCAAAAGATTTTACGTTTTGTATTCATTTCAACAGAATATATCGGAAATTTTAGTAACTATGCAAACAGATGGCACTGAGAGCAAAAAGAACACGACCGCGAGATGACAGTCAACACAGTACTGCAACAGGGAAGTGAAATTTTTTTCGAGATTAATATTCCTTTTGAAATTTATTATATATATGATTTTGTGGTTTTCTATCCCAGTTGGAATATAATAATCTCGGTTCGTTGCATAGTAAATCTCAATATTGCATTGAGACGGTACATATGAATATTCAGTATTCAGTCAAAAAGCATGGTGTTGAGTTTGTTGTTAATTTCTTAAATTTATAGTGGTGCTTCTGTAAAATCGTTATCCCATAATTTGCTTGGATATAATCAATTAGATTTGATAACGCTACTTTTCGTTCATAACTTAATCTCGTTCGCTATCTATTGAAGACGAAATTATCTCCTTCAATCGGTTTATTAAATGATGTTAAACTTATACTTCGCGAATTAAATCGTATATGTGTCGCTTCGCACAGTTTCGAAAAATTAATTAGAGAAAGTTATTCTCTACCGGTCCGTAGCGAACCGAAGTTGTAGCCATACAAGGAGTTCCAGCGTAGGTGTCCCAGCAATCGAAGGAGTCCTCAGGTTCCAGAGGAGGATCATATAGATGTGTCGGCGTAGTTTCAAGAAAGTTAACCAAAATACCGAAACCGACGCTCGTGTCAGTTCGGTAGATTTCGCATATTCGCGGTCATTCGTTGCACTCACTTGCCGCCAGCAAGTCATTTCGCTGATCTTCTATCGTTTTCTTCTTTCCATTCGGCAATCGCGTTATTCATTTTCCACACTGGTTCGCACATACAATCATACGTACATCACACTTGAACTAATAAATTACTTATTCAGATTGACAGATGATCCTTAATAATAGTTATATATTTTCCGCGTTATTATTATCCCAGTGCAAAAGTGATTTGATTGGTCTACCTTCACAGGGAAGTGAAATTATTATTGGTGTTTCAATATCTCAGTCCAAATTACATTGACCGTAACAGGTGTCCCGTAACAGGGAAGTTCATATTTTTTCAATCCATATTTATTTACCATATAATTCACAGAATACAAAATTTTATATTTTAATATATACAATGTATGAGAATTTACATTAGTATTACAACAAATAATAACTAATTTACATTTATAATTTACATATTTATAAGCTTTTAGGGATTAAAAATTAGGGAAAACCTTAGAGATCATTTTGAGAACTTTAACATTAAAAACTTTTTACTACTTCCTATCGGAAGTGGCAAAAGTTTTTTAGTTGCATAAGTTTCTAATAAGTTTAAATTTGAGGATCTGGAACTATCTTCAAATCTTTTTGTTAAGTCCTGAACAAATATAAGTAACATTTTTTCATTGTACTGAGAGTGTAGTCTTTCAGATGAGAACCTCCTTTGTAGCTTATGAATTTGTTTCAAATATTTATTTCGAACAACTTGCATCTTTTTAATGTTGCTTTTCGCAGCTTTTGTTGACCAGGGTTGACACCCATATGATAAGATCGGTCGAATACACATTTTATATATGAGAAGTTTATTATTTGCGTTAAGCTCTGATCTCCAATTCAACAACGGATATAAGGCTTTACCACATTTCGAAGCTTTATCAATGGCTTGAGTTATATGTTTTGTAAATGTGAGTTTTTTATCGAAGGTAACGCCCAGATATTTTACGTCCTCTGGAATGGGAATTTCAGATGTTCCAAAAATGAATATAATGAATTGAATTATTTTTGGCGATTTGTTGAAATGAAATATAATTGCTTGTGTTTTGAACTCATTTATTTTGATTTTACATTTCTCAAAAAACTTCTTGGATGCAAGTAATGAATTTTTCATGTTTTTTATAAGGGCATTGGATAACTTTTCACTTGATTTAATGCCGAGTCGTCCGCATTGTTCAAATGCTATCAAATATTTTTGAGGTCCAAATTGTTCTGTATTTATTATTTGATTTTGATCCGAATAATCAAAAATACTAAATATACTAATATTTCAAATTTATTTAAATTTATTTTTTATTTAAAATTATTTGTATTTAAAAGACTTATAGGTCGATAGTTATTTGGATCTTCAGAGTTTTCTCCGGTTTTAAAATGGGTATAACTTGGGCTCTTTTAAATTGCATTGGAAAATATCCATTCTTAATACACCAATTAAAAATTTTTTGGATAGTTTGAAAAAATAAGTCCGGGTTTTTTTAAGAATTATTGGCTTAACTCCATCAATGCCAGCGGATTTTTTATTTTGAGGACTAAAAATTAGAGATTTAATTTCTTCAGATGTTGTTAGAATATCATTATTAATGTTATTAGTGGTCTGGTCATGTAGCCATTTTATGTGCTGATTTTGTAGTTACTTTGTGAGCATTTTCAAAAATATAAGCTATTACATTTGCCTTTTTCTCGTCAGTTTCTTTTATTTTAGTTTCAACCCACCACTGTATTAAATTTCAATTTGCAAGATTGTTCATCGGAATTTAAACTAGTTTTTCAACAAAAGTTCCAAAAATTTTGCATGAAGTTGATTTTCAAGCTGGGTTACGTTTGATGGGTTTGTTATGCCTTGTGCATTCCGTCTGCACGGTGGTTTGTAGCTTTTAAATTCTTTTTAGCGCAGTTGAAGCATTTGTGAACAACAGTACCATCGTCAGTAACCTTTTTTAATTGGCACATGGAGAAATCGTGCGGTCCGCCACATCCTAGGTAATAATTTTCCAGAAGCAATTCGAGAAGCCATGTCCAAACATAGCGTATTTACTGCATTGTGTGGGGACTTTTGTGCATTTCAGTGGATTTTTCCACTTTACAGCTATGCCGTTTATGTATTTAATTTTTATAAGATCACGCTTTATAATCTGAGAGCTACTAAATTCTAGCATATACAATGCGTCATCTATGTTTGTTCTAGACGTTATAATTTCGTGTATGCTCAAGGGATAAATGTTGCAGATATACTTTAATTCATCTTCAATTAATATTATTTCTAATTGAGGTAGTCCAAACTGTATAATTTTGAATTTTTGTCGATCCCTTAATGGATGTGTATAACATTTGATGTCTTTCTCCTTTAAGAGATTGATTATGGCATCATGTTCTGATATCGAGTTTGACGAACTTTTTGTTCCAATTGACATTCGTTTATATTTACCTCTCTTACCAAGAAGTTGGTAAATAGTGCTGAAGTGGTGACAGCTGTCAACAACGATTGGCGGGACTTTGACAGTGTTAAAATTTGGTTCACAATCAGATACCACACTGTCGCTATAATCAAGATCAGATAATTCGTGAAATCTGTTGCTTGATGTTAATGACTTTGAATGTTTGAATTTAGGATTACTGCCCCAAAAGATTTTACGTTTTGTATTCATTTCAACAGAATATATCGGAAATTTTAGTAACTATGCAAACAGATGGCACTGAGAGCAAAAAGAACACGACCGCGAGATGACAGTCAACACAGTACTGCAACAGGGAAGTGAAATTTTTTTTCGAAATTAATATTCCTTTTGAAATTTATATACTAGTGTCACCTTACAGTGAAGCAATTATTTATTAATTTTGTGGTTTTCTATCCCAGTTGGAATTCAATAATCTCATAGTGAATATCAATATTGCATTGAGACGGTACATATGATATTCAGTATTCAGTCAACAACCGTACTCAACAGTTCCGATTTGTCGTTAATTTCTTAAATTTATAGTGGTGCTTCTGTAATATCGTTATCCCATAATTTACTTCGATATAATCAATTAGATTAGATAACGATATATTACCCATTGAATTTTATACTTCTCGTTCATAATTTAATATCGTTCACTAAATTAGAAAAAACGACAAGTTTCACTATGCAAGACAAGGGCTCTTGAACAATTTGTCCATCAAAGGGATTGTGTTGTGGCAAAAATAATGATAATTAACCAATCTATTGAAGACAAAAGTATTTCTTTCAATCCATTCCTTTGGATATTGTGAATAAATATATTGAGAAAGCCATGACTGTCTAAAATGAAATAGAGGTATTGGATACAAGTGACAGCTATAGAGCTGAATTGGAAAATATATTCGTTAGAACCAAATCTCTTTTAATGTCAAATCATGGAAAAAATAAAAAGTAAATTTTAGCTTTCTAATGCAACATTCTTGATTGCCCAATATGCGGCTTCCAAAGTTTAGCGGTAAATACTGCGAATATAAGAATTTTATCAGCTTCGAAAATTTTTTGATCTTCCTGAGATCCCGAAACCTTCTGCCTTGCGCAGTATAGTCGATACAGTCTCTGCGATTTACGACTCCATGTAGTCCATTGCTGATGATAAAAGCATCACCAATTCGATATTAATACATTTAGTTATGTCTAATGTTGATCCGATTACAAGAATGAAGTGGGAGGAAGAACACAATTTTGAAGGACTTGTAGTGAGTATTCACTCAACAGAAGATATCAGCATATTTTGGTAGTCGAACCTTTATCTTCAAAATTAAAGCCTAGTAAATTCAAACCAGAGAATGGGTTCCGAAGATATCCAAAGGCTTCTTTCTCTTATACAAATGTAAGTACAAATGAAAGCAAATGTTTTTATTACAAGTCAAGTGACCATTTAATAAAAATTTGCTCTTGCAATTTCGGTTTCTCAGCGGTTTGACTTTGCAAAGAACCAAACCAAAAGTGGCACGCTACAATAAGGTCGTGCATTAACTCTTTCGAGTTAAATAACGATTTTTGGATTTTACGGTCGATATCTAACTACCAACCAGATGAACCGGTATCCACACAGTGTTGTAATATACTCGGTAATATTGGATTAGCAGAACCTCACTTCAATAAGCCACAGAGAATTGATCTCTTGTTAGGCGCGGGACAATTTTTTGAAATTTTATCTGTCGGACAAATTAAAGAATGTCCAGATGTCCCAACCTCCAGAAAACTTAATTCGGATGGATTATTTCTGGAAATTACAGATATAGTAATAGTTCTACATCTCAAGTATGTAATCTTACAAGACTTGTTGATGGCGATTGTTGGATTCGATCGTACATCGATTTTGGGAGTTAGAAGAACTCCCAAAAGAATTCCAAAACGTTAAACTTACCACAGAACATAAAATGTGTGAACAAAATTCCTTGATACTTTTCATCGTTTTCCTAATGGTCTGTTTCAAGTCTCATTGCCTTTCAAAACAAATCCCAGTTCGCTTGCTTCATCATTCGAGACAGGCAAAAGTCGGTATCTGCATTTAAAAAATGTCTACGCTGGGCCAAAGGCTTTCGTATCACTTCTTCGTCAGCAAATTTGGTTGATTAATACTCGAGAAGAATGCAGGAGACCCGTAAGAAATTGCGTACATGGCTTTCGATATAAGCTTAAACTAGTCATACAAATAATGGGCCATTTCCCCGAAGATCGATTGAATGCAATGCGCCTTTCCTGATCTGTGGTGTTGGTTTTGCGGTCCTGTTTACACCAGATTAAAATGTACATTGCAGTTTTCGTGTGTTTCGCTTCTAAAGCCGTTCATTTGGAACTCGTAGGCGATCTAACTACTTATTGTTTTATTAATGTACTCAAAAGGTCCGTCGGAAGGCGAGGACGCCCAGAGAATATATATTACGACAACGCAACCAATTTCGTTAGCGTGTACAGGAAGCTGCAGGATCTTCAAGAAGAGTTCAGGAGGCAACAGGACAAGTTCGAATTGTTCACGGCAGAGCAGGGCATCGAATTTGCCTTCATACCGTCGAGAGCCCCGCACTTCGGAGGACTCTGGGAGGCGGTGGAAAAGTGCACAAAAAATTAACTCATCAGAAGTTGAGGGCGGCAAGGATGAAAATGTTCGAGTCGCTAATGTGAAGACCAAAATCGGCACCTATCGAAGACCGGTACTACACCTAGTATTAAAATAAAATGAATTAACTATTGTGAATTTGAACATAATCTAAATATTTTAATCTAAAAATATTTAATCCATTGTGATTCCAATTGTAAAACTATTTTCAATTTAAGCTACGTTGAGTTACAAGTCGCATTGTAGTTCGCGCACTTATCACTAAACGCAGCCATCTCTTTTCTACGTAGTTGCAGCATAAGTTACAATTTGTGGAATTTTATAAATGAAAAGATTGTTTACTTTGTTCGAGCCACTCACATAAAACTTGAGGTAAAAATTATTCATTGCTCAAAAAAAGCTTTGAGAATTTTAGTTAGTATTTAATAAAAATATGCATTACAAGATTAATTAAATTATATTTCAACATCTGGTTTCTTATATTTTTATATTTTTGGCAAAAATTTTAAATATTGGAAATGTCATGTTAAGCAGCTGATTTGTATTTACCAAATGTAGCTCAACCTAGCGTCTCTACTTCTTTACATTTATAAATGTTTGTCTTAATAAAATTTGAGAATAACTATTTGAGACACTTTTGTGAGAAAATTTTCAAATTAATTTTATTTCATTTTCCAAAATACAAAAAAAAAAGAAAAATCCAAATTGCATTTACCTAATGTAATTTAGAAGAATAACAGATATGAAACTTCAGTCAGTTGTGAATTGTTTTTGATCACGTAGATTGTGTAAGTCACTTTATTAATTTTATTTTATTTTTATACCAAATATGACAACAATAATTTTAATAATTCACTTGACTTCTGAGCATTTCCAATGTAAATTACATAAACTTAAGGGGTTTGCACGGTGACTGACTTAGAATTTTATATCAATAATGATATATTTTTTTTAAGTCGGAGCCTAGTTGATTTATTCATCAGTATTGCATTTTAAGTTAAAATGGCCCTTTTAAAAAAGATATTTGTTAGAATTATGGATATAAGAATTATTTGATTGCAGTATTAACAATTTGGCAATTATGTGCCAAATATAAACAACATTCGTGATAAAAATTTGGTACATTTATACAAATATAAGCACAAACCGCAATGGAGCTGTGGCAGTGGCGTTTTGTTTTTTTTTTTGTGTCATTAAAGCAACCCACAACGGGGCTGCGACGCATTGGTACGTCTACTTCTAAAACCTTCTTAAGTGACTGCGACGCGGTAAACGCGATCCAAAGCAGCTCAGCGGAAAACGACCTATGACTCACAATGAAGCGTCACAGTTCTTCTTTCTGAATAATATTTCATAACCCTATTGGCTTGTGTTGGGTTAGAAAATATAATGTTTTTGCTGATGAATTAAATAATATATTTATTCATCTTTTGTTTGTTTGTTTTTTCGTGATTTGAAAGTCATCTTATTTCTGTTTCAAAGTGCTTGACGCGCTGTGAATTGCTATTTTAGCAAGAGAAGTTGAGTTATTGGCGAAAGAAAACACTGAACTTTACAAAAATCACATAACTACAAATAGTGCTGTAAACTAATAGATTTAAAATCTTAAGCTTCTCCGACAATCTCTATCCCACGGACCTATACTAAGACTAGAAATATCAACTTGATTGTATTCCAATAGAATTAAACTAATCTATTACGCTAAGTGTTTGGTGTAAGCATTGGCGCGCACCTTGCAGCATCACTTAAAATATATATATGTATGATCTTAACACGAAGTCCAATAATATAGACGTTAAACCCTGACAAGTTATTATTATTTATTTGTTTATTTTTTTACTGTTTAAATAAATCGTGTTTAAATTATTTAAGTTAATTTGTTTATACATAATTATTATTTAACTAAAGTTTAACATATTTGCAAAGTTCACAAAAGTATAAATCAAATTGATAATTTTTTGCTGGATACGATCCACATGTTTGTACCAATTCTGCAGTTTTTAAAATATCAGAGTATAGACAATATCAGAATAATTATATTGTACATCCGTTATACTTGAACATTTCCTCGAGGCACACTAAAGTCAATATCATTGCCTGTTTCTTCAACCTCTCAAGCACCTAATTAGTTCCAGAACTTTTCGTTGGATAAAGCCAGACAAATTTCGAGAATGCATCAACAACTACTAATAGATGATTATATCGCTTCTGAGTCTGTTCCAGAAGTCCAACGTGGTATGTTCCTAGTGGCTGGTCTGATTTCCAAATAGGGTTCAGAAATTTTTCCTTCTTACCGTCTTGGCTTCGGTGACAATACACTCTATGCAGCTGTTCACAACCTTAGAAGTCAAACTTGGTATGTAGAAAGTATCAAGTCTTGTGTCTTCTTGTGTTTTTCTTGCTTTTGCTATTACAGCGAAATAAGGGATGAATCTTCAGAAATATGATGTTAGGCCCTAGAATCGTTTAAGCGATTTCTTGTTCTTTGGTTCCTGGAATTTACTAACCGCCCTCATCTTCTCTGCTGATGGTTTCACAGTTGAGTTCTCGACGATATAGCCCAGAAAGTTTACTCTATTCCTCAGCAACTTTCAGCACTGTCTTCAATTTATACAAACTTTCTTATTCGTCTTTCGATAGAATTATTATGTCATCCATGTACACTACTATTAATACATTTTGTATTAACTCACGAAAGATTGCATCTACATCTGCATGTCTAAGGTATCTACAGAAAACTGTCGGAGAATTCGTATTGAATTCGTATTGGCCATTATGTGTTACGAATGACGTGAACTTCTGCGATTCTTTTATGGGGACGTGAAAAAATTCGTTACGCAAATCCAACGTCATGAAAACTGTCTTTGCAATAGTGAATGAGCACCATCGGAAAATTATCGCGAATCGAGTTTCAGATAACCTGAACCAAAATAGATTAATATCGCATCCCAGTTACTGATGTCAACGACAAAGAATTGTTGCGCCGATATGCAATTATTTATGTCTCACTGAAGTTTTTTAATGGAACTCTCTGATTCCACCTGGACTACTGTATGAATAAACATAACTTCGAGATGACTATTCACAATAATACTTGTATTTTCGTACCGGTCAGCAAGATTTTGCCAAGCGGTTCGAAACCATTACGTATGAGAGACGTTTTCTTAACTTATTTTCTTAACTTTTCTCCACAGTCTTCTAATAATAATAATAGTAGATCTTCTCTACCGGATCCAACCTCTGATTCGATATTTACATCGCAGTGAACATGTCTCGGAAAGACGGCCAGGACAAATAGCATGGGAGTGAAAATAATAATTTCCTTGGGCTCAGAAGTTAATTTGCTAAGTTCTTGAGTTTATTCACCCATACATCGAACATAAGACGCGTAACAAGTACGATACTTAGCTTGCATTGTGGTTAAGTCTGATGTAGTTTAATCACCTTTGTTAATGGTTTGTATGGTTTGTAACACAAATTGTTCACTTGTTTTCATTTGTCGTGTCCGTGAGACCGATGGAGATAGCAAATCGACCCGTTGTTGGGGATCGGGAGTGACTTGTGGAGATCGCAGTAGTAGTGGGAGTATACTGAAAGCAGAAGTGGTGTCGAACCGACTCTTGCACTGCTTGCTTCGATCGAGTATCCAGAGTCACGGCAGTTTCTATTGTTTGTTTTCTTTCGCACAATTTGTTTATTTGTTTTGTTATTCAATCAACCAAATTAAGCCAACATAATTGTTTCCTTGCGACAAAAAACTATTTTTTAAAAAATGCAAATTCGTTGGACAGTTGGATTTGGTCGTGTTGAACCACTGTGCGAAACGGTTGCAGAGCAATGTGAGCGAGTGTATTTTCTTTACACACTTTTCTAACTTTTCCGACGATCCCTATCTCACGCACCGATACTAAGCTCTGAAATGTCAAAATGATTATTTTCATTGGAAATAGTTTTCATTGGAAAATAGTTTTCATTTGAAAATTGTAAATAATCGTTTAATTAAACTATCACGCTGTTTGTCATAAACAAATGGAAATTAACTGAATATCAAACACTAAAATGGTTATTTAGTTTAAAGAGTTTTGCAGAACGTTCAGCACGATGGGCTATATAAATACAGATGTATAACTTGCACTTTGGGTACACAACAAGCAGAACATTATTGCAGATATGCTTTACCGTGAGGCAGATCATAATGACAATAGTTGTGAAAATTTACCAATTGATATTGATTTTCATCGGAGAGAAGCAGAAAAATTCAGAAAAATGTAGCTAGAAAACCCAGTAATTCAAAAATTATTGAGTCTTTTGAAAATAATGATGCAAATATAATGAACTACATAAATCGGGGATTTATAATGTTCAAATTTTATAGATTTTGTTCAGAAGAAGATTCTGATGAGGAAAGATGCGGGTTATGATATTAAATAAATATCATAATGATCTATCAGCTGGTCATTACGTATTTAAGTGGGCCATTAGTCGGTTGAAGAAAAATTATTATTGACTAGGACTGCGGAATAAAATTATAATACATGTTAATTTATGCATAGAATGCAGGATATATAACAAAAACAAATATGGAACCTATTGGTTCATAACAAATAGTCTGCAGTAAAAAACGTTTTAATAATATTGCAGTTGATTTATTTAGTCCATTACCTCTACGGAAATTGGTAACCAATGAATACTTATCGTAGAAAAATTATTCAGTCGTTGAATTGAAATAATTGCATTGAAAGGAAGTACTTCACAGTATAGCTTTAATTTTATTAAAAGAAGTTATTTTAAGATATGGTGTACCAAGAGAGAACATACACTTATAAAGCATGTCAATTGTTATCATCAATAATGCATTAGCTGTTCTATTGTTTGGGGATTGATCAATCTTTTATTCCAGTTTATCATCCACAATGAAACGCAGTACAAAGAAAGATTTAAAATTATAATTTTCAATAAGTTTTGGTCGAGATCATAAGAAATAGAATTTAGTAATGAATAGTTAGAAATGTGCAAGCATTGGATATTCGGCAGCATATCGTACATTTGGACGAGGGTTTAGAACTCGTACGATAGTTTATCATGATTTGATGTTTACCATATTTATTACGACTTGCAGATTCACTTTTATTATTAGAAACATATACGCATCAGCTCTTACTATATATAAAGGTAAAGAAGTAATTCCAATATATCCAATTAAATGACGAGGACGTCCAGAATTACCTAAAAAAATATAATACCAACTGTATTTCCGTATAGAAATCCATATTGCGGTGAGAAAATTCTGTGGTTTTTAAATCTAAATATAGTATAATAAGGAGAAATAGAAGAATTTCATATGAAATTCAAAGAGGATAGATACTACTAAATATAATATAATCTAATCTAATCTAATCTAATCTAATCTAATCTAATCTAATCTAATCTAATCTAATATAATATAATATAATATAATATAATATAATATAATATAATATAATATAATATAATATAATATAATATAATATAATATAATATAATATAATATAATATAATATAATATAATATAATATAATATAATATAATATAGTATAATATAATAAAATATAATATAAATATATTGAAAATATAATGTTTTTTCTTAGTTAAGACCTAAAATTAGGCAACACCTAATTTTTAAGTGCACACATGAATTAATATAGTTTTTATCCTTTAAATTCATTTTATTTTCGCACAAGTTGTAAGCATCATTAGTCGCCGTTAGGCAGAAGTTGTAAGCGGAAGTGGTCAAAATCTAATGGAATATATCGTGTACACATTAAATATCATCCGATCCCGATAATTTGTCTCCGATCTTGATATTTGTGCATAGTTATTTACTCACTTTGATCGACAGCAACAATCTCATCGTCCAGCATGACTTTTATTTGATTGTATTATAAATTCGCTAAATATAATTCAATCCATGCAATCGAACTAATAAAGTTTTTTTTTTTGTTTTTTTGTTCGCTTTATATTATTTTAAGTGCGGACATTCCGATGGTGGAACTCAAATTTATTTATATAAAATAATTTGTATGTAGTTTAAAATAGCGTCATTGATTAAAATGTATCATTGCGTAGGAAAAGAAGGATAAAAAATATAATATGTATATATATAAATATATGAGACTTAAACATTATTTTGTTTTCCCATGGCAACCCTAATCACGTAATAAGTAGATTTTGTCAACAGCTGATTGCGAACGGCAATGTTTGGCAAAACTTCAATTATTAGTTTAATCTTTTAATTCTAATTTTATAAAAATCATTATAAATACAATTTCAGTCTTTAATTTGCTTTTAATATTTAATAATTTATTTCTGAATAATTAAATTTAATATGATTTGCAAATTTCGTCAAGTTAATTATAGGTGGATGATAGTAGGGTGATGCAAGCAGTGGTCAAAATGTTAAAAAGTGTACAACACACATTTTAGACGTGTGTTACAGTTGAATTTGACAGCAAAACTCACTCCCGAAAATATGAAATGAAATTACTCCATCTTGCCTTAATTGGTAGTCCCGGTATCTTTTGAAAACTTTCTACACCTTTATATGTATTCTTCAAAAAGCGAAGAAAAAAAAGAAAAACAAAAATGCAGCCTTTATTAAGATGCTCAAAGTGTTAAACAAGTGAATAGTTTTTGCAAAACCAACATGTTTCATGCTTATCCTGAGCAAAGCTAATTTAGATCACACCAAGATCTTAAATTACGATACTTTGATTCAATCGATATTCGAATTAATGAAATTTTTAATATTGGATTGATCTAAACATTCAATACTTTACTGATTTTACTGAGATCTGAAAGATTTCAGAGGAGAGCCTACCATCGATTTTAAGTGGGATCGGATTGATTTCGATATGGATCGTTTCGATCCCAGAATTTGACTTTACAAAAACATCCCTTTGAGTAATTTTCTGGATGTTATTGCAACAATGACAAAAACTCTAAGAGAGGATATACAGAAAAGCGATATAATAATACAAAGGATTAAGACCTGACTGCAATTTTCATAAGTAGTAGGGAAAATTTTAATCAGTTAACATTCGAGTAGGACATCTACTGATGTCTAGCCAAGCTGGTCATTAGTAAAAAGCATTAAAAGTAGGAGCAGCTTTAACAAGACTAATTCCAAATACGCCAAAAAGGTAACATGTTGCAAATCGTAAATGAATTTATTTGTTTAATCTATATTTATTATTTAAAAATGATTAATATATGAAATATACGATAATAACACTGCAACAAGAGTAAATCATGTACAATTTTAATTTCTTTACCCCGACAGTGAATGAGGAAAAAAATGAGGAAATAAAATTTAAAATGAAGAAATAAAACATAAAGTTACAATTTTCACTTCACATTTTACCAGTAGAAGCTGTTACCGATTCAATCGCAAACTGACAACAGTTATTTCACCTTATTTGTTATTTATTATCAGCAGGATTTTACACAACTACTCATTTCTATAACTAACAATTCTGTTTGTGTTGGGTTATGAAAATATTTTGATGCGCTGGTAAACTTCAACGTCGCTTTTTAATGCGATTTTTGATCACACAGATTGTATACTCCTTAAACTTCAAATTTAGTGCATCACTTTATTGGAATTAATACCATTATTCTATTTTGATAAATTTCTCCCTACTTTAGAGATGTGCAAATAACGTAAACATTAAGAAAATATAAATAATAAAATTATTTTGAATTTCGATCAGTTTAAATTGATTAACCGGCAAATTAATTTATCTTAATTTTTTTACCTTCCCTGTTAGTTGTTTCCTTGCGACAAAAAACTATTTTTTAAAAAATGCAAATTCGTTGGACAGTTGGATTTGGTCGTGTTGAACCACTGTGCGAAACGGTTGCAGAGCAATGTGAGCGAGTGTATTTTCTTTACACACTTTTCTAACTTTTCCGACGATCCCTATCTCACGCACCGATACTAAGCTCTGAAATGTCAAAATGATTATTTTCATTGGAAATAGTTTTCATTGGAAAATAGTTTTCATTTGAAAATTGTAAATAATCGTTTAATTAAACTATCACGCTGTTTGTCATAAACAAATGGAAATTAACTGAATATCAAACACTAAAATGGTTATTTAGTTTAAAGAGTTTTGCAGAACGTTCAGCACGATGGGCTATATAAATACAGATGTATAACTTGCACTTTGGGTACACAACAAGCAGAACATTATTGCAGATATGCTTTACCGTGAGGCAGATCATAATGACAATAGTTGTGAAAATTTACCAATTGATATTGATTTTCATCGGAGAGAAGCAGAAAAATTCAGAAAAATGTAGCTAGAAAACCCAGTAATTCAAAAATTATTGAGTCTTTTGAAAATAATGATGCAAATATAATGAACTACATAAATCGGGGATTTATAATGTTCAAATTTTATAGATTTTGTTCAGAAGAAGATTCTGATGAGGAAAGATGCGGGTTATGATATTAAATAAATATCATAATGATCTATCAGCTGGTCATTACGTATTTAAGTGGGCCATTAGTCGGTTGAAGAAAAATTATTATTGACTAGGACTGCGGAATAAAATTATAATACATGTTAATTTATGCATAGAATGCAGGATATATAACAAAAACAAATATGGAACCTATTGGTTCATAACAAATAGTCTGCAGTAAAAAACGTTTTAATAATATTGCAGTTGATTTATTTAGTCCATTACCTCTACGGAAATTGGTAACCAATGAATACTTATCGTAGAAAAATTATTCAGTCGTTGAATTGAAATAATTGCATTGAAAGGAAGTACTTCACAGTATAGCTTTAATTTTATTAAAAGAAGTTATTTTAAGATATGGTGTACCAAGAGAGAACATACACTTATAAAGCATGTCAATTGTTATCATCAATAATGCATTAGCTGTTCTATTGTTTGGGGATTGATCAATCTTTTATTCCAGTTTATCATCCACAATGAAACGCAGTACAAAGAAAGATTTAAAATTATAATTTTCAATAAGTTTTGGTCGAGATCATAAGAAATAGAATTTAGTAATGAATAGTTAGAAATGTGCAAGCATTGGATATTCGGCAGCATATCGTACATTTGGACGAGGGTTTAGAACTCGTACGATAGTTTATCATGATTTGATGTTTACCATATTTATTACGACTTGCAGATTCACTTTTATTATTAGAAACATATACGCATCAGCTCTTACTATATATAAAGGTAATGAAGTAATTCCAATATATCCAATTAAATGACGAGGACGTCCAGAATTACCTAAAAAAATATAATACCAACTGTATTTCCGTATAGAAATCCATATTGCGGTGAGAAAATTCTGTGGTTTTTAAATCTAAATATAGTATAATAAGGAGAAATTGAAGAATTTCATATGAAATTCAAAGAGGATAGATACTACTAAATATAATATAATATAATCTAATCTAATCTAATCTAATCTAATATAATATAATATAATATAATATAATATAATATAATATAATATAGTATAATATAATAAAATATAATATAAAATTATATAAATATATTGAAAATATAATGTTTTTTCTTAGTTAAGACCTAAAATTACGCAACACCTAATTTTTAAGTGCACACATGAATTAATATAGTTTTTATCCTTTAAATTCATTTTATTTTCGCACAAGTTGTAAGCATCATTAGTCGCCGTTAGGCAGAAGTTGTAAGCGGAAGTGGTCAAAATCTAATGGAATATATCGTGTACACATTAAATATCATCCGATCCCGATAATTTGTCTCCGATCTTGATATTTGTGCATAGTTATTTACTCACTTTAATCGACAGCAACAATCTCATCGTCCAGCATGACTTTTATTTGATTGTATTATAAATTCGCTAAATATAATTCAATCCATGCAATCGAACTAATAAAGTTTTTTTTTTTTGTTTTTTTGTTCGCTTTATATTATTTTAAGTGCGGACATTCCGATGGTGGAACTCAAATTTATTTATATAAAATAATTTGTATGTAGTTTAAAATAGTGTCATTGATTAAAATGTATCATTGCGTAGGAAAAGAAGGATAAAAAATATAATATGTATATATATAAATATATGAGACTTAAACATTATTTTGTTTTCCCATGGCAACCCTAATCACGTAATAAGTAGATTTTGTCAACAGCTGATTGCGAACGGCAATGTTTGGCAAAACTTCAATTATTAGTTTAATCTTTTAATTCTAATTTTATAAAAATCATTATAAATACAATTTCAGTCTTTAATTTGCTTTTAATATTTAATAATTTATTTCTGAATAATTAAATTTAATATGATTTGCAAATTTCGTCAAGTTAATTATAGGTGGATGATAGTAGGGTGATGCAAGCAGTGGTCAAAATGTTAAAAAGTGTACAACACACATTTTAGACGTGTGTTACAGTTGAATTTGACAGCAAAACTCACTCCCGAAAATATGAAATGAAATTACTCCATCTTGCCTTAATTGGTAGTCCCGGTATCTTTTGAAAACTTTCTACACCTTTATATGTATTCTTCAAAAAGCGAAGAAAAAAAAGAAAAACAAAAATGCAGCCTTTATTAAGATGCTCAAAGTGTTAAACAAGTGAATAGTTTTTGCAAAACCAACATGTTTCATGCTTATCCTGAGCAAAGCTAATTTAGATCACACCAAGATCTTAAATTACGATACTTTGATTCAATCGATATTCGAATTAATGAAATTTTTAATATTGGATTGATCTAAACATTCAATACTTTACTGATTTTACTGAGATCTGAAAGATTTCAGAGGAGAGCCTACCATCGATTTTAAGTGGGATCGGATTGATTTCGATATGGATCGTTTCGATCCCAGAATTTGACTTTACAAAAACATCCCTTTGAGTAATTTTCTGGATGTTATTGCAACAATGACAAAAACTCTAAGAGAGGATATACAGAAAAGCGATATAATAATACAAAGGATTAAGACCTGACTGCAATTTTCATAAGTAGTAGGGAAAATTTTAATCAGTTAACATTCGAGTAGGACATCTACTGATGTCTAGCCAAGCTGGTCATTAGTAAAAAGCATTAAAAGTAGGAGCAGCTTTAACAAGACTAATTCCAAATACGCCAAAAAGGTAACATGTTGCAAATCGTAAATGAATTTATTTGTTTAATCTATATTTATTATTTAAAAATGATTAATATATGAAATATACGATAATAACACTGCAACAAGAGTAAATCATGTACAATTTTAATTTCTTTACCCCGACAGTGAATGAGGAAAAAAATGAGGAAATAAAATTTAAAATGAAGAAATAAAACATAAAGTTACAATTTTCACTTCACATTTTACCAGTAGAAGCTGTTACCGATTCAATCGCAAACTGACAACAGTTATTTCACCTTATTTGTTATTTATTATCAGCAGGATTTTACACAACTACTCATTTCTATAACTAACAATTCTGTTTGTGTTGGGTTATGAAAATATTTTGATGCGCTGGTAAACTTCAACGTCGCTTTTTAATGCGATTTTTGATCACACAGATTGTATACTCCTTAAACTTCAAATTTAGTGCATCACTTTATTGGAATTAATACCATTATTCTATTTTGATAAATTTCTCCCTACTTTAGAGATGTGCAAATAACGTAAACATTAAGAAAATATAAATAATAAAATTATTTTGAATTTCGATCAGTTTAAATTGATTAACCGGCAAATTAATTTATCTTAATTTTTTTACCTTCCCTGTTAGTTGTTGTTTATTTATTTTTTTTTTTTTATTAAATGTAAAAACATCCCTGCGTAACAGACATCAAATTGTTCTATAGTGTATTCTTTAATAATTGTGAATTGTTGTAATTGTGACTTTTAAAGCAAATTAAAATGGTATATATTTTTTTCATATTGAAAAAATAGGAATAAGTATTAGGGAAAAGGGAACATAAATCTAAAATCGATAATTTTATAATACTTATTTTTTTTTTGTTAGGAGCAGTAATTGATAACAATGAAACGAATTATCAAATTCACAATAGGTGTCAAAAATCAAAGACGCCTTTGACTCTATACATTGTGAAAGCTGTGAGTTGCAATAAAAGTCCGCATAAATTTGTTGGTGATTGTGCCTTCTTTTTCTGTTAAAAAATGTTTATTCAATTTAATTTAAAGTTAGTCCATGGTCACGAAGTAGTTTAAATATCAAAACTACTGAAAAGAGAATAAAATTACTTTTTTAAACAAGAGCTTAGATTGGTGTATATTCTAAATGCCAAGAAGGGGATTGGCTTAAGCTTTTCTAAAAAACGCATACTAGCATTTGTTTCTCTTAACATGGACAATTCGAATGGTATTGGAAGAAGGCGAGGTAATTCCCGAATAAATGCGGAAGATCAAGCATTGGACCAGATTGCAAAAGAGGCTGAAGCACGTCTAGCTGCTCGAAGGCAGGCACGTGCAGAAGCCCGCGAAGTTAGAATGCGTGAGTTGGAGCGTCAGCAAAAACAGCTCGAACAGAATGCTGATCGTGTATTCGATATGCATTCGATTTCTGGAATCGATCCTTTGTCTCGATCGCGCCTTGTTAGTGGCGCTGGTGGTTCACCAGTTATAAGAGCAAGCTCGATGTCTTCCCGTCGTAGTAGTGAGGATTCCCTTGAAGAGGAGAGTCGTAGTTTTCGAGATATAAAGCACGAACTTAAGGATGTTGAAGATCGCTTCCGAAAAGTTATGATTGCAAATGCTCAGCTGGATAATGAATGCGCATCTCAAATTTATCAGATTCAATTACTAAAAGACAAAGTGGAAGAAATTGGAGAGTCGTATACTCAGTTACAGCGCGAATTCAAAGAAAAATCACGTGATTACAATTCTCTTAAACGAAATCTTGATAAGGTGAATGAGGAACTACAACTTTTACAAGGACAATTACAAGAAAGAGACACTCTGATTGCTGAAGAAGGATTAGTAATCGTATCGGTCGAAAATGAAGAAGGGACAGATGCAAAACGAGCTCTAGTCACTGTAAATAACGCCCAACTTTTAGGATCTATGCAAGGTTCCTTAGATTTACGACTTAAAAAATTTGGCGAAGAAAAGCAACAACTATTAGAAGAAGTGCACCACCTTGAAGAGCAGTTAGAAAACTATAAATCATTGCACAAAGGTCGTGGGAACTCTAATAATGGTCCACTTAGTTTAGATAATGGTTACGAAGCTCAAAGAGAAGCCAATAAAATCATATCAGATTATAAGTATAAACTACAGAAAGCCGAACAAGAGATAGCTAGTTTACAAGCTAGTTTAGCGAGATCGGAAACACAAGTTATTCGCTATAAAAGCACAGCAGAAGCTGCAGAAAAAGCAGAAGCAGAATTAAAGATTGAGCGCAGGAAGTTACAAAGAGAAAATCGTGAGGCTATGGAGCGTTTGGAAGAATTAGAGACAGCAAATAACCATCTACTGAAGAGATTAGATAAATTAAAAAATGCAAAAAGTGCACTCCTAAAAGACCTTTGACCAAATATTTTAAGGAGCACTGATAATCGAAGTATATTTAGCTTACTAGATTCACATTCAGATAACATCCGAGGAAGTTATTCTTCAAGTCATATGCTATTTTGTATGTTATACCGTCAAAAGTAATGGACGCTGAATCAATATAACATCCATGCCAGCTTAGCCTTGTTTATGACTTAGTTTATAAAAGCCACTTAAGGAATAAAGTAAAACATTTAACTATAAAATTTTAAGTTTTTGCTTACTAATCATAAGATAAACTCCAATTCATACATAATATTTTAATAGGCATATAATCTAATGTATTAATTATTTTGTACATTTTTATTTATTTGTACAGTTTTGTTACCATATTTATAGATACTTAAATAAATATTTATATATATCTATATATATATATATATATATATATATATATATAAATAAATATTTATAGATCTATAGATATAGATAAAATTACCCCAGCTACGTGTAAAGTACTTAAAATAAAAAAAAAAATTTTAAAAAGTTTAAAATGTGGTTTATTTTAAAATCAATTCATACTAAACTATCTTATCGTTTCTTGTTATAAATACAGAGATGCTGAGTTATTCAATATGCATGAGTATACAACTCATTGATAGCAAATAATAATAACAAAGAGGTTTACAACGTAGTAATTACTTGTAATCAAATTCAGTGGTCAGTGTGTAAACGGCAGCATCGAATGCATACGCCTCTTAAGATTAATAATTCGCTCATATACTATTGAATAATTAATAAGTGATGAAGACATATAAAACAATAAAATAACCAATATGTCAATTTTTATTTTTATATTTGTGATTCAGACGGTGATTGCGTTACTTCGTTTTCCTAAGTGTGAGTAATCACTTACAAAAAAAAAAAACATTTAAATTTGTCTTATGTATGAATTTATTTATTTATTTCAAAAATATTTTTAAATACAATGAGGATCTCTCAGTTATATAAATACTTCGTAGATGTTTACATATATTATGAAATGTGAAGCAGGTGTCATTGAGTATGAACCGCAACAATATTTAATCTGTGTTTTTGTAAATAAATAGACCAAAAAGGTTTTTACGACGTAGCCAATTCAATTTTATTTATTGCTCTTACGTGAATAAGAAAATGATGTTAATGATGTTTTAATCCAGTGACAGTCATTTAATTCTGAAAATAATAGTAGTACCAATAATTCTATACATTTTTTTTTTTTTTGAAAAAAACTAATCGATCACTGTATGAATAGTGTAGTATATATATAATAATAATATAGATATATATTATATATAATATATATATATATATATATATATATATACTATATATATATATATATATATATATTATATATATATGTAATATTAATGATATAACTAGATATTAATTTTGTATTAATCTATACTATTTATTTAGTAATTTCTTCGTCTTTAATATTATCTAGATAATGGTACTATATCCAATAGAGAATACGATATCTTAAATAATATAAATTTGGAAGATTGGAAGCATTTTGTTGATCTCGGTGTAGAGTCCTCCAAAAAAGAATTAAGGTACGAAGTTTATTTTCCATTATCTGGGTGTGTGAATATTATATTTTTAACAGTTTCTCCGTGTCTAAAACTTGTTTTATATTATTGTATGAAATATGGATATTAAAAGTGTTTATCTCTATTATTGAAAATATATTGGGTTTAGTATTTCTACTAAGTTGGAATTCATTGCAGAGTTAATATAATTTCTATATATTTAAAAAAAAATGCACAAATTATTAATAATTATATTACCTATATAAAATACGGTTCAACAATTCGTAATATATTCCTCGACTTAATAATATTATACAGATTGGAGGAAACTTTACGTTCCTCGGATATTAAAATACAAAATGGAAGTCTTTCACATATTCAACTACTTGAGACATTGCGAAACGACCAAAGCAATGAAGATAGTGAATTAGCTAAGATAATTCTTAAATCGAGTTTGTTTATCTATAATTCCCAATGTATTGAAAATGGGATTAGTGCCAAGAGCTGCAGAAACTTTTTAGTGGAGAAATCAATACCACAAGAAACAGTGTTGTGGAGAAAATGCAGTACGATTTTGAGCGGTAGCCGAGATGGTCATCATGCATATCGCAGATTACTACCAAGTAATTATCAAGATGGATTCTATGAGGTAAACAGTCTTGAAACAAAAATCAGTTCAATTTCGTATGATATGGAATTCTCTAGATGTATTCTGGGGACAAACTTCCATCAGCACGTTATCTTAGTACTAATGTTTTTCATGGACAAAGTAATAACGTACAGCAAGGTAACAGAGCTAAAGATATTAACGGTAAGAACCTTGCGCTAGTACAGTGGGCCCAGTTCATAGAACACGATTTGAGTAAGCCGGTAGCAACTTCCATGAGTAAGTTTATACTAAGCAAAACATGGTTATTGTAATAGTTATCGTTACCATTTAGAAAATGGTCACTCAATAGAATGTTGTAATCAGGAACAATTTAAGCTCCAACCGAGATACTTGCACCCTGCCTGTTCTCCACTTGTGGGACAAGATAGGGAAAAAAGTGGAAGAGAAACTTGTTTAAATTACGTGCGCAGCGCTCTAGCACTAGGATCGAACTGCAACTTTGGTGCTGCAGAACAGGCAAGAAGAATTTTCCAGTTTTACCCACTATTTCATATAAATAATAATATTCATCTTGACTATGTATCAAAAAAAGCTCAATCAAGCTTCAGGATACCTCGATCTCTCACAACTCTACGGACACACACACCAAGCACAACAACGAATGCGAAGTCATCGATTTGGCCAAATAAAATGTACAAAGTCCTTAGATCTCATTGACGATATGCTTCCGGTAGCTGAAAATCCTCAAGCCTTTTGTGTGCAAAAATATAACACCACCGAGATTTGCTTTATGGCTGGCGACTCCCGAGTCAACAGCAACCCTTTCTCAATTGTTCTATACACACTTTTTATGCGATCTCACAATCAGATTGCCAACTACTTACGCAAATTTGATACTGGGTGGAATGACGACTATCTTTATGAAGCGGCCAAAGCCATAAATATTCAAATATATCGACGTGTGGTTTTAAAAGAATGGCTTCCCGCTGTTTTGGGAAAAAAAATTGCAGACAATATAAATGCAGAGTCCAATGAAAAGGTGTATGATGATGCCTCCCAACTACTGATTTCAAACGAGTTCGCAGTGGCTGCATCGAGATTCTACTTATCAATGATGCCGAACGAATTACAAAGTGTTTCCACTCTCCATGGAGGAGAATCTAAATTTAACACACCCATTCACATTAGGTATGTAGCCAATCGTGTGTTATTCGCTTCATATTTTGAAATATTTATAATTATTTTTATAGTAACATTACCAACTCTCCGAATATCTTCGTTCTAAAAGATGAAATCTATAAATCTAATAGTGTTCCTGATTCCAAAGAATTGAACAAAATTTTAGTGTCAATTTTAAATCAACGAGCAATGAAAATGGACCCCGAGTATGCTGAAAGCGTATGAAGTCTTTAATTTAATACCTGCAGTTTTGACTTCCCTTTTAAAATTTATAGCTGGTGCATACCTATTTGGATACCCATCCTAGCCGATCGGATATTTTAGCATTTGATATCCAACGTGGACGTGATCATGGCTTACAGAGTTATGTCCAATACTTGCAATTGTGCCAAGGGATAACCATTCGATCTTGGGACGATTTACAAGGCTATATGAGTCAATATGTAAGCTATATAAATTTGTATGGTTTCGAAGATTCCATATTACCATGTATACAGTATGCAAATAAGTTATAAGATCCCAGTTAATAATTTTTTGAAATTTAGTTGAAAGCCATAAATTCTAACATTAATTTTTAAACTGTTAATGTACTATTTAACATTGTGTACTACCATTACCTCTTATAACGATATTATTGATATTTTCAGAATATAATCAAATTAAAGTCAGTCTATACTAGATGGGAGGATATTGATTTGATAGTAGGAGGAATCTCGGAGAACCCTGTTAATGGTTCTACAGTTGGTCCTACATTCACCTGTATATTGAGTAAGTATACACTCAATGCGCTTTTTTCTTTGCTCTAGTCAAGCATAATATTTATGTCAATGGCTGAGTCGATTAATAACCTAGTACACTGCAAATTAAAATTAATAACTCATTTTTGTAAAAATGACAAAATCTCCAGTATGAACTGAGTCCGAAAGCAACTTGAAATGCTACCGCCTGAAAGCGTCCGCTCGTCGAAGAATGTTACGAAAGTGAAAAAACGCGTTAAATAGAGTGTGCAGTGCATGTGAGAAACGGAGACTTGGCCACGCAGTTAGCGATGCAGTGCGACATTGTTTTTTACAACATTGGCTGTCACATAATTATACAACACTATAATATATAATAGTTTGTATTGAGTATCAATTGCTAAATTTGTGTGGAACGGTAATGTCGCCAACTCGACTTTGTCGAGCTCTCTTGCCTGTCTAGAATGTTGCTCTATATGTTAACTCTACATAAACAAACTAATTTATTGTAATTCCAAAGTATTCCTTCTATTACTCGGAAGTCTATCTTTCACAAAAGCATTTCAATTTGGCTTACATTTACAGTCCTTTCGTCAACTCAGATTTCATTTAGTATGGAAATGTAGTACATATGTAAGAATATAAGTATATATTTATAAGACCATTGCAAACGATGTGGCGAACAACAGTTAGTATTGATATAAAAACTACTGAATACTCCTTTAACTCAACTCCTACTACTCTCCACAGGTGAGCAGTTTTTCAAACTTATACAATGGCATCAGAAATTGGATAACCAAGCCCATGTGGAAGATTCATATTTTAATGTTTATCAGAACTGGACTGGTGCTCAGCTGCTGTGTGCGAATACTAAATTAACGAGAATGCCCAGTAATATATTTAGAGTCACATCTCAAGAGTAAGCCCTTTCAATTTATAACATATATAAAATCAGATTATTTGTGTTCCATTATTTCAGAAATCCCTTTCTGCCGTGCTCGATGTTTTTTAACTTTGCAGCACCATAAATGAAGTAAATTAGTAAAACACAATTATTATAATATAAATATATATACATATGTCAAGCTACGTAAATAAATCAGCGAAATATTATCGCAATTGTTCACAAATTGTCTACAAATCTACGATAAATGATAAATATAAATGGATGTTTAAATCCAGATATCTGTATATAAATACTGGTTAGATACCCGGGTGTATATTAAGAATTGAAACATATTCATAAAATTCAATCACACAATTTATTTATAGTATTTTATATTTTTGATACAATGCAATTATGAAGTAGAAGAAGAATAGAAGAGATCTGAATAAAAAAATCAGTTACAAGTCGATAAGTTAGTACATTTCTTACCAATATAATATATTTATAGTTTAACAGTTTGAATTATTTACACTTTGACAAAAAGAGGTAACAATATCTATTATGAACGCAATACGACCTGGTTCATTTGCGTTAGAGTCTACACAAATGCGTATTGATTTCTGAAAAACCTGATAAGATATATTTGCTTGACTGTATTGGGTCTGTCAATTCATGGCGATATCATATACGAATGACGAGATAATAACTTTCATGTTTTCGCATATTGTGATAAGGTAAGGCTGGGTATTCTTCTGAGTAATGAATAGCTGGTAGTCTGATATACAGAACAGTTTTATTTCTATGTACGGCCAAAACAGAAAAAAATTTCCTTCGAGAGATTTTTTAGATTTCTAAATATTTTGAAGAACAATTGAGATCAGGTGATTAAAAACCAAATTACAACGATTTACTTGAATACGTAATTAGTTTATAAAGGTAAAATATATTACTATAGCAGGGCATATCACGTAACTATATCCCTTATGTATGTATATTAAGGAAAACATACTTCAATTTGAATGAAATGTAAAAAAAGTCATTACATCATACTAAAACATTTTCAAAACACTTTATTAAGATGATAAGCAACCTTCTCATCAATCTGCTATATTGTCACAAACACAACCAAATTTCATATCACTATTTTCAAAATTTCATTAGGCTGATGAAATGGCTATTGTTATTGTTTGATTCAGGTGATGAGTTAAATTTTTTGAATTTGAGTTCATATGGAAAAAAAAATACATATAATAAATGAAGAAACTAGTTTATTTCTTATCCATGCCAAGATCGTAAATTTATTCCATATTCTAGTAACTTATATTATTATAATATTACTTTTTCGATTTGAAAACACCCCCATTTTCCATTTTATCCTTGTTTTTATTTTTTTTAATCAAAAATCAATGTCTCGTACTTTACTTACCCTCCTACTCGATTAAGTGAATAGTAGAATACTTAATGGTGGTCTACTGTCAAATGAGTATAATCTATATAACTTGTTTATGCAGCATAATTTTACATAGTCATGGTGCAAAATGGAGCTTCAGAGTTATTCCCAAATGGCAAAACCGAGACAGAAAAACCTACATATGCCCTGGAGCATTTAGCTACCTTCAAAGTTAAAAACGAGTCAGAAATTCGAAATCCGAAAGACAAAATGAAAATTCTTATCGAGTTGGATCGGAATGGTGGTGTTTGGCCTCAGAAGATGTTCATGTGCTTCAGTGGCCAGTGGCTGGTCATGCTGGACAATGATATGAACGAAATAGAAAATTTTCCGGGCTCTTTAATAACGGAACCCACGGCATTCATCAGCGACGATCCGTTAGAGACTTTCAACAACATCCTCATATTTACTGTGCCAGGGGCTTCGCTGGGTAATACGGAAATGCACATTTTCCAGGTGGGAAGACTTGAGTATTTATCAAATGGTGAGTGAACCTTTATTCTGTTAACAGGTCAACGATGTTTCCGCAGTACACATGGTGGAGGATTTGAAGCAATTAAGCAGCGGCAAAGTAATCACCATCGATCGTAACCAATCGCCTATTTTATTACCAAAGCCTATGCAAAATGGAAGGGACCAGTATGGCATTGCTGTAGCCGCAGCGGAAGTTGCAGCCGAGAAGAATGCTCATGAACGAGAGCAAATCGAACGGGACATGCAGGTGCTGAATCATTGCTTCGAAGACACTGAACGCTTCATAGCACGACTCCAATACGCTGCAGAGGCTTTGCGCGAGCTAGACTCACGTCAAAACGAGCACAACCCTCATGGTGAGGGGCTGTTGGTACTGCGTTCGCGCCCACCCATAGAGAGTGAGTTTAGTGATATTCTGTCCAAGCTCAAATTGGCCATGAATTATATTGTGAAGTTACAAAACCACTTTAAAGATCCGAGTGAGCCCATTCACAATATGTTTATATCACTGCAAACCATCGTCAACGTTTGTAACGATGTACATGTTGGAGCTAATATTCCCGAAAATGTGGTCAATCCTCTGTTGTGTCGGGAAACCATCACCTTCCTGAGCATTACCCTAAATTCAAGGGAAATTGAGTTTTGGCATTCGTTAGGTCAGAACTGGACACTGCCTAAGGATCAATTCAAAGATCATAAGGGCACCTTTCACCCAATCTTCTATGATGACTGGTCCCCGGATTGGGTCGTAGACGAAGAAGTGACCTACTTGCCACCCGCAATTAAGAAAACCGATCCGCAGTCCCCATTGCTGCGCAATAACACCTGGCTCTCTCGTCTTGAATCGAGGAATGTGAAAATTGCACAGTCCAAGTATTCGAAGACGGCCAACAACGATAAGGAGTTAACAGTGGCAACTGGAGAATATCTTGAGGTTGAAATGTCTCAGTATGAATTTTATGCTTGTTTCTCAATGTGGCGTTCCAAAATTTCAGATTATTGATGACTCGCGTAACTGGTGGAAAGCACGAAACTCGATTGGTAATATAGGATACGTGCCACATACCATTTTGACTCCATACAATTTCGAGCTGCAGGCAAATTATCTTGGAAAAGATACAGAGTCGCTGTCATCGTCCCAATTGGAGAATGGTTTGTGCCCTATTCATGTTGAAAGGTAAATAAGAACTGGGAAATTTTGCAGAAAACAGTAATATTAACAACACGACGCCCCCCAATGTAATGAGTTCCCATACGCCACCATCCGAGAGGGACTCGCAACAGCAGATGCAGCTACAGCCAGGAAAGAACATTCCTCGATCCATCAGCTTGCCCAATGTCCCCATACCGCCGCCAATGCCCCCGCCATCTGAGAGTCAGCCAAACACGCCTAGTGGTACTCTAAAACGAAACATGGCCGCCGCCGGAGCAATGGCAGGTGAGTCCACTGTCCACTTGCAGAACACGAATAGTTTTAATCCATTTCGTTTAACAGCGTTGCGTGCTCGAACCGACTCAGACGATGTAGGCGAAGCTCTGATGAGGCAAAGCGAGATCAATGACGAACTCAAATACACCCTACTTCAACGTGAAAAGAGGCGAGACTTGGAAATTCTAATTACACCTCAAATCTATATCAATCAAAACTCTGAGCCCAAGGAGGTCGAGGAGTGGCTGCGGGGAAAAGGGTTCCCGGATCAAATTGTCAGAAAGCTTCGTGGTTTGAATGGAGAACAAATTTTCGCATTATCTCCGCACGTTATTGAAGGATACTTTGGTCAACAAGAAAGTCGTCGCTTGATTTCACAGATAGTTCTTCAAAAAAATATTTGTGAGGTATTTCGTTCGAAAATCACTGACGTTTCTATCGGAAGGAATTCCGATTTTATATATATATCTATATATATAGATATATTTATATATATATATATATAATGAACGACAAAAGAAAGGTTTTTAGATATATATATATATATATATATATATATATATATATATATATATATATATAGATATGTAAATACGTATTTATAATGAACGCCAAAAGATAGGTTTGTTGCATGAGCAGATAACTTGCTACTTTTTTTAAACCATTATCATTATTATCGATTTAGAATATGTATTATTTCCTTTAATTTATAGTACAAAACGTTGCGTTCGTCTGAGCTGAGTGCAAAATTGGCTAAAGCAAGGCAAAAAGTGGATGACCGCAGCGAGGTGAAGGATGAAATATTTTAATTAGAAGCAAAGAACCGGCCCATTGTCTAAAGAATTATTATGTGCCAAATTAATCCAGTTTTTGTTGATCTTTCAAATTGTGTGCGAAAGTTGTGTTATAAAATATATATTCAATATATATATATAGGCACAGAATCACTTTCCCATTATATCTAAATCACAATCTGATTGGAATTTATTGCAGTTTGTACCTGTATGAGAAGAATATTAAAAAAATAAAACAAAGTATAACCCAAAATATTAAGGTGTGATCTCACCTGGTTATTAAATTTGTCACTTTCCAAAAATATCACTGTCTCAAAATATGATTATATTCCCCCCGATTACATGTTGTCTTCTTATAGCCCTGTTTAGTCGCTTCTAACGTATCTACAACATTATATTTTCATTGCTCGGCAATATGAACCCGTTTCCTTCCGACTCGCAGCTAAGCACTTAGACAAAAAAATCGCAAAGTATTTTAACTCAAAGCTTGTGGAACACAAGTAGTGGGACTTTTTACGATAGTGGCTAACGTGTGGAAAGTGGAGAAAAATTATGTTTGCGCTCTCCGTTTGTGTGTCGTTGCATGCAACATTTCACCCCGCAATAGCGTATTTCGGCCCTACTATGCCAAAAAGTAATTCGCTTGGTTGGAGCGAGACGCAAACCGCGAATGAATTCTCCCGTCTCCTGTTGATATTGAACGTTGGCCGCAGCGACGTTACCAAGTCTCTCTGCGTCTACGTCTGCGTAAGAGTTTCCAGCGGTTTGTTATAAATACCCATGAATTCCATCAAAAAGAGTTAGTTTGTCGAGGTATCTTTCTTGGCCAACGATCGGTGGCGTATCCGTAATAAACGAATGCAGTGGCGCAAAGAAGTGCGCCAACAGATTCGGTTGAACGATTCAACATATGGCAATTCGTGAAAGAAAAGCGAAGTATTGACTAAGCGTGCGCTTGCGTGGAATCTCTAATGAGTTGGATTTTACTACCTCTGAAATGGAGTTGTTTTAAAAGGAAGTCTTAAGGAATTGAGAAAATAATAAAATCGAAATCAAAGGTGTAAATATTTATAAAATCACCAGAAGACCAAAACGAAGTAAGGACTCGAACGAGGCAGCAACATACGAAAAGTATAAACAGCTCCAACCAATTACGAATCAACATAGTCTCTCGATCCCAGAAAGCCAATTAATTCGAGAACGCGTACCACCAAGTGACAGAGTGAGTAACGTTCACTTAGTTCAATACCAAAAATATCTTATATTTTGGGTATAGTAGCTTTACTGATAGTTTTATGGATATGTAAGTCCCATAATAATAATGGAGAAACAAATTTGTACCCTATGCAATTATCGAAGCGGTAGGAAAATTTTGAATGAAATTTTAATCTAATTGAGGAATGTCAGTTTGAAGGTTGAACTGCATGCTCTCCTTTATGCCATAAATTTATCGAAAGTTTGAAGGGAGTTTCTTTCGATTTTGCTTTTATAAGCTGGCACGTTTCCTAATCAAACAGACAAAGACCATTTCAGGCAAAGAAACAATTGGTCGATCGAGCGATTGTGGAATCTATTGGCATGACTGGCCATTAGCATGGCTCAACTGTTTCGAACAATACCTCGAACACGCCTTGCGTTAAGCCATCGGGGCGTTGACTGAAGTGGAAGGCACTTAATGGGAATGCTGAACAGCTGCACTCTGTCGCTGTACATAAAACTCTTTTCGGAGATTGAAATCGCCTCTAATCTCTTTAATTATAATGGATGAAATATTTACATTCAAATTTGTTTCTATTTTAATAAAATTAAGCTTTGTGGTTTACGAAATCATTCCAATAATAAATCCTGAATCACGAATACTCTACCATATTTATTTATATTTCTAAAACTGTAATTAATATTAAGATGATTATTAACTTTAATTTGAAATTCTAACGAATTAATTAACTTTATTTTTGATCTCTTTAATTAGTATAATTGTAATTTACATTATGATCAAACAATTGTCTCTTACTGAAAACCTTAAGCTCATTCCCACAGATGTAGTTATATATATAAGTAATTTAATTACCGGAAAACTTTTGTAATGTGAAAATCGCTGCCATAGAGCATGTACACAAACAATGTATCTCTTAATGAAAATATTTATATTTTACACATATGCAATGAGGGTTTCCAAAAACCATCCACAGACTTAAAAAATTTAGATGGGATATGAGTTCCTCAAGGGAAAACTATTACTTGCTTATATCTCCAAGCCACTACTTACAAACAGTGTCTATTCGCTACTTTGAACAGCAAAACTTTCCACCTGCAACATGCAACTCATTTGTGAACCATAATTAATTAAATATAAGTAACTGTGTCATGTAAAGCAAAGCTTCAGAAGCGAGCTCATGCTCTGGTTGTAGCAACTGCCTCACCGGAAAATTATAAGGATATGGGAGGTGTTTTTTCAATGAGCCGTGCTGAAAACTGGTTACATAAATTATATTATTTTAACTTCTGTAACAAAGAAGAGTGAACATCATTTCATTTTCAAAAATCAGGTATTGGACAATTAAGGTTTACCATAGCCTTAAATGCAGAACAATTATACAGATTGTCCCACGCTACTACAACAACTCTAGTCTTTCAATGTGGTTAGACGTTCGTGGTATTTTTATAACGTAGTGCTAGTTCTATGAAGCGATCCCCCAATTTTCACCGCATTCCTATAAGAACACGAATTTCATGAACTCACGATGAATCAGGCTACCGCAAATGCCAGACAGGAGAGCAGAGCTAATACATTAACCAAATGCCACACCTCGCAAAGAGTTCTCTATATATATACAAGCATGTCTTCCTGTAGATGTGTCGAAGGCAGAGATTGCAGAAATAAGATTGGGTTGAGAAAGAACCTGTAAAAACCCCGTAAAATAATGAAATTCACTTCAAAATTTACTTGGACACAATACTTTAAATATATCAATGCTAAAAATATTGCTAAATGCTCAATGCTAAATATAAGTGTTCAACTATGTTGTTCTCTGTTTAAGAAAACGATATTTAAATATATAGATAACAATATAATAGTATTTATCATTCCAAAAAGAAATATTTCAAATTAAACTATTGTAGTCGAGACTTTTTTAAATAAAACTATTGTTAAAAATTATTAGCTGCAGCATGAACCAACCAGAAAGTTCAGTGCCTTATAAGAGTGTATTAAAGTCAAGCGCAATACGGCAGACCGTATGTTATCACCTGCCAGTCGCGGCAAGTTACCCGTATATTGTGAAAATCCCATAAGCGATTAATAAAATGAAAGTAAAGCCACGCTCGAAGCAAGTTTGCTCAGATGAGTTCATTTCATAGAGATTATTGACGAAAAGTGGAATAAATGCATAACGACCACACAACTGGACACACATAATGCAACTATCAAAGTCAAGGTTTAAAAAAGTGTCAGACGTGGTCTCGGTAGCATTTTGGCTCTATTATTATTTTTTTATACCTACTGTTGTTAATCCTCTTCCTAAGTAGAGGAATTGCATAGGAGTTTTTTGAGTTAACTGCGACATTTAGATCCAGTAGCCAAGTCACCCCTATTTAGATCCTATGAAATGGAAAATTCGAATTTATATGTACATAAAATTAGAGGCATATGTTTGCATATGCTGCACGTGTTATAACATTGAAACTCATTCAGTACCATACGTATAAATGTAATATATATAATATGCAATATACCATAAATATTTGGGCAATATGCTATTAGCACTGTAGCATGGAAGAAGGTATAGACATGTAGTAACAGTGGTTGAAGAAAATAACCAAAAAACTGTGTTTTCTGTGTCATACTACATAGTATTAACCGTTCCCTGGGTTGTGTTCAGTTCACATACTGATTACATCATCTTGTTGACAACATAATTAAATTTAATGTGACTGGGAATGCTACTACATACGCCTGCACATCCATACATATGTAGTTGCTGTAACTATAGAGATTTATTGTTATGAAATCTAGGTTCACACATGGAGTCAATGATATGGATTTTTTGTTTTGATTTTGCATTACAGTCAGTCTGGAAGACCCTACTCAGCAGCATCTTAATCAGTCTAATTAATTACCACAACCTAAAGAAAAGCGGATGAATTTACCCATCAATCAGCACACATTGATGGGATCGTTTTTGCTGAAAAATTAAAACTTGTTTGCTTCATGAATGTATATAATAATCTGAAACTCTGCTGTTCAGCAAATCGATAAATAAAACTGAAAATGTGCATATTAATCTATATAGAAACACAAACACTTCTGCATCGTTCCAGGCAGGAGTTTAACAGAGAACAATTTAGATACGTTCATTTATTGAACAAAAGCGTCATCGAACCAGACCCAAGTTTCCAACCTCAAAAGAGGAAAAAACATGAAATCATTCAAGCGATTAATTGCAAGCAATACAAAAGGATTTAAAGCCAAAACCGTACTAATTTACCTAACAGACTCGATAACCAGCACATACACCACAAGGGATAAGTATACTAAAATATACTGAGAATTAAAATATGGGATCAGGAACATGGTACACAGATTAATATCGAAGTTGAATTCTAATTTATTGCAATAGTGAGCGATAACCTTAAATGAGAACAAGCACAAGGACACCTAAGGCACATCGTTAGATACTGAATAAATTTCAATGCACAACTTGCAATGCACGACAGTTAGAAACTGTCGATGAAAAAAAGATAGCAACAAAAAACTAAACACAAAAACGCAGCAAATGTGATCAAAACCATTTTAAGATTTTTGACTGTCTCGCTGCTCAACGAGAACTACTCCAAAGTTTCCTGAAATATATAATGAAATACAATCTTTTAATATAAATTCCTAGATTAATATCATTATCTCAATTACAATTACAGATTTTATTACGCTAGAGGCTTGGAACTTTATCTTACAAAATGTACATAAGTATTACTTATCCTAACCTTGTACGAACATATTCGGTATTTGACAATGTTCTATAGTGTGCAAATGGTGTGTTGAAAGGAGATATATATATTTCAATTAAACAAATGCTGTAGGCATGGGAATATATTATAACATAAAATGTAAAGGAGATAAACGGCGAATCTTATATATTTAAATATTAGACACGTTAAGAGATTAAATGTTCAACTGCACAACATGAATATTTTTCAAAATGGCTTCATATTTTTCTAGTATTGGGTCAACATCTTCCATTATGAACTCTGTGACTTGTTCACTAGCACGTCCAGTAAATGTTTTCGAATCGAGGATTTGATCTAGTTGCCCTAAAATAGGAGCAAAGTACGAATCACTTCGAATTCGATCTACTAAATCATTATCTTTTCCATGTTGTTTCACCTGAGCTCCTGCCTCTTGGGATAGTACTCGTATTTTCTCATGACATATCTGACGATCACCGCCAGCCTTAACCATTGCCATAATAATGTTTTCAGTAGACATAAAAGGAAGTTCCTGTGCAATATGACGCTCAATTACCTTTGGATAAACAACTAAACCTTGTGAAATGTTTAGCAATGTAAGTAGGGCTGCATCCGCTGATAGGAATGATTCGGACAATGTTAGGCGGCGATTAGCGGAATCATCCAGGGTACGCTCCAACCATTGAGTAGCATGCGTATTTGCAGAATTACCAAAGAGTGTAATCAGATGCCGGGCTAGTGCGCAACAACGTTCCGAGCGCATTGGATTTCGTTTGTATGGCATTGCGGAAGAACCAATTTGGGTTGCTTCAAAAGGTTCCTCCAGCTCTTTGCGTGAAGCTAAGATACGCAAATCAGAACACATTTTATGTATTGATGTTCCTAAACTGGATATAGCACCCACTACCTCAACATCTACCTTTCGCGTGTATGTTTGCCCAGTAACTGCGTACGTTTTTGCAAAACCAGCTAATTTTGTTACTAATTGATCTAATTGCCTCACTTTCTGCCCATCTCCATTGAAGAGCTGCAGAAATGAAGCTTGTGTGCCAGTGGTCCCTTTCACTCCCCGACAACGTAGATCTTCCCGACAACGACGTAAAGCTCGTTCGTCCATTACAAAATCTTGAATCCAAAGGCAAGCCCGTTTACCCACAGTTGTTAACTGAGCTGGCTGCAAATGTGTAAAGCCAAGCGTTGGTAAGGATTTATACGATTCTGCAAACTGTTTCAAACTTGAAATGACCATCACTACACGAGTTAGTAATAAATCTAGTGCATCTCGTAATATGAGCAGATCAGTATTATCACCCACATAGCATGAAGTAGCTCCCAAGTGTATGATTGGTGCAGCATTCGGGCACTGCTTAGCAAACACATGGACATGGGCCATAACATCGTGTCGAGTAAGGCGTTCCTCTTCAGCGGCTGCTTCAAAATCTATTTTATTCGCGTTTTCTTTCATTTCGTTAATTTGGGTGTCAGATATGTTCAAACCTAATGACTGAAATATATAATGGAAAATAAGAATAAGTACATAAAACAATATACTTATAATTTACCTTTTCAGCTTCAGCTAACCAAATCCATAATTGTCTCCAAGTGGCAAACTTATGTTGG
This sequence comes from Coelopa pilipes, assembly GCA_947389925.1. Taxonomy (NCBI): domain Eukaryota; kingdom Metazoa; phylum Arthropoda; class Insecta; order Diptera; family Coelopidae; genus Coelopa; species Coelopa pilipes. The sequence continues at coordinate 26,941,003 of OX376697.1, forward strand.
TCGCTGAATAAGAATTGCATCTCTTTACTAGCGTACCGTCTGCTTAGAGGGGAAGTGTATCCACTAAACTCACTTGAATTCATGGTATCGTGAGGATTTTAGATCTTCTCTGGAGCTAGAAGGCAAATATAGCATAATTAGCGCCATATCAAGCTATTTTATAAAATGTATTTACATGAAAAATCACTTTTGACACCGAGCTATTTTAGAGCTGATAAGGAGTTGAGAAAGAAATAGCAGGCCTTTACTGTCAAGTCAGATAGAGGTCGTCACTACAGTGTCAGAAGTTCCCATCTTATAATCGTTATCGTATACACGTGTTGTCAGCTGTTTTTGGCAGATATAAAATGAAAATTAAACACATCTATAAAGTTGAAACTCTATACGGGTGCCCGAAGTATTCGTTCTGAAGATTCTAATCTTCAGATTTCCAAATTCGTTGTCGTTTCGCTATGTAATTTGATGTGCATGCTGAAAGTGCATGCTTTTTAAAGAATTAGGGTGCTTTTTATGCCATATCCAGGAGATAAAAGTCAAATATGGGAAGGAAAGATCAAATAAATTGTAAATGATCCTCAACGAGTCCACAGACTATAAAACAGAGTTACAAAGCAGGTATCGCAGCAAATAGTATTACTCATTAAAGATAGTTTTTTTGAACTATTAGAAATTAATGATTCTATGTTATGAATATATAATTTAATTAGAAGCTAATAATATAAAATTCAATGATTGAATTTTACACTACACTATAAATCAAATACAATATACCGAAATTCGAATAGGGCAATGGACTAACGGCTTCTCAATGATATTCACAATTAAAGAGCATATGAGTGTACTGCCTCTCATGAGTTGGAATAGAAAGCACTTATTATGCAACACCCCTCAAAATTACTTTAGCACTATTTTATTACATCTGCACTTATGAATAGCGATTGAATATATATATATATATATATATATATATATATATATATATATATATATATATATATATATGAATGAATGAATGTGAACTGAAACGTAATTTTACCAAAATATTTTTATATACCAAATGTATTATGATCAGTCTACACATTGAGACAACTGCTGATGTGTCTCCATGTCTTGGACCAACAAGAAAGAAATCCTTCGGTCGTTGATCTGATAGAACTGGTTTAATAATGAAAAGAAAAAAAAACACCACCGGATCAATTATGTTGCGTGAATCGGAGCAGCCACTAAATTGCTATTAATATTAACTGACATGACAAGTGAGAAAGACCTAAGAGTATGGGAAGATAATGTTGTATGGTACCAAAAATGTTGTCCAATTACTAGTTCGAACCTGTAAAAAAGTATACAGCTCAATATCACACCTGAAACCAATCAGCGATTGTAATTAAATATATCATTTAAATCCTCAAGACGTACATATGTTGACTTTCATACTTCTACTTCATCTGAGGTTTTAGTTCTTGGGATCAATTAAAATGCATGTGTTTTAGTTAGAAAGACTCCGTTGGACTTAAATTTTAACTTGTTTAACTTGAAAATGTATCTATTGACATCTAATCGTTGTTGTATTTAATTGAAAAAAATTACTTTAGAGTCTACATTTATCTATTAAGTAATAGTAGTAATTTGACATTCTTAAAATAATTAGTATAGTAATACGGACCAATTCCCCCCATTAAACATTAGGAATGATAATAATATAACTCACGAACCATATTGTATTGTCTGAAATTTGTGATACAAAGCCTAGACCTAAACATTACCATGGCGCTCATATAAGTAAATGCCATATGCGCTTAAAATGTTGTTGGAGGGTTTTCTTTGTCTCAAGTATATATATATGTATATATATATATATATATATATATATATATATATATATATATATATATATGTATATATATATATATATGTATATATATATATATATATATATATATATATATATGTATATATATATATATATATATATATATATATATATATGTATATATATATATATATATATATATATATATATATATATGTATATATATATATGTATATATATATATATATATATATGAGTGTAATGTTTCAGAAAGCTTTATCTAGCTTCATTACGAACTGCTTACCGTTCTATGTCAATATCGATTATTGCAGCTTCCTCTAATTACACTCTCATATCCACACCTAGGCCTGCAGGCTTACCCTGTTTTTCTGTTTCGTTATTCCTTGTCGCGCAGTCAAATGGTTTGACGACTTTTGCGGTCCGTGTACTTTCTCATAAAGGATGATTGCTCTTCCAAGTCTGCTTCGCATTACTCATGAACGCTCACTAGAAGTTGGTCCCCGTCGATCAAAGCAGGTGTCCAGTCAAGACCTCTTGGTGGCCTCGTTATCCATGGTAACCATACCTAGTTGGAGGTTCAATGTGTCATACCTGTGTTTGATTTTTGTCTTAAGCTTAACAATTCAAGTTAAGAGAAGTTAGCCAAGAATACACTGTGTTGATTGTCTATGCTACACTTATACATTCTTTATTGGAGTTTTTGCAATTAAAATATTTTATTTATTATTTATGGCATTGCATTATTTATGAGTTTATGAATATTTTTAGATAACTAGGGCCCTGTGTTGATCTGAAATTTATATAATTTTTAGTAAAACATTATTTCCAGATGTTCGTGAACTACTTTATGGGGGGGCTGCTTCTATTGGTGGCATTACAATGCGACTGTATCAAGGTATCCACCACTGGATATCAAATAATTCACAAGGATCAACGAGCGTTCGACACCTTCCAAGGGTTTCGATTTTTGCAAGGCAATGCCGCGCAGTACCACAGGGAGGTTCCAATGTCGGCGCCATCTCATTTTAATTTGCAATTGACGTAGGCTTTTAACATCAGAGAAGCGTTTTTATATTTCATTACATTTTCTTCCAAATACCACATATAGCAACACAGTACCAGTTGATACTTCACCGATTGCCAGTAGCCAGTTTGCTGCGAATCCGGCTTATGGACCACATTTCCCAATGCCCGGAGCAGCTGTTTGTGCAGTGCCGCCTACACAATGCGAGAAGAGTGCTTATCGGTCACTAGACGGTTCCTGCAACAACTTGGTCAATCCTCAATTGGGTATCGCCAATTCACGGTGCTTAGTTGTGGTCAACATGTACTAACAAGTATATCACTGAATCCTTATTTTTTCCACAGATATGGCCGCTTACTATCACCGAAATACGCTGACGGCATCTCAGCTCCTACAAGGTCCGTAACAGGTGCAGATTTGCCAAATGCTCGTTTAGTATCATTGGTTGTTTTTGGAGAGCTTGACGTTCCGGATCCGGATTTTACTCTAATAAACATGCAATGGGGACAAATTATCACCCACGACATGAGTATGCAGGCTGGAGGCACTCAATCAAGTATGTTTCGTATTTGAATCAAATAATAAAAAACGTATTACTCAATAGTATGCAATATTTCTCATAGAAAAACATCCTACGCGTTGTTGCACTGACGATGGCCGCATGGTAGGTTCTGATAAAGCCCACAAGACCTGCTTCGCTATACAAGTGCCGCCCCATGACCCCGCATATTCGCAAGTCGGAACAGAGTGCCTCAACTTTGTGCGAACTCTTACCGATTTAGATACGAACTGTTACTACAATGGCGGACCCGCAGAACAATTAACAGTTGTGACATCTTACATGGATCTGTCTCTTGTTTATGGAAATTCAGTTCAACAAAACAGTGAAATTAGAGCATTCCAAGGAGGACGCATGCTGGCCGAGGAGCGTAATGGCGCCGACTGGTTGCCTTCGTCGCGCAATGTCACCGGAGATTGTGACGCCGCTGAGCCTAATGAAGTATGTTATATGGCTGGAGACGTTCGAGTTAATCAAAATCCTGGACTAACGATACTTCAAACTATTCTGCTGCGAGAACATAACCGAATCGCAGATACTCTCTCTAAACTAAATCCACACTACGACGATCGCACTCTGTTCCAGGAAGCGCGTAAAATAAATATTGCCCAATATCAGCACATTAGCTTTTACGAATGGCTTCCCATATTCCTCGGTACTGAGAACATGTTGAAAAATCATTTATTATATAAAGCTCCAGGTGGAAGCTATGTCAACGACTATGATCCAACTATCGACCCATCCGTTCTAAATTCTCATGCTACGGCTGCGTTTAGATATTTCCATTCGCAAATTGAAGGACGACTGGAGTAAGTATTGACTTATTATATTATATCTTTTCAACGACTGGTTTTCTCTATAGTTTACTATCAGAATTGCGTTCAGTACTTGGTTCACTTCGACTGAGTGATTGGTTCAATCGTCCAGGCATAATTGAAGTGGGTGATAATTTTGATTCTTTAACTAGAGGTCATTCAACACAACCCGAGGAGTTAGCAGATGTAAACATCGATAGAGAGGTATTGAGCTTGATGATCTTTTTACCATAAAATGAGATAACAATCGATTTGAATTTGATTCGTCCTGTTTAGATAAAACATTTCTTGTTTCGACGTAATATGCCATTCGGGGGGGACTTACGTGCATTAGATATCCAACGAAATCGAGATCATGGACTGGCTTCCTATAATGACTTCAGGGAATTCTGTGGACTACGTCGAGCCCATAGGTGGGAGGACTTCACAGATTTGATTGACATACAAGTGAGATATAACAATCATTATTGTAATATTTCCTACTGAATTGAATATATATAGATTGTTGAGAAACTTAAAGCAGTGTACACCAGCTTCGAGGATGTGGACTTAACAGTTGGAGGTGCATTAGAATCACACGTTGCTGGAGCCTTAGCAGGTCCCACATTCCTTTGCATTTTAACTGAACAATTTTATCGTACTCGGGTTGGTGACCGATTTTTCTTTGAGAATGGAGATAAGATTAGCGGATTTACACCAGGTAGAAAGATAATCCAACTGTTAGTTAAAATTAACTCCTATTTTTTTAGAACAATTGTCCGAAGTACGCAAGGCGAGTATGGCTAGACTTTTGTGTGACAACGGCAATCATATTACATCGATGCAACCTCATGCTTTTCTAACGGTTTCAAAGATGTAAGTATTATGAGAATATCCAATATATTACTTAATCAAAATTGCATATTTCAGAAACCCTATTGTGCCATGCTCAGATATTCCTTCAGTTGATCTTATGAAATGGGTTGATCAGAAACAATTCTTTGTATCATAATCTTTGCATTATGAAAAATAAACAATATTGTATGCATAATTCATGTTAAATATGAAATAATGTAATATAAAAGTAGATGACTAGAATTAATTTACTATATTTGTATATATATATATATACAATATTCATGTACACATATACAATATATAATATAAATGGTACATTTGAAACCCGAACTGATTTAACTTTCGACTGAGTTTTATTTATTCAAAACAAAATATAACATAAACATTGTCCATTAGTCCATTGTCTTAAGACCTATAATATTATGTTTGAAAGCACATCAAATAATGTATTCAACGTTCACTAACATATGTTGATTAAAGATATATATATAAAAAGAACGTTTGCTTATTATTAAAAAGATGGGAGTAGCAAACTACACAAATTATAAAAGCATTGAAATATTGATTTCAAAAATTTTGTTTTCCATTGTGTGAGTACCGTCTCTCACTTGTTATGCATTTTAAAGATATTAGATACTCCAGAAGATTCACTTCATACAGAAAAGCTTGCATACCAGATTTTTTCTTTCCATTTTTTGAATGCATGTAAGTCATGATGTATCGGAGCACTTTCGTAGTCAAAAGTCTGATATAGTCGAATGTACCTTAATTGACCTTTGATTATGAACAGGCCGTAATCACACACATGTTCCAAATCATTGTTCGAAATCGAATGTAGACTGTAATTAGAGTATTTATTATTCAGTCATTGTTTAAAAGAGAAACCCCTTACCCTTTGTCGATGTTGTAATATAACAATATTTTTAGTATTTCAAGGACATCTGCATATAACGTGAACCATATAAAACTCATATGGTCCTCATTAAGTAATGTTTGTTTAATCTCTTGTACTATACCAAAGGATTGTTTGCCTAAATCTAAATGGAATTCAGACTCAATAAATTAATATTTATTTAGGAATTACACAATACGTACTTTTTAATGCCAGAAATTTAGCATATTTTAACTCGGATCGAATACGAATCTCGTTGCTAGGTACAAAACATTGACATACGTGAATATTGGACATCAGATGAAGTATATACAACTTCCTCTCGTTGGCTAAAATTATGTCAATGAAATAGTGATTTTTATATTTTTTAGGGTAGATGAATACAATAGTAACCTTTTTTTTTTTTTTGTTCATTAAGCTCTTCAGTTATTATGTCACATTCTGTTATATATTTTGATAGTAAGTGATTATACTGTTTTTGACAATTACCACATTTTTCATTTGCTGGAGTTATCTTGTAGTTACAACTATTACAATAAATACCCAAACGCACATTCTATGAATTTATACACAAACATTAATACATTTTTAATAACATCTCAAATCACCTACAATTGGTTCGTTTTTATCTTCCAACTCACAATATTTGCATTTGCAATCTAAATTTATTTGTCGTAAATATTTCTTTCTTTCAGCTTTCGTATGACGCGTATAATGAGGTTTATATGATACTAATAATTCCTCTCCATTGTTTATATCACGCAAAGTCTTTCCAATAACTTGTCCATTTTCCATAACACTAAATAAAGCAATATAAAAAAGGGTAAATTGGCGATATCAAACACTTACAAAACCTCCATATTTGGATCACATGAGTTTCGAAATATTCCTAATGTTGTACAAAGAATTGTAATCACTTGAATCAGATAGTTATCCAAATTCTTTTGCATAAAGTATTCTACCAAATATCTGTGAAAACATCTCGCAAATACTTGCACAAACTTATATCTTTCTAATTCGCCCAATATATTCATTCTTTTACAAATAAATTTAGTTGATATTTCTGATTCCCTGTCGAAGAGAGAGATGTCTTTCGAGTCTTTTAGTTTAAAGTATAATTCAGCAATCTCATCTTTATACTTTGATAGTTGACGAAGGATGGGACTACACAAGAAATTCATTTCCACCGTATTTGATTTATCAAAGTCATCACGATGTTTTCGAAGTAACACACAAGTATTCTTTAGAATGTCATTTTCGATATTTATATTGTAATATTTGTAAACATCATTTATAACTCCTCGAACAGGCTGAATGTCATAGGACATTTGCTTCACTTGCCGCTGTATTGAGTGATACCCGACCGATTTGAGCTGTGGGTATTTAAGTTCAAAATCAAATGAATTTGTAATCAAATGAAAATTGAGTCGCATTAGAATTGAGCCTACAACAATCATTTTCTGTTTATTCGACAAACGTAATTTCTTGTAAAATGAATCAATGAGATGTGTTTTCTTTTCAATGAAAATAGTTAAACGAAAGACAGTTGTTATAAAAGTTGAATATTGCATTTCAGATAGTTTATAATAATCGGGTTTCGTTATCAAAAGATTTAAATATTGAATACCTTGCATATCTCTCTTTTCAATTATACCTCTCAATTTCTCTAAAACCGCGGTGGCTGTAGTAATTTTGCTATTTTAAATACAACAATATGTTAAATAATTGGAATTATTTAAATCAAATAACTTACCGAAAAACTTTCAAATCAAAAATTTGTTCATGTAATAAACGCGAAACTCTTATAAAAATATTATATAAACTAACTGCTTCAAGGGTAATTAAAAGTAAATTCTTATATCCATCACATTCATTACGATGTCTCTCTTCATCTTTCAACATACATTTCAGCGAACAATAAGTTTTATATCTACACTTTAAACAAGTGTAAATATGTTGTTTATAATGTAAACATAGTTCACAGTGAGTGAAAGGTGAATCAACACCTTGTACATCTGAATGCTCCACCAAAACAACAGATCCGGCGGGTATTGTGCAATTCGAAAAAACTCCAAAATTTTTACCAATAAGACCCTTTTGAAGTCTAAACAGAAATAAATTAGTTTAGATATAATATTATATCTTTTAAACATACGCCGAAGATGTATTCGTCATATCTTCACTGGTATTAAATCCTTTGAAAGGTATGTACATATCTACATCATCCGTAAATGTTGGTACAATGTCTTCAACGTTATCCAATTCGAATGCAAAATTTGATATATGTCTTATTATTCTTTCTAAAAATAATAGTAATTTAACACCATTGCTATATATATGTATATATATATATATATGTATGTTTAGTAGATGGCCACAACATATGATATTAAGTTTCCTTTTTTTTTTTTTTCTTTTCTTGCTATAGAGTTCGCTACCGAAAATATATAAAGGCTTATTTATTTTCCAAAATTAAACGAAAAAATTATAATGTATTAAAAAGTATAATCCACATCACATAATTAATTAATAATTTATTTTCTTAAGTTTGTATATATTGTTTAATTTTATATTTTAAATGGTATTTTTTACCAAATACTTTTCAATATGTTATAGCCACGAATGCACTTACCAAAGTTTGGTTTTTTTAAATTATTCTTTGGTATTATAGCTACATCATAGAAATTTTATTAATAAAAGCAATATTATATGTCGGAAACTAAACAAACATACCGATGTAATTGTTGAACATTGTTAAACGTTGTTTGGATTTTTGATACTGTCTATTTAAATAATAAGTTATAACTAAGTTTCCATTAACCTCACACAATTCTTCAGCATCATTGGTTTTCGAACCAATGTATAAAAACATTTCAAAATCCATTGAAGCCGCCTTAAAGGTAAAAAGTTGAGTATTGAATTTTATTGTCGAAACATGCACAAAAGTTTACAACATACCTCGAACCAACATTTGTGAAAGAAATAGTTTCCCCTCATCTTAATAGCATTAGGTAAAACCGGAGAATCATAGGGAGCACGTGTTATTATACCGTTTAATGTTCGCATTCCCTTATAAAAAAAAGGTTTACACTTTTTGTGAAAATCATTGAAATATAAAGTACCTCCGAAATTTTGCTGGAATCCTTACTATTTAATAATTGGTGTGCAGTCACGAAATCATCAGCAGCTTTTTTATACATGTACTCAAAGAATGTAGCGGCTTCCTGATCTAATATCTCTATAAATTTGTCGGTTTCCCTATATTGCAAAAAAATCCAGTATCGTATACATAAAATATATTTAACTATCATCATACTCCACATTGCATTTGTTCAAAGTCAACTCAAAAAGAGTTCCTTCATCCAACTTTCGATCCCAAGAGGTAGAAGGAGCAGATAACAGAATTTTCATTCGATGCATAAAAAACACTTTTGGTTTGCTAGAAAATTATTGCAAAATAAAATTTATAAATCCTCAAGCATTTTCGAAATGAAAGCTTAAAACCGGAACTGAAATAACGGCTTTTTATACATCAAGTGTTACCAACTTTTTTCAACATAAGCACAAAACGCAATGGAGCAGTGACAGTGGAGTATATTTTAAATTATTCTCTCATTTCATTTTTGATATAACCAACAATGGCACTGAACAATTTTTGTTTTTTATGAAAAACGCAACGCGTTGGCTAGGCTCTACTTTTAAGTTCGCAGTGCGTTTCAAAATATTAAACCTTTTTAAGCCAAAATAGAATGATTTTCAAATTTCAAAAAAAAAGTTGATCAAACATATAATTGAATTTTCATATTATTGAAAAATGCTATTTTCTATGAAAAAGGATTATAAAATATTATGAAAGAAGGACGTTGACACTTCATTGTGGGTCATAGCGCATTTTTTGCATAGCTGCTTTGTTTACTGCCACTGCTCAATTGCGGTTTAGGCCCAAGTATATCGTAAAGAATTGAAGCCTGATCGGTTGATCTTGGTCGATTGATTTTTCGATTTTCGACGATTTCGATTGTCGACTTAGAAGTAAATTTTTTCTTTGGAAATAATGATACATACCAACATAGCAAACGTATGCTTTAAATAATGTTATATTAATATAAAATTGGAAAAATTGTTAGTATACTGGCATTCTGCAAATTTTAAGTAATAGAACAAGTAAAACCAGAAAATAATTAATTTTTCAAGAAGAAAAACAAGTAAGAAAATATAATAAATCATGTGCTTCGTATCTGTTAAGTTTGTCATGTTGAAATTTGGCAACTTTAAACATCGTACGAGGCATGCTTTCATTGTATTCTCGATCATAAGTCTACCTGTATTCAAATTGAAAGGTCAAAGCCGGTAAGGCAACCGGAGTTTTGATTTTATTCAACCCTATAGTTCCAATTCTTAATAATTTTTGTAAATAAAATTAGAAATAAACAGTGACAGTTATATTGCCTTTAAAAGAAACGTTCCAAAAAGAATACAATCATTGTATAACACGTTTATTGATATAAATTAATGCTATTTATACATATTTTTTGCTTTTGGGTTACGAAAATTTAGGCATATTTATAAGTTTATCAAGTTTATATACGTGTATATTAATTCTGTGAAAGAATGAATCCCATCACTGAGACTTATTAAGCCTTCTCATGTGACTTTTATATATATATAATATATAAACAATTTGTTTTATCATTCTATCTTCCATAGATCAATGGTATTCCTTTTTTACATTAAGTCTTAAGTAAAGGTGAACGCGTGAATTTTAAATTGATTCACGAGAAACTACTTCAATCCAAGTAATGTGATGAATTATTGTACGCGATTCAACGACTCAATGATTTTTGTATTATGGAATGAACATTTTGGAAAGTGGGATTACATTGTTTTAGTTTTGCGGTAAATACATATTGCATAGTTCTGGAATCGGTGTTATTTATTTATATAAAGGTATGATTGATAGATTGATGATGCATGCATAATTCTGAATTGGAATGTTGAAATTCGAGAAATAAATTTATAGAGCCTCTCGCCTCTCTTAGATACTCCTTCTTTCATTATATCATATAGTAAAACTTTCCATTTCGTTTCTATTAGATCTGTCTACCCTCTATCTGATCAAATCTTGTCTTCTGATCGGAATCTTGAAAACTGGAAGATTGATAAACAGATTGATGATTTCGCTTATGCTCAAAATGAATTAAGAAATTAAAATTATTTTTTCCTGATAATACTAAAATTTTTCAAATTAAATATACATGGTAAAAAGATTAAAACGGATTTGTTCTTTGCGTATTATTTATTGTTTATACAAATTCAACTACTAAAACAATAATAAAAGAACAAGTTGAACAAATTTTAGTGTTGTTCAAAATATTCTGGTTTAAAAAAAATCTGATCCCAATGCTTACATGTTATTGCAGAGAAAAAGAAAATTTTGTAAATCGCAAAGTAGAGAAATCACAGTAGAAGAGGAAAAAGTTAAACATTTTGGACATTACCAATAATTCTGACCTGTTTAATATAAATTAATTGATTGACTACTATTTCCTCGTTTCCTCCATACATATTCTTTCTCTTCTGACTAGTCTTCCCTATCACCATAGAATTAATTGTATCTCCCTCTGACCTTACTTCTCTTTCAAAGACACTAAACAATAAATTTTTAGTACCTCATAATATCTCAAACTATATAATCAAAGAATGTAATGACCTCTCGAAATAATCGTTACCTCCCCGCTGCATGCAACTAGGTAAAAATATTTCCTTTACAAAGAAAACCACTAACTCAGATATTAATAATGTTCATTCGATTTCATATATATATATATATATATATATATATATATATATATACTTCATGGGGTCATATATATATATGTATCTATATTCAATTTTAAATAAAATGAGAATGGATTTGTACAATTACGTGTGATATAGTTTTGCAATTTCAATACCATGAATAAATATGTTTATAAGGTCAGAGCAGTTGAATGCTATTCATTTGCTTATATTTTTTACGAAATTTTTAGTTCCGGCTTTAAGACGTGCTAAAATATGAATTCTGGAATGCACCAAGTGAACTCTTTTAAAAATTACAACTTCAAAATCATATAAGAAGCAAGCTTTGCAGTCTTTAGTTTATTCAATTCCCTTCACTTGCTCAGTAAACTGTTTTTTTTTTTTGTTTTCAATCAAATGGAAGTGTTAAGAGTTATTTTAGTTTTTGTGGGCTTATTGTTAAATATAGACTATTTATCTTGTTTACAATATTCATTTATATGGTAAATACACAGTAATATTTTCAATGTTTTCTATGTATCAGTATCTTTCCAACTTTATCCAAATATTTACATATTAACATGTATATTTCCAACTCCAAATATTTACACATTAACATGTATATGTTGATATGAAATGTAATTTTTTTTTTTGTTTTTCAGTCCATACCACAAAAATAAGGACTCTTACGAATCTACGGAATCTTCTACGGCAGTATCGACTGCTTTTATAGATGTACAAACAATTTTAAAAACTTCACCGCGTGCTGTTATTTTAGAACATGAACAATTACCAAAAAGTGGCTTTTCTGATTCATCAATCAGCACATTATTGCAACACTATTTTGCATCTGCGTCGAATAGAATTGGAGGAGGGGGTGTTAAGTACAGCTCAGAAAGCTTTGCTAACTATAGAAATAATGCAAACTTTACTTGCGCCGTTGAACCATTAAGTTGTGAAACTGACCATATGAATTACTATTATAGAACATACGATGGTTCTTGCAATAATCTGAAATACTCAGGATATGGAATGGCTAAGTCTAGGTACGTATTGCTTATGGTCGTCTCTTTTATATGTACAAGTAACATTTAATTTATCTATATAAGGTACACTCGTTTGTTGCAACCTAAATATGGGGACAGAATATACACTCCATCGCTATCAGTTTTTGGGAGTCCTCTCCCCAACCCAAGACTTCTTTCACTAACACTTTATGGCGAAGATAGTTTTCCAGACAATCAACGAACCTTAGCAAATTTACAATGGGGCCAATTAGTAGCACATGACATGAGCAAACAAACTAGTCAAGGAGCTCCAGGTAAGTATTTATTGAATTTTCCTTTTAAATTAAGCAATATGAAATGTTAATATCTTAATAGAGGATTGTTGTGGGGATGTAAGTAATAAATTATGCTATCCGATTCCATTGCATCCACATGGACCGATAACTGTCGGCTCCAAGAAATCTTGTCTACATTTTGCCCGGAGTCTATCAGATCGAGATGCCTCGTGCCAAAAACTATATTCACCATATGCAGAAAAACTAACTCTTGTCACTGGATATCTAGATCTTTCTTCTTTGTATGGAAACTCCGTACAAGAGAATCAGAGAGTACGACAATTTCAACGAGGTCTGCTTAAGAGCAGTAGGCTTAATAGGAATGAATGGCTTCCGATTACGTCAAATGTCGACGGAGAATGTGGGGAAGACAATTATCAATGTTACTCAATCCCGGACAACCGCAATCAGTTCATCCCAACAATAGCCGTTCTGCACACCATCCTGCTCAGGGAACATAACCGGATTGCAATAACTCTGGCACAGCTGAACCCTCACTACTCTGACGAGCGTCTTTTTCAAGAAGCACGAAAGATAAACGTAGCCCAGTATCAAAAGATCACTTATTACGACTATCTCCCACTTATCCTGGGTCCTTCTTACGCGAATGCAAATGGTCTTGTGCACTTGCCGCAAAGGGGTTATGTTCATGACTACAACCAGAAAGTAAATGCAGCTCCGTATGCAGCTTTTTCGGCTGCTGCGTTTCGCTATTCACATAATCAAATCCCGGGATGGTTTTCGTAAGTTACCTTGTAGTATCTGATTTTATATTCGGTTTATTTTGCCTTTGTTTGTAAACAGATTGGTCTCTCCAAATCATTTCATCAATGAAACAATGCGATTGAGTGACTATTTTAATCGTCCTGAAAATGTTGACTTCTTATCAGATGGGGACAATTTCGATTCGTTGATACGCGGCTTAGTAACACAGTTTCAAAAACGTCCAGATAGTAATATCGACAAAGAGGTTTAATTGCAATAAAATTTTAATATTGTTTTATCGTTAACCTATTATACATGTATAGATCAAGCATTATTTCAACCGCAGAGCATACGAGCTATTTGGGGCTGATTTGAAGTCCATAGATATACAACGAGCACGTGATTTTGGAATTCCGTCGTACAACGATTTCCGTCAATATTGCGGATTCCCCCGCGCCGTTGATTGGTCAGGATTTGCTGACAAGATATCAGCACATGTATGTATAATAATTTAACGTAAAACGCATGAATTATGTCCACTATGTATACATTCAGAAAATCGAATTGATGAAGAAATTATATGCGACACCTGATGATGTAGACCTGAGTATTGGAGGATCATTGGAGTCACATGCACTCGAAGCAATAGTTGGACCAACATTCCAATGTATTATTGGTAGACAATTCCTGAAAACACGCACGGGAGACCGATTTTTCTTTGAATGCGAGGATGTTAACAGTGGACTAACTAGAGGTAACATGTCTTGAATATTTTGAACTCATCATTGAAGTAACTACAACTATTATTTTGAAATATTTCAGAACAATTAGCTGAAATAAGAAAAGCCTCTTTGTCTGGCTTGTTTTGCAATAATGCCAACAACTTACAATCTTTACAAATGAATTCCTTTATATTTCCGAACTTGAGGTAAGATTTGTTTGCATGTCATTTTGTTAGGTGATTTAATTATTTACCGTTTCAGAAATGAAATAAAAAGTTGCAACAATATTCCCCAAGTAGACCTTAGAAAGTGGAAAGATATTCGGCCGCGAAAATTATATTGAATAATTAATAAATATTAATAATAAATATATGTATCAATTATCCAACCATATTTATGTTTCGCATATTTTTCCATGTTATTACTTTCTATTGATTGGATTTCCTTGTCTTTGATATATAGCGGGATCCAGGGAGAAATCAAAATTTCCGAAAGTTTTCAATAAATTTATAATATAAAAATATACATATTTAAAAGCAATCAACTTTATTTAAATTCTAATTTGAAAGGAATTCATTAAAATCTAGAATTGGACGTGACAAAGTCAGTTAGTTTTCATTTAATAATAGTCTATTTTAGAATTATATCCACTATAAACCCAGGATCGTAAATTTTAAAGATATACTATCAACTCTGTAAAAGCAGAGCATGGCATAAAATCTGAAGCATTGCATACGGCTGTTCAGAAGAAATAAAATCAAGAATTTCGCAACATCTCTATACGGTGGTAAGAATCAATTACCGTGGGACTTATTGATATTATTTTTCTTTCAGTATTCTTATCGGTTGAATTCAACCAAGTCGTGCAATCCCGGAAAGAAAGCAGTCGGTTACTTACCATACAAACAAACTCACCATGGAAGCACTCCGATGTAGCCGGTGTTTACCACAATCCATCAGTTCACTAATATCCTTCCCTATTGCATTATTCATCACAACAATAACATTGTACTTGTCCACCAGGACTACCGGGGCCGCCCGGTTCTCCAGGTCATCAAGGAGACACTGGTTCTATAGAGTCACCCGGAAAACCTGGTGTACCAGGTAGACCTGGCCATTCTGGAGCGAATGGAGAGAAAGGTCGTCAAGGAGACCGAGGCAGGAGAGGTCCAACAGGTAAAACTGGCAGTTCTGGAATGCCTGGTTCGCCCGGGGTGCCAGCTCCACCAGGTTCATCATCATACCAGCTCATCATACCGACTTAACTACTTAACACTATAAAAACGAGATATTTATGTTAAATGTATAATTTGTATTCAAACGAAGTAGTTTAATAAAAAAAAAAAAATAAATAAAGTTGATTGCTTTTAGATATGTATATTTTTATGTTATAAGTTTATTGAAAACTTTCGGAAATTTTGATTGCTCCCTGGATCCCGCTATATATCAAAGACAAGGAAATCCAATCAATAGAAAGTAATAACATGGAAAAATATGCGAAACATAAATATGGTTGGATATTTGATACATGTATTTATTAATATTTCAAGAATTATATAATTTTCTAATATAATTTTCGCGGCCGAATATTTTTCCACTTTCTAAGGTCTACTTGGGGAATATTGTTGCAACTTTTTATTTCATTTCTGAAACGGTAAATAATTAAATCACCTAACAAAATGACATGCAAACAAATCCTACCTCAAGTTTGGAAATATAAAGGAATTCATTTGTAAAGATTGTTAGTTGTTGGCATTATTGCAAAACAAGCCAGACAAAGAGGCTTTTCTTATTTCAGCTAATTGTTCTGAAATATTTCAAAATAATAGATGTAGTTACTTCAATGATGAGTTCAAAATATTCAAGACATGTTACCTCTAGTTAGTCCACTGTTAAAATCCTCGCATTCAAAGAAAAATCGGTCTCCCGTGCGTGTTTTCAGGAATTGTCTACCAATAATACATTGGAATGTTGGTCCAATGCTCCAATGATCCTCCAATACTCAGGTCTACATCATCAGGTGTCGCATATAATTTCTTCATCAATTCGATTTTCTGAATGTATACATAGTGGACATAATTCGTGCGTTTTACGTTAATATTATTATACATACATGTGCTGATATCTTGTCAGCAAATCCTGACCAATTGACGGCAATTTTACATATATATAACTACGTCGAATCTGTTTCAAATATATAGTTATATGTATATATATTTGGTACAAATCATATAAATTTTAAAAATAAAGAAAACATAAACAATGGCGAAAATAACATTTGAAGTATTTATATTAGTTTACATAATTTAAATAGGATCGGAATGGGTTTCGTTCATCAGCGGAGTCCATCGTTTGTGGTGAATCTGTTTCTTCTTCGTATTCGATATCCGATTCCTCTTCGGCCTCCTCAACGTAATCCTCCTCTGCTTGTTCGGACGAGGAGTTGTGTTGAAGATTTTCCAAAGATTCATTTCCATCCGAAGTATGTACTTCAATACTATTACTGTGATCTTCGTCCTCGGCACTATGGTGTATCTTACGATTGTTGTTGTTATTCGGTCTAGTAGTAGGTCTCACGTGAATTATATCGATATTCACATGATTATGTAAATCATTGTCATTATTATTTGTGTTATTTATATCCCATCCTGGTGCCGAAGTAGCCGTGGGTGGTGGGTACCACACAACAGGTGGGGGTTGCCATCCTCCAGAGTGGTGATGACTATTACCGTTGTCACTGCCCTTATGGTGGTGATGATGGTGGTGATGTTCTTTTTTGGACGTGTGTGGTGCTGGTATAGGTATTATAATAGGTGGTGGTATTGGCAGTTGCTTGTTGTCATGATGGTGTCTATGGTCATTACTTTGTCCTGGAGGTCCAACGGGACCAGGTTGTCCTGGTGGACCTGGCATTCCACGATGCCCTTTGTCACCTTTGTGACCCTTGGGACCAGGTTCACCCCTATCTCCTTTCGACCCCCCCCGTCCAGGCTTTCCAGGAATACCTGGTGCTCCTGGTCGCCCTTCGTGCCCATAATCTCCCTTTTCACCTGGCGGGCCAGGAAGGCCAGGAGGCCCAGGCGGACCTGGCGGGCAATTACAAGAAGCATGTTGATGATATTGTGGAGGAGGGTAGTACTGCTGCGGGTATGGTTTGTATATTACTTGCGTTGTCGACGGTGAGGGCACAGCAATTAAGCGTCCAGTTCCATGGTTCTTATGTCCGATTTCTGCGGAATATACACCACATATACAACCTGAAAAATAAATCTGTAAGCTTCATTCACATATAGTTTTTATTATTCACCTACTAAGTATTCCCAGAATTGACAGTTTCATGTTTAAATTCGTTCTGAGCTGCGCTTTAAACATTGATGAGCTTTTATACACCATTTAAAGGCACATAAATATATAGAATATATAAACTTAAACATAATTTCACCTCTCTTTAGGAAGACAGTTAAGAAAGTGTTCCACATCACCAAATCGAGGTGATAACTTTGCAATAAATATGCAAATTTTAGAGATTTACATCTACAAATATTATTAACAGAAATGTTTATTTATCTTTTTAGTACAATGAACTGAATTAGAAGGAATTAGCTGCCATTGAATCCCATCAACATTGATTCCGTCAAAGTGACTAATAGTCGGGGTATTGTGAAGCATTTAGATTACGGAATTAGCATTACAATACAAATAACTATAAGAAAGACATGAATCATAAAACAGTGTGAATTCGTTAGTCTAGTATGTAGAATTTTAATTTGTAAATCTATCCAACTATACTGTTCTAACTTTCCACTCCCATCTTGATGTTTTATTTGAGCTACTTTTTTCCCCGTTTGCTAAAACTGAATTTAATAACAACCTATTATACAAAATTCGAAAGCTTTTTGCTATTCAGATAAAAATGAGTAGTCCCTGGTTTAATTCAATTGAAAAAACTATATTGTCAACATAAACATTTTATTATTCTCTACAAACCATACTGTAGTCATCCATATCAGTGCTTTTGTAGAAGGTTTTACAGGATTTTTCAGAGATATTTGTCTCGAAGAACTTGTCAATGATAATGGTCAGTCAACGGTCAGATAAAGAAAAGAATATTAGTGAATCGAATAAATGTTGAAGAACTTTTGCTAATATTTGTATCACTATATTTATAACAATCTTCTTTCATTACAACAAGTAATTTTGAATATTTGAATATTTCTTGAAAGAACCATTCTGAACTGAAACTACGGATTTTCCCATCTCATTTTTATTATATCAATTAACAATTACGATAAATTTATATATATACTAAATTAATTTTTCTAATTTTCGACAAATTAAAATGAAGAACGTTCTACTTTTTTCCCCTTTTTCAGTATATAAGAAAAAAATTCAGCTTTCAAGGAAACTAATTGTTTTTAATATTTATTTATTCATTAACAGTGTATAAAAATAGTATAACTCAAAGATAATATGAACCAGGAAAATTATTAAATAAGAAATACGATACCATCTGCAACCATTATTTGATTATCTTCAGTCATTCTAAGTACCGCTGCTTCAATTTCGCCATCAGTAAAAGGTTCCATATTGCTTTCGTTAATAGCAGATGAAATGCGAACCATTGATAGACTTTGTTCTCTAGCTTCACGAAACAATTTTTGTAAACTATTTTTGAAACACCTTAATCGATTTTCAGAAATTGACACATGTAAAGAAGATTCAAAAGTGTCAGACATATTTTTATCATGTAATTGACCTTCCGTTAACAATGCTGCGCCCTGTTTAGTTGTTAAAGAACGTCTTGTGTCTCGACGAGTTAAATCACCAACATCGGGTTGTGGTGCTTCTATTTCTTCATCTGAATCATATGTAACAGTCGATTCTTGAGTAGTTTCAGTTCGTATACGTTTATTTCTTCGCGTGGGAGAAATATATCCTGTCTCTACTTCATCTTCATCAGAAGACGCACCACCATCGCGACGACGCTTTTGGCCTTTTTCTTTTTCTAATACTTTTTTGAAATATGCGAATTGAACAAGTTCTATTGCAGCTTGAGCGTCATCCACAGACACAATTTTGGACATACGAGCACGTGCGTGTGCTGTTGATAAACGAATTAACGTCTCTAAGGTACGAGCAGTAACTGGCTGCGTACGAGCCACATCTGATTGAACACTCTCTTGTGAACGAAGTCGAGAATATTCGTTTGCGATAGCATCACATGCCTGTTCACTTAATTTAGGTTTCATGCACTTTGCAATATGAATATATTTTCTCATAAATTCAACTGACAAAATTTTGTCATGTCGTTTCCGAGATTTTCCATGAAGCAGTGCATCGTATTTTTCGTATACTTCAGTTTCTTTTTTCTAAAGAATTGTTTACTATTATTTACTATTATTTGTTTACTATTATTATTGCATAGTAGCAAATATAAAAAAGAAATATACCTCATCTGATGTTGTAGAGAAGGATAGAGAATCAGCGTAAGAACTGCCCATTGAGAGAGGTTCTCCATCAGATTCCTTGGGATTCCTGTACAAGCATTTGAATTTGATAACTTTTAAACCTTTAATGTCCACTTAACATACCTATAACGATGCATTCGGACAACATGATCAGAAATCATTTGATCGATATCATTGTCAATAACATCTAACATAACGAATAGCAGATCAAAACGGGATAACAAGGAATCTTGTAAACCAATATTTTCCATAGGTGTCTTATACTGATCGTACTGTAAGAAAAATAATATGGAAAATAAAATAAAAATTACCTGTTTACAAAAATTACATCATTTATGTTCTTTCACTGGGACCAAATTTTTCAATTTTTCTGTGGACAATTTTTCTTGTAGAAAACAACCAAATAAATGTTATTAAAATATAAACTAAGCTAATTGATGTCGACTCTGGGTTCGGCCTTTCTCACACATGAATATATAGGTAGAACTTTTTGATAATTAGGCTCTCAGCGCGAGGAATCCGAAATAAAATTATCTTAATCACTGAGATTTAAACCTAAGATATTTCAAATTTCTCGAAAACTTCAATGTTTTGGATCTCGGCGACATTCAATTATAAGCTATTTTTATGAATTTTCATAAAACTTTTTATTGTTTATATCTAACAAATTATTTTAAAAATATACTAACGAAAGATACTAAAGAAAGTTGATCTTTTAAACCCCATGTTCAATGCAACCCAGCTCAAATTTCAAATCGTTTTCTCTCTTACTTATTTTATATACACATGCTCGAAATATACACTATTGCCTGCTCACAGGCCCGACCTACTTGAAAGATCCGATTCAAATTCAAGAGAAACATTTTAAAATTATTACTCACCCTGCCATATACCGGATTTGCAGCAGCCAAAACGGAACAACGTGCATTTAATGAAGCATGAATTCCAGCTTTTGATATAGTAACTCGACCC
The DNA here is from genome assembly GCA_947389925.1 of Coelopa pilipes. Classification (NCBI taxonomy): domain Eukaryota; kingdom Metazoa; phylum Arthropoda; class Insecta; order Diptera; family Coelopidae; genus Coelopa; species Coelopa pilipes. The sequence continues at coordinate 26,961,948 of OX376697.1, forward strand.
TGTTCCATAACTTCGTGAATCGCAGTTCTATCAATATCGCTCATTTTATCAAATTCGTCAATGCACACAACACCGCGATCTGCTAATACCATTGCACCGGCTTCCAAACGACGTTCTCCTGTTTCTTGATCTGTTGTTACAGCAGCAGTCAAACCTACTCCACTAGAGCCTCTACCAGTTGTGGGAATAGCTCGAGGGGCTGTATTTAAAACATATCGTAATAGTTGGGACTTCGCTACGCTTGGATCCCCAATAAGAAGAATATTAATATCACCCCGAAGTCTGGTGCCATTAGGAAGATTCTTTTCAACTCCACCCAATAGCAAACAGAGAATTGCCTTTTTTACAAATTCATGACCGTGAATTGATGGTGCTAAACTCTTAGCAAGTAATTCGAATATGTCATTGTTTTTTGCAAGTTTCTTACAAAGTATTATATCCTCACGACTTATGTCAAGATTACTTTCTTTACTTAGAAGAGAAATATTATTGGCCAATAATACGGTTTTGAAGGTACCGGCTGTATATCCTCCATGCTTACCAGGCAAACAACGGTAATTACCTACAATTTGAACTCTGTCTCCAGGTTTACATTTATCCACCAGATCATCATCACAAATAATGTCAACCGATCGTGGTAGTTGGCCAGCAGGAGCCTTTTCTGGCATCTCTTGAATAGTAAGAGATTGGTGGTCTTTATAAACAGAGAGTCCGAACTCTGTTTCCAATAGATTACCGTCATCATCCTTAGTAGGATAAACAGCGTTAGAAGGGACGGCTTCAAAACTCGTGAGATCAGTGTACTTTCGCTCCATAACTTTCTTTGTTGCTGGGCAATAGTGTACACTTCTCACAACTTTCGGGTGTATTAGAGATACCTTTGTAACAATGCCTTCAACACAAACTAAATTCCCCAGATATCTAAAAGATAAATCGTGTATATGGGCTTGTTTATATATAATAATATTTGAAATTACATGGACGTGAGAGATCTTGGCGTAACATGCCTGTTTCCAAAGCATCCTTCAAATCCCACGAAAAAATCTTCGTGAGTTTTAGCATACGCAGGATCAACTGTAGAAATGTATTCCTTCAAAGCCCGACCAAATGCAAGCTGTTCATCAGAGGCATTGCTTAATAACCCCATTGCACGAGCCGGGTTCTTACGCTTTAGATCGTTTATGTTAATTATAAGACGCTTACTTTTTTCCGAAATCATATCTTTAACATGGGCTGCATATATTCCTTGATCTTCTTCGTCGTCAAGGAAATCTGCGTACTCTCTTTGAATATCTTTAATATATTGTTCTGCATCAGCCATTTTAAATTTTAAATTATTCTTCAACTTGTTAAACAACTCCGAAACTCCAACCGTTGAATAAATTGTACTTCGGTAATCAGAATAAATATAATTGTGGTTACATTCTCTATGTGATGTTGCTATCGGTTTGGCGGGATAAGAAAAATGTGAAGCTGGATGTGTTTAGTTTAGGAAAATATTCAATACAGCGGCTGCTATAGAATACAGCGTAGTATAATGCGAAGTTCAGTGAGTGGCACGCTACAGTAAATAATACGTTCACTACCTGAAATCGTTGCAGGAAAAAGTAGGTAAAATTGTTTAATCTTTGCACCTAGTACATCGATATTACCACATTTAATTCTTAGAAATATTTTACGTTTCCTAATTTTATTTCCACGCATCAAGTCAGGTAACAAATTATAGAAACTTCGCACCTCAATTCAATATATAAATACAAAAATTTAATTCTTCTTCTCAGTTGAAAGATGGGCTTCTTAAAGAAATCTACGAGGGCAGATTTTATAATTGTTTTTACAATTATACTCTATACATCCATAGACTTTGTTAATGGTGCAGCAATTATAAAAGACCCAGGAAATACATCAGTTAAAAAAAATTCCTATGATTTTCGAACATTAATAGCTGAAATTAACAAATCTAAAAGTCTCGATATTTTCAAAAGCTCAACTGATTTCGTTAAGATTTTCAAGTATTATTTATCACATAGAAATCATTTTTCGATTAAAAAATATTTATCATATTCCCCACTTAACACCATACTGTGCAGTGACATAAAATCACGACAGAAAGGCGTCGCTTCTTCTGAATTTAATGAAGAAGGTAACACGATCTCTGATTTGTCGCAAATATTTGATAAAACCGTTAAAAAACCTTTGTATATTACGAACGAAATAGAAACAGTTAATTTAGAAGACACAACAACTCAACACGACATAACGAAAATAAGTAATGTTGCAGTTACCACTGCAAAATTAACCGATCGAAATATAAAATATAACACATTTGAACAAAAAATTAGAACAACTCCAAGAAAATTCGATAATCATAAAGAAGCAACTACGAAATACGAAACTGAAAATTTGGGACAATTCGAAGACATATTAGCACAACCAACTGAAAGAAGTTTTATTTATACAACAATAACATATTTTAATACTAGACAGGTTACAGAAGATATAGGTACAGAAGAGGATATCTATATTTTTGAAGGCACCACTTTTAATGACCCAACTAACAAGTTGGAGTACACATCTTTAACGCCTCTTTGGCGTCATAAAGAAGAAATTCCTAAAAAACATGTAACAACGGCTATTTCCACAATATATAAAGCAGAACCAATCGTTATTACAGATTCTAATTTTAATTCTGATGTTAAAGGAAATTATAATATTTCCAGTGGATATGCGCCTAATTTTTCATCGTCGACTGAAATTTCGGTGTATCCGAAATTAAATATGACAACTACAGAAAATAATAGTTTTGTTGACATTAGTACCATAGTGACCATAAATGATTCACCGCAAATAATTGATATGGAAAAGAAATCAAAACAATTCACATATGCAACGGATGTGATGCCTTCATTAGAAGATTTTAAATAATATCAATCCATATTAAATTAATATTAAATTATATTAGAATTATATTTCAAGAATTGTTCGTGTCGTGTCAATATAAGTGGAAAACAATTTGAGCCTGTGTTAAACTACTCTACCCATGTGTTTGCATAATTAAGCTATACTAAAAATAAATTCTCGTCATGTATTCAGCCTTTATGAATTTATTCTCTAAATAAATGTTTTTGCTCTTAAAATCACCCTGTGTATTAATTCGTGTAGTGTACAATTATCGTTGATTATTTATTAACATTCTGAAGTTAAAATGTCTAAAAAAAAACAGTGTTTCCAGGGAAAAGACTCTTTCTGCCGAATGAATTTCTTGTTGCAGGCTTCAATGTTAATGGCTAAACAAAATCAAACACTCTCCGCCTATTATGGAAACCTATGCAAAAATATTGGAAAAAAAGCAGTACTGAGGATGTATGTTGCGGAGAGTTAATAGATATGTTTTTAAAATACATATTTTATCAATTAGGGATCCAGAATTAAAAAGAAAGTTTTGCAAGAAGTGTTCTCTTGCTTTGGAACCAGGGATAACCGCAGAACTATCAGTGACGAAAAAACCCAATAACATCAATATGAAGGGTAATTATGATGAAGGAACGTACTTGCAGGTCAACTGCTTAAAATGTTGCAGCACCCGAAAATTTAAAATTAATTCCGATTATAAATTTTGGTTAGAAAATCCACAATCAGTAGTCGATGTTATTAAATTTCCAATAGATTCAGTAAGTAATAATCTCTGTAAAATGTAGCTCATATACAGATGTATGTTTTTTTATTTTTAATATTTGTTTTATTTGCAAACTATCTTAAAAAGATATTTAACAAATTTGATCATTTAATTTTAGGATAGGTGCAATTATATATAGTGCATTTATATATTCAGTATATACATATTTAATATATGTTACAAGAATTGTTAATATTAATATTACTATATTATATTACTATATTAATAAAAATTTTCAAAAATTGGTATCACTTTTTTTTAAAGAAAATGATATTTTTACAGTCTATTCGTTTCATTACTATGTCGACTCAGCCTAGAAGGATACCTCTCACTCAACATTAATATTTCATTTGTATATTCTATAATTTATTGTACATAAAACTATTCCTAATTATTTTATTTAGCCTTCAAAAATAAAATATATACAGTTAAAAAAATTACTAATTCTATATGAGGTACTATATAGTACAAAGGAAATATAAGATTTTTAGTTAGTTATTTTCATTTTACGTATATAAGTGGATTATATACAAATTTTGTATTTATATGAAAATTCAATACTGACTAATATGAAATAGCTTGAGAAGAACTCTTTCTGAGTCGGAGGTGCATGCACATTATTTTGCTTTTCTTCAATTATTTTATCAATATCTCTCTACATTTATTAATAAATTTGTAAAGATATATATGTACAAATACATATCAGTTTGTTATTTGAATATTATTTTCTAATGTTGAATCTGGGAAGATAGCAACGTTCCATCAGAGTTTCTCGAGTATATTTTAATTTGTAAGAAACTATAATTCAAATGTACGATTGGACAAGGAAATTTTGCTTTATTATTACATTAAAGTAACATGTATAGAAAATTAGGAAATCTTTAGATTCGGATTTCAATAGTAAAGTAATTAAAACATTTTGTATTGCTTTCAACTCAAAAATGAGAATTCTATATTTGATGATGATGATGATGTTATGATCAAACGATATATTGACGAGAATATAAATGTGTTTCCTATGAAGATATGTGAAATGGAAATGCATTTTTCTTAATCAGACAGGAGAGTTCTGCTTTCCATGATTTTTCCAATTAATGGTCTCAAATCTAGACGAACATGAGTTAGTTGAAAATGAATTTTCTTTGCAGTAATACAAATCTCACCTTCGTTTCCTTTTATCTTTGTTATCATTGACCATTTCATATACTATTCTTTTTTTTTTCAGCTGAAGGCTGAAATAATAAAACATAAATAAAGCAAACTCTATCCATATTCTTAACATTTAGTTCTTGAATAAGATTCTTAATTAAATTTAGCCTACGATTTATTCTGATTAGATATAATATTTGTTTCTACATTGATATAATTAAAGCGTATTGTTTTATATTACCACACATTTAAAACATTTGCTGGTCAAGCTGATGTCATCTTCTTCAGTGAAAAGCGTTGTAATGTTTTTTTTTTGTTGGCATGGCGAAACTTGCGAAAGGTTTTTACGGTGCACCGATCACAGAGTTCTAATTATTCCAAAAAATTATAAAATATTCAAATAGAGATTGTAAGAGCGAAGAAATACTCGCATTGCGAATCTAACTGGTTTAATTTTAAGAACTACTTATGGAATAATATGGACCGATAAATAAAAGGCAACACTATATACTACATGTGATTTTGTATTGTTTACTGTCGAAATGAGTGTAGGAAGTATAAAAATCAAGGAACAGTTTGATTACTGGACTCATTTGAATACATTTGCGTGAGTTGACAACCATTAGAGAAAGTGTTCTAACCTCAAAGCCAGTGTATTTTTACGCCTTTTTTATTTTACTAACTGAAAAATTTTTGATTATTTTTCAATTTGATCTCAATTCTCTCAAAAACTGAAATCTCATTTTCATCACACCATGAGTTCAGCGTCCGGGGCGGTCCGCCGACGCTACCGTGTATTTCTGATATTGCAAATATAATTGGAAACCCCACACTTGATGGACTAGCACATGTTCTCCAAAAACCCAATACCGGTTCATTACCGAAACAAAAAATACTTCCCGATGAAGTTCAAGCGGACAAGAAATTCGTAAATGAGGAGAACTAGCAGAATAATAACCATGAAATGTAATAACCATGAAGCCACAACTACAAATTTTGCTCAATACGAATACGATAGCTCACACAGTGGGCCATTTATAGTTTATGTAGATGCCTTATCCCAAGGTGATAATAGAGCCCATCAATGCTTCCTATCTCGCAAATACTAAAAGACTTGAATATTAAACATATATGTAATATCGCCCAAATTGGTTATGGAGATACAAACGGTCTTTCAATAATTTTAAAGATGCGAATGACATTACAAAAACAACGATTTACTTCTAAAAGGTTTTGAGGCAAAAAATATTTGCCACATGGTGTACAAAATGGGTATCATATTTAACATAGATACAAACATTTCTACCAATGATCTCATAAATGGAATCGAATCATCAACTCCTAGATAATCCAAAATTCCCACATCAAGAGTCAAAATTATCTTCAAAGGCCAACAGCTTCCACAAGAAATTTCCTACTAAAACTAAATAAATACTTCATATCTATTTCTCAATGTTATGGCTGTTTTCGTTATAACAATTTTGCTCAACATTGCAAGCAACTAGAAAACAATTGTCCCAAGTGCATAGAGACAATGAAAGCTGTAAAATAATCTCCTGCGTAAACTGCACAGGACAAAAAACTGCTTTTAAAAAAGTCACCTTCGAAAATTTATTCATCTCAGAAGCACGTGTTTTTTTCAACCGGTTCCAAGTATTAGAAAATAATAATTTCGGTACTAATTTCCCTCCTCTTAAATCTAAAAACTGATCACAACATAATACCAGGAACAACTCCCAAGCCTCAGCCAACTTTGTCCATTCTATTCTCCCATATTCCAAGGCAGTAAAATTTAATACCAATAGAGAATGAGAAATCGAAAAAGCAAATTCAACAATGCAACAATGGCATAACGTAATCAATGACCATAATACTCATTTCTCAAGAAAAATTAAACCTAATTCTCTGCGCAGTTCAGACCTACATTTTTTTTTTTTAATATTCTTTTATTTGCAATCTATTTAAATAATAATATGCAAATTTGATTACATAAATTTAACAGAGTTATTTTGAACTTCATTAAGTTCAAAAATACAATGAACATATTTGAATGAACATTAACAACAACATAAATATAAAATAATAACAAACTTAAAATAGCTATATGTACATACTTATTATCTATATGGTAAATCTAGTGTATGATATCTTTTAAGTATTTTAATTTCATTAGTATCATCAAGAAGTCTTACAGCTAGAGTATTGGTGTGATTACTAAGTTTAATAAGGTATCTTGCGCTGAAGTTATTTATTTCTTTTTTAACAAAAGAGACAATGAGATCTTTATGGATTTGAATGTTTGTGACAAACCAAGGTGCATTAGTAATTTGCCTTAATATTTTAGATTGAAAACGTTGTAAAATTTCAATATTTGAATTACTTGCTGTACCCCATAATTGAATTCCATATGTACATACAGGTTTCAGTATGGTTTTATAGAGCTGTAATTTATTGTTAAGACTTAATTCAGATTTTGGATTAAGTAACCAGTACATTCTTTTGGATTTTAAATTAAGCTGGAGACGTTTAGCTTTAATATGATTTTTCCACGTTAGCCTCATATCGATATGCAGTCCTAGATATTTAATGCTGTCACAATTAGGAATTTCAGAGTTATTTAGAAAAACTGCAGGGCAGTTTCCTTTTTTTAAAGCGAAAGTTACATGAGCCGATTTTGAAGTATTTATTTTAATATTCCACGTTGTTAACCATAACTGAATTTTGTTGAGTGCAGATTGAACTAGATTTGAAGCCACAGTTGCAGATTCATTTGAAGCAAGTACAGCAGTGTCATCAGCATATGTAGCCGTAGTTACCAAATCTGTTATAGGCATGTCTGAAGTAAAGATCGTAAACAGAACCTAAGACACTGCCTTGTGGCACACCTGCTCTTATTTGCTTAATATCAGATGTTTCATCATTGATTTTAACATATAAACAACGATTTTCTAAGTACGATTTTATTACTAAGTAAACTGGAGCAGGAAGGACTTTTTTTAGCTTAAATAATAGAATATGCCAGACTCGATCAAAAGCTTGCTGAACATCCAAAAACACACCAGAGCAATATTTTTTGGTTTCCAGAGAATCAATAATGACATTTACGATACGATGGCATTGTTCAGGTGTGCCGTGATTACTTCGAAATCCAAATTGATATTCAGGTATAATATGCTGTTTTTCAAGAATAGGTAACATTCTTCTTAAAAATATTCTTTCAAATACTTTCGATAATGTTACTAATAAACTTATCGGTCTATAGGACGAGACAACGTTCTCTGGTTTGTTAGGCTTGAGAATCATAATTATTTCAGCACACTTCCACTGACTTGGAAATTGACAAAGTCTTAATATAGTAACAGAATACCTTTATTAGGTAAATATTTAAGTACTTTGGCATCCAACTTGTCAAATCCAGGAGTTTTGGTGTTATTCAACATCTTTATTTCAGAACGAACTTCATTAGGGGAAATATGTTTCAATGGCAAATCCATTTACAGGGAATGTCTAAAAAGTTCACAATATCGGTGGTAGTGTTATTTATATCAAATGGTTGAAAACTTTGTTCTAAGTGTTCAGCAAAAGCCTTAACTTTAGACAAGCTTGAACTGCACCAAGTTCCGCTGGCGTCTTTTATTGGAACGTTACGTTTTCTAGGACGTTTTAAATATTTAGTAGCTCTCCAAAGTTTGTACTCATCATTATTGCAACAGTTCAGATTTTTCAAATAATTTCCTAGAGAATCATTTTTAATTTCATGAAGTCGTCGTTTCAGTTGATTTGATGCAAAATTAAGGTTACTTTTATCTCTTTTTTTTCTGTTTATTTTCCAAATTCTTCTTAATCGCCTCTTATTTCTGATTAATTCTCTTATTTCACTAGATATGATAACAGTGTTATTATTTTGAATAGGTTTATTGATTGGTGTTGATAAAAAGGCTGCTTCATGAATTAAACTCGTGAAGTTTTCAACTGCATTGTCAAGTTCGCTACCACACTTTAACGCTATATTAAGATTAATGTTTTTATCTATCCAGTATTGAAAGGATTTAATATCAGTTTTTGAGGAAAAGAGTTTGTTGGAATTACAGTTTAAAGTGTTCAACGTCGTATTAAAATTCATGATGATGGCTGAATGGTCTGAACTTAAATCATCATTATCTATGATATCTAGGTTCGCGATCCCATGGTAAACAAAGAAGTCAAGCAAATCAGGTATTTTTCTAGGGTCACTGGGCCAGTATGTGGGCCTACCAGTCGATAATGTAGAGTAATGGTTGTTTGATATGCATTTGAATAGTTATTTTCCCTTAGAATTAGCTAGTCTTGAACCCCACCAAGGATGTTTTGAGTTATAATCTCCACCAACTATAAATTTAGCATCAAGATTTTTAAAGAATGCTTCATATTGTGAACAGCTTATGTTATATCTTGGAGGGCAATAAATAGCAACAATTGAAATATCGAAATTGTTACACTTGATTTTAACTCCCGCAGCTGGAAGATAAGTTTTACAAACATCGTCTATGACTTCAAATTTTAAAGTAGATTTTATTATTATAGCTGCACCAGCATGCGCTTTATCATCTGGGTGATTAGCAGAAATAACATCAAAGCCTCTGATTTTTAAATGAGATCGAGAGGTAAAATGAGATTCAGATATCAATAATATGTCAATAAAATGTAAATGCAAGAACATTTCTATTTCTTGGGCATGACGGGTCAGACCTAGATAAAACAATTAATCTCATTAACCTAACAATAACAAAATTCCTTTCGAGCAAAAATTCCATTCATATTGAAAATTACATCAAAGAACAATTTATTCATCTCAAAGATAACTTAAACAATTGGAACGCATCTAAAGACACTACGGCATATTTAATTCTGACACATCATCTAATATTCAAAGATTGGCCAAAAAAGGAAATAAGGAACTTATTGCATTATTCCTTCTATACAACAATATCGAAATAGCTATCTTAAACGAAATTTAGCTAGTTAACAATGCCTGTTCTAGTCTAGAACGTTTTAACTTTGTCAGCAAAGAAAGAATGGATGGATACGGAGGAGTCGGTATATATCTCAAGATAAATCAGATTCAAAATCCTCAACATCAATTCTAACGCAGAGTTTGCTATCCAATCTCTGAACCTAAAAATAAAGCTTATGGTCGTTTGCACCTACTTTGCTCCTAATGTCGATACCACTATCTTCAACCAAGAAACCGAAAATATTTTTTCGTTTCTCATAAATAACTCCAAAGGCTCTTGGCTTGAACATGTATCCAACGAATATAATTTTGTCTGTCTCAATGATGGCTCTCCAATTTTCAATCAACGATAGCTTTAACTCCGTTCTCAATCTGACGTTTATTGGTAGTCCTATTCCTAACTGCTCTCTAACTCGAAAATTAAATTAAAAGCAACCATTTTCCAATTATATTACCACTTTCAAACCAATTTGTCACAAAACAACATCGAAAAGAAAACATACTTTCTGAACTAATTTTCGACATTCAAAATAACACTTTTGGCACATCTATTGGGGAATTCACATCGGCATTTCAAGAATTATCACAAAAAAAAATACAATAGAAATTAAAGAAAACAACAAATTTACTCCTAAAGCAGCTTTTCCGTCTCAGGAATGCCCTTCGATAAAATATTTCAATTACAATAACTCCTAGGCAAAATCTCAAATCCCACATCCATAAAATAAATGTGGAATCTGGTTAAAAATGTGAAAAAGTATGAATGCATCAAGTCAGTCAACAACTCATGGGATGAACAACAAAAACACGGCTTTCTATCACATATAACAAATATTAATGTTATTTGTCAACATCTACCATTACGATCTTTAAAGATGACAAATTTATTTAATTTCTATCCAGCCGTAATCCTCTATCGTCAAAAGGACAACTCCTACTCCATGAGTAAAGCCTTAAAGGACGATGACAAAAAAAACCTTTTCAATTCTCTGAAGCAAATCTGACATCAAGGTCTCATACCTGAAGAATGGAGGAAAATAAAAATAGTACCGATTCCTAAACGCAACAAAGACTTAGATAACATTGTTAACTATAGACCAATTAGTTTAATCTCTCTTATGCTAAAAACCATCGAAGGACTGATGAAACTACATATTGATGATCACTTTGAATCATTCAATCTTTTGCCTTACCGCTCCTATGCCTTTCGTCGTAACCACTCTACAACACAGTGCATTACCGATCTGATAAATAAAATTGCCACTTAAAAAAAACAAAACTTCAAAGTCACTGCAGTCTGTGTTGATTTATGCCACATATTCTAAGAATCATCATGGCAGACCTTCAATTCAACCGACATATAACAAACTGGGTTCTTTCCTTCCTTTTAAATAGGACTTTATGCTTTAAGAACGCATCAATCAACACCAGCATAGGTCTGGCTCAAGGTAACAGCTTAGTTCACTTATTTTCAACATTTACTAATTTACACTATAGCTGATGATAACTGCTCTCTTTTTCAATATGCGGACGTTTTCTTTATAATTTGCTTCGACAAATCTTTAGAAAATTCCAAAGGTCATCTTATTTTCAAATTAAATAAACTTTCGAATAACTGCAAAAATTTAAATCTCAATACAGAAAAATCTAGCGTCATCCACTTCAACAAAAGAAAAATTACTCTCAACATCCAAATTAATAACCAATCCCTACAAAACGTAGAAGTAATCAAATACCTTGGGAGAATCATATCATCCAATCATTAAATATAACCTTCAATCGAAACTCATTCAATTTCATAACCGTTACTCAAATATTTAAACAGAAGATTGCCGATTTAAAAAAACGTAAATTCTTCGCTGCCGATGGTTATGTACAAAATAATTTTTCCAGTTTCGCTTTCATCCAACTGAACAGCAACATTATCAAAAGTGTCTACACCAATAAAATACTGTCGTCCATGTCGGCAGAACTACTCGTAATAGAAAAAACTATTGACTTTGCCTCGGAATCTAATATTAAGAATCTAGCCATCCTCACAGATAGTTTCAGCGGTTTACAACTACTCAAACAAAATACTTCCAACAACCATTTTGCAAGAAATATTCTCAAAAAAATCCAGGACGTCTGCGTCGAGGCAGTTGAATTTCACTATATACCGACACATAAAAACCTCACTCCAAATGAACAGATGAAGCAGCAAAAAATGCGGCCTCTGAAAGATGCAATTAAATTTATAAAAATTCGATTTTCTCCAAAAGGTAAATTTTATGGCTCCATTTTTCCAAACATCAATCGTCGTTCTTGGTTCAACAGCAAAAACCTTCAACTCGCACGAACTGAAATCAAGTTAATCAACCGACTTCTTAGTGGTCATTCCTTTTGTAAAGCAACACTGGCTAGAATGTCAAGAACTCCAAATAACCCATGTACTAACTGCAACGCTCAAGAAACCAACTCTCATCTAATTTTGAAATGCCACAACTTTGACAACATTCGACAAAAATATTCTATTCTTTTACGCTAAACAATCTAAATGATTTCTTCAAGCACGAGCCCATCTCATCTTACACATTCATCACATCACTCGTCAAAGAATCAAACTTATCCATATAAATCTAAAGCAATAATTTCTTAATTTCAAATCTTGACTTTATATTATAATTTTCAAGATTAATTGGTGATGGCGTTTTAATACACTCGCCAAATAAATCTCTAAACCTTATTTACACTTCTTAAGCTGATGGAGTAACAAAAAAAGCCTCAAGGATGCCACAGCGAAGAAAATATAAATATATAATTAAATATTGAAGGCGTATTGTTTAAAACGTTTGCTAGATCAGGTTGAAGTCATCTTCATCAGAGAAAAGCGTTGTAATGATTTTGTTTTGTTGTCATGCTCAAACTTGTCCAAATGCCTACTCGCGTTGCCAATCCAATTGTTTATTTTTTCAGAACAACATATGCAATAATAAGGGCCTTAATTAAAAGGCAACACTGTGTACTCCATGTGATTTTGTATTGTTTACTGTCGAAATGAGCTTAGCAAGTATAAAAGTCAAGGAAGTCACTGGGAAGAAAAATATACTTCCTAAATTGAAAACAATATTGGCGAATCCTATCCAAAGAAAGCCGTAAGTTCGATAGTAAAATTTTATAAATGAAACTTACCATTTTTTCTAGTTTTTCGTTAAATGATTTAGAACTACAAAGTTTTGGACAGTTGTTGAAAGATTCAATTGCAGAGAGTGACAGCGAGGCTCAAAAATTTGTAATTGATAAAAATATATGTATTGGTTTGGAGAGTGTGCTTCGTGCCATTAATAAGAGTCAAGTCTCAATCGTTTTTCTTTCACAAGGTATGAAACCACAGTATGTCGTGAACTTAATTTCAAGAAATACTGAAATTAAAAATCCGGGCACCCAAATTTACATAGTGCCACAGTTAGAGCAATTTACGAAAGAAATTTTTGGAATTCCGTCGTTGGTGTTTTCGTTACCAACTACAATAGAAAATGTTGGTATTGGATTAGCAGAATGGCTATCTCAGCGAAAGACAATATTTAGTGAGAAACATAAGCCAAGAGTAAATTTAAAGCAAACTGTAGAAAAACGTCGACGGAAAGAAATGTTCATTAAAGGCTTAAAGAAAAGTGAAACAAATTGTAATGATAATCCCACGAGTACATGGTCTAGGGATTATCTTTCATTTTCCAAGAGTAGTAAAGCTCTTACAGTAAATGCTATAAATTTAGATGAAGACACGAGCAATCTTCTTAATGTTTTAAAAAAAGTAACCAACAATGTTCAAACAAACAAAAATATTAACGATAACAATAAAGAATATACTGGAATAATTCAAGATTTAAAAGAAGGCAACGGAAATAAAGAGTTCATTACCGGTGCGTTAGATATTGATGATTTTTTGCCGAATTATCAGCCGTTGCAAGTTCATAAGATTTGTCCAAATCCTAACAAAAAAAAAAAAAGATAATAAATAAATAAATAAATAAATAATAACAACAATAAATAAATAAAATATGTCAAAAAAATCTAAACAAAATATATATTTTCTTGGAATAAAACATGTATCGTGATCATTTCAATTAATGGTGTAATATACAGTTTACAGTAAGTAAAAATATTAGGAGGAATTCGAAAAACGTTTGAGTGATATTGTTTCAATCGCTGAATAAAATTAATAAATCTATTCTGCGCACCACATACGATTCACTCTCAAAAAATTTAAAGCATTAAAATAAAAAAACTTCGTTAGATTCGAAGTGGGTGATTAATCAATCTCATTGTGATAAAAAGCATCGTACTTTATAATCAGTGAGTAACAGAACCGTTATTTGGAATCTGTCGGCGATCCCGATCATGTCTGGGAGAAGCTCCTTCCAATGAACTCTGGATTTAAACAATATAATTTCAGTTCTTCGAAAATTCCAGATCTTCGAAGATTACAATTTCTAGGGATATAAAGCAATACAATTTAATATCGCACAAGATTCCAAATTTCGATGCTGAGATTTGAACCACCTCAGGATTTCTCGGAATATATTATGAAGTAAATTTACCTCGTATAAACGTAAACCGTTATTCAACATAAACGTACATATTCCCAGACGATACTCTTTACATAGGGAAAATATACCATTATATATAGTGTCATATGTGGAGCCGTTTTTGGTTGATATGTGGAGTAACCGTGAACTCCACCAAAATTTGTATAAAATTCATTTGAAAGGATTCCAACATACACAGTCTACGAAAATTGGGATATGTATGTATAAGTCTCTTACGAGATGATTTGAAAGGGCGAGATCTTGGTACCATAATTAATAGCTAATCAAGAATTAAGAATATAGGTATATATGAATGTGATATATAACTCGTGAAAGTGACTAAAATAAAGTAAGGTATTGAAACAATTTTTAAAAAATAATGAAGACGAGTAAACAATTATTTTTTTAAACATTTTATTAACACATCATAACACATAATGATTTAGATTGATTTTAATATTCTATTGACATTTCTCATAATATTTATATTGATTTCGGGGTATTTCTAAAGACAAATAGGATCAAATCTCAAGCCAATTATATCGCATTTTTGAAGATAGGTATTTGGTTGCCAAGATTAAAGTTCCCACATTTGAAATGTACGTTTTAAATGTCTTAATTTTACAATATACACCTAATTGTTAACTGTACTAAAAAAAATGTTTATAATATAAGACTCTTCTATCAATGCTATATAAATAAAATAGTAATGAATATAATCCCAGAGTAGATTATTACGTACGTTTTTTAAACTATTATTGACTAATTTATTGAATAATCTATATTAATAGCTAATTTTAAAACATTTTTACGAATATCATCCAAATTCTTTTTGAAATAAGAAGAAATGCATTTAATGTATAGAAACCTCAGATGATTTGAAAGCATTAGAACCAGAATAGTTTTCAATTAACAGAGATTTATATTTTCTTAGATTTACACTAAACCCGTTTTCGCGTCCATCCACAGAAAGGATTACTACTCTTGAGATCACTAAGTGT
The DNA here is from genome assembly GCA_947389925.1 of Coelopa pilipes. Lineage (NCBI taxonomy): Eukaryota > Metazoa > Arthropoda > Insecta > Diptera > Coelopidae > Coelopa > Coelopa pilipes. Next base: position 26,977,335 of record OX376697.1, read on the forward strand.
GTAGGATTATTTTGACTGAAATCCTTGATAACATCAATCTCGTCACCAACATTTAGCTAAATAATGATAATGAGAGCATTACGAAAAATGTTTAATAATAATCGAACCTGTACACTTTTCTTTGGTAGTTTCTTGCCATTAACACGAATTTTGCTCTCATAAAATATTACTTCAATCTTGCTGAAATTTTATAAGAAAAATGTAAATGGAACGTATTTCATATAAACAAAAAATACTTTCTAGCCATTCCCAATCCAGCACGAAGTAACAGATCTGCACGCAAAGAATTCACACTTGTTTTAACTACTCTTGAATCACGTTCATCTAAAAATTCTGGTTCAGTATCTACATCGATGTCTCCCTGTTGATGTTAAAGTTTTCCATAATGTCGTATAAATAGGTTGCGGATGCATTACCTGGTTCTTTGATGCAATTTTTTTGTATTTATCTAATGCAGAACCTACATATAGATTTCGATGAAGCATTTCATTGCAATTTTTAATATTTGTCAACTTCATACAGTGAACAAAGGCCCTATTGAAATAACTTAAAATATGTTTATTTCTAAGGTTTATTACATGTGCACTTAGTCGTTTTAGGTTCAACATTTCTCAATATGGTAATAAAACAGGATTCGGTAATAATTTATCCCACTACATTAAAGATTACCAGATATCTGACTAGAAATACCACTTCAATGTGGTAGTGAAAATGCTTTGGCGATGTGTGGAAACTATGAAATATATGTCAGTTTTTTTAACTAACATTTCATGTCTTTCCACCGTCGAGCATTTCACGCTTTTCTTTCGGAATTTTTAAAAATAATCTATTTTTTAGAAATCTTAATACTTCACGTCTTATGATAATAAATAATATGAACAATTTTCAAAATCAAATTACTATTTTTTTTTCCTAGGAACGTCGTTTTGCATAAGAAAAATATTGCGACAGCTGATTTATAGGGATACCACTAACTACAAAACAGCAAATAATTAAATTTACTACGTGTAAGCGAGCCATAAATTTCAATATGCATATAATAAAAAATGGTTTATATATTCTTAAGCTTTCCTGCACACTTCTATCGATGCAATAATTAATTTTGCAAATATGATATCCAAATACTCGTTGTTTCCAAGGAAGATATGGCAACGCACTCATTATCCGGTTTAATAGATAAACTCACGTACACAATCTGTGTGATCAAAGAACATATAAAAATAACGAGCGTGAAGTTAGCACGAGTATTTTCAGCAGCGATTTTAGTTCTCAGAAAAAGCAGGGTAAATCAGAAAAAATTACTATAAATTTGTTATTCACAATATTTGATAATTGTAGAATTGGAACAATACTTTTTTAAAAATATAAAACAAGTCTTTTCATCTATCATATGACCACACTGTGTTCCGGACATGCCTATTAGGATATACAAAATATGCAAAATAAATTACAAGTTTTGTATTGGTATTCATTCTAATATTATTAAAAAGGTTACCATTTAATACATAATACATTTATTAGTTTGAACAGAACTTGGTTGAGGGTTTATCAATAACTGTAAATATCAAATGAACATTATATTGATAGACGGGATCTACCATACTCTACATTTTTCAGCTAAGGGATTCATTTTAGAGCCTTCAGTACATTTGAAAGATTTTGCGAATTCATCAAAATTTGTCAACGCACCTAATACACGATACTTATCCATGGTATGTTCATCCAAGAGTTCTTCCCAAAAATGCTCTTCTTTATATGAAGCACACCACAACTGAGCAAATCCAAGAAAAAATAATTGTTCTGGAGACAACCCAATTCCAGGCATTACTTCATCTTTGAATACATCGATTTGACCGTATTTTTTACTTAGATCTTTTACGAATACTCGATAAGCATTCAGGGCTTCTCGCAGTCCTCCACTATCAGCAATGTTTTCGTCCTTTGTTTGGTTTCCATTGATGTTGCGATTGATTTCAGGAACCAAGTAGTTATTAAAATGTTTTACATAACAATTAGCCCGCTCATCAAAAGCTTTTCCTGATTTTTTGGACCACCAATAGCGTTCGTCTCCCATACTGTCAAAAAGGGCTCCAGTTGTATCAAAACCATGTGTAAATTCGTGGCCAATCAAATACCCTAAGGTGCCATATTTTAATGAGTTTGGCCAAGACTTATGGTATGCTGGTGGATGAAGGATCCCTGCCATAACATTGATCGAGTTATCTACGTTATAGTAAAAGGCATTTACTTGCGATGCTACTAGAAGCTCCAATGGCTTTGTATTGGTATCTAAAGAATCTGAATTGATTCCATTGTAGCGCCTCATAAAAGTTCCAAATTTTCTTAAATTGATCAAGTTCTGTTCGTAGTTTCCTTCAACGAAAGTAAGATTTTTCATTTCACGAATAAGTCTATCCGTCATAACTGGATCCGCAAATTTTCCAATCCTGGATATTATAGAAGACTCTTTAAGAAGGGCTTCTGCACGGGTACTTTCATCTAACCATTCGGCTTCTTTTAAAACTTTGCGTAAACTCTTCTGAATTTCCTTAACTATATCAGTTACATCATCTCGGATTTCTAAGCTAAAATGATGCTGTAAATTATCAAAGCCAAGTCATTAGACAAATGTTATTTTTTTTGTAATATATATTAATCTAAATATGAAGTCTTTTAAGAGTTGATACTATATCCACGAAAACGTAATTTAAGAAAGAGCTCACCTGCAAGTACAGTTTATCAATCAGATATGGAATCACACTGTGTAAATTCATAATACAGTACTCCTTCTGGAAGTTACTTGATTCTAATTGAGCATCCATTCTATACAGAAATTTCATTGCTAAATAATTTGCAACCGCATATTTATGATTCTTGCAGATTCTATCCAATTCAATATAATAGAAATCGCAGGGACAATCATCTTCGGTTAAATTGAAGTTTTTACCCATCCAAGCTATATCAAAATAATTTTCCCATTCTGTAAATGCTTTGGTATTCAAACCCTCGTCGATTAAATGACACTTATCCAGATCCTCATCGAATTGATCGGCGATCTTAAGTGCGTCTCTCCAAAAGGCGAATATTCCTGTGATTACTTCAGATATTTTCGGACTCTCCACGCCGTAAGCGGTCAAATATTTTCGCATCTGCGATTCATTTAATGCAAATGCTCTTGATGTGTTGTTAGCTATATTATCACTGTGCACAATGTAATTGAAGCCAAGTTCTGGTAGCTTGAAATATGGTGGAAATGGGTACTGCGGTATTATTTCTTCGTTTACTAAACCCTTTGCCCCGTAATTAGTTAAATGAGCACTCATATTGAACCAACTAAAGGTGTCTGGATTCCAAGCTTCGTCTACGGCTGGGAACCCTCCAATGGCATTAATGACATTCAAGTACTCAAGTGATTTTTTTATCGGATACAGTTCTGCGCTTAAGCACGATCGATAGAACTGTTGGGTTAATTTTATTTCCGCAGCATATTCAGGGTCAAATTCACTGCTGGTTTTCTGAAGCACATCATCAATGGCTTCTCCCAACTTGTAGACAATATCGAGTAAATTACTGCGTTTGTGTTGTGTCTGCTTTTCTTCTATAATGTGCTCCCAATTCCCGCAAGCGTATTCGTAAAAGTCTTCGCAAGGATCCACCGACTGATTCATATAGGACAACATTTTCTTTGCATACTCAGAACGATAATCACTTATATTTTTGTTTTTCAATTCAAACTTTGTTTCCACTATTTCGTTCTCAATGTCGGAGATTACTGGTTCACTTTGCAGTGGTAGTGATGAAACGTAGTAAACATTAATGAACAATGGGTAAATCCAAGCCAATAGCGCCAAAAACTTTTTTATTAATTTTAACATTTTTTTAGGGAACACGAACAATTACTTTTATTAATTTCAATATACTGCCAATGCAGTTCAGATTTCCATTTCTACTGAGTTGTGATCTGTCGAAAAACATTCGTCGAGCTTTGTTTTCATTCTATTGAACGTCTTTATCTCCTCTATTATTTGGCCCAACTCGGACTGAACTTGACCCATGCGTTGATGATAAGACAATAATAAGGGCTACAGTTTACAATATATATTTTCTTTCTGCATTATGTAATAACAGAGGTAATTCTGTACATAATTCTATTTCATTTAGTGGCGAACTCATTTCAGATTAATGGCTCAATAAAAGAAATTGTTTATTTATATTAAATTTATTAAATTATTATTTATTCATTTTCACGTCAGATTTTGATACATTAACATATTATGTTTTTAAAACTCAAGAAAAACACCTCCGTCTTATTGTAATTCAAATTATATTCTGTCTGTCGATTTTTCCGTCTGTCTATTATTTTCAACATCGTCTATGTTTTCCAAAGCCGTCTTCGTCCAGTATTCTCCATTGTAGTTAGTACCTTTGTTCACTACTTGCCCTTCGTACGTCTGTCACTCCAACATTGGACCAAGGTGCAATTTCATTCGTCCCGAGAGAAGGATTCCTTTTTTTCATATATTCAGCCAAACATCAAAGTCTTGTTGGACCCTCGTGCTAGTTCACTTTCTCCACTTCATAACGTCCGTATTAATGTAATTTTATAAGGACCAAACTATTTGGGCTTTAACTTCAAAGCATTTTCATACTGCGTTCGTTTGATGGCGACTAGTTCGATTAACTCATACAAAGACTCTGGTTTCCGCTTTACATTGAAGCTTTTACAATTTTCTTGTTGAATGTTTCAGAATGCTTTCTCTAGCCATTACGAACTGCTTCCCGTTCCGTGTCAATATTAAATATCGCAGCTTCCTGCAATCGAATTTGAAGCTCTGGAATACCTTTCATTCTCATATCCACAACTGTATTTTGAATGGAGTCACATTGGTGCTTCTCGACGAGGTGTTGTTGAACTTTTCCAACATATCGATACCAGTCGGATTACTCATGGCAGAATTTGGTCAACATAGGTATAATCTTCTCTACTTGCCCATTCCCACGAGGTACACGTGTTGTAATGATAAGATGTTGGATCTCCTCCTGCTTACAATATTCACTGAACACATTCAACGTAAACGCTGATCCTCTATCTGATATGATACGCTGTGGGTTTCCGAAAATCGATTTTGTATCCTGTCAATCACTGCATCTGTGCCTGTGTCCTTGGTAAGATACAGCAAAACAAATTTACTAAACGTTTCCACTACCACTAAAATATCATTGTACATCTTGTTCGTCGCGTCCATGACAACAATTAATTTTTTATTTTTTATTTGGATCTTAAAATAGAATAGCATGGTTCACGTAGAAATCGATATATATATATACTTCTCCAGGATTTTCCGAGTTGCACTAATCCATTCGTCTCTTAGTTGAGCCTCCTTGAGTCAGTGACGCAACGAGTCTCCATAAACATGCAATGCTGAGTGCATCAATTTGTCGCATCCTCGATCCAGGTCTATGTTCATCAACGACTTGTTGGTCTGTATATGCTAAAAGGCGACGTTTCTGGTACACGGGTATTTCATCTGTTATAATTCCGATTTCTATTCTATTCTTTTCGGTACGTATTGTTAAATTGTTTTTCATTCTCATCTGCCACTTCCTTTGAAAGATGTATTAGATTGATGTCCAACTTCTTTTTACTCTTCTTTAGTCTTCTTATTGAACGAATCCATCTCTCTTCCGTTTACTTTTTTTGAATCAACTGTTCTTTTCACAGTCATCTGCAATCTCGATCACTTGCTTCTGGCGAAAATCAGCTCCTCCCTTTGTAAGAAGTAAATCGACCTTATTCAATATACTACAACCAACAATAACTGTAAACCGTAATTCTCTCTCTCGCATATCATGGCGAAATATCGTCAATCTTAGTTTTTAGTACGACACTTCCCATAGTCGGTAATTCATTGGGAATTCACCCATCATCAGTAGCACATCATATCGCATTATACAAAGATCACAGTTATTAAGTCTTTGTCTTTATTGTCTTTGAATATCAGATTTCCATCCAAATTAAATGACAAAAATGTCTTTTCTACCAGTGTGTTAAAATTAAAATTTTCTGTCTTTGGTTGCTTCTCGACAACCTACTTCCTGCATTGAAAAGATTTATCTTGTTGCACTTATAATACCGTACCTTGTTGTCACATAATGAAAGATATGCTCTTTCAACTCGACAATGTTTTTTGGCCTGGTACAATAACAGTTTGTTTTGTTACGTACCGGGGATTCCCTCTACAAAATACTCGATCTTGCTTCCTTTTTCGACGTGTGCAACATTGAATATTTCCATAAGAATATCGAGATATTTTCGAAGAGTTTCATTATTTTTCTTCCTACGATTTCGCAACAATCTTCATAGAGCTGGCCTGTGTACCAAAGTCAGATATCAAGCGATTTAAGCGATGTCCAATCTTTTAATCCAACTTGACTCCTAATGAAGACTATGGCGGCACCTTTAAGTAATTGTTTCCCGTATACGAACTTCTGGATGTCATTCACTCTACGATCTGAGCATTCTCTTCAAATTCCTCTAGCCACTGATTAATGTCAGGGACATTGGTTCCACTGAATGACGAATCGCTATATTCGATGCCCTTCAACACATTCTTGGGCGACCCTGTATGACCTTTCCGATTACCTGTCGATTATTGAACGCTTTGCCTAAAGTCTTCGCTGTTAACATCACCAGACGCCTCATGACCGAAATGTAGGAGCAGGCGATCTGTAACTCGGATTTTTATCTACTAGTACTTAACCCCAACCCCTTTAACTTTTCTTTATGTTGGTCCGCCATAATTCTAAATATATTATTAAGTTTATGCGTAACAATATAAAATTAATATTAATGAATAAGTTAGATGCATTTATTTGAAAACATTTTTGACATTTGATTTGATTTGAGAATTTTATAAGCTTCGCTTTTTGTTAGACTGTTCGAGCATGTTCATTAATATTAAAATAAATTCCAAGATAATAATATTTGATAATTGTATTTTAAAAAGGTATTTCAAATTGATGTATACTGAGAGACGTATTTTTACTTTCAAGTACTACAAAACAACCACATTTACCAGAAGAGTTTTGTAAACATATTACATCTGACTTAGACAGATAAATTTTGATACACCATTGTTTATGATAGTTATTAATCAGTTAAATTAGCTAAATGTAAAGGGCGTGAGCTTATATTAAAGAATAAACAGCATAAAGAATACTTTGGGAACTATTATATTAATGTGGAAAATCATGGATAAAAAAATTAATATTTTAATAAAAATATAATAATATATTGCACTTTGATCATGTATCATGTACTTGGATTAAAAAGTATCTGTTATAAAAATAACTATGGAATAATTTTATCATAAATAGATTAAACCCTATATGGATTGATTTATGTAATATATACCTGTGAAATGCCTGACCGAAATTCTTCTCAATGTCTAGATATACAGCCACCGTACATCTTGCCAAATTATGAAGATTGCAAACTACATTATTGTCAATTATTAAAAGGACATTGATTGACTATTTTTGAAACCAAACTGATGATCGAGGATATAGGATATATATCAATATTTGAGTACATATTTTGTTTACAATGCTATCAACAAGTTTATTAAGGTCTGAATTACATTTTTTTGCAGAGGTCAAATTATAGTTACTTTCTACGCTTTAGGAAAATATCTATTATTAATATCATTATTAAAAATTATGGCCAATCATTGTAATGCCACAGTTACATATTATTTGATAATATGGTGAGATATTTCATCTAGATCTAAGGATGTTGTTTTTTTAAAATGTGCAATATTCAATGAATAACAAGATCGGAGATTTAATAAAATGGACTAAATCAGAGTTAGATAATTAAGAAAAGAAAAGAGGAGAAATTAAATATATAAGGTGGTAAAATATATGAAGTTGTGTTTGAGTAGACTTCTTGGGTGCAAGTTATGAGTTCTTCATGTTTTTTATAAGAGCATTGGATAACTTTTCACTTGAAATTAATGCCGAGTCGTCTGCGTAGAATGTTACCGAATGCTTTTTAGGTATTTCGAAGTCGGAAGTAAATAATGAATACAGGGTAGGGGACAAAACTGATCCCTGTGGTAATCCTGCAGGAATGAGTCAGTAACTGTTGTAGACATTAACTGTAAAGTATCTGTCTTCCAAAAAACTCTTCACAATGTTTTGTAAATATATTGGAAAAACAAATTTATTTATTTTGAACAGTATGCAATCGTGCCAAACTGAATGCTGAAATGCTTTCTGAATGTCAAGGAGTACAATACCTGTACTTTTCCTATTGTTTTTATTTGTCATTATCATATTAAAAACTCTTTTCAATTGGTCCACTGTTGAATGTCCTTTTCTAAATCCAAATTGCTCTTTATTTATAATTTGATTTTGATCCGTATCATCAAGGATCCTCGATAGAAATATATATTTTCAAAAATTTTATCCAAAGTATTTAAAAAACTTATAGGTTTGAAGATTAAATATTTGAGATTTAATTTATGCAGATGTAGTTAGAATATCATTATTAAAGTTAATAGTGGTCTGATCATGTAACCATTTCATGTGCTGATTGACTTTCTTCTCAACAGTAGATTTTAAATTTGTAGTTAATTTGTGAGCATTTTCAAAAACATCAGCTATAACATTTGCCTTTTCTTCGTCAGTTTGTATTTTTTACAACTAAGTCTGACATTCATGTCTTGTTTCCTTTAATAGCTTTAGTAAGTTTCCAAAACGTTTTATGTCCAGTTCGCAACCGTTTAGAAAGTTACTCCAGTTGTCATTTCTGTCATTTGAAAACGAGCGTTAAGATTGCAACGTTGCTGGCTATCACACCAGCGCTAAGTTTGCACGGAGGGGAAATAACATAGGGAAACTCAGAAATATAAAGAGACAATACGGTGGATCTTCGAATATAGGAACCACAAACGATACAGGGTCCATTTCGGTGTCCAAAAATAGGTAAAAATATTCCCCATCGAAATAAACGAGTGTCATACTCGTTGAAAACACAGGAAAACTGTAGTAGGCCAGTAACGATGTTCACGGAAAACCCCAAAAATGAAGTACAAATCGAATGACCACCAGAGTTACAGGGTCCATTTCAGTGTCGTTTATTTCCCTATCGTAATAAACGAGGTCTTCAATTACTTGATCTGCAATAAATTGACATAAAGCAGCGATCTTATCAGGATGCATAATTTCATATTTTCATAATTACGAAGTTTACGAATTTTCCATGAAAGTCGGTTAATTCAGGAAACCAAATTGACTCAAAGTTAAAAGAAAGTCAAATAAAATATTTAAAAATTAAAAAAAAAACAAAAATAAGGATTGAAGAGCGAAAAAATATGGGGTCTACTAACTCGCGTTGCCAATCCATCGTTTCCAATTCAAAACTGTCCATGCGATATTATAATACGGTAGCAACACTTTCCATCGGCTCGTAATCAGATGTTGTTGTTTATTGAAAAGTCGTTGCATTGCAATGTATATTGCATTTAGAATATTGAAATCGTGTTTCGAAAATTGGTTTTGTTTTTAAGTGATATATCTCAGATTTCGTACAGTGAGAAAAAATTGCTTCCCAATTTTTGAAATACTGAAATCGGCATCAACATTATAGATTTCAAAACATATCAATTTCTAGGGAAGTGTGTGCAGAGCTCGTCAATACTTCAAAGAACAGAAATCCGGAAAAATTTAATAGACTTCCTAATAATGTAAGTAATCAGGAACGCAGTATGGACACTGAAAATAGAGACAGTCCAAGAGACGAATTTGGAAAATCTTACAAATCGATGCTATTGAGAAGTGATACCAGGAGTAATCCAACTGAAGATAATTTGATAAACAAAAAAAGGAATGGTAATACATTTGAAAATGTGCATGAGTTGGAAAGATATAAAAAAGTTAAACCTCGAAAAAAGTACTGCGACAAACAATTACAAGACAGTAAGGACAATCAAAGAGAAGTGGACCAAAAAAACAGCAGATCATTTAAAACAGATGATAACAAATTAATGTACACTGAAAGAAAAGATGTTAATAATGGGCGAGAGCAACGTTCTAAGATTCATCATTCTCCAAGATCTTGTAAATCATTTCCATTATTAGAGCATGCAAGTGAAAACTATTCAAAATTTCAAACACTAAAGCTGGGAAAGATGAAACTAAATGACGTTGATAAATCAAAAAACGTACTCCTTGAAAAGAATATACCTAAACTCGACCAAATAAAATTACCAATAACATCACAAGCAAAGGTCCACAAGGATTATTCCTTACCCGTGACTAAATTAACGAATGAAGCTACTAGGGAACAACAGATGAAAGAAAAATTGAAAATGGAAACTAATCTCAAAATTACAGAAATTCTCGAAAATTTAGCAAAACCTCCCAAAAAAGTGGATATATTGTAAGTACAATTAATAAATTTTTCAAAATTTTTGTCCCAAGTTTATATGTGTGACAAACACACGCATTAATATTATATATATATGCATATCTTTTTATGTATATTTTGAGCACATTTCGTTTTAGGACAATCAAGAACTTGAGTCGAAATATAATACTGAATTCATTCCATAAATATAAACCAGCGCTAGACGAATGTTTTCTAAAAAATTCAAAAAATTTACAAATAAAGGGTTACAAGGGAATCAATCACTATATGGTAATGAGTCTCCTTGACCATGAAAAACAATTGGACATGATGAACAAACTTCGTGATGCTTATGAATCTGCTGGAGAATTAACATCAACTGTGAGCTCTATATTCCAGTCACTGACTTTTTTAAACCATATCTTTCGATTTTCAGTACGTCACACTTTATGCCAATGCGATGATGCCAGAATGGATTATATGTTTATTTATGGATGAACATAAACTTACAAGGGAACAAGCGATAAATCAAATTAAAGCTCAAGAAGCGTATAGTCTTCATTTGGAAGAGGAACATTCTAAAAATTTAAATCTGTGTATAGACAATTAATTTAACCAAGTTTATATCTAATCTCATATTTTAGCTTTAATTAACAGTTTAGAAAAAGAAAATAGAAAATTACATTAAATAAAGTAGTAAATTTAAATATTAAACAGATATTATCAACCCCACACTGTAAGATGTTTTATGCGTGCAGGATTTTTTATGGATTGTTTGAAGAATACATTTCAAGTAATTATTATATTAAATAGTACATGATGTAGGGACTAAAAAGTAGTTACGAAAATGCAATTGTTTGTTTTGCCGTTAATAGAAAGAAACATAATTCAGTCTGCCTTTGGGCTGTTATGTACATATCAGTTTACAACTAATTTTTCTATAGAAATATCCTTTTAAAGTTCATCATGCTGATCATCATCTTCTTCGCCATTATCTAAACTATCTGAAGCATTTTCAAGTTCATTCAGTATATCATCCTCATCTATTTCAACTTGTTCATCCAATGGTACACCGAGAGTTTGACGCATCATTTTTTCGATGCTTTCAGCAAAGTCAGCTGTTTCTTGAAGCATAAAACCGGACCGTAAAGTTGCAGTTCGGTACATCATTAAAGCCATGTCTTTAGCAATTTCGTCAGTTTCGCTTGCTTCGACCCGACGTAACAACTCACGGATTAGGGGATGTCTTGGATTAATTTCGAATGTTTTCTTTTGGTTTAAGTAGTAGGTACGTTGAGGATCTTCAGATTTCTGGTGGGCATTTGATAATGCTAAACGTTCCATATTTCCAGTCCAACCAAAAGTTCCCGCAATTAAAGCGCAGGGTGAATTGCTCAAACGTTCAGAAACTTGAGCTCTGAGAATCATATCCTTTAAAGCTATATCATTCAACCACTTTACAAGTGGTTCAAAGGTGGATTTCAATTCTTCGAATTTGGACTGACTTTTTTCGGACTCATTTAGTTTGAAACCTTCTTTGGCAACGTTTTGGAATTTTTTTCCGCCAAATTCTGGCAAAGCAGAAATGCAATACTCATCAACAGCTTCAACCAAGTACAGAACTTCATAACCTTTGTTTAGAAGCCTCTCAACGAATGGGGATTTTGCAACTTCAGCTCGACTTGCTCCAGCAATAAAATAAATGTGTTCTTGCTTAGGCTTCATGCGTTCAACATAATCAGACAAAGACGTGACTCCATTCCCGTTAGAAGACTGAAAACGAAGTAATTTCGCCAGGCGCGAACGATTACTTGGATCCTCCATAATGCCTAATTTGATGCTATATATAGATATACATATATAAAAAACAGGTATTAATAACTTTGCAGGACCATGATAAAACAAAAAAAATCTTACTTGGTTGAATATTCTTTCCAGAATTTTTCATATGCTTCTTTGTCGATCTTCTTAACCATGTCCAGAACTTTGCGAATCAATTTCTTCTTTATAACCTTTATTAATTTATGTTGTTGCAGGGTTTCGCGAGATACATTCAATGGTAAATCATCTGAATCAACTACACCACGAATAAAATTCAAATAATTGGGCATCATGTCGTTGAATTCGTCAGTAATAAAGACGCGTCGAACAAATAATTTAATGTTGTCTGCTTTGGTGCCATATCGATTGAATGATTCCGATGGTTGTATCTTAGGAATGTATAACAAACTTTTAAAGGTTACCTCACCCTCTGCAACAAAATGAGTTTGCGTTAAAGGCTCACTAGAATCTTTGGTTAAGCTCTTATAAAATTCTTTGTATTCCTCTTCTGTAACTTCAGTCGGTTTACGAGTCCATATAGGTTTGTTGTTATTAATTAGTTGCCAATCCCATACAGTTTTCGAAACTTTCTTGGTTTTTACATTACTAGTTTCTTCTGTGTCTTCCTCCACCTTTGCATCATCATCTCCATCATCAATAATATCTTCATTTTCAATGGGGTTTTCAGATGTGTCTTCTTCTACGGGTACTTCTTCATCAACAGTTTTGCTGGACCACATTCGGATTGGGAAATTTATGAATTGCGAATATTTGCGAATAAGTTCACGAATAGTATCTTCTTCCAAAAAGTCTTGAGCTTCATTCTTCAAGTGCAATGAAATGATTGAACCACGCTTCAAAGTATTACCTCGTGGATCTTCCACAATACTGAAACTGTTAGCATCTGACTCCCAAATATACTGTTTATCGTTATTATGCTTAGTTGTTACAACCACGCGATCGGCTACTAGGAAAGCGGAATAAAACCCAACACCGAACTGGCCAATCATATCATTTAAGTCTTGGCCATCAGCTTTTGATGGATCTTGCATTTTTGCTAAGAAATCGGCCGTGCCTGACTTTGCAATCGTACCGAGATTATTTATTAAGTCTTGATGAGTCATACCAATTCCTGTGTCCATTATATGAAGAACTTTGTTCTCCTTATCTGCCTTGATACGTATATTGAGTTCTGGATTCGTATCCAATTCAGACTTGTTTGTAAGAGCCAGCAATCGGATTTTATCAATGGCATCAGAAGCATTCGAGATTAATTCGCGCAAAAATATCTCCTTGTTTCTATACAATGAGTTGATGATGAGTTTCATCATTCTATTAACTTCAGTTTGAAAGGTAAATTTTTCAGCCTACAATAAAAAAAATTATATTACATATATATATATATATATATATATATATATATATATATATATATATATATATATATATATATATATTTCAAATTTGCATTCTAAAAATACCTTTTCTCTAATCTCCTTCATTTGAGATACATTTAAACCGTCCAACTTAATTGCTTCTTCCTCGCGCTTTAACGTATCGGAATCTGTAGATATTAACGCGTTTTTATATAATATTGTTTTTACATAATAATTGGATCAATATATTGATTTAGGATTGTAGAAAAAGATGTGTGAAGTTTAGGGTATGTATATTACCTGTTCTAGAAGCTTCTTTGAATGAGCCAAGATCCAAATCAACGGCATCTACGGGTTCCACGTCTTCATCAGCAATAATTGCTTGAAAACCTATATGAATTTAAAAAAGCGGTGTTTTCCAAAATCACGATTAAATAAATAATTATATACCTGCCAGAAGCAGAAAGCAGAAAAGTAGTAATTCTCTCATTGTTAACAAGTTGTTACAAATCAGTAAGAATTAGATTTCCCAAATTACGTCCAGAAAGTTTATCAAAGTTTATAAATCCACTACTAATAAAACTTCTTTCAATTCAGATGCCTCTTGCTCCTTAGTTGGACAAATGAAAAATAAATTATTTTCGATGATTAACACGTCAAAATGGTTTCAACAGCAGTAGAAACTGAATGCATATACCGCTCTCTTAACAGACAATTTTTCATTGAAGAGAAGGTAAAACAAATGGCGTATTTCGATTGGTCCAAATCATGCCAACTTAGTAGAGTTCAAAACCAAATGAAAACATCAAATAGAGCTGTGTTGAATATTTCACAAAACATTATGAATTGTTGAGCATGTCAAACAAAATATTGTTAAACGCTTCTCGAGGAACTAATGTCGGTTTGTATAATAATTTTTTGATTAACTACTTATAATAATCGAATGCTTGCATTGTTGCCTTGCTCGTCTTATAACGACATGAAGGTTGAAACACAATTCTCGCTATATATACAATATATAACATTTTATTTTAACAGTATGATAAATAGAGTTATTTGGGAAGTTTCCATTCATGTGAACTAATGTCGGTAGTAGTAGCTACCTCCTTCCTACTTCGATACTAGTCTATTTCTTAAAAAAATTTAAGTAAACATCGAACACACTGAATTTACAGATAAAATCTCAATAATTGGACCTATACAAGTTGCAATCTTATTTACAGTCTAATGCATTTAATACAACTTTATTCGGTGAGAAACCCCTATATTGAAATCAAAATGTAAATAACAATTTCCCATTGTACACAATTGCACAGGTCTTATACACCTCTGTATCTGTTCATTGTCTGTCTGAAGAGCAATATTGAATTCAAATCTGTCCTTCCTATATTTTCTTTTTCTGAGTGATCCTGTGGAATTCCAAGACCGAAATTCGTTATAGCATGTTTGCGATACCATCTTTATGCACGCTTCACTCGTTTAACTTTGACAGCCGATACGTTGAAAATTTACCGCGGTTATTTTTTAAAACTCTATATTTGAATTTTTTGTTAAACATAAAGCTTAAATATACGATTATTAATACATAAACTAAGTACGCAATGGACAAAACTCCTAAAACTCAGAGAAAAGCATCCCTATCTCTCGGGAGTCGAATAAATCATAAACGGCATAAAGGTAAACCATTTTTAAAAATATCTACATTTATAAAATTCCTTTATTATTAGCATCTCCACAAGGTCGGGTGCGTCAAGTTTTTTGCGTAGACAACGTTGGCAGTAGTGTATCGGCAACCTCGCCAAAGTCATTGTCCATTTCCTCAGATGCTGGTTTTGAATGCACACCGCCACATAAAAAATTGAACTTGGATGAAAGCCTAGATTATTCTCCATGTGCATTTGACTCTAGCTTTTCGCCAAGTGGTTTTTTATCCCAGACGTTATCCATTGAGAGTCCTGAAGTAGGTTGGAAGTGGAACCGCGGAACAGTTGTCAAATTTGAAGATGGATCTACGACAACACCTGACTCTGCATATGCTGCCGACAGCAGTTTTACATCAGCTGGCAGTACCGACACATTGAATGTACGTATCAGAGGTGAGGCTCAACAACAGCGTTTTACGACAGCCATGAAACGGCATGAAGAGCAACGAAAAGCCATGGAACTACATATCCATAAAGCTGAGAAGATAAAAGTGAATGAAATGTTAAAGCAACGGTGTGCAAAGTTGCAAGAACAATTGCAAGATGCAAAACCAAAAAACAATGATCACTATTTGGACAATTGCTCTGTGATGAGCAGTTATGCGAATGAAATAGACCAAAAACCATATCTTATTTCTTGTACCCGTAATACAATATCGTTACAAAATATTTGCAACAAAGACTGTTCTAAATCAATTATTTTGCCCGCTAGTTCAGGCAATAATGACTCGTTTAGTGATTTTTTCAATGATACTGATGCTGATAGTTTGCTTTTAGAGGCAACACATGAACTAGAGTTAAAAATTGTCGAATTGGCACAAAAAAGGTCTGAAATTACGAAAATCTCTTTGAATCCTATTGATTCGACGACTCCTGTAGCTAAAGTCAGTGATAAAACAAAACCATCTTCACTTTATTCAAAGTTCCTTGAAGATGATTCTCCTGACGATTGGTTTGTGTCTTTAGATGAAGTTATTTTGCAGGCGACACAAAAGGTTAAGTCACGACCATCCCTTCAACGATATAAATCCATGCCTGTCAATACAGTGACTACAACTGGAAACTATAAAGAGCTTACACATGCAAGCACCTCGTATGCAATAAGCAAGAACTTTAAGAGACACTCAAGCTCAAATACATTGAATTCTATCACCACCAGCAGTAAGTTAAAAATTATAATTTCGCAATCAAATAATTAACCGAGGTTACATTTACAATGAAAAATAATTTGTCACACTGTTAATAGTTTAATTTTGTTATTTTCTATACTATTTCAGAATATTGCAATGGTCCATTGCATATTAATTTATGTCCAAAACACAAACTTAATTGAAAAAATCACGAGACAAATTATATACAAATTATTTCCATAACATACAATAAAATATAAAAATAATATTCGAAATGTTTGGACTATTGCCCTTTAGGGGATCAAAGAGTAGATAGTAGGCTTATTAGCGTTTGTTTTTCTCATTAAACTGATAAATATAAAATGTCTTCCTAATTTTTGTTTAATAAATTTTTTTATTTAACGATATAGAACAAGGACATCTAACAAACAGGAGAGATACACTTTGTGGAGCAGATATATAGTTTTATCGGTCATTAATTTTTAGCTTCTAATGTGATATTAGAAACTTATGAGAGGGTACTTGCTAAAGTTATTGATATAATTATATTTTTATAGTATTTACAATATAAGCTAAAATATCTGTAATCATATAGGGTTAACCTTAATTGAATTAGACAGATCTCTAATATATATGATTAATTTATACATATTAATTAAGTGATCTGTGAGCTGGTGTTGCTGGATCATCCAATGGACATTTTAAGATAAATGTGTGTGTATCGTTCGGAATTTTTTAAATCATGAATAAAAAGGCTGCTATTATTCTGCTCTGTAAAGTTAATCTGTATTTATGAAAGTTAAATGGAAAGAACGAGTGTCCAATAAATTTGTATACTCCATATTTAATATCCTATTTTCAAGAAAATACAATACAGGATTAAGTACGTCTACCAATGAGTATGATATGTTCCCTGTGCGATATATGTTAATGATTCTGATGCAAATTTGTGCGGTTTGTGAGGAAATTCTGATAGGAATGTTAGGAATTATTTCTGAATTTCAATACCGTGATTTCAGAAAATATATAGTTTAAATTCATTAAAATGTTAAATCAAAAATTAAGTACGGAAATCATTTTTCGGTTATCGGTATTAGTTATTTGCTCTTAGGAATTCTTCTTGAAATAGGTGTAGTTCTATCGCTCTCTAGAATCTTTATCGTTTCACCAGATTGTCTTGTTCGTGATAGGGATCGTATGGGTCCGGTACTTGAATGTTCAGGTTTAAGCTTGGCATCAAGATTTCTTTCCGAATGGTAACTGGTGTGATTGATCTTGCTTACCCATTTGAGACAAAATATTGATTTAACTTGATATTTGTAAAATTACTGTTTTCTGTAATTATTGATAATGATTCAGTAATTATTGGTCTTATGGATTAAAGTGTTCGTCAAACAATACCGCCCACTCGTTTTTAAAATCATTTTAATTTGGTTTGATGAATTCTAATGGAAATAAGCCTTCAAATATATTTAACTTCTACAATAATTAAATAATAATATATTAAAATTATTTACTCAAAATATATACAAAATTTGTATTTGTATTTCAATAAATTATTCCTAATCGCAAACTATACATCGTTATTTCATTTTGTCATTCTGAAAAACGAGTAATACATTCTGACGCACTCTGATAGAAATTTAAGTTCTTTAGATACGCATTTTTTCTCCATTAGCAGACTAAATTTTACGATTATGTTATATATTTCTTTGTAAACTACATAGCTTATCTGTACATCAATAACAATATTTTTCATATGATGGAGTATTCTTAAAAAATTTTATTTTTTCAGCATTGAATTGCCTTAACGCTCATACATTATTTTGTAATGGGATTTTAAATAAAATAATTCAAATGGAAAATGGAACCCAAAATAAAGGAAATCGTACAGATTTTGGATTCCGAAGTGGCGCTTTGAATACCTTTTTAGAGAATGAGGGGCTACAAACAATTTGATAATCATTGCCCGTTAGATGTTCTTTGTTTCAAAATTGTGTATTTGTTTGTATTTATAAATAATAAAACTTTCTAAATCGTATGTTTTAGTTAAGACTATGTAAATTATAATGCAAATATAATATATAATCCCATTCAGGGGGTACACGCATATGACGTTTTCTATGAACTCTTGGATAGGCACACGTGGAAGGCAAATCGAAGCCTTAGCTAGTATAGTATTTATATATTTATTTTTCATAATTATTTAAATTCATTAATAAGATTGATGCATAAGAATTTGCATAATTTGGAGCCTTAACTCAGGACACATACATGTCAAAATAACAAGAAAATACCACGTTAATACCATCAGCACACCGATCTCTGCTATAATATGGAATAAAAGCCCACAACATTCGTGTAATATATCCATTCCAGGGTTAAAGGTAAATGTGTAAGATGAAACAAAAGCTGCTTGCATCGATTGTTAAATTATTTCATACAATATGTATCTTAATGTTATTTTCGCTATACAACTTTACTAAGTGCTAGAATTCACTTGCATGATAACAAATTGAACAATATATTTTGTGATTGACTCATTAATGAAAACGTTTTGATTTCCCATTATTCTCGGGAAATCCGGACTTAATGACCTCGCTTGTGCGGATTGCCAAAGTTTGGCTGTATCTGCGCATCGTGATACTCCTGCCAATTTTTGTACTAGCCGTTGACGTCATCGTCATCTGCCGTTTGTGTATACTGCTGTGTAGTATACATACATACAATATGTGCAATATGTCGTACCGATACACATACGATATACATGATTGCAAAGAATTGGACCTTAGGGCATTATGTTGGTGTATAGAGCGAAGAAACCTGAGTAAGATTTGGAATATGATTTCCCTCTCCTATTGCAGAATGATTTAGAACTAATGAAGCTTTCTAGTTCCTTAAGAACCGCTAACAGTTCTTCTAGTTAAGAAGAAAGAGCAAGCTGGCATTACTGTCGCTGCAACCAAATAAAGCAAAAAAAGAATGCAGAACAGGTGATGACGATGACGTCTTCACGGGGTAACAGAACAACCCATAGCCAATCAACAACATCAGCGCCTACCGCAAATCGCAGTATCGTGGAAGACGGATCAGTGCATCCCTAAGAAAGGCGGGTCGCAAGAGTCCCTGAGGGTTCGAGTTCGATAGAGGGTGGGCGCCCAAACACGCTAAACATATGGTGACCAACAACAAGTGGGGCTTCTATGCGCATGGCAATGATAGTCGCCGGAAGCTCTTTGAATAATAGCTTTCTGCAAGCTACTCATGCAAAAGTTCTCCTGTTGGGTATTCATAACGGCTGCAGTGCAGCAGCAAACAGTTTAGTCTGAGAAGTGAAGCTGATACGTCTCGTCTCGTTCGACGGTCGATTTATAAAATAACGGTGTAGTAGAGTGGGCACAGCACATTCGACAAAACCGCAATTTTAGTGAGGGCAAAGGTCACGTATCGGACGAAGGAGGGCATACTCTGCAATTCTATTCGTATATGTATACGTGGAAGAACAAATAACTCGAGAATAATTGGGGTATGCTGAAGGATTAAAGAGCTTGTGCTTTTTAACAGGTCCCTGAAAGTAAGCCTGTATTGTGGACTCGCACTATTTTTGGAAGTGTTAATTTTTTTTCTTTCTACAGAAGTTCGCAAATAGTGTTGCCAATTCCACACAAAACTAAGAGTCTGACTTCTCAAATAAATACAAAAACTGCCCTTAAGACAGGTGCCTAGAAGTTTTTTTGGAATTCTGATTGGAATTCTTATCGAAATAATTGATTAAAAAGAAGTTCGAAAGGCTTGCAATGAATTTGGTACCATGGAGTTGTCCGACAGGCTTGCTGGTATTATGTACCTGGTGTTTACTACTTGCTACGTATTTGCCATCTACTGCAGCCGTATATGGAGCACGTACATTGTCCGGCAATGAGGTCTTCACCAGTTCATTTTTGGTGCGCTTTAGGCGGAGTGTTGACAATGATCTGGCACACAAAGTGGCTAGAAAATATGGATTCGATAACATTGGACCGGTGCGTATTTTTTTCTAAAAATTGCAATCACCTATGGGAAAAATCAATGGTGTCTCAGCAACATACTCATTTACAATACCTCAATCGACCTCTTATGAACGACCGAAATTGAAACCCGCTTGAATTACGTCCCTGTGATTTGTGCAGCCCAGAAGTACAATTCATGGATGGGGAGGGAGCCGAGTATTTGAAACTAGGATATTTCATTCTGCAACGACTGCCGAGCGTATTTTGGTTGCTGCTGAAGCCTTTGGTGTTCGAGTTTCATCCAATTTGCATATTGGCAATGAGCACTTCTATGTCCTTAAGGACCTTCATAGAAACAGTGTGTTTGCAATTGCTGCAAGTGATTGTGTAGCTCGTGTCACTTACCGCGTACGTTCAAATAATCCTCATGCCGGGTATGTTTTCTTACAATAATAGGCCATACATATGATGATTTAATAGACCTAATCAATTCCTGTCAAAGTGTTCACAACAGTTGCGTCGTTGCCATAAACACCTTATCAGCAATAAACTAATATAAAAGTCGAAAGAATAAATCTCATACGTTTCGTTAATCACAATTGTTTCTGATATTGATGATGCCTCTTGCTGCGTATAGTGTCATTATTTGACTAGGTTATTATTATGAGGCAAACAAACTTTTTGAACTTTTGAATTTTAAGAAAATGTTTAATACTTGATATATTGTATATTGTGTACTGTATTGCAATCCCATGGCGATATGGTGACTCCCTAATGCGTAATCAATATAAACTTAATTAATTTCAGCAATGCTATCGACAAAGATACAGAGTAGTGGTCGTATATCCTAAACGTTTCTGTCTATATCATTATCCTTAACCAGGCCCGGCACCAAAGTATGTAATTCTGTTTAACATGTCCACTAATGTAATTATTCTCCCTCGTTTTTATAAGTATATTTTTCAAAATTCTGTAAAGATAAAAACGACAGATTTCATCAATTTGATTTGATTTTGATTTCTTGTAATGATGGCTATGATGGCTTTTATATTTTCAAACCAGATGACATTGTTCTCAAGTAAATTAAGTGAATTGTAAAACTGTCTTGTATAATCGAATGGAATCCAACGTCGTTGCGGAAGAAGTCGGTAACAAATTCCGATGTGCCACAAGTGCTAGTTCACCGAAGTGTTGTCTTCGTCTCAGTTGCGTGAGTAAACAAATGAGGATGTATTTGTTTGCGCGTAATGAGGTGAACGTAAGAGATGGCGAACAGAGTCGGGCAAAGCGGGGTGTGCGCTCGAAGTAAAAAAAGATGTCCGTAGTATACGAGGCACCGGAGCATCTAGTCGAAGGACTTTCCACGCCGGTTAGGCATTAATTTGCATTGACGTGGGCACCAGCGGAGTAGTTTGTATTTTGATGCTGGGCATTGCGAATGTCTGCTCCTGCATCCAAAGCTTCGTCCATGACATGAGTTCACCAGTACAGGGATACAAACATAACAAAATTACGAGAATTCGCGTTCCTTGGCATACAACTGTGTGGCACAGTCAATTACGTGTGCTCCAAAAGACACGATTAAAATTGGACTTCTTATCCTTCTTGGGCTGTGAAGTTTATTTTGTGTTATGCAGTGGTTCAATGTTTTTCAGCGATCGAAATAGTTAAATAGCTTTAGGAATAAAATAGATAATATCTTATATTTATCCAAATAGCTCGCTCTGTCTCTTGTTTCTTCTAAAACGTTTGCAAGATTTTGCATCTCATAAACTACATCGAACATATGGAGCGGATAATCCATATAAACTCAGTAGGATTTGGCGAGGTTGGAGTGTGTGTGTGGCGGGTGATCTATGTGAACATTATATGTCGGTATACCGACAGTGCGCGTCTGCGTTTGTATCTGTAGCACAGTACGTTGTTCCTGGGGCTTAATGTTACATGTTGTGTGTTCTCCACTCCACTTTATTCTCCGATTTGATTTTCGCCCACCGCGCTTCTTTTGCAACAACAGCAGAGTCTGGCCACCCAGCGAGCAAATACGTCAAAAGCAACGTTCTGCACGAGAGTTAAACGCCACACACTCACATGTAATCTCATATACATGTTTTTTCGTCGAGAGCAATGCGCAATTAGAACATGTCTAGGGCACATCACGAACACCCACGCGCAGCAGACGCTATTAAGTGTTAGCCACGGGAAAGAGGCTTGCTGTTTCGACCCGTGCTACCGAACGACGTGACGTCTCCAAAATGCGGGTTGGTTTGCCCCGCAGTCGGGGTTGGTATTGAGGAAACAAGTTGGTCGATTTGGTCCACAGTAACAGTGTTGTTGACATGTGTTGGTGGGAGGTATGGCGATTCGAAAGAACTTGTTGCACCTGGTGTCCGCGTATCGGTTTTTATGTATTTATGCCTTGGGCGAGGAGTCGGGGGAGTGGCACAGTATCCGTTCCGTGGTATTGCAGAAAAGCTTTCGTTTGGATTTAATGGAACTGCAAAATAATCAAAAAAGTCACATTTCTATAATTTTAGAAGATAAACCACAATAAGACATCTTGCATACCAATTTTTAATCATAATTTGCAAATTCCACATCGAGGCGCTGCTGAGCTTAACTCCCTTACGCGCTCGCCGTAACGATGACAAGATGATGTGATTTACCGATTTACTAATAAAAAAGTATAGATTCTAGCACAAAGTGGTTGTTCGGTTGTGAGTATCATACTGCTGAACGGTGACCTCGGGATTTAAATCCGTTAACGAGAGTTAAACGATAACTGAATACGTCGCTCGGGAATAAAACTTCAAAGCGAAGAATCATCTGCATGTCCATGGAGAGCATCTCAATGGAGAGCAGTCCCATTGAGATGCTGCATACGACGGCTGCTGCTAAAAGAATTTCAACCTAAAAATTCTCTTGACAGTCCTCTGAAATTGTTCACATTTCGTTAAAAACGGGGATTTGATGAACTCAGTTCCCAGCTTTACAATTTCACAGTGAAAGTTGTAGAGAGTAATTCGAGAGAGGGAATCGAGAGATTTTTAACGATAGCCAGTTAAAGTTCATGAATGGGGAGTTTGATTATATTATAGAGTTTGAAGGAGACTAAAGTATCGATTTTTTATCATAAATTATAATTATTATTAATATTAGTAACGGGATTTCTTTTTAACTACAGCTGGTAGGTGGCAATGGACATGAATATCATTTCAAGCATCGGACTTTGCCACATGCTAGGTCTAGGAGAAGTCTCGCATACACTCGGATTCTGAAGAGCCATCCATTGGTGAGTAGATTTAAGAAGTATCCAAATTGAAAATAGTACCAGAGTTCAAATAAGCTGCATGTCAGTTACAAAGTTCAGTTACATGAAGCTTGCATTGGTATGATCTATATAATTCCACACCGCCAGTGGATGTCGTCCAAAAAAGGACGATTTTGGGCCAGACCATCATAACGGAAGTACCCTAGTTAATTGGTTAATTTGCATAGATAGTACGAGGCTGACGTCACTAACAAATACATATGCGCTATTTTCAGATCCACACTGCGGTTCAGCAGCCGGGTTTTAAGCGTGTCAAGCGCGGCTTGCGACCAGCCATCCCGGCCATCCACGGGCTGCCGTTCGCGTCCACCAATGGGGCGCCCTCTAGTCCGATGGGCGAAGAACCGACCGACCCCTACTTCCCGCTGCAGTGGTATTTAAAAAACACGGGTCAGAACGGCGGCAAGGTGCGTCTAGACCTGAACGTTCAGGCCGCGTGGGACCAGGGAATAACCGGCAAGAATGTCACCACTGCTATCATGGACGATGGTAAGTTGACTCAGATAGATCTTTTTGAAATCGAACACATAGTCGCATCCGTTTCCGTTGCAGGTGTAGACTATATGCATCCAGATTTGAAGTTCAACTACGTAAGTAGTCATGTCCCGCAGACTTGTGGGTTCAAACGTTTGTCTTTACATTGCTTTGTGTCGCGATTTTTGTTTACATGCAGTTGTCTACTCTCATATTGTTCTCCTCGTGTTTGTTATTTTTAATGAGCTCGTTTGTCACCAGCATTAACTCCCCAACTAGCGTTGAGTGGACTGCAGGCAATGGATACCAGTGTACTTTGTGTCCCTTGTGATGGGATTAAAAGTTCCTCCTTGATAATATTGTTTTTTTTTTTTTTTTTTTGTTGGTGAGAGCTTTAGACACGTCCAGAGGAATGATTGAATGCCATCGAGCGGCTTATTATGAATATACGAAGATTGCGAAAGTCGCTGTTGTCCAGGCATTAGCTCTTTCGGAGGGGACCGAAATGAGAGAGAGATATTCCTTGTTACTGATAACAACTACAGAAACATTGCTTTCAGAGAACCGCTTCGCTCTCAGATCAGCTGAATCAATTTTGGAATGATAAGATACTGAACAGGAAGTCAGAACTTCAAATAGAATGATGGCCCCAGTGCGTGTTTTCAACGTCCAGAACTCGATCAACCCGTCCAACTTCTACCAGGCAAGAGAAGACACTTGTCTTCTTATTTATAAAACAATACTGCTCCGTATGAACAATTTCAAACGTGGGCAGCAACCGGAAGCAGAGATTCACAAGATGTGGATAATCGTATTGTATCATAGCATCAGATTGTGCTTCTAAAGACAAAATCTGCTTTCCACAAGCTTTAGCGGATCCCAACCGCTATACCGTTCTCTGTCGCTATGAGCGATAAGGATTGGGTTTAGATTGTCGACAATCTGCTTTTGCTTTTTATTCCGTGGAAATGTAGGTGGGACCAATCTACGTAAGGTGTTTTCGCGGTGTACTGATGCCTAAAACGTCGCACGAGGTGACTTAACGTCAACAGTTCAAATAATTAGAAGAACTTTTTTTGATATAAGCGAGTTTAGTTAGTATTATTTTTACTTTACTGTGACCGGACTCCAATCGTCCAACTATATATATATACATATACATATAGATATATATATATATATATATATATATATATATATATATATATATATATATATATATATATATATATATATCTATATATATATATGAATTATCTCTTAAACTACCTATATATATATATCTACATTTCTATATGTAAAGATATTCTTAATCGGCTCTATTTTGTATATTGTGTAGATATCATTGTACAATGCTCATGAACTATACCTCTTTATTCTTTTCCCTTTAGTTATTATTATTAACATGATTGCAATTTCATAACTTCAATTATTTTTCAAGAATGCAGAGGCGAGTTACGACTTCAGTAGCAATGATCCGTTCCCGTATCCCCGCTACACTGACGACTGGTTCAATAGGTGAGTAATCGTCCCACTTTTCCTATCCAACCATTCCTCTCCACCCATTCCACTTGCAGTCCTAATAATTCATTTTCGGTCTCCTTTTCACGGCAGACGAATAAGTATTTTCTGAGTTCCTTCTTGTTTTCCTTTGCAGCCATGGAACACGATGTGCAGGGGAAGTGGCTGCAGCCAGGGACAATGGCATCTGCGGGGTTGGAGTGGCCTACGATAGTAAAATTGCAGGTGAGTAGAATGGTATTACGGTAGTTATTACAGAGGAGGGGTAAAGAACAAAATCTCTCACTATGAGCGAAAATGACATCAATCAACTTAGTAATTTTTCTTGTAAATTCCATAAAGCGTTAGAAAACCCCCTGAGAATATGAATATATATGTAACGTATATATAAGGATATATATTGGGAAGGGATTCATAGATTCGACTTTTACGGATCCTTTGTTTCCGTCTTCGCCCTTCTTACACGATGGGTGGAGGAAGTAGGATGAATTGGTGGCACTACTTTTGCACCATTCACAGTAAAGACAAATCAAAGATTTCAATTTATGGTCTCCTTTATCGGGATCGTAAACCGCGGGCAATAACACATTGATTTATAATCTTCGCACTAATCGATTTTGCGTTATAACATTTCGACGCAGGAATCCGCATGTTGGATCAGCCATACATGACCGACCTGATCGAGGCAAACTCCATGGGCCACGAACCACATAAAATTCACATATACAGCGCGTCCTGGGGGCCTACGGACGACGGTAAAACTGTGGATGGGCCTCGGAATGCAACCATGCGTGCCATCGTGCAAGGCGTAAACGAGGTTCGTATCGATCTGCTGGGTGGAGATGTAGTTTGAGGTTACCTTGAGTGGTGACATCTGTTTGACGCTCCCTTAGGGACGAAATGGCTTGGGCAACATCTATGTGTGGGCGTCTGGTGACGGCGGCGAGGAGGACGACTGCAATTGTGACGGCTACGCTGCCTCTATGTGGACGATTTCCATTAACAGCGCTATTAACGATGGGCAAAACGCGCATTACGACGAGAGCTGCAGCTCCACTTTGGCGAGTACTTTCAGCAATGGAGCCAAGGACCCGAACACTGGAGTCGCCACAACGGATTTGTATGGAAAGTGCACGACGACGCATTCAGGCACCAGTGCAGCGGCGCCTGAGGCCGCGGGAGTTTTTGCGTTGGCATTAGAAGCAAAGTAAGTCAGACGAGGAAGTGTCAAGGGCAGATCGCGGTCCTGGTTAAACGCAAGAATGTTGTTTAGGATTTTACCGCTTCTCTATTTCCAGTCCCTCATTGACCTGGCGCGACATCCAGCATCTCACAGTCCTGACGTCTAAGCGGAACTCGCTATTCGACGCCAAGAATCGCTTTCATTGGACCATGAACGGTGTGGGGCTGGAATTCAATCACCTGTTCGGTTTCGGCGTCCTAGATGCAGGTGCCATGGTGACCTTAGCAAAGCAGTGGCATACGGTACCTCCTCGCTATCACTGCGAAGCAGGCGCTATCACGGACCATCAGTAGGATCCTCCAATCAGTCGTGGAACCTATAAATTGACGCTCTCTGTTTTCAGTCCGATTATCTCGGGGCGCTCGCTGTTCTTGGAAATCAAGACCGACGCCTGCAAGGGTACTGACACGGAAGTTAACTATTTGGAGCATGTCCAGGCAGTCATCACTGCCAATGCTTCGAGGCGCGGTGACTTGGAGCTGTTCCTGACTTCGCCCATGGGCACCAGGTGATACATATGGGGTTTTGGTGTCCCCGAAGGAGTCACAAATTGTGATTTTATTTTGATTCTTCTCAGCAGGTCAATGATACTGTCTCGTCGCGCAAATGATGACGACCACCGCGATGGTTTCACCAAGTGGCCCTTCATGACGACCCACACATGGGGCGAGTATCCACAAGGCACATGGAAGCTGGAGGTACGCATCGATGTCGTTGCCCTGGGCAGATCTGGTGACTGAATAAATTCCTTCACTCTCCTAGGCTCGGTTTAATTCTCAGCAGCCTCGCACCGGCTGGTTGAAGGAATGGTCGCTCGTTCTGCACGGCACCAAGGAGGCTCCATACCGCACGCTCTCCCCAGCCTCTCCCCACTCTAAGCTGGCGATTGTAAAGAAGGCTCACGAGGATAAGAAAATGCAGTAGATTCTTTGATCTAATATGTCCAGTAAAGCCAACGAATTCGTACGAATTCACACGAACAAAACCTGTGAGAGAAGTTGGAATCGCGCCACCGGCTGCGTTGCCAGGAGATCAATTTATTATTTATTATTGGAGTTAAATGAATAACTGCGTGACGAAAAGAGAAGAGTCGAGATGTAAAATATTTTGTAGGCTGTGTTTGATTTTGTAGCTAAATCCATTAGTTTGATTGTTGAACTGGTTCTGTTGCAGTGTTGTTGTTGAAAACGGGGATGGCTTTGTCTAAATAACGTTGTTGTTTTATGAATCACAGAGGGTCTTGGAGAAGCAGCATGGAGCCCGCAAAGAACCGTCATTACTTCAAGTCAATTTCAAAACCGTTCGATTAGAACACACCATGTGTTGTCCCTTATAACATTAAAAATACCTATGTGCTTCTCCCGGACATTCGAGGAACTGCTACGGGTCGTATTCATTGCCTGCATAGATGGGTATTTCCCATGTAGGAAGAGATGTATGTTA
Source organism: Coelopa pilipes (assembly GCA_947389925.1). Taxonomy (NCBI): domain Eukaryota; kingdom Metazoa; phylum Arthropoda; class Insecta; order Diptera; family Coelopidae; genus Coelopa; species Coelopa pilipes. Next base: position 27,005,777 of record OX376697.1, read on the forward strand.
AGTTCAAACAGAATCAAAAGGGTCTAAAGGGAGACAGTTTTTAAGTGTGTTCGAATAAGTATCATGCGTAATTAAAATACATAATATATTGTACATTTGTTACTAATCCTTCAGCGAACCGTAAGCCAGACAAAATTGGAATGTGGTAGTACCTACACACCCATTTCCACTTCTTAAGGTTATCTGTTACTGCTGCTACTTCAATTCACTCAATTTTGATTTCGGGGGCCAAAAATAATTATTTGTAATCAGATGACATTATGATGATAATTGCTTCAAAAGAGTACAAGTTTCGGAAACAAATGTAAAAGCAAAAGTATATATATTTATATATATATATATGTATATCTATAAAAATATATATATATATATATATATATATATCTGTAAAAATATATATATATATATATCTATATATATATCTATATAAAAATATATATATATATATATATATATATATATATCTATATAAATATATATATATATAACAGTGTACTGTATAAATAATAACATATGTATAGATACCAATTATATATGAATATATTAAAGAGCACTAAACTATTACGGAAATACGTTATAAATGCAGTATGAATCTATTAAAAGCTATATCCATTGATGTTGTAGATAAAACAAAAATGCTAATTACAGGGCATATATAGGAGAAACCTTAACCTATACATTCATATACATACTTATACATAAATATATTTCGAAACATACGATGACGTTGGTTTTTGTTTTAAGAAAGTTAGTCCTTGGGTGCAAATTCAACTCAAATGGAATATTATTTCTACTATTAAGTGTTCTTTATGGAACATAAGAAATTAGTATTCGTATAAAATGAGATTTTGTAAATATGAAATAAAATAATATACATAGATATAAAATACAATACAAAATAGTGTCTGTGTGTTTGTGTGAGAATGAAGTCAATAGGGTCGGGAAAGCTTTACGTTTATTAGCTCCAATTCTGTAGACAATGTGAACCGTGATATACCGATCCATCGATTTAATCTCCCAACATTAGGAATAGTAGGGTTGTCCACCGATGTTAAAGCTACTTCTGACATTAATTGCTTTATTCGGCCCTTCTGTAGTTTCGGATGAAGAGTTATTATCATCCTTTGCTAACGTTCTTAAGAAATGTAATTTTATATATTTATATTTAAAAAATCATATACAACTAATCATAAATCGTAAATAATCATCTATATATATTTCTTATGGTCCGATAAATCCGGTAAGATTTTCCAACAAAAGCTTTTCCAAACGAGCCTTTTCTTCTTATTTAGTACGCCTTCGAATATTTTTTTTGAATTTTATATTTAAAAAATCATACAACTAATCATAAATCATAAATAATCATCTATATATATTTCTTATGGTCCGATAAATCCGGTAAGATTTTCCAACAAAAACTTTTCCAAACGAGCTTTTTCCACTTATTTAGTACACCTTCGAACCCCATTTCGGAGCTTTCCTTTCTATTTTATGAATTGGTAGGCAGATGGCTCTGTATGTAATCAGTCGGCATTTTTTCATTTCTCAATTTTTAAATTTAAAATTGTTCGCTTCATAAATAATTAAATTAATATAAAGTTGTTTTTCCTGTGCCTTGTTTGAGTTTTTGAAGTAACTCTTTGAATTCATTTTTTTATATTTTCTCTTTAATTCCTAACGCTCTATCTGGTGAGCTTAGAGTTCAACAAAAAGCCACCTGATAAAGACTCGGACTATATACCTGATGCTTCCCATTTCAAACCATATACTAGCCCCGAAGATTCAAATCGCAAGCACACATAAGTTTTTCAAGATACTCATCATATTAAAAATATAATTATGTCGGATTTTGCTGCAGGGGATGCTATCTTAAATTGAATTACTAATATGGAATTCGAAATAATATTTAGTCCAAGTACACTTCTGGCTGCAGATCAACTGATTAATCTCAAGAGTGGACCTTCCCAAGTACTTCGTTGGAACCAGGTTTTGAACCTGTGCAAAGCAAACGTCTAAAATGTTGAAATACTGTAGCAAATATACCTTACGCCTTCAAAATATATATGTATTGTTTAGATGTTTATATCTTATCATGTGAAATTGTGAACATTTTTGAACCTACTCCCGAAATTTCATATGTTGAATAAAGACGTGTTAAGACGTGTTGTTATTTTAATAATCTCTACATGTTACGGGCCTTACACCATAACGCCAAGTCAAATTTTTAATAATAGCATTCAAATGGCAGATGATCTTAAGACATCGATTTCAAGACTCAATAACCGGAAGACCCAGATATGGTTAAGGAGGGTCTTTGGGATGAAGTAGTCCTGAAGTAGTAAAGCCAAATCAAACAATGGATTGTTAGTAGAAGAGAACCAATTGATTCACATCAAGAGGCTAAACACGCATATCAATATTGGAATGCTCTAAAGGAGCAGCACGAGAAGTCATCGTTCAGCAACAAGATTCAAATTTTGAAGTAGCTGTTCAATTGTGAATTGGGATCGAGGACAATGGAAGAATATTTGCATAACGTTAAGTCAATGGTTGATGAACTCAGTGGATTCGGTAAGTACATGAAGGATCATATGGTTGTGGCAGTTTTTCTAGTGAGTCGTCCTGATGAATTCTTTGGTGATAGTCCTAGGAGTCAGAATAGAAGACGAGATATCCCTACAGTTTGTGAAGAAGAAGATACTCCAGGAGTACAAACGCCGTCAGAATAGAAAAAACAAATAAAATGTTTTGGATGTGGTAAAATTGGACACTTTAAGAAAGATTGCAAGTCAATTAAATATTCAGTAAACAAAATAGGAAATCGGCAAGAATGGTCAAAATCGTACGCAGCTTTTCAACTTGACGGCAGAAACACGCCACTTGACTGGTTGGTAGATTCTGCAGCATCTTGTTACATGACAAATTCAAGAAATTTGTTCTCAAATTTTAACACAAGAATCTAAATACTCGTTTTCATGGCAAATGGCAGTCATCTTTAATCAACTGGTCGAGGATGGTTTTCTAACCAGCTGTAATGAGCTTCGTGAGAAAATTTACATTAAGGTTCATGATGTTTTGTATATTCCAGAATGAGATAGCAACTTATTGTCTGTTAACAAGTTGGTTGACAATGAATATGTGTTCTTTTTGACAAGAATGGATGTATAATTTCCAAAAATGGAACAAGTTTTGCAACAGCATGTGTCAAAAATGGAATTTTTACATTATCTGAACCGGAAGCAGCAAAGCAAATTTAAACAGATGCAAGACCTGCATTCTCTGACTGATCTCAAGTTGAGATCCAGAACAATCCTTGTCCCTGTCTAATCTGATGTTGAGCCTCTTGGATAGCTATACAACACCCGTTGATAGTGAACTAAAGTGTGCAGCGAAAAACCTGGCAAAAGGTATAAATTGCTAGTGGCTGCAACCACGAACTAAAATCGTTTGCAGACAATGGAAAGTTCATTAAGGAATTCTATTTCGATGCAGGCAGTCGGATCACCAGTACCGGCGGCCATCGGGGGTGAGCAAGCGTACTCCGGGCCGTCGTTATCCAACGACTGAAATGCTGAAGAGGTGGTACATTTGGCCTCTACAGCAGATCTAGCTACAAGCAACGAGAGAACAGGCCTAGACCCTTGCCGAAAAGGGTTCTTGATGATGCGATCGCCCACTAACCTAGCCGAGGCGGATATTGAATATAAAACGCCAGTAACAAAAGTTCCAGTAAGCCAAAAGAGCAAGATACAGGGATCTGCTAAAAATGCTCTACTGGGTTTCCTATTCGGAGGACAATAGAGAAGCAAAGAATCCAGGAAAATAAGGAATGGACGAAAGTACAATCCAAGAAGAGAAAGAAGGAGAATCGTAGAATGCACAGACCCGATGCGTTGATTATTTCCCCCAGAGAGAATTACAACTAAGAGGACATTCTGCGCACCATCAAAACCAAAGACGCGCTCAAATGACTAGGTGAAAATGTGAAAAGTATCCGATGAACGACAAAAAGATAGCTTTTGCTAGAGGGCTGGAAAGCAACACGGGTTAATTTGTAGAAGCTCTGGAAGGTGTGTTAGGAGGGGTAGCAAGTGTGATAGCAAAAACCCAGACCATAACTGTACAATTGAAGGAACTGGACGAAATAATGACGTCAGAGGAGATATGCGGCGCATTACACAGCCTATGCGACATATGTTGTCTTGATGCGAAAAACTTCCCGAGGTACACAGATAGTTACTTTTAACCTCCCAATAAACGATGTGTGAAAGGTCCTGGCGAAGTAATGCATACGCATCGGTTGAGTTTCCTGCAGGGTACACGAAGATATCACACCTAGGAATTGCTTTAGATGTTGGGGATATAATCATATAGCCCAGAACTGTAAAGAAGGAGTGGATCGCAGCCAGCTATGTAGGAAATGCGGCGAAAATAGTCCAAAACGCATGACTTGTGGAGCCGCACATGCATCTGGCAGTTTTATCTGCCCGGCATATCTGAAGGCAATTAGACAAGGTGGACGATGAAAATTATCCAACCTAAATCACTGCATTGCGGTGCAAGATGTACTGCAGCAGGTCATTTTTGAATTCCATATCAATCTCGCAATACTGTGTGATCCACATCACAACATATACGGTTGTGGGTGAACGACGGACGCATCCAGTAAAGCCTCTATATGGACACTACGGGGGAAAGTTCATCAATTTGATGGAATATATTTTTTCTCGTGCAATGCCCCACCCAGTATGGACATTTCAAAAAACAAAGATTATCAGACACAACAAATTAATTCCAAAGAATATTGATATATGTAACAATAGATTTGATCATGTTCATCTGGATATCATATGCAGGAGGTACAAATACTTATTGACGACTTGGAAACACTCTTCGCATTTCTGGAAATTTTGTCATAAGACAAGACGATCCTGACTAAACATATATTTGCATTGAGAAGCATAGAGAATATATGCTCCTACTGCTTATCACATCAAAGCAAAATGATTTACTCATAAGAACATATACCTTCAAGGCATGGACAAACCGATAAAAATCTATTTCAGGAAAGTTTCAGTTGCTATTTGAAGTCTTCTAATTTTTCATTTGTCAACTCCTTCTGTATTTGAACTTCTTAACGAATAGTTGCAAATATCAATGTAAAAATTGATTGTAAGATTTATTTGATTTAATTATACACCCCAATTTGTTTTTCTGCTTCGGCCTAACCCTAGTTATAAACTATGTGGACGACCTAAAATGCTACACTTTAAATTGCACATACAGCATCTAAACTGTATTCAAACTACTAGATTCAAAATTAGGAAATTTAATTGAATGCGTTGTTATGAAACGATAATATTAGCTGCATTACGAATTCAACAGGGCTTTAGATAAATAAAAATCCGCTCTTCAGCAAAAATAAGGAATTTTGAAGTGAAAATAGCTGCTATTGTGTTTTTTTTGAAAGAGGTATATATTAATTTTCTTTTTGGATCATTATTACAATTAATATATAAAAATGAATTTAATTTCTTATAATTTAAACCAATATATTAATATATATAATACCTTATATCAAATAATGACAGAAATTATATTGATTGACAAAATTTTTGTTTTTACCGTCGGAATATTTCTTCTGATCGTATAATGTCTGAAATCGGAAATAATTATTGGAACATGGTTTGAATATATTCTTGCTTTTTAGTTTTGGCTCAGTTGCTTTTAGTTTTTGCTTAACGAAAATCATATTTTTATATCGGAATTAATTTTATGGATATCAGAAATACGTTTTATAAAAAAGCATCGTTGAGAAGAAGTAATTAAAACGTCAGAGACTCGAATATTGGTCTCAAAAATTGTTATAATTCGTAATATAATTTAAAGACGTAAAGTCTATTTGTAATAATATCTCAAAACCCCTTCTCAATATGTATTTGAAGTTTCGCGTTAGATGCAAATATTGAAATTGCAAAGTCTATGGAATCGTCTACGATTAAACTAGTTAACAGTCGGCTGAGCAGTAAATCTTTAAATTTCACCAACATTTACCTATAAGTAACTATTCCAAAACGTACGAACATTATAATATTTACTCTTTGATTTTTAATCCACGAAAAAAAAGAACTAAACTACATATTTCGATGGGTTTTTTTCACTGTAGTCTTTTAGGCTGTAGTCTTCTCTGACAAGGAGAAATAATCATAATAATGAACCAGATGAAGAGATTCCATTTCTATGTTCTATTTAACCCTAGTTAACTCGTTAATGCTTCTAACACGTATCTATCCAAACATATGTTTTTAAACAAGTTGCGAACGGCTTTAATTACTATTTACTAACAAAAAACATCTTACAGGCTGCTTAAACTAATAGAATAATAGTTTAAGTAGAATTTACGATTACTAACCTATATCAAATAATGGCAGAAATTATATTGATTGACGAAATTCTTTTTTTTCCCTCGGAATATTTCTTCTGATTATTGTGAAATTATTATTATTATAATATATTATTTTGGATTAATTATATATTAGGTTAACGTAATTTGACGGTTCTTTGGAAAAATTAATGAATTTTGTCACTGTCCACGTTCGCTTCCGACTATCATGTTCAGCAACGTTTTCTACCGAAATGTATCGTGATTTAATTTACGTAACTTTAATTTTAAACTTTCCAAACATATAAACAGCTTAGCAGCACATTTCAGCAAATGTTTGCTATATATGAAGATCTGGATATTATTCCACCCTACGATAGACCGCAAAAGTCCAGAAGACTATCCTCATGTATTTCAATGTGAACACAACTGATCTATGAACTGGGAAGTGAGGGTTAATATCGACCAATGCGACGCCACAAAGAGAAGGAATGAATTCTTCTTCGCTGTCAATATTGTAATTAATCTTGTGGCCAAAATGTAGAAGGAGCCGTTCCTGTGGTGCATAATACTGTCCTTTCGTCACCAAATTCAGTTCTTATACTTTGTGCCGCAAATGTCATAACTCATTGTCATTATCGTTTACAAGTCCATTTTTGATCAATTTTATGACATTAAATTTATGTTAACGACACTTAAATAACACTTATATTATACTTATATTTCCTCTCTCTCTTTTGGAGCAATCAATAGAAATACGGGAAACTTGTTACATTTTAAGTATGTAGAGTTTTATGACAACTACTTGTCAATTTTCTTTAGATTGTATTGCTTTTCCAAACATTTTTAAAAATGTATATAATCGCTACTAGCAAAAAATGACATAATTTGGAAGCAATAAGTCAAGCAACAGTCAATTCGTGCGTATATATTTCCAAAAGTTGATGGGTCTAGTCCTATAGATTTCCAAAAGCGATGCTTATTTAAATAACAAAATAGCTCATACCTCATAAAATGTGAAAAACTGGTTGGATATACAAATTGGTTAACGATCAATATGCAGCTCAAGCTATAAAGATGCAGATTCTATGGCTCGACAAGACTATACGTTTATGTCAGGGAATGCCTTAAGGAAAAGGTTTGTTATGTTGACAGCGGAGTTCTGCTCACATGACCAAAGTTGAAGGTTTAATTGAAAATTCAAAGCTAGAATATGGTGACGTGAGAATCGAAAATAACAACGTATTGATAGTGGCTGCAAAAGGACACAATCATCTGGATGTTATTGTTGATGAAGGTTAAAGGAGCTACTGAGAATTTGCTAACGGTGAGCGACTTTATCAGCAGCGATGATTAACAAAATGTAAAGATTGAACATGTTAAAGCAATATGGATTAACTTGATGCCTAGCATTTATGTCTATTAAGCAGTTAATATTTTGTTAATCAGATTTAACAATAATCCAAGTAGAAGTCACTGAACTGCAGTGGAACGTGTTTTGAGATACCTGAAAGGTACTGCAATTTTGAAGCGCAAGATAATCGAAGATATTAACATATTCAGATTCCGTTGTGCTGTGGTTACGAGCTTTATAGAGAGAAATCAATATGAATTTCAAGCAAAATGAACCGAACAGAAAATGTTGTGATAGCGAAATTCATTTTACTTCTAATGATGCGTATCATGCAATATCAAAACATTGATATATGCCATCATTTCGTAAGAGAAAATAAAAACAACAATCTGTAAACATATGAGTTTGAATATTATGTAAATATGTTTTGAGTGGAGGTGTTAGATTAATTCACTGGTTATATATCATATCATTAATATGTTTTTGAAAATACATTTTCTCAAAATCCATGCTACAGTCAATTCTTACGTATATTTTCCAAAACGATTGAATCTCATCTTCAATATACCTTCATCAGATGTACGGTGATATCCTATCGGGCAGTATTCAAGAAATTCCTCTTCTTTGAATGCCGAAAGTAGCTATAAATTCGTTGTACTAAGTTGAATTTATTTAGTCTCCTTTAGTCATCTTATTTAGAATGATGCAGCTCGTTGGTATCTTTTTTGCATTAGAAATTAAACTTCGCAAACTTCTCGTTGTGTAATGATAGATATTTCCACATCCATATATCATTTTACTTTTTATTTATCTATATTTCAAGATAATCTTGTAATTATGAATAGGAAATAATATGAATGTGCATTATAAACATTTGACAGCGTCAGATTTCTAATGATATTCGCCATTAAGTCGAAAATTTATATATTCCTCAGTATGCTTCTACTTGCGACAGCATTTTCGTATTTCTCAACCATAACAACAAATAATTAGTGTTACATTGTACCCATGAAACTTAGTGGAGCTCTATTACTTCTCCCTCATTTATTACCAAAAATTACATTTTTTAAAATGTTTTTCTAAGAGTATAGACTTCAAATATTGAACCCAACAACCCTTCTAGAATAGACCTTTTCTTAACACATATCATATCAGTTATCATTTCTTCATGGTCAAACGGAAGATGGTCAAACAATATATAAGCTTACCGACTTTGGAGCTGCTCGAGAGTTGGATAACCAATAATTTGCTTCATTATATGGAACAGAAGAATAACTCTATCCTGATTTGTATGAACGATGTCTAAAGATATTATTTTTCTAGGCCTCGGATGAAATGATGTCTGATATCAACATGCTATATCTTCCTAGGTACATACTGTTATGAGTTTAGTCTTAGTCTGCACCATAATAGGTAATAAAGTATATGCGATGATTGTTGCTATTACTAGCTCGTTCTTGAGTATGTAGTATATGGTATATGGTATACTGATATTTATAAAATTTTCACTTTGACAGTTTTATTACATTAGTATAGTTTTAACAATGTTTATAGCCAGGTGTAATTTGGTAAAATAGAAATGAATCTTCAAAAGTCATAAAATGTTAATTTTATTTTTTGCACCTTGGTTGAGAGCAATATGCTAGAATCGGTTGAATACACATTTTATGGAGGATATATTTTTTATATATCTCTGATTCAATTGAAATTTATATGATTTCTCAACAACTACGTTTTTATAATGTATTTTTTAATTGAAAATAAAGCTCAACATAGTTATGTTCCAACATGAAATCTAATATCATCATTATTTATTCATCAGAATCATATTTAGTTCTATATAGAGTTTTTGTCTTCAGATCGTCAGCCATTTGAACAAATTCGGCCTTAACATGTAAATTCCGTAATTTCTATTGAGAATGTACAAGATACAATCGAACATAATATTTATTGAAGAATTGAATTTTGAGATGTAGTTTCTAAAATTTTTTCAATTGGATATTTGGTCTAAGTAATATGATTTTTTAAATGGTATTACATTTTAAAGACGTAAAGTATATTTGTGACAGTATTTCAACAGAAATTAGGTCCGGATTCTATAAGCGACGTTATCGAAGTAATTTCAGTCAAAATCCGATTGTTTATATGTAAACATTTTTATTCTTAGGTAGGAATTTGTTTGTTGCTTGAAAATACTTCCTTGGAACATATCCATGTGTATTCGCATATATTCTACTTTCTTCCATTTCATCAAACTTTGCCCATCAATTGGAAACGCTTATGGATTACTGTGGGGGTGGATATCTTAGAGTGTGACAGTACTATTCGGAGTAAAAATATTCCGACATCTCTTAGTTATTAAAACTTGCACGCTTTTGACTTTTAAAGTACTTTAAATCAGTCTTAAAGAATATGTTGAAACGCGTAGTAGTGATAAGGTCCATTACGACTTGCCATAATTATATTAATATTAATACCATAAATCGATGGCCTTACGTCTCCCAGTCATAGCTTAATTTATACCCATGGTTGTCAACCATTTACATTTCATTTGGTGTTTGCCGGTTCACACATCATGAAGTATTGAATTGTGGAAACTTCATCAGTAGAACTTACATTAGTATTTTCAACAGATTTCAACAGATATTTACCGCTTTTATTGTTGCAAACAGACTCTTAGCAGACAGTTTAAATGAAGGTAAGCAATGCTTTTCGGTATATGGTGGAGTCTACTTCCCGAGATTTTCTCACTGTGTGTTTTCAATAATCACGTGAGATCCAACATGTCTGCACTAGTTCTATCTGGAAATGCCAGTAATTCTATTGGTTATACATAGTGTACTAATTGCATTTGCCAGGACTCAGCGGTGTCACCCATTGAACCAAACATTTCATATCAAGTTCATTGCGCACTCATATCTTGTTCAGAGGCTATCTTAGCCGTTGGGCGACCTTTGCGGGTTTGTTTGTTATCATGGACCGTGGCGGAGAGAAGAAGGGAGCGACAGCATCCGTCGTAATGATGTTGCCACCAGTCAGTCAGGCAAACAGTCAACAACCACCTTGTCGTTTATTTCTGTGGTTCACAGTACATACTTTTGTATATCTGATGAAACGGCGAGTGCGTTTTCCTTAGTAAAATTAAATTAAATTGAAGCGATGTCGCCATCGTGAACTAATTTGCTTTTGCTGTGCTTGTACAACTATGTGTGTTTGGCAGTATTACTCAGGCAAAAAATTGTCAGGCTTCCTTTGCTTTTTATGCTGCGTTGATTTAAAATGGAACCTCCATATGATTGACTTTGATTGAGATCCATTGTATGGGATAATGGCATGGGCGGACGATTATTATTTACGGTTGATTATACATATATTCATTTGGATCAGGCCCCCACAACCACGCATACGTGCTCTCTGCCTGCTCTGCCAGGCCACATCTTCTATAACAATATCTTTTCCTTTGGCATTTTCTTCACTATCGATCCCGTCTTCCCTATAGAACACTACAAAATATCCTTCATCGGAGAATTCCAAGAAAGCACAAATATTTCTTTCCCAGCTTTGTGTGTTTAGGGTCATAGCAGGAGGAAATCAATCATAATTTATGCCGTATGTTCGATTGCCGTCAGTGACAGTAGGTGGTTTCTGCCGGAGTCGGTATGGCCATAACGACATTTGGAATCTTTTACTTCACAGATAAAGGTTCTGCATCGCCTGGATATATTCCCGTATATTCTCGAAGCCTAATAATAATCTGAGCACTCACATCTTTAAAGTGGATATTTTCGCAACGCTCTCTATCTTGTGCCACAATTTTGATCTAAACACCGAGATCGTTAGGAAGTGATAAGATGGAAATGTTAGATATTCGAGGACGAACTTGCCAAAATAGAAACGACGTGAGTATTATTAGACTCGGCATGGAAGAGGTTGGTGCGAATAGTTCGAGGAACGTTCATTCCTTACATTACGATTTACAAGATCATTCTGAATCTTAGAAAGAAAACCGTAGGCTCTGCACCACGTATACGAGTAGCAATGGATTTCTGAGAAACTGGGTGGCTGCTTTCATCGGAGAGTATTGCTGACACGAAGGAGCTTTCATAACTGTCATTTTGCGGAAGTCAGAGGGGGTTGCAAAATTGGCTTATGAGAGAAGAATGTGTGATGAACTTGCAGGAGGAAGGACGGACGGACTATTAGTTTTATTCAAAGCAGAAGTTCGAGCTCCTTGTCGTAGATGTAATCCATGTTTCCGGAAGTCCTTGTTTTCCGGTCAATCTGATTCTGGTCAGATCCAGCCCAATCTACGATTTTTCTGAAGGGTTATTCTTTCGGGTTTCCAACATCGAGTAGCGCCCGTGAATGCCTCTGCTATAAAGGCATCTGCACCAGAAAATGTTTGGCGCAAAACCCAAAGGGTGTAGGACCAATTTAATGAGCCGGTGACATATACATATCTCATATTATCTTCTTCATTTTCCGTTCTGTCCCGTTTAGTCCACTTTCAGTCCATTTACCGCCCCACATGATTCTGTTGACACTTTAAGATGTTTCCTTTCGTGAGGCTTTATTACAACATTACAACAACAATGTCTACTGACGACATATACGATGACATCAAGCTGCGGGCAACTACACCCTCTATAATACATACTGCGTGTACGTCATTAGTCGTCCCTCGCCACATCCCGTTTGTGTCATTGGCTGCAGCTCTTTGTGTGGTCGCAATTGTGGAGATGTTCTGCCAGTGGCCTCAAAGTAGTTGCTAATGCGGGTCTGGGTGCGGATCGGAAGAGGCATCAACACATTGGCGCCACCGACCACCTGCCATCCGTTATTCGCCTACCTCAATCGGTAACCCGCACAATGCGAGTGAAAGGGATTCCAACGGAACGATTTGATGATCGATCCTTTAAATTTTTTAAATTATTAATCAGTTTGTTTGAAATTTCATTTACTTTTTTCCGGTTCTCTCCCCACGTTGAGGATTCTGACAGACTGAAGCGAATTTCATATGTTCCCTATACCGGAATAATCTTCTACTCCTTGGACAATGAATGAATCCGCCTCATCAGTAGACAGAAATTATAAAGGATGATATTCTAGAGTAAATCAAGGGAATTTGGCCCTTTTTCTTGTGTGATTATATCTCTTGGGGTATTCTATGTTCGACTTGTTGTTTCGCAATTTTCCCCCAGGCGGAAATTTAAACTATAGTCCAAAACATCGGTTCTTAATTGTCGTCAGACTGGAGACTATCGGTCTCCTTCATCGGTGAGACTCGAAGCAACTGGCACTCTTATAGACGTCCTTCTCAGGGCTTAGATTAAAGCATAACCTTCGTCATCAAAGCAACCGGTTGCTTCGGATTTGGCTGTGCAAGGTCTGTCACCGGACATGACATGATTCTGCAGCTGGTTCGCACATATATCCTTATGGATATTGCTTCAACTCACCACTATAATTATTTTCCAGTGGTTTTGGATGGTTTCTTTACAGGTCCCGAAACCGATTTTATAGCCGCCACTACTTCAGCGGCCTCTTCTGAGATCAAACTTACTAAGGAGCACACTTCAGATGTCGCTTGGACAATTTAGGTACAAACTCCTGCACCCCAGATGCCTAATCATCTCATCATGGAGGATACGATTCAATAATTCAGCAGGGCACGAGAGTTCGGCGAGAAGAGCCATATAAGTACTATCACCCATTCCGACACGTGTGTCCATCGCCGGGTTACAGGGGCCCCCAGACACGCCTGCACGCGTACACATTCTTGTACACACGTCTTGTCACATACACACATTCGCACATGTCTAACGAATGATTCGGGTTCCCCGAATCCACCTTGACAGCCTGCGAAGATTACGAGGCGGCCGTAAAACACGTTGCGAACTGACGTCGCACCTCGCTTAGCTGAAGCTGAGAGATGGGGAGGAGACTGAAGGAAAGGAGTTTTTTGCCGTCTTGGGTGCGAGACCCGAGCCGGAATGCGCACGTTTACCAGCAGGGCCTAATAGGCTCCGGAGTCCCAACATTGGGATAGGGACAGGGAAACTTTATGGCTGCAATATTACTGCTCTGTGTCAGAGTCAATGCAGTCATTGCGTCACGCTTCATGAAAACCATCTAGAGACAGCACCGGTCCCATACATGTGCGTGAGTCACGTGCTGCGGACCGTACGACGAGACGTGAGCCCCTCTCTTGACGTACCAACTGCCGGAGCATATTCTTACTGTATCCTTCATCATCGTCCACACGTCTCTCCACTACAAATACTGACCTCTGCACTGTACTATACTGTACTGCAATAGAAGTTCCAAGATGCTGTTTCTGAGACTTCTTTAAAAGCCGACTATTTAGTGTTGAATCACTTCCCGATCCATTAAAGATGATTAAATTCCAGAATATCATTTCCACATTTTTTCAACTGAATATAAATATACATACACATACACAGCCATATAGACACTCACTCTTCAGGGACACGAAAATCCTGACTAATTGTGCCTCATTGTCAACACATTTCATGAGCGGAATATATGATTACCGTTCTATCAGGGACGTCACAGCACCATCTGACTTCTCATCACATTGGCTCCCATTTTTAGTCGGGCCATCGAACCACAAAATATAGTAAAATGGGTGTGGTGATATGTTCACACTCCTGAGTGTGTCTTCGCGACAAGCTTCAACTCATAACGCAAATCGATACCTACAGCACACAAATACAAAGATACTAAGAGCGGGTAGAACAGCGCGTTCGGGCACAGGAGAGACCCTCCGTTGAGTAGTTACATCGGTCATCAGATCTAACTTCAAATCCTACAGAAGCAAACATCCAAATAGGATGAGCTAAACGGATATCATTTTGTGGGGCGACATGGCTCAAACATGCACGTACGCTTGATTCTAATTATCCACTGAACCAATTTCCACGGCTTCACTTCAGAGTGAGTAGGGTTGCCGCCCTCCGTGCCTCTCCTTCCCTCTCGCCAATGAAGAAACGTCATGAATTATGCCGCAAGAAAAATACACAAATGAGATAAACCACGACTTGTATTGGGGGCGTGGATGGAGATTCGGAGGGTAAGTACAGGCCGAGACTGCAAATATTTGTCATACGTTTGTCAATCATAAACTCATCAACGACAGATAATTCGGAGAAATTATAACGAGGAATTGAGACATTTTATCGCGACACCCTGAGACGAATGGTCCCCATGACAGAAATGTCTGCATGATAAGTGCTTTCGTTACGGCGGCGTGTTTATATTTATATATACTCGCCAGCGGCGGGCTGTTCCTTCTGATTAATAGCGACGAGGAAGTATACAATGGATATTTCATTTAATTCAATTTGATAACCGCCCAGAGCTCTAAAGACTACCTGCTTTCCCAGAGCATCGGACTCTGGCATTGGACCTCCAAAACCGAATCAGTGGACAGGTCTTCAAGATCTTTACGTCCTCTCTCGAGAGAAATTTATCTGATAACAAATCGATGACCACGGGATGAGTGTGGGTTTATGAAATGAATACAGGTCTATTCAGGGCAACGTGTACTTGGGGTCTCGAATTTATGATCGTAGTCGTAGCGTGGACGATGTTTGCTGCACAGCTCTCAGGACTCACCAGAGGGTGACATTGGGCAGGGAAAAAAGAATAAAGCCAATTGCAAATATAAACTTGAACGGGAATAGTAAATGGAAATGTGAACAACAATAAGAGCCGCCTGTTGCTTCAGCAGGTCAACGCGCATGGTAACTGGCACAACATGGGCACAAGGAGCGGAATACCGAGAAAGCTAAGCGGTTGAGTTCCTCCCTTCCAGGACCGACTTTGACCCAGGAGACGCGGACATTGTTGCTCATCCACCGAGCAGCAGCAACTAGTGCGGCTGAAGCAACAAATGAGCTTTCGGCTACCGAGGATGAGAGAGACCTGCAGAGGAGAGCGCGTGCCTGAGGAAAGCTCGTCGAGCTGCTTCCAGCACAGCAACAAATGCTCGCTTTGTGCGGGTGGTCTTCCAGGATTCGGATTTGGGACGACATGCGCTGCGTGAGTGGATGCCCGCAGATCCAGCTCAACCGCATGTGCCCTGGCGGAGACACCCCCTCACTCGATTTGTCAGGTGCGAGGGCGGGCTCGCTACAGCCTTCCGAAACGGTTCTGAGCCTTCAGTCTAGGATAAACGCTTCGACAGGGCAGAACAAGTGTGCGCGAGTGAACCACCGAACCGACCAGTGCCGCGACTCCACAGGATCCTCTTCCTCCTTCTAAGGTGCATTGTCGTTAAGCGTAAGTGATCGGCCTCGTGAAGGCGGTAGTGAATATATTATATGTGAGTGTGTTTCTGAGGTGAATCCCAGTCGGAGACAACTCTTTAAAGTTGTTCAGCGATGTATTGGTGCGAGCGAAATAGTTACCAAACACAAGTGCAGTGCAGCCCCACCCTTTTGTGCTAAGCCCTAGAGTAGGGCAAAAGTGAAACCTAGTGTGTTGTTGTATCCCTCAATACAGTTTAATGCCACCCACTAATGTCTGGGATGTAGCTGACCCTCATCTGCTGCGTTAATATTCCCCTCCCAGACTAGAACACACGTATCCACCGATTTTATCAAACTCTTTTTTTGGCGTGTAACTTGTGAATATAATAAACTGGGATATTGACCGGTAGACCAGGTGTCTTGCCTTTTGGAATTATTCTATACTAATAATTTTCGGTAGAGAAATACTGTAGAACACCGGATTCCATCGCTGAAGACAATGGACACTCTGTGGATAATCGCTCTTTGTCTGGGAATTTATGTTGCAGTACCGATCCGTAAGTACCAGGTCGATTCAGACATGAAGATTGAAGTTTATCTTTAGTTTTGACTTGTATATACTGACTGACGATAATTATATCTTTGTCTTTCGACTTTCCACTTTATTGGCCATAAAGCCAGAAAGACCCGTGTCTCTGTACAGAGTCTTCTGGAAACTCAAGGGAGAGTACGACGCTATCTACTGAAGGAGCACAGATATCCACTATTAGGCTTAGCTTGATACAGAGGTGACACATAACAATTCGAGAAATATTTAATCTCGGGGTCCTTTCAAAACTCAGCGGGACAAGAATAGATGGATAGATGATCAACGGAAGAATCCCGGGTCATGTAATGATTTATGTTCCAATCCTCAATCTCGGGCGTGATCCCACAGTTCGATGGGTTTGTTTGTGTGAAAAACTTTAAGTAGAATATTTATCAAGTAAATTATCGAATCGTGGAGAATGAATTATTCATAAACCTAATGAAAGTTTGTCGGGCAGTAAGTAGCAGACGCCACGCGTTCCCGATAGAAGCTCTGGTTGGTTGAAGTTGTATCCGTAACCAGCTCTCGTTGTTGCTACTTCTGATGGGCCGCCAGGAGTCAGGACCCACATGATCGATACTTTCGCAACGGACGCCATAGATTTAAGTCGGATTCCGGAATAGAACTGGTCTCGAGCAACTGATAAAACCGTCCGATAGTACCTCTTGATGCACACCCTTCCTTGTGGCTGGCCCCATTTGGTTCCTTAGGGAATTGGATTTCGCAATTCGGCTGATCAACTCGATTCGCCCTGTGGTCCTCCGTGGAGTATACGCCGCGAAAATTAGATTCCATTACTCCTTAATTTTAATACGTAATCAAAGACCTGCCCTTCACTTCAGCGCGAAATAAGCCCAACCAGCAACGGCAGCGAATAACAACTCAGATGTTGATGTCGAGCGCAAGCACGGAAACCGGCACGGTTCGGCGCTCTTTCCACTGCGGGGGGAATCAATTTTCAGTCATTAAATTAAATGTGCCGCTATTGGGCCATGGGTTTGTAGATGGTCGGAGATTGAGGGTGACAGGCTTTGGGGCTAAAGGGCGCTCGCAAGAATCATAATTTACAGGAAGATGGGTTCCGCGTGACGGGGAGGAAGGATACAGTGAAGTCCGCAGATATTGAACAGATATTTTCATGACTCCTTTGCTTCAGAAATTTAGCAAAGTCCCCAAGTTATAACTCCGCCCGCCGAGCTTCCAGTAGCCTCCACATGGAGGATAGATTTGTAGCGTAAAGAATGTTATTCTTCTGAAAGTTTACCTTCGTGTCTGGAGAATTCTCAGGGACCGGGGTTGCGCCCGGACTCGTGGGACGAAGGTGTTGAGGTTTGTGAGCGGCAGGTCAATATTTGTCCAATTTCAAAACCTGAAACACATGAAACATCATGATCTCGGTCTTGACCCAGATGTAGATCGGACAGGAAATCTAAAAGATCAAGCTCCTGTAATAAATACTTCTTGCTGCCGGCTACTTCACTCTCGAGGACTACCCTGACCTTTCTCCAAAAGTCTCATAGATGAATGGAGACGTAATAAAGAAAAATAGATTCGCAATTCTTAAGCAGATTTATGGTTTTATTAAGATGTCGATGGACTGAGATGTCCTATGGGTCGTCTGAGTTAAGCAGGCCACGTTTAAGCAATAATCAGAGAGACTATATTTGCTATTTTTTATTAAATTAATTTGACTGTCGTAACGGTAGAATACAGTGTTTGGGCACGGGAATAAATCATTTGCACGAACTCCCATACTTCCATACGCACGTTTCATCGTTGTAGAGTCGGTTTTTTGTTCGATGGAAGGATTTTTTCGGTCGGTTTTATATATAACATAAATTTCATAAGTTATTGCAATAAATTTCAATAATCCAATCGAAGCACTTTATCACGATTCCGAACGCTTCTAACCACCGCACCAGTCCAGCGTTACTTGAATTACTCATAAATTTCTATTTGAAGCAGTGGCCATGACCAGAGCCGGAGCCAACATCCGGAAGAGCGGCTCCAATCGGAGTCACGCATCTGGGATCGCATCGAAATAGTTCCGGTCAAAACCCGGAGCTAACCGTCCGTTAATTATTTCGAATAATTCCAATGCCAGTCAGGCGGAGATTGCGACCACAAAAAGGAAAACAAATGCTAAACAACTGTCGGTCTGTAGAGTTGACGTGACTCCGTTGCCGGGTTAATGCATGACAGCTGAAATGGGTAGGTTGGTTCCACAGCCGTCGGTAATGGCAGCAATTTATAGCTGGGATTTGTGGCGGCCAAATGGGTTTGGATTGTTCTCCATTTTAAACGCTTGCGACTTAGAGGATAACATTGGAAACCATTCCAAAACTCGATGAAACTCACCTTAACTACTTCACCACTATGTTGCTAGAGTCCATTCGGTTGGTCATCTTCACCACATTGCCAATTCAGTGAGGAGTTCATAAATATTTCATGTATTACGGAGTAATCCCAAGACTCAGGGGAATCGACGCCGTAATCCCAGTAACTTTATCCGTTGTATATGCTTGTTGTCCTCCTCCAGTTTGGTTCAATGAGGGTTTGATGTCGTATCTGGAATTAATTTCGTATTTCAGATCCGATAATTTTCTAGTCTACTGCATGGGGTGCAAAAATGCCTTTTCTTCCAGCAGATGTTGACCCCTTAAGTCTCCCTTTTCGTTGTCAATCGCTTCTTTCGTTTAGGCCAAATAGACGCTGGGGACTAATCGTGAACAGTCACCAATCGTCAGTCGATAGAATGCCGCTCGTGAAATCACTCGGGTTCATTCATAATTCGATTCTATTACAATAATTGCTTATTTTTCTGGACAGTTCTCCATTGGAGACATGACTTCTTGGCCTGGTGTTGGTACAATTCTAACAAGACTGGATGAACTCATTATAATACGATACAGGGATAAACTCAGAGAACTTCAACCTGGGCAGCATTTGTTCAGACTTGGGCTCGGTAGACAGATATAGTTCCCGCGCGCTTAGTTCCCAGTGATGCTCATGATTTAATTTTATTTATTTCTGATAAATTAAAGGCCGTTTAGCAAATCAATCTGGGCACTTGTGACGGACCCAATATATGCTCTTCCATGATTTGTAATCACGACTCTCTCAATATTCCAGTAGTTTCGCGACTCAATGTTGTTGATGCGCTCCGCCCTGTCCATCCGTTTACCCTGAAACGGCCAGCTAGGGCACCCTCAATGTGAATTAATCCACCATACTGAAGATCGAGTGACAGCTTCAGCGAAATCGGGAGTTTATGAAAATTCATGAATTTTTGTGCCGCCTTAACTCGCATACGAAATTAATTCATGGAGATCTGTGAATCCTGCGAGATGCGAAGTGAGCTGGCGCGTAATTAACGGCCGACGCTCTGTTCTTTGACCCAGCCGGGTGCCCTTCTACTGTAGATGCTCCTAACTAGTATTCTTTATGGGTGCAGTTAATTTTTCGATCTGGTGTGGGTTGTCGTAGAGATGTGACGGATGTGGAGGCGGAGTATTTGACGAAAAGTTTCTTTTTAAGCGGATGAAATATTTCATGCGGGAATTATTCAAAATTATTTATACACGTGTTTATTATGAGTTTTTCACAGAGAGACGTGTCCTCTGAGAGGGCAAAGGTCCGCTCATTTGCAGAGAATATGACTTATGAGGCAGGTATTCCGACTACCACCATAGTGGTTGGATCATCGTCTTCATTAAGACAAGCCCTCTCTTCTATAATAGGTATAATAGATTCGCTATAGACTCATTGTTAAAATCTGATCGTCTCCGGAGGGGCTTAATTTGTAATGAATTACGATCCCACGTCATGCTGTCAGAATTGAAAATATTTTTTTATTTATTTTAATTGATATGTTTAATGCAACCCCAAAAAAGAAAGATAATTTTCCAATTATGCAATGACCACACCCTCGGTATCCGTTCACGTTTCCACAAATAACAAGGGATTTTCCCACCCTGGAACAACATTTTCGCATTTATAAGTTTCTTCGTATAAAGATGTCGTCCCGAGATAATCCGAAAATAGATGACTCAAATCCGGGAACAGCCCCGGATATCTATGCCATATCTTTGCAACACCTGCCGCAAATATAGGACTTCGGCCGTAGTCGTATCGATGTGTCCGTCTTGACAAGGTAAGCGTACAACAACAAGACCACGACATCTGGCCAGAACTGTGCCAAATGATCGTATGCCCTTTGAACATTTTTACTTGCACACAATTATTTATGACTATTTCCATATTATGACTATGACTTTGCTGTATATAGATGGCAGTCAGTTATGTAGGTGGTATAATAGTTCTTTCGCCAGTTTGGATGTTCTGTTCTATGTTTTTCAAGTCCTTATTATACATGTCTTAGGCAAAGACGCCCTTACGACGTCCTTATGTTTTAAACACCTTTTTCTGAAACAACAGCTTCCACCCCTCAAATTCACTCTTCGAATTTCGCCATTGTCGTCGATGTTAATCAATAATTCACGCAGCTCATTTCACACCCTCAGAGTGCATTAGGTCAACCTCAAGTATTCGAGGGTCCTTGAGTCCAGCTCCCATCTAGGGGATTCAATTCATTCCTCACGTAGAATTATCGATAGTGCGACCACCACCAGGGGGAGACGTGTACAGATCCATTCGACAGAACCTCTCGCCAAGTGCGAATGAAAGATACAGTGGCTGGTGTTTCTGCTTCGGATACCGTACACGTATTACTGCTACTTTGGAGCCCTATCCCGACAGTGTTTTTGCGCCGGAATCGTCGTGCCGGAGCCGCATCGTCTGCGAGCATCCAAAACGTGGCATTGAATTTCGAGTCGTTTCTGTGTTTCTCTTTCTTTCTCCTCTGGGCGGAGGATTCAGGTTGCAAAAAGAAGGAAGAAAGAAGAAAGTCGGTACGCTTTTCGCTTCAGAAACATTACGCACAGCAATTAAATTTCCTCCTTCAAAGAATCTCTGACTGTTTGGGTCTAAGACGTTCCGTTGACCACATTCGACTTTTACTCTGCTGCCTGTTGTCGTCTTCTCTGCCGCTGTCTTCGGATCGGGTCCGGTTTACTGTCTGTGTTGGAAGCACGGACGTAAACTTTTAATGTTCCTCGATTTCTTTTATAGCGCAGGCCAGATTCGAGACACATCGGCTGTGCAATACCTCGAAGCATTCTGCTGCGCATTTACGAATGGATAAGTTGGATTTATTTCCAACTTATCTGGCCGGCGTAGTGGGAGGCATTCATTCGGGGAGATTATATCGTCTATCAGGAGTCTATGCAAAACAAAAGTTCTCTGAGAATTTCTCCGAAGACTTGAGAGCTACGGTTGGCCTACTAATATTCCTCAATTTGTCCGTTGGTTTACACAGTCTTCTGGCTCCTGTCTTCGACACAAGTTGAACAGGATCACCGTCTCCTTGTGTGTGAGTTCAAGAAAATGAACTCTTACACTTCACTGGTTCCGGGCCCAGCCACCAGAAGACATGGATTAACTCGTTATTACAAGTATATAGTTATTATTCATCTTTCCTCCCTGGTCCGATTTATTGCATCTTTTTGATGGTAAAAGATTCTAATTTGGTGGCAATAATCACTGGGCGTTGAACCGTAAATACCATTTCATCTTCCAAACCAGAATCCCATTGGCAGATGACTCCTTGCTGCGGTATCAATTAGATAATAGGATAGCAAAAGGGCGGAGCAACCTCATACTCCAATGCTTCCCGAAGTCATAATCGAATTATGTAGCTATTGAGTAAAGAGAATTGAGCTCTTCAGGATTGAAACGAACGATGACAACTAGGATCGAGGAGCAAGGTGCAGAAGACAGAGGCTGCTCGAGTGGAAGAATAACAACCACTTATGGCAAAGCAAAGACAGAGGTGAGGAGACCGATAATGATTAGACATCTTAAAATGTTCTCTATGAAGATGACTGGAGCACCATTTCTATGTTGATTGCAGAATCAGCGAATAAGAATGGCGCTCCGAATTCACGGAGTATTCAGACCGGTAGTAATTGCGACGTCATTGCAATGGAGGATAGTCTCGGTCATCATTCCAGTCATTCCCGTGAGGTCACTTATTGCCTGGTTCGATTTGGTTTCAGGGTGCAAATAGATTTCTTGCGTTTGATTGCCGAGTAAAATATCGATCCGAAGACAAGGCACATGGTGCCAGAGGTTTCTTCTAGCCAGCTCTGTGCCGGTGGTTCCTCCTGTGTGGCGAGTACCCAGTACGTTTTCAATACAAAGGGGTCGTCGTTGATTATTAATGCAGGATAAATAAATCCTGTCGTCTGTGGTTGCTAGTACTGGATTCTCGTCGTTCGTTCAAATCTATAGTTTAGTGGCAACTCGCCGACGATTTATTTGCGTTGGGGTCGATCGATTCCGAATTAATTAGTTCACTAGAATATCTTTGTTGGGGCTTTTTATGGCCGGATAGGAGTCCTACAAGGTGTCGAGTGTGGATGAACTTCTTTTGGGTGACTCACCTATGGATAATTAGACAAGAAATTTAATCACTGGGTTTCTTGCCGCACCTGATGGGTGTTCTACTTATTTGTTCTCATCGTAGTGCTGTCAGAAGGATCACAAAGATGAGGCCCAGGTGGCGCTTCGGACCACTAATGAGCCAACCAACTGAAGCACTGGCAATTATGCCCTAAAATTAGGTTTTAGTCATTCGATACGAGCTCGGAGCCCAGTCTTTCTCACACAGGCACCCCTGTTGCGCGTGTCGAGTGCGTTGATTAATGGTGATTGATTGGTTATTCCCGACCCGTTGACATGCATCCTTGTTGTCGTATACATAGGGAAATCATTAATTTCCGTTTTTACCACAACTGCTACAACAACAGCAACAACAACACAGCAGCAGTCTCTACGACGACAACATACGGCTGTGAATACTTGAGACTCGTTTTTACTGGTTGTGGACTCGAGCTCGACACCGCATTGTACATTTACGGCAATGTCATCAGAACGACGCTCAGTGGGATCGTAGTTGACGGGGTGAAGTGGAAAGTGGACTTGCGGTTGGGAAAGTCGCCTCACGAGAGGATGATACACTGCGAGTCCTGGCATGGAGCCAAAGCGGAAAGCCATTGGACGCCTGTCGAATGCGACCAATGACTTCTTTATAGGTTGGAGGTATGTGTTCGGTTTGGAAAGCTGAGCGAAAAGCTACCCATTCACCTTAAAGCGACATCTCGGTTGCTTTAACCCAAGCTGGCAACAAGTGGCTGGAAATTAAGCAATAATTGGCCTTATAACATCTCGCGTGCTATGCTATAACTACAACGCGAGGTCAGGTCTTGGAGACAAAACAAGCCGCGTTCACGTTGCACGATCCCTGTATCCGCATGCAATGGGTTTCATTGGGTCGATGAATTCGAAAGAGGCCAGAGTGTGCTCTGAGGAACTTCATTAAGCAAAGTGGTCTACCTTGTTCCCGCCTCTGTCGGGACTTCTATTGCTGGCAACACCAAGGCCCGCCGACAGCTAGACGGACTCCAAAACTTATTGACAAGCATGCCAGCCTTGCTCTCCTGATTCTTGAATGTTCGATACACAAGGGAGACGGATTTGGCCTAGAGCACTACTGACAGACATGGCGGTTTGACATGTCTAGACGTTATATATTGACAGCTTCAATACAAAAAAATGTCAAAATGCAATCACGAAAACGAAATTAATTAAAGATATTTCGCTGGCGTGTTTCATAACTGGTAGAAGATTTTATTGACCTACTCGTTCGAAAAATCGTGGACTCGGGCAAGACAGGTGCTGTGGACCTTTAGCCTGCGCTCTGTGGTAAGCTAATAGTATTGAACTCAGTTGCGCTACATGGGGATTATCATCACCCAAACGAGTTTTTCATGTTCCGATCCTCAGATCCGATCGTTCAGACGGACCACGAACCGAGTCCGTCTACCGCGCACACATATTAAGTACTTGTGCGAATACAAACGCGAGACAAACGCAAGTGTATAAATGGCATAGCGGCTGTGTATTGTAGTCGTAGTCGTTCGGTTACGATCAATCGGTGATGGGTGCGAATTTAGGAGTGGTGGTTTGAGGTGGAGTGCAGGTTTTCGAGTATTTGCGCATAGCGGCTAATTTTCAGTCAATCCCGGGGCAAGTGAGAAATACAATCAAAAGAACCAACTACAGACTCGAAGTGGTAGTTGATACTGGACACTGTCTGAAACACCAGCTCCCATTCAAAGTAGGGCCCACTCCCGCGCGTTGATAAGATGCGCTTATATGTGTTATGTGTTTTATTATATCATCCTTCTTTCTTGCAGGGGCTCAATCGGAATTCGATGTGCAATTAGTGGTTCCCAAGTACGTCGAGCGCGGCTCCAGCGCAACCTTGCTCTGCAAGCACAACGTGGAAACGGAGATCCTTTTCAAGGTGAGTCTTCTTGTTCGTGTAATCATCGGCAATTAAAGCTTCCATGATAAAGATTTGAGGGTCTGCTGTAACTCGCAGTTAACCCCTCCCACTACTGAAGGCTGTGTCAATGTCTCAAAAAAATATCAGAACTCTAAATCAAAGTTAAAATTGTTGCGGTGAGAATTAGATGATATTTTCATAAACATATACAGACGAAAACCGAACATGTATATAGGAATATATAACAAGCGTATTCAGGATCGGTTGAAGTGAATAGCAATATAAAAAACTTGCTCCAAATAATAACGAAATACATTGTTTTACATATTTTCAAGTAAAACATTTTCATACATTTACATATAATTCTGACTTGAGAAATCCATTGAGCAAATTGTAATTTAGTTAATTTTGTAATTTAGTATTAAACAAGACAAGAAAATACAATCAGAAATTAATAATAGTAAAAAAGTAACAGTAAAGAAAATATAATATAATGTATATGTTCTCAGAAATTTAAAAAAATTTGCATACCAGAAATGAATAATAGTCAAAAAGTAATAGTAAAGATAATAATAGTAATAAAATGTATATGTCCTCAAAAATTGAAAAATGATGGAAGAAATTCGAAATTTTCCAAGAGCTATTCTCAAGATATTATTCATTACAGAAGGTTGATCCTTCAAAAATACCAAGATTCATAATTCGATTAACATTTGTTGCAAAAATTGTCGAAAGAAACCAATGTTGTTACTAGTAGTGACAATTTAAACAATAACAAAATTTCACTCGACTGCACAAAGTACGTGACTTGTGACCTGCGCTCGTTTTCATAAATCACTTTTCTCAATGCTTCAATAGCTGTAAGTTACCGTGTCCGTTTGGAGTAAACACTGCGACTCCGTTCCCTCGAAGTTTCAACAGTACTACTGTGCATGGAATTAGTTACAATGAAAAACATGCATAAATAGTAGAGGTCTCGATTATCCTGCATTTGCAAGTCTGGGCTTTGATGGACCCGGGACATAACCGACGGAAAACGCTCGTAAACCATTTTCTCTCGCTACGAGTATAGTTCGAGTGATCTGGTCGCCCGGACCTACAAATCTCGGGTCGAAATCGAGACCCCTGGTAAATAGTGGCTACCACCCGGGTATTTTCCTATCATTCGTGTCGTTTCATGTCGGATGGTGCAGATTTGGTCGATTTATCGAGAATACGGATTTTCTTACGTTTGCTTAGCTGAAGCTTCTCGCTCTTCTACATGATCCACCTTTCGCATATAATTCACAGTTTACTGATATTCTTTTTATTTCTTTTTTGTGCTCCCTCTTGATTCCAAATATTACCTTTCGGACGAAGAGGTCCAGCCGAGGGTATTGAATATGTTTTAAACGATTATAAGACATCTTTTTACAAAAACTAAATATTTTCTAAACATCTGAACATCTGAATAATAAATCAAATATGAACAAGTACAAAATATGATGATATCGAATACACCTACTCGATATCATTTACTTGTCGGTTCAATGCCCATAGAATTTTTACAAAATCGATGCTTGATTCTGGCTAAAGATTTCGTTAAGACATCGACAGGCATTTCATTAGTTGGCCTGTAATTAATTTCTATTTCGTTCTAGAATGATGTCCACCAAACTTAGCTATATGTTGTGCACTTTGAGAGTCACAAAAAATCACTGTGGGACTCTCTGACAGATATCCAAGTTCTTGTACTGAAAATCCTATGAAACATGCTTCCTTTGCTGCTTCTTAAATTTACAGACTTTCTCTTTTGTCGCCTTTTTAAGAAAACCTTCTGGTAAATATCTTCCTCTAAATCTCCTTTGAGGAACATCTTCTAAAGCTTTCATCCACACTTTGGCGATGTTAAAATTTCTTTAAATGATTTAGGATAATTTGTATCTTCGAATTCTACCGATTTTGCAGCTTCTTATTTTTTAGAAAAAGTCCAAGATCTTAATCTCTGCTTAATAGAATTTTTCAATGTGTATAAATTTCTCTGATCAGTGACAATATCTTGATTACTTTCATGACTATTGTCAGAAGTGATCGGATTGTCTTCCATATTTGTAGAAGTTTCAAGATAAATTTCTTCTTCTGATTCAATATCTTTTATCTGTTCTACACGTGATTATTTTTCAATATATTTTTCCAGTGACCCTAGAAAAATACCTGATTTGCTTGACTTCTTTGTTTACCATGGGATCGCGAACCACCTCCTAGATATCATAGATAATGATGATTTAAGTTCAGACCATTCAGCCATCATCATGAATTTTAATACGACGTTGAACACTTTAAACTGTAATTCCAACAAACTCTTTTCCTCAAAAACTGATATTAAATCCTTTCAATACTGGATAGATAAAAACATTAATCTTAATATAGCGTTAAAGTGTGGTAGTGAACTTGACAATGCAGTTGAAAACTTCACGAGTTTAATTCATGAAGCAGCCTTTTTATCAACACCAATCAATGAACCTATTCAAAATAATAACACTCTTATCATATCTAGTGAAATAAGAGAATTAATCAGAAATAAGAGGCGATTAAGAAGAATTTGGAAAATAAGCAGAAATCCGAGAGATAAAAGTAACCTTAATTTTGCATCAAATCAACTGAAACGACGACTTCATGAAATTAAAAATGATTCTCTAGGAAATTATTTGAAAAATCTGAACTGTTGCAATAACGATGAGTACAAACTTTGGAGAGCTACTAAATATTTAAAACGTCCTAGAAAACGTAACGTTCCAATAAAAGACGCTAGCGGAACTTGGTGCAGATCAAGCTTGTCTAAAGTTAAGGCTTTTGCTGAACACTTAGAACAAAGTTTTCAACCATTTGACATCAATAACACTACCACCGATATTGTGAACTTTTTAGACATTCCCTGTCAAATGGATTTGCCATTGAAACATATTTCCCCTAATGAAGTTCGTTCTGAAATAAAGATGTTAAATAACACCAAAACTCCTGGATTTGACAAGTTGGATGCCAAAGTACTTAAATCTTTACCTAATAAAGGTATTCTGTTACTAACGCTTATATATAATACTATATTAAGACTTTGTCAATTTCCAAGTCAGTGGAAGTGTGCTGAAATAATTATGATTCTCAAGCCTAACAAACCAGAGAACGTTGTCTCATCCTATAGACCGATAAGTTTATTAGTAACATTCTCGAAAGTATTTGAAAGAATATTTTTAAGAAGAATGTTACCTATTCTTGAAAAACAGCATATTATACCTGAATATCAATTTGGATTTCGAAGTAATCACGGCACACCTGAACAATGCCATCGTATCGTAAATGTCATTATTGATTCTCTGGAAACCAAAAAATATTGCTCTGGTGTGTTTTTGGATGTTCAGCAAGCTTTTGATCGAGTCTGGCATAGTGGTCTATTATTTAAGCTAAAAAGACTCCTTCCTGCTCCAGTTTACTTAGTATTAAAATCGTACTTAGAAAATCGTTGTTTTTATGTTAAAATCAATGATGAAACATCTGATATTAAGCAAATAAGAGCAGGTGTGCCACAAGGCAGTGTCTTAGGACCGGTTCTGTTTACGATCTTTACTTCAGACATGCCTATAACAGATTTGGTAACTACAGCTACATATGCTGATGACACCGCTGTACTTGCTTCAAATGAATCTGCAACTGTGGCTTCAAATCTAGTTCAATCTGCACTCAACAAAATTCAGTTATGGTTAACAACGTGGAATATTAAAATAAATACTTCAAAATCGGCTCATGTAACTTTCGCTTTAAAAAAAGGAAACTGCCCTGCAGTTTTTCTAAATAACTCTGAAATTCCTAATTGTGACAGCATTAAATATTTAGGACTGCATCTCGATAGGAGGCTTACGTGGAAAAATCATATTAAAGCTAAACGTCTCCAGCTTAACTTGAAATCTAAAAGAATGTACTGGTTACTTAATCCAAAATCTGAATTAAGTCTTAACAATAAATTACTGCTCTATAAAACCATACTGAAACCTGTATGGACATATGGAATTCAATTATGGGGTACAGCAAGTAATTCAAATATTGAAATTTTACAACGTTTTCAATCCAAAATATTAAGGCAAATTACTAATGCACCTTGGTTTGTCACAAACATTCAAATCCATAAAGATCTCAATGTCTCTTTTGTTAAAAAAGAAATAAATAACTTCAGCGCAAGATACCTTATTAGACTTAGTAATCACACCAATACTCTAGCTATAAGACTTCTTGATGATACAAATGAAATTAAAAGACTTAAAAGATATCATACACTAGATTTACCATTTAGATAATAAGTATGTACATATAGCTATTTTAAGTTTGTTATTATTTTATATTTAAGTTGTTGTTAATGTTCATTTAAATATGTTCATTGTATTTTTGGACTTAATGAAGTTCAAATAACTCTGTTAAATTTATGTAATCAAATTTGCTTATTATTATTTAAATAGATTGCAAATAAAAGAATATTTAAAAAAAAAAAAAAAAAAAAAACTCTACTTTATTTTCTATTTTAAAATTCATAGAATCCATTCCATTTTTTCCTCAATAAACTTTACATTCTCATTCTTTTGGGGAAATGGTTCTCGAGTTTGTCTCATGTTTAAATCTAAATGCAGGTTCTTAAATTTTGGTAATAATATCACCTTATTTGGTGATTTTAACTTATGTAAATGACGTCATAATTCCAACTTTCTACATTTTTCTATGACTTCACTACAATGTTCGTTAAGAGATTTATGCGATTTAACTAAAAATAAACATTCTCTTTGAAAGCTTCAAGTAGAACTTCACCATTTCTTGAAATTAAAGCTTTATCATTAATCATTCATCATAACATCTTGGCAATTGATTTCGGGTGCCTTTGTACTAGATATAAGATTACATTTTAAATTTGGAACGTAAAGTGTTTTTAAAAGATGAATTTTCTTATATTGCTTGTTTTTCATTACATTAATTTCAACTGTCCCAATTCCTCTGCATTTACTATAATTCCTAATGATTTTTCTACTTTCAAGAAGTCTTGAGTACAAAATCTTGAGTGATTCAGTAGCTATGTCAAACGCAACTTTAACTTCTGTGTATCAACTTGGTAATCCATCTAGTAAGACAATTGTTAATCTTCATCTAATTCTATATCCATTTCAGATAAGCATGAAATACATATACTAAATTCAATTAAGAACTGAGAAATAGACTGTTCTTCGTCTATTTTCAGACTTAACAACTTACGGTACAATTCCGCATTATGTCGTGCTGACTTCCGGTCATATGTATCTTGAAGATATGACCATTCCTCCTTAGATGTATTGAAATTCTTGATCATTCTTACAATATTTGCATCTAAAGTGATTATTAATAATTCCGCCCTTGCATCCATTTCCCTTATTGGTTATTTTCTGTTCCCAAAACTTCTTGACGGTCTTGACTCCTCTCCTTGTACAATACGAAGAAATCTGCACTTATGGAGAATCGTGTGTAGTTGTTTCCATTAAACAATGAAATTCGGTAAATTTCATTAAACAATGAAATTCGGTAAATTTCATTAAACAATGAAATTCGGTAAATTTCATTAAACAATGAAATTCGGTAAATTTCATTAAACAATGAAATTCGGTAAATTTCATTAAGCAATGAAATTCGTCCTGTGACTGTTGCCATTGTTCTTGTTGGCGTTCATCTCTTCTTTACGTTAAATTATTTTAGGTATTTTTTTTTTATTGAAAATGTTCAATACTCTTTTCTAGTCTGGGCCCATAATCTATTGAATGAAAACGTTTTAAAATATCACAAGACAAGACACCTTTTCATAAAGGAACTACTTCAACGTTTATTATACAAGATTCGAGAATGGAGTGAATGAACTATTTTCTAAAACTCAAAATAATTGTCAACAAATATCTATGAACAATTAATAAAATTTGAACAAGTACAAATTATGTTGATATCCAATAGCATGTATGCATGTATGGTGTTTAGATCTCTGTGCAACATCCAATAGAAGGGAGGTTCGTAGCAATATTTCCGAATAGAGAAAAAAAAAGTATAACCAGAACAATTCTCAAATACAGACACCGTAGTTCCTTCCGACGACACGGAATCTAATATATGTTTTCTCCTGACATCTGAGTCACAGAACGAAACTGAAAGAAGACCCTGAGTATTGCAGATGGGACTTTTGAAATTTGCATATTGCGAAAAAGGTGCCTATTCTGATTTGCATTCAAATGAAATAGGGGAATTTTATATAGAAATTCAAATTAAAACAAGTAGAAGGGTTATCTTTGGCTTGACCTAAGCTGATATACCCTAATATGAAATAATGACATAAATGTTGACTCCAGAAATATACATTGAAATACCTAAAACATGGTACACGAAATAGAGGTATAAAACGATAATATTTAAACCTTTAATATTTAAACTCAAATAGAATTGTACCTAGTAACACCGTATTGAAGACAACATTGGCATACTACAGCAGGTGACTTAGCTACTGCTTTTTGTTGCTGCAAAAGAAATTCAATTCAAATCTAAGTCAGGCAGATTTCGTTCTCCTTCACTAGGACGTACCCTGTATGTACATGCAATATACTTATTCAAGTTTTCTTCCCCAATCCCAAAGGCAATCACAAAGTGACAGACAGAAATGCAGATGTGTCACATCCCATCCTTCAATGCGTTTAAGACGCAAAAACCTCCCTTTTGGTTTGCCGAATCGCTTATCGAATAACCGCGCCAATATGGGTACATTGGTGTGTTAACCAGGCAGATGCAACGTAGGGTCATGAAATCGAAGAGGCGTCGTCATATCCAACACATTTCGAGGACGATAGGGAGCGGCCTCGGACAGGCATGGATCTGACATACCTGAGTCGAGCAAGGAGAGTGATAGCGATAAAAAACGAATTTGTTGGCTTCGTAATTATATCGCGTAACTGTTTGTTTTGGTGTGTGAAGCGTGGTTTGTTTCGTTCGGGTTTATCGAGGGGTGGTGCTGCTGGTCCTGGTGAATCGTAGAATGTTAGGGTAGGGCGGGTCGAGTGTACGAGCCATAAAGTGACAACTTGGCGCCTATAAACCAATTTCACATTAAAGTCAACGCTTTGTGTTTTCATGTGAAGGTTAGTGTGTTCTGGGTAATTCTGCCGTTGACCGAAGAATAATGGAACATAATTAGTTCGTTAAATTTATTCATGTATGAGTCGTACGTGTATTCATATACAGTACAACATATGTGTATGAGTTACCCTTATTCTGGACGTAGATACACTCCACAGATAACTCCCTCACACATGTATAATACACACATTCGCCACGTCTGCCTATGCCACCTCTCTGTCCGATAGCGACTCGTTGGTTTCGCCCCTAGTGCGTCCTATTGCTGGAGTTGTTGATGTTGTCATTTTTGTCGTTATTGCTGTGGATGTCGATGTTGACTTCTTTGGTCTCGCTCTAGTCGCCATTAAAGTAATTGTTGTTATTCTTTGGCTAATTTCGCCAACGTGACGCCCCGTTAATTACACAAATTAGACCCGTTTTCAATTGAGACGGACGTAATCGTAAAATGTCATCTCGGGTTGGGACTCAGGACGATCGATTCACAGAACATATGAATCGCTCCTGCTTGTCCCGAATCCCTGTCGCCTTCTTCGCAGCTATGAAATCAAATCTTCTGATGACATGTGATGTTCCTGAATCTCTTCCGAGCGATCGCACGGGAGCCTCAGATCAGCAGAAGCATGGCAGGGGCACTCCATATGCGTCCCACTTCCTTCCGAAACGAGTTGGCCTTGTATTCATCAAAGAGAGGACAAGTCGCTCATAAATTGAAATTCAATTACTATGCATTTAAGTTTGTGTTTGTATGCAAAGTTTGCACTAGACTATCAGAAATGTGAAAATTAACAACATTTTACCGTCCCTGTATAGTGTTGGACAGCGCTACAGATTTCACTAAAAATGTCTCCTTCAACTTCAGCATTATATGGTATATGGTGTGTCCGTTGTTCGAGTTCGGCCGTTATAGGGTATTCATATGTACTTATGCATATATCGGGCTGTTGCCGGGTGTCTGGTTTGCGGTTCCCGAAATTCGGATCCGCTTGGCAGCAGTATAAACTTCACGGAATATCCCGCGGCCAAAGTTGGGATGAGAAGACTCGATAATTGCAGTCCCGTCATGAGTTCTGAGGCCGACTTTCTGTTTTTGGTGGTCTCATTTAAATGTTACCTGTAGCTCTGCTCGCCGAACAGCTGTTTGCAATTTGACTTCATCGCACGGGGCCCCATCAGCCCGTCCGCAGAGCGACCCGCGGCGCCTGATTCATACATGACTGATGACCATATGTGCCGGTGATACCACTTCCGCCCCTGGGAATCTGGTCTTCGAGTGCAATTAAAGTCAACCGAGTGGCCTTTGGCGCCGATCAAAATGCGCGGTTTATAAATTGTTTGCTGTAGGCGTGTTGTTGCTGGCAACGGTAGCTATCAAAGCGGCAGCCGAGTACTTGTTGCACTCGCCGCCGCCGTGTTGCGGACAGCCGAGTGACTGCTGTTCCACAGCAATTTATCACAATTATTTAAATGAAATTGAACTGAAGTGGAATGGAATGAAATGAAATGAGATAAAATGAAATGAAGGGAAAATGAAGCATATAAATGGCAATCAATAATTCGCTGAGTAGGACTTTTTACCTAATCTCGGACTTATTATGCGCAAGAGCAGAGAATTACTGCCGAATATCTTTTTTACTAGTGGAAAAAGTTGTTTACAGAAAGTACGAATCGAAAAATAAGACTTTTGTATTTAAAAGTCAATAAAATTATGTCTGATAGTTATTGTATGCCGAATCGTGAATTTGTAAGCGTCTCCACTTCTGAATTGAATTCAATTTGGTGTAAGGAATTTAAACTAATCTAGAGCAAAGAGAACAAATATACCACCCTACCTGTCTCATCCGCGACGGATGGCATTGAATACGGTGAAGGAGACAGCGGGCATTTATTTTACGCGACTCTTGATTGACATCTGGCTTAAGTCGCACTCGTGGGCCACATACAGCTGTCCCAGCTGTTGTCAGAAGTATAAACTTCCGTCTTCGCTTCAAAATCACTTAAAGTGGAACTTGAATTGCTGGAATTACTGCCTTTACGTCTCCCTCTACTTGTCGTTGTAGGTGACGTGGCTCAAGGTTGACAAGGGCAAGTTCTTCGAGTTCATAAATGGACGCAATCCCCCCTTTCGAAACTCCTCCGTGGAGGGCGGCGAGATTGACGTAAGTATTGAGACCTCAACGTGGGATTACTCCCTTTCCAGCGACCATCCACCTTCCTCCTAACTATTCCGCCTCTTTTCTGCCTCTTTGGCAGTGGGACAACTCCAACGAAACCCAAGTGACTCTCAAGAACGTAGACTACGAGGCAACCGGCCAGTACTACTGCGAGGTCTCCACGGACACCCCCATCTTCACCAAAGCCTCGGGGGACGAGCTGATGAATGTGTTTCGTGAGTGGGTCCGACAAAACACAACCGCAGGTTTCTAATCGCATGTTTCTCCCGCAGTTCCTCAGACGGGTCCTCCAACGATCAAGTTCCGGAAGCGCACTCCATTCGCCATAGGCGAGCGCCTCTTCGCTCTGTGCAATACAACGCGGGCGCGGCCAGCCCCACACATAACCTGGCTCATTAATGGCAAGAAGGTACGTATGTCCCAATCCAGTGGTGCACGCATGCTAGATCGACACATGGTGATCGGAGGCTTGTCTGCTCAATTAGTGCAATCTACAGTAACTAACAAGCAACACTACGTGGTCGGAATTAAGACAAAGGTCTTGTATGTGAAACTGCTGAGTTTCGCGTGAGCGTGTTTGTAAATACAGCCTTGTAGTGGTACAACTTTATACGTATTTTCGGGTCTACCTCTCGTCTGCTTCCCTAGAGCGATTACATTTATATTTGGACCATGTTACCATCTTACCCCATGTTATATAAGACAGTTACTCTATTTTAATTTATAATATTCTCTCTAGGTGGAAGACAAGTACGTGCGCACTCACCACGTCTACTCGTTGACCGGAAAGAACCACCGACGCTCGCAGCAGCAACAACAACAACTTCAGCAATTGCAGCAGCAACAGTACTACCAGCAGTACTACCATCAGTACCCGCAGCAATACCACGTTCCCCAACTCATCGACCGCTACGACAAGAGCTTGCGATGGGGCGGCAACCGGATCGGGGGTGAGTACCAGACATCCCCGGACATCCTGAGAACTGAACAAATAAATACCTTTCCATCTTTCTCCACCCTTTCAGACGAGTTTTCAGCGCATACTGCCCACCACCACGATGGACACCACCACTCGAGCAGCGTTTACAACAATCCTTTCAGCTCGCTGGCCAACATGCACGACGTTCATGAAGTCCAGCATCGTAACTTCGACAATAACAAGCACATCGACGTGAAGAAGCATATCGAGATGAAAAAACACCGGTGAGTACCGGTGAGAGTTCGTAACCCATTCCGCGATCCCTCTGTTTTCACCCTAACTCGTTTCTTCGCATCACTGACTTAGGTAATGCGGATAAAACGGCATTTGAAATCTTGAAATACAGTTATCTGCATTTTGCTGCATTCTCGAGACAACTGTTTTTCGGGTTAAGTTCCAAGACTTCCTGTAGATCGGGAGGAGTGCGAGATGGGAATTCATGGTACATGTGGTAAGAGCTGCACGGTGTTGTAGGGGTC
Organism: Coelopa pilipes; assembly: GCA_947389925.1. Lineage (NCBI taxonomy): Eukaryota > Metazoa > Arthropoda > Insecta > Diptera > Coelopidae > Coelopa > Coelopa pilipes. The sequence goes on from OX376697.1 coordinate 27,041,569, forward strand.
TGTGGAAAAATCCAGTAATGTAGAAAAATTATTGTTGAAACTTTCTTCTTGAATGCCATTTCCTTTCTTTTCGACTTGACGCCTCGCACGCGTTTGTGCGGAGCTAATGTGTGTGTCGGCGTGTATATATGTGTGGAACTTAAATGAAACTCATAAATTATTTACATTCACCAGCGATATTAAAAACCTGCGAATAACTTTTCCAATATACCTAGTCGAGTTGATCGCTTCGAAAGCGAAAACAGTAATACACAACAACAGTAGAAAAATTGTTGGGAAACGTTTGCGGACTTGAATTCCCTATCAAACTGAGCCAAACCGGACGCTGTATAGGGTAGTATTTGGTTGCTCGACCTCCAGTTGGCAATATTACATATTTCAGATTATTTGGGGATAACTTTCCTCGAGTGGGACTCTGGATGCATAGAAGAGGCGATATCGTGGGGCAATACGAAAGAATAAGTTGCAGTATTGATTCATGTCAACAGTAGGGTGTTCTGTGTTTGTTGGGTTTGTTTTAGTGGTCGCGTTGAGATTTGTCTTTGATAAAACACAACTTTCAATGTTGTATCGAGGTTTCAATAAAACCGTAACCGGCTCCAATCTCGATCCAGCCAGAGGCATAAAATGGTAATTACTTCTCGGTGGATCTGACGCCGAAACCAGGTCGCCTTACCTCAGAACTCACTTCGAACCAAGCAAAGGCTGTGTTTTTGCATAATAACAATTTGTAGCTGGGAAACACGCACTTGAGTTCGATAAGGGTGCGTGGCCAGGAGGCATCGGCTCCGACCGGCAGTCCCTGCCAGCAGCCCAATGAAGTTTCGCCTCCGTTTGGGGCGCTTTGTACTCGAGCTAATTAGCAGGCTTTACACGACTAATACCCAGTTTTGTAACGAACATTCGACTTTTCCATAGTAATTTGGGCGACGACTTCTGTTGATAGCAATGTCCGTATCCAGCAGGACCTAAATGCAGAGCAAAAGGAGTCCGACTGCGGACGAAGTCCTCGCGGCGTCCGTTGTTTCCGTGCGGCAATATCTTGCTGCCCTGCCGCCGGTCTAAACCACCTCGATTGACATGTAGGTTAAAAATGCGTTTGCAATAATAGCGGGAGAAATCGGTTCAGACAATTACCCGATTTTTACAGCGTGTTAACCCTCGGTGCTTGCATCCAAATAGCTCTGCACACAGCTCTGCCTGTTCAACTTGCTGCAGATGAGAAATATTCACTTAGTCGATGTCTTTTTGCTCCTCCCCCTCTTTTAACTCAATCGGAATAAAGTGAGACCGCCCCCAATAAGTGCTCCCGAGGAAGCTTCTCTCCCTTGGAATCTGAAACCTTTCCTTTTATTTCGTTATATTTCACATCAATCGCTCTCAAACAGTTGTACTCAGTGACGGTTATGAATACTAAAAACGATTTTTATTTACAACGATGTGAGTAAAGACGAAAATATACATATATGCAAAAAAAATAAATCTCATAAAATAGACTATTACTCAGTCATCGGCGTGCCTACTACGCTTTCTCCGAGCTCGACGTTAGGGCTTAAAATTTGACAATTGGCAGGTATGTGGCACTGGGGCCCGCAAGGCTCGCCGCTGTAGGAGGGATGTAGCCGTGGGCGGGGACGGCGCCGCCTTCGAAACTGCCAGAACTGCCTCCACTAGTGTCGGAACGAGCGGGAGCCTTTGAAGCGTAGTTCAAGACGGGACCCACTCCGCCGTTGTACGACTGGGATGTGCCTCCTAAACGGTTGTACTCCTGCTGAATGGCCCGCTGGGCATGGGCGGCGTCCTCCGGAGTGCGGTACTTGACAAAGTGCACCTCGGGTTTGCTGCCATGGTTGTTGTTGATGGCCTGCAGCTTATTGGCCAGGTCGGAGATGTCGCCCTGCTTAGTGAGCACGTAAATGGCCGTCTTGCTGTCGACCGCTGATTTGGCCAAATTGACTGCAGCTTCTGCGAGCCCGTTGTTCTCGGGGGCTCGGATAAATACTACGCGCAGGTTCTTCTTGTGCGAGTTGGTTAGTTCGTGAAACGATTTGCCGTCTTCGAAGTCCGCTTCCGGAGCGCTGAAGGTGAAAAACTCCTTGTTGAATTCGGTTTCTGTCGGGACGTTTTGATGAGCAGCGTAGTCCCCACCACCATTCCCTCCCAGGGAACTGCCTCCCAAAGAACTCTCTACATGGGATCCAATGCCGGAGGAGCCTCCGCCTAGGCCGCTGTTACCGAGGGAGATGCCACCCAGACCTTCAGCGGCATATCCGCCGTTCGATCCGGTGCCGTAGGTGTAGCCACTGACGTCAGCGCGTGCCACAGCCAGAACCGCCAACACCTACAAAGACACCGAGTTATTCCTCAATGCACCGGCATTCACTGACCAGAGCTACTAACAATAAACGCGCGCATATTGGTCTTACAGATTCCTTTAATGGTCTTCGTCGATGAACGAGGCTTGGAATACAAAGAACTTGTGATGCGAACTGCGATGCATCGTTTCATTTTATACGATAGCGACGTGGGGCGCGAGCTTTTGCAGTCTCCCAAGTCCGGTCGTATTCGAAATTAACATCTATGCTCTATCAAATCGACGGAGCGGTCAGGTGATAATGTTTGCAGAATTCTCACGAAATCCACGAATTACATTTCGCGTCGTTTCAGGTTCAGGAGCGCTTGAACTCGACTTAATTTCCCTGACCGGGTGTTGGAAATTAATAACAGGTGATTAATATTCCCAAATATGCAAATTGTCAAAATCTGCTCGAATTTCGATCGAACCCTGGTTTGTTCAGCGCTTGAAACCGATACATTAAACTTCTCGACACTGAACTGAACAGCGCTAACGAGGGAAGTCTGTTGCTTTGCGTCTTGGCTGTGTTAGATTTCGACGCATTTCGCGACAGGTGGCAAAATCGATTCGTGTTGCGGCCGAGTTCGTGGCTAATGGGACCATTGTTTACCAAACCCTCGCAATCGGTGGCCATCGTTTCAGCGCATTGGCCTCTCTTTAATGATGTTTTATAGTTTTTATGCTAATGCTTCCACACTATGTGAACTCGCTGTAATTTATGAGCATTCAGCGATTTCTGTCGTTTCCATTTGGGGACATGTAAGTGTATGGGACTTGCTCCCGATCCAGTGTCCAACCAGAGGTCGACTGTAGTGCAGTAGCAAAGTGCGCGAGCCTGCTCAAAGACTTGGCCCGCCTTGGCTTCATTAATATGATTAATACCGCGCATTCATTATTGGCCATGTGTACGACGGTGAACTTCGGCCAACCACGTCAGATTCTTATTTGCATAAAACTATCTCGTGCAGATCATGAATAACTAAATAGGACTCCACGGAAGAACATGGGCCGGGCAGTTCACCCTGTCCAGAGGAGCAGACAGGCCCATATTGGGTTGGTCTCGCCGACTCCTATCTCTAAGGTGTAGTTCTCATACAAACTCCCATCTACGGGGTATGTGCCGTAAACATTCACGAGACTAGCGGTGGTAAAACATGGTGTATACTCTTGGGCGCAGCATAGACCATGCGATATTTGAGAAGCTCTGTAGTACCAGAGCTTGCAGTCGCGTTCACACCGAACGGTGACTCGATTTGGGCAATGAATTTTTTTCAGCGAATCGATATCAATGTGTATTTGCCAAGTCCGTTGACATCAAAATCGGAAACCAACTGTCGTCGCAACAACAAACGACAGTGTTTTCGTTTGCTTCTCTCAAACCATTCCACGCTCATTCGCAACATTTGGAATCGCTTTTTGCACAAAACCACACGGCTCAATGGCGCAGGGAGGACATAATCCAACATCAGCTCTTAAACATCGGAAGGAGAATTCCTAGTATATAATTTTTAAATATTTTTTAGTTTTATTGATTTATCAGATTTAATTGTTGTACACAAGCGCACAGTTTATCGCCTTAGCGATCTGCCTCAGAGTTGACTATGTGGTTCAGCAAACCGAGGACCTGTGGATAATCAACTTCCACAAAAGTACCTACTGCGAGTGGCACAGATCTTGTTGCAAAACACTTCCCACAACCCGACCCAAGAATACAAACAAAAAACATAAAATAAGGGCCTGCCAAGTGTGGCGGGATTCGCCGGCTCGAAAGCTATCGAAATAAAGTTAATCCTTTAGAAACCTCCGCCAGCTTTAAACTTTAATTAACTTGAGTGCTTGCGTCGTTGTGGACTGTTTTGTTGTACCCATCCTCTGCTCCTTCCCTTGATCTTGCTGAGAGTACCGGCGTGGGGAGTGCGTGGGTTTTTAGTTGAGTTTATCTGGTTTATTTGTCTTACAATTTACAACCACTTCCATTCGATTGTGGACCCATGAGGAGTGCGATTCGCTCCCTTCGGAACCGCAGTATCGATTTATCCACTAACCATGGCTGACACCCTACAGAGGACAAACCCAAGAAAAGTTTATCTGGCTCTGTCCTTTCAGTCTCGGGTTCCGCGCGTTATCTCATTAATGTCCCTGTTGCTGAAATTAAAATGAAACCCTGAAAAAGTGTTGGGTTTGGCACATGAAGTTTTCGTTCTCGGAAGTGACTTATGGATGGGGCTGCATAGATTAGATTGAACTCACAACTAGCTTAGTGTCCGTAGAGAAGACAGCGAACATAGTTTGAAGAAAATGTTGTCCGGAATGAAATCCAGTATTTTCGACGAATATAGCCGATGCATTCGCTTTGACCTCGACTTAGACAGGCACACAATTTTGGTGAGGTGAGTCCATGATATACGTTATTAAATCTGTGCACGCAATTTGAGCAGATTCAAGTTGATATCTCAAATATTGACTCACATTATCCCCATGAAACCAGAAGCCAACGCCTCGTGGCTCACTCATCCTGTATATATATTAAATTTTCAGGCTCGAAATATACGGGCGTCCGAGGCACGCAAGCGAGGGGGTGAAAGACGCCTGAGACGCCATTTTAAGGTGCATAAATTATTCAAGGACCAGTATTGTGAATGCGTGCCTTAAAAATAGACCCTGCCGCCGCTGCTCCGAGCCCACGACCCCTTCGTCCAGCTGTGCTCGATCGATAAAAGGGCCAACGGACGAGAGACGCAGGGCGAGTGCAGTTCGCAGGAGGGTCTTCCTGGCCGTGAGCTGCCACAGATGAACCATGAATTGTTTATCTAAATTAGGCTTCCTTGCAATTACAACAAATTTACATAGATTTACAGTGGATCGCACACTCACAGGATGGGACTACGGCTTTATCGTGGCGGTTTCCGTTTCTCGTTCTTGATTTTAAAGGTTTCCTATCCCTCTGTCCGTCTCGACTAAGGCGGCTTCAGTGTTGACTCCTCCTCGCATCCGCCTCGCCTGATTATGGTGGGAGTTCGTAGGGGTCACCGCCCTGGCGCTCCTCTCTCCACGCTTAGAGTAAATTGTTTTAACATGATTAGTAATGGCTGAGCTCTGTCCTAGGAAGCCGCGACGCAACTATCACATCTACATCTGTGGACGGTGTTCGTCCTATCGGAAGTGAAGTTCACTCAGTATTAATCGTGTGTTCCCTTCTGAAACCGCATGCAACACAGCACAACAAATATTATTGAGTGTGGGATCCGAGGCAAATGCGCTAGATTCATCTCTTCCATGATGAGTCGCTCATTTGATCCCAACCACCGATCGTCCTGATGGACGGTCTAAAGGTCCGTGCTCAGGAAACTCCAGACCAGGAACAGGTATTATTTTTGATCAACGACAACCACTGGCTGTCCGCATCGCATCTGGCTGTTGTATTAGTTTATGTCCTTTACAGGGATGAGCCCATACTGGACTTTACCCTCATTGTTGGTCGGTGTGACTAGCTCAGCAGATGAGAGCGACAGTAGCACAGCGTTAAGAATGGTAGATGGATAGGGACGAGGGCGCGAGGAACTGCGAATGTAGTGGTCGCATGACAATTTGCAGTTCTCATGAGTTTTCCGCATTCCTCCTCGATATCGATCTGTCCTTGCAGGAGGTGCATGGAGGATTTCGGGCGTGGTACGAGCGTAAGCTAATAGAAGAGCCAGAAGAGGGACAGCACGCGCCGGACGACACGAGCTGGTTTCCTCTGACCTCATATTTTATTTCTGGCGCTGAAAGCTTTCTGTGGTCCGCAGCCAGTGCAGGCGTCATAAACGTTAATTTGCTTCAAGGACTCGTTAGGCGATTGAAAAGGACGCCACATACACCGATGTTCGAGACATGATAATAGCTTTTCTATGGTGATCTGTATTGTCTGGTCCTTGGGAGAAAATTGGAGCATCGATTTTCTCGAAATGGCCACTCTTTGGCTAAATCTAACTGGAAGGAGCATCGGCTTCAGAAAAGATCCGTGGACGGTGGCCTGTTCCCCCTTTCCTCTCCCTTATTCTCCCTCTCCATCACTCCCTGCTACCCTTCTTCCAGCGAGGGTTACGCTACTTCTGCCTATTTGCATATCCTGCGCATTTTAAATTTTCTCTATCGGTATTCGACGCAGTTGTTCGCTGTCTAGAATAGGTTGATCTGCAATAGAAAACTTCATAGAAGCAGGGAGAATGACGCAGGCCTCAGTCGAGAATCTGAGATTGTTGTATTGTGATTTCGGCACTATTTCATCTGTTCTCTGTTCTTCTATGAGCACCCATTCCCTGGAGCGACCTTAATTGCATTGAAATCTTCGAGACTAGACAACGGCTTGTTTCGCGGCCTCATTAAACTTCCACGAGTCGATGCAGACTGTTGCCTGTTGGCACTCGTCAGTACTCCACACTAGCAAAGGACTCTGAACTTCGAACTCCCGGCCTCCCTGTCCACGCGGACTTAATTGCGCGTGGTTCTTAGCGAATCGTTGCGGCACCTGCACATGGCAATGTATTTGACTCTTGCTCGCGCTGTTGCGGCTCCACTCCTTTGTTCCCATCGATATGCAAATTTTACGGGATTGCGTGTGCGTGTGTGCATACGGTTCATTTCTGTAGGAGTGTGTCGGTAGCGCTGAGAAGTTCTCGCATCAATCATGAAATACAAATATTTGTGTATTATTTATTCTGTTGTCCCTGTTGCTTCGTCCGACAAAGCTGCTCGTTCGGAGTATCTGAAGGTTTGTTCGGTTGTATTCGCTGGGATTTGATGGCTTTTGTGTGCGGAATATGTTGAGGCGCGCGGAATATAAATGAGTTACATCTCTTCTCGGCTTTTGGAGTTGGAGCCCACCCACAAGGCCCAAAAATATCAACATGAGAGCAACAGCGAGAAGTAGTCGCACCGCAACGCACCGAATTAATTAATTTATACTTCTTTTTCTCCTTCAATGTCGGTGTGGTCGGTTTTCCTTCGACTTCAAATGACTTTATAGTTCATAGCGGCGGCTATGGGAAAGACGGTTTACAATGCCCCCAAATTATCTACATGTAAAGTCTGGATAAAAGTCTTCTGCCCGACCTTTGTCTTGCCAACTCGGCTCTAAGAAAGTGTCGGGATCTATTCGGACCCTGTTCAAGAACCTGTCATTCATGTCCTACCCCGCCACGCCCATCTAATAGGTCGTAAAGATAGCAACACCTCTGCTGAATCCATTACGTGCAATCGATACCTCGACTAGCACAACGAATGGACTGCGTGGCCCATTAGCGCAGTAAACGGTAATGGTGCGATGTGCTTTAATGGCACCGGTAGTACCGCTGCAAACGCCAACGCAAACACGAGCTTCCGTTTCCCCTTCCGATTCTGCCTCGGGAGTCCGGCAAATGGTTATAATTTTAGTCTCTTTGCAGGAACTCCTCAAACCGCAAATACCGACGACACATCAACGAGAACGCGATCGGCATCCTGCGCAGCACCCTGAACAACGGTGGCTTCGGACCCCAGCCCCCCAACATTAATAACGCCCTCGGTATTCCGCCGAACGCGGGTCCCATGAGCCAACTGGCAGCCGGCTACGGGCGTCCCCTATCTCATCCAGGTGGCGGCAGCGGAGTGGCTGCGGCAGCCGCAGCCGTAGCCGCGGCCCAACAGCAGCAAGGGATGTTCTCCATCAGCCAGCTGAACATCGAACTGACGGAACAGCACATCGCCAGCAATGGGCGGCTGGAAATCACTTGCTTGGCCACGATACCGACGGCAGTGGGACAGGGCGAGCAATACGCGGATTACAAAACCTACTCCGTGAAAGGTATGTACTGAAAGAACGATAGACATAAGTAGAAAGGTCGGATAGACAAACTCGGAGCACATTGACCGGTGACAAGTATATTTAGAATAATCTGTCATTTAGTTTCTCACTAGATTGCTGAAATAGCATCCCTTTTGCATAAAATTGTCGGAGGAGCGCTTACTTTTCAGGGATCCCATTTCTAGATTGCAGCCAAGGTTTCTCCAACCCACTCACACTCAGCGTCGTTTTTCGGTCATCATTGTCGGTTTAAATATGTCGTCAACTTAATGCGAGCTCATTTGTATGCCTTGATGTCGGTGTAGTTGTTGTCGTTTTCACTGGAATGGCACGTAAACGGCAGGCGGCGGCTGGTATGAGTAGACATTGACTCCGTGATTGTCATCGGTTACTGAATTTGTCTTTCTCCGAAAACTCGTCAATTATTCCTGGTGTTTAAAATTATTGACCTTTTCTACCCCTGTGCCTGGTTTGAAAGCCCAACTTAACTTATCCTGTCCATTACTTGAAAGTCATTTATAGAAAAGAGTGTAATTTGTCATTTAACAGCTAGCATAACCTTTAAGATTGTAGTGTAGTGAAGGGGTACCCAAATTCACGCTGCTTACTCTACCCCAGGTGTAGCCCTTTCCTTTTGGATTCTGCATCGAGCTGCATCCACACCTGGGCAATCCGTCCTCCATATGCCCTTCAGAGGTATAATGTGTTATGGATTCCTTCGACCACACGAGCCTCGTCTGCTATTACATTAAAACCTAACTCAAATTCTTGTTTACATTCAAACTCATTGCTAATTCTAAATGTTTTGAAAGAGATATTTTACTAAATTTTCTGCCTCCTAGCAGGCCAGCCCAAGAATTCTTTTAAATCTGTTCGTCCTCTTTTCCTTCTCTTGCAGTTGAGGTCGAGCGACAAGAAGTAGCTTCTACCTCCACCACCACCCCCAGCATAGGCATGGCAGCCCTAGAAAATGGGGCCGGCGTCGGAGGCGGAAACTCATCAGCAGGGAGGCCGCAGAGCTCGGCGCAGCACACTTGGCACTCACTCGGATGCGTTCTGCTCAGTTGTTGGCTGCCTCTGGTGCTGCATCTGGTATCTAACCACTAGAGGGGTACCCCGGCCCAAGCACCCCCGCTCTCCCCCACTCCCACCGAGCACAGGTAACACTTATCAAGATTTCAAGATGGGTTCGTGCAACAGCAGAAGGGGCGCCGAGAGAAACGGGAGCAATGGCGAGCAGCTCGCGACGAGCACCATAGCGGAATTTACATGTGGCGACGTGTCAGACTGGTGGAGAGTGAGCTATGGGTATGTAGGGAGACGGACGAAAGCCAAACAATTAAATCTGATTGTAAGGAAGGAGTTCTGTAAAACCTTCACCCGGTTTAGAGAAAACAAAACAATAATTTTTTATTAACGACAATTAGCTCCAAACTTAAAGTAAACGTTGTAGAATATTTTGAGGGGTAGAGCAGCAGAAATGTAAATAGCAAGAAACAAGAATCACAAAGTAAGATGGGGATAGGAAACCGTAGAAATGAACTTAGACAGCAGCGATAATAAATCGTGACTCCCAATAAGTATAGTTTTTATAGAACCCGAATACAACGCAATCGCTTGAAAAGGCGGTGTGTGGTGGCTTTTTGGATGCTGTGCAGGTACCCCTAGAGTATTAGCCGGCCCTGGTAGGAGAACTGAATTGCTTGTGAAATTTGACTGCAATGAGGCTCCTGCTAACAAGCTGGGCATCGAACCCGCCCACAAGGAGCCACAACTAAAATTTGTGTACACGAACCCAACATTACCAATTTCAAATGAAGAAACCCACAGATAGCGAACAAATAGTAAAAATATAAAATACACTACTTCGAGTCTACAAGAAATGTTTCCGATTTCATATTTTTTGATGTACATCTCTATGGCTATTTGTAAAATAATACAAAACTACACAATTTATCTACAACAAAAAGACATCAGCAACACTAGTTAAATTTACAAAACAACTACATTAAGGAACCAACTGGGAATGTTATTTTTTGACCTGTAACATATTAAATGAATAAACAACCAAGAAGCTTACGGAACACAATCAATGTTTTTAACAAGATCAAACATGTTTGAGACAAATCGATAAAGTTGTAAACAAGTACATTTAAGATTAAAGTAATGTTAATATAGGTAAAAGTTTCTAGTTTAGCTTTGTATTGAAACAGAACATGCTCTCGGTGATTCTAAGGAATCGATTCGTGAGTAAAGCTTAGGGAATCTGTTAGTTTCGATTTAGTTTTTTAGGGACATGTTGAGTAGGATCCAGCAATTGGCTTGATGTCATAAGAATAGGATGAGTATCCGAAAATAAACTCGAGAAATCGGAATTCCCAATTTGTAAATGACGAAGTAGATCAAAATTAGAGCGCGCTATTTTTAGACTAGATAGGGAAATACTTACATATAGAAGAGATGAAACTAAAGCCCACAGAAGAACCCTATATAGGTATTTTTATTGAAGTACTATTCGTTGCTACTGGTTAATCACAAAACCTAATCTGTATGAAGCGTAGCAGTAAAAAGGGTTGCTTTAAATGTGCTCCAAACTACAATACAAATACAGCGCAGAAATGCATCTCAAATAAAAAAGCACGATATTTATATGTGTATATGTAAATGAAGGTTATACGACACAGAGTCAGAGAGTTCTGTATATAGCAGGGGGTTTTATAGTATTTAGGTAGTACTTAGGCTTCTTTTCGAACATTTTATTTACCTTATCTTATAAGAAGAAGAACGAGAAGAGAACATTAAAAGCAAATTAGCCTGCGAATATTTTCCTAAGCGAAATATATACATGCTGTATGTATCAGAAAGAAAACCAAAGAACCCCAATCCACACATCAAGAGAGGTTGTTTGTGAACTTTTTACATGTTTCCAGCAATGACCTCGAAAAAATATACACCAAATTCAGAATAAAAGAAATTTTGTAATAAAACAAACAAAATGTAATAAGTATTAATCAACTTTTTAAAAATGTTTCACATAAACGAAAATTAAACCATATATATAAATAAATTGATATATTATATATGAATATATACATATATGGCTAAAATGTCTTATGCAGGTATTGACGTCTTCCTATGCTACGCTGTCTATTATTAACTGAAAACATAAATATAAACATTACAAAATATATTTAAAAACAAACAAAAAATAGAAAGAAAGTAAATAAATACCTAATGTTAACCTATGTAAGAGCATACCTATGTATTTTAAATAACTTTTAGTGATTATGAAAATTGGAAAATTTGTAATTGTGTAAAAGTGGTGTTAAACTAAAAAAAAAAAAACACACGAATTCAGTTTTGAATTGTCATCTTGACTACTGGAATCGTATGCAGTTTGTTATTTCTATTATTTAGGATATATACCAATCGTGCGGTGGCTCAATTCAGGCGTCGCAATGGTGGGAACACTGGCACTGAGTTTACAACTGATTTGTCCTCTATTTAGTTTAGGTTCACCATGGAAAAGAGTCTCAAAATGATAGTAATAATGAATGTTTAAGAAAAGCTCCCATGATATTTTAAACACAAAGTGCATGATATTTATATTTATTCATATACATACATACAATCATACCTACATATGTGCATGTATCAAATACATATATACGCAACTAATACATATGTCAGCTGCCAAGGAACTGGTGGCTACAAGAGTTTAAGTGTCATAGCAATACGCCAAACATATCATAAATGTTGTAATTTACTGTGTTAAAGAACGATTATTTGTGTAATGAAAAATCATAAATGTTTACATACAATGTACACTGAAAAATAGATCAACTTCAAGGGGAGGAAGCTTGAAGTCTATGGAACAAATGTTTTTATTGAATGTTAATTGTTTAAACTTTTGCAAAAAATCATATTTACACAAAAGTCATTTGAATGCATCACTGTTGAGTCACTGGCGCGAAGAACTTTTAAGTTTAGTCCAATTTTGGGAATCACTTTAGAAACGAAATTCAAAACTTAAAAAAAAATAAAAACTGAAAAGCATTATGTCATATCACTTGAAATCAAACTACTTCATCCGACCACCTGTGTTTGTACCTTCGCATTTTGAGTCCGGAGACGAAAGTGACTATGTTATCATTCCATTGGTACGGCCGGGTTAATAATTTGAGAGCTTTAATATGGCAGATGTAAGAATTATAAATTGTTTCGACTTCAATTTTACTCCCAACTGCGTAAAGGCAATTAGTTTGTAGCAATACAAGCGTTTAAGCTCCTGAGCTTGGAGCGGTTTGGAGATAAAGGAAACAAAAGAAAAGTAAACCATAAAACTTACATTTATAGATACAGACATGCTACAATATATGATAAATGATAAAAAAAATAACCACAAAACTACATTTATTTCAGAAAAGATTGTGAAAATATTTCGGATATGTGAATAACTATGCAATTATTTTACATTATTTCATACTGTACAAACAAAGATATAAAATATATAATGCAAATTGTATACATACCTAAGAATGTAACTACATAACAAGAAATATATACCGATACGTATATATATATATATATATATATATATATATATATGCATGCAATGCTTACAGATATACCTTCAGTCATATTCGCTATATAGTGAATGTGAATAGTTTATTCGAACAATTTATTTGAATTATTTATAAATGAATACAAAACACAAGGCGAGAGAACAACCATAACTAATTTATATCCTTATGACTTATCAGCATAAGAACAAACCGATAAACTAAATATAAAGCAACAGAATTAAATAAAAATAAAATAAATGTTAGAACACAATACAACAGTTTTTCCAGTAGTTGCAATTCCTCTTTATCGTAGGACTCCTCGATGCCTCATACCAGTATGTATTGTATTTCCTTTCCAGTTCGGTCGTCCTCTCCTATTAGACTAGAAACTGGTGCAATAATACTAATTATTAATCCTTTGGAGTCCATTGAAAGCACCTCGCCCGAGCTTCGAAATGTTCGCGACTTATCATTGTTCCCTTTGGACAACACTTGAGGGAGTCTTCCTAACCACCGATACGTACTGCGGGGGCGGTGAGGACCAAGGTGAGGACGTGAGCGCTGCCTGCAGTTCTGGTGGATCTGGTGGATCTGGTGGACGGGACGGTAGGGTGATTATTATAACTTGTGGCTGCATACCTCGGCCACAACAACGGCAGGGTCGATTCCAGCGCCACGAGAATGCCAGGCGCAAGAACCCTTTGTGGTGGTTGCATTCGTTGTGGATCGATATCTTGTACTCAGACATGTCGCGGTCACAGAACTTTCGATTGCCACTGTGCTGGAGCTTTCAAAATTGATTTTTAAATATATGGCCGCTTTCCGATTTGAGATGGAATGGAAGGTTGGGAGGATACAAGTATAGCAGTTATCTTATCTACGGTGAGGCATGTATTGATCGATTGATGTGCACTGCTTTTTGGTGATACACTATTTAAGCGCCCGAAGTAATCTGTTCACGTCGACCTCCCCTCTTTTGTCCATTCGGACTTTTCATGTTATTCGATTTGGCTTATATTTAACTTATAATTAACTTATATTTATTTCATATTAAAATACCATAACTATATATATATATATATATATATATATATATATATATATAGGTATATGTAATACATGTAATTTCCGTATTGCCGGACCTACTTCGATTAAAATTTTATTTTAATGGAACATTTTAATTTTAATTTAAATTTATGGTATAGGTATTAAGTAAGTAGATGTCGGAAGAGGCACGTATGAGGGTAACGATAACAAGAAATATTCAAGAGCCTCGAGGAATTGTGTTGCTTTTTTGAGTAGTAAATTTTATTGAAATTATAGGGTAGTAGACATTAGTAAGAAAAATAACTCAATAATATAATTGAAAAAAGGTATTTTTTTCTTTCTTTTTCTGTATTTCCAAATTGTTTTATAATAAAACAGAGTTTTACGTCAGTTAATTGATTTTGAAGCAATACTAAATTTTTTTAAAAGATCATCATTATCACCATGTAAATCAAAATAAATTAAAATAGTCCAGAATTTGGTAATTTTATAAACATATTAACATCTTTCTTCTGTCGATTACCACCTCGGTGGATTGTTGTAATGCTCCGGAGGTGGGTTGTTGAAATGACGTGGTCCGGGAGCTGTCGTCATAACTACTACGTCTGGCTTACGCTGAGGTGCCGCAATATCAATCTCCACCAATCGTCGACTGACTGACTTTGGGCTTGGCTGACGTTTAGGAGCAGCAACGTCTATTTTAACAACTGTGCGATTGGTTGTGGGAGGACTTTTTCGGACGACATCCAATGCCCCAGTTGGCGTGGGACAAGCTTGCTGCTTCGACTTGGAGAGGTCGACCTCTATGACTGGCGTAGTACTCGATCGGGCCAAGTCGATTTCAGCCATTGGTCGATTGACAGCAGGGAGAATATTCAGTTCAACAGGTGAGGCGCGTTGCCGCACCATGTCTACCTCTATCACTTGCTTGGGCCCCAGTTTAGGTGTAGAGGAGAATAAATCCACTTCTATTAATGGCTTACTGACCGGCGGCGGAGGTTGTTGTACCATATTCACCGCCAGCGCGGGCTGTCTAATCGGTGGAGGAACTGGTCGGGCGATGTCTACTTCGACGATTGGCCGCACCACTTGTGGTGCACGGGGGCGAACTACATCCACTTCTACAATGGGGCGAGCGACAGCGGCAGTTCTTGGAGCAACCACGTCTACCTTGACGACCGGGTGACCAGCCGGTGGCCGACGTTGACCGGCCGCAATATCGACTTCCACGACTGGTTTCTTGGAATGGTGATGGTTAAACGGTGGCGGCATGCTTTTGAAATCCGTGGCACTCTTGTATTCACGACTTGACAAGTGAAAGTTTAACGAAGAACTGATGAGAGACGGACACTTCTTCAGTTTAAATGCATTTCTATGATAAACGACAAGGTCTTTATCAACTCGGTCATATGTCAGGTTCTAATGACAAATTAAGCCGGGATTTTTGATGATTAAATAACAAAACAGGGAAAGAACTTCAGTAAATCATAGACAAACAAATTTTAATTCCATGAACATAGTTCTTCAATGAATTTGTCATAAAGGGTACTTCCTTTTTCTTCGAGATCCTTCAAATACAAATAAATTAGTATAATCTATGATTTTTCGAATATATAAGGTCAAGAAGAAGGATATGAAATTCTTCTAAGGCAATGCTACTGGCGTAATAAAATCGTCATTGTATTCTTGAGTGGAAGAGAATTCTTTATTAGATTTACTGAAACAAGTAATGTTCGGGAAATTAGTCGATTATTCCAATTTTTTATATATTTTCTATATAGTTGATAACTTGCGCGGAGCTTCTTCCGACCGGATTCGTTTTTCAAATCCACCTAGGTGGCAAAGGATTCTGAGATGAGATCAGTTTTAGTTGACAGAGTCTACCACCTGGGATAGGGCGGGTTGTTATAGCTGGCCCCGGCATTGTTGTAATAGACCCCGTTGTCGTAGTACGGAGCCTGCTGGGGCGGGACGTAGCTGGTCACAGGTGCCACCACGACCACTTCAGTTCGTGGAGGTGGAGCTATCGGGTAAAAAGGACGTCGCCTGGCGAAAAAGTCAATTTCCACTGCTGGACGTCGATGGTGGTGATGATGGTACCAACGTTCCTCGTATGGGGGCGGCATCATACTCGCCTTACACTTCTATCTGGTGCGACGGATTCTATTGGTGAGCTTGTGAACTCGGTTGTTACTTCCAACTCACTGTGGCCTTTGATAAACGTTACTTCCATTTAATGCAAACAAATGCACGGACCTTCTCGCGATGAGTTCGCGATCGATCATTACGGCACGACGTGGTAAACACCCGTTATCTGGCGTCCATTGGACCCACAGTCGTTGTTGATAAGGGGCCAATCAGCAACCTTTCAGGTGCAGGAACGTCGGTCTCTATTTTGACCAAAAGCCAGAAAAAGTTGACGAACTATATGAGAGGGTTGAGCCTGAAGCAACTATGTATAGCCATATATAGCCATGAAGGCGGGTAGAACCCTAAGCTAGCTAACGACGCACCCAGCTACCCATCCATGCTCCGGTGGTGATAAGTGTGAATACCAACACCACTATAACTGTGGCGTAATTCTTCGAAAGGCTCATGAAAATAAAACAAGTTACTGATGAACAATTAGAAGGTTTTAATGTTTTGATTTAATGATTCCACTCATAGGGGTTATAACAAATATGTATCGTATTTTCTTAAATGTTTATATACATCGGTTTCTGGTGGTGACTAATCACCAACCCTGCGGGGGGTTGTGAAAATGTGACGACTGCGGTGGTGGGGCGTAGTAATTAGCTGGCTGTGAAGGCGGCACTACTACCACCACAGGGGCTTGAGGTGGTGGTGGAGGCGGTGGCGGGTGGTGATGGTGATGATGATGCCGGCGCCAAGGTGGGATGATCTCGATCTTTATTCCAGGAAGACGGGGTGGATGTGGTGGCCCTCCGTGACAGTGATCTGGTGGTGGAGCCATAGCGATGTTCACTTCTAAATAAACAATTGATGGGAGTCAGCTAAGTATTCCGTCTTGAAGCTCTCGGGTTGTTTTGCAAACTGGCACGGTCGCCATCGTGTACTTGTATCGTGCAGAATAAATCGATAATAGTATATGGGCAGCCGGCCGGGCTTATCGGTGCTGATAAGTAGAACCATTTATTGCTATTATTGTGCTATGGATCGTCCGTTCATTTGTTCATGATGATATGCTTCTTCAGAAATTGTGTTCTATTTGAAATAGTTGAAATGTTTAAATTGAGTTTGGTCTGGAGTTTCAGAAATCATATCACAATCTAAAAGTCGCTGTACAAGAACATTTTTTAGTCAATTGAGTAATGGCATCCCCCCACGATTCCACAAGTTACAGTGATTCATATTTTTATTATAAGAATGCGCCGAATCTGAATGTTATATCGGATATGACTCATAATCCTATTACGCATTTTGAAGTTCTAGAGGCGGCAGCGAAGTTCTGTCGCTCCTAGCCTAGCAGAAGTGAAAACTAATGTTATGAAAATGCTAATATGAAACTTATTCTGGCCAAAGGTGATGAGTCAATGACATTTATCAATTTAATATTCAAATTAGGTCCAGGTTTATCATTTATGTGTAGTATGGATGAATTCGCTCTTAATTTGCGCCTCCTGTGAACATAAGCACATGAGAGGGTTTTATCGGCTTAATAGAACAAAGTACGAAGGTTGGTTGCTTTCTGGATCCAATGGTGGAGATGCTGCTCTGTGCCCATTCTACACACCTTTGCAAGGGAGCGCACAAGAGTGCTCCAAAAAGCGTTAATGACTAATTTGCATGTGAAGCCGCCATTAGTCTTGCTTTCGACGCATTTTCAGTCGGAATATCATTTGATCATCCGTGGAGACGAGCGTCCTATACACAGTGGACTGACTCCATCTGGAATCGCTCTGGGCTGATGTTAAGCAGTTTCCAGGGAAAAGTTAGGATTATTTCCAAGATTATTTGAAGTGGGTTCAACGCCTGTCGTTGATATTTTTGCATGGTTCTGCTTGCTCCATTGTATAATAAGAGAATTCGATTGCCTCCGAGACCTCTATCTATCCAGTTTGTGCTGAGCTTATTCCTTAAAGCATAGATATGTTTATATAGGGTGGCTCCCATGTGGTTCGTGTGTTTCCAAAACATCGTTTATATTTTTTAGTACGTGTGGCAACCCCATTCGAGCACGTGAAGGCGTCTCACAATACGCACTCTCCACTCATATATAATTTCTTCCTGTGCCCTTTTGGTTCTTCACTACTTCTGTGGGCATATTAACCTCGCCTTCGGCTGGTTGTTTGCCTCCGAGTGTTTATTTTACTTCCCTGTTCCTTTTTCGGTTTCTATTTGTGTCTATTATTTTGTCGCATAATGAGGCATGGTTATTGTGTATGCAGTCTTTGTTTGTAGTAGTAGGCCGTCGTACTTTCGCAAAACAGTACATAACGAATTAAAAGGGCTTCTGCAAATATTGTACCGTCATCGATTTTTTCGTTCAATTCCACATATTGTCATCATGTTGTTTCATTATTTATTACGTGTGCATATGTCAACTCGAAGGAGAAGCCTTTATGCACTTCGAATGCTTGATAACGCGGATACCAACGAAATCAAGGCATTACCCATGCAACAAATGCGCGCCTGCTGGAACTGGCACCAGGATTACTGATAGAAACTGTGGGCGGCATTGTCAGAAGTCCATATCGGGGACAATGAAAGTGAGGGACCGTATGGTTACCCAGAATTTGACAGCAATTTGCCACGTGCACCACATAGCCTGGACGAGCTCCCGAAGGCCAAAAATAAAGTTCGCATAATTTCTGCTTTCAATGTGTTGCCATTTTCAACTTAGAAGTTTCGAGCGATCGCACCTGCCTTCGAAAAGTTTTTAAATTAACAACAACACAATGTCAGCGACCGGAGGATAGTGTGGGGGATAGGTCGCCCCCCGAGCATCTGCAGTGACAAACATTACTGTACACATCTCTCAAACACACTTCTATTTTCAACTACACCGAAACTAGAATGGACGTATGTATGTATATGTATTTAACAAATGGCAAAACTTTCTCAGAAAAGTGAGCAGGAATTCGAAAAGAAATTATTTCAATTTGTTGCACATTTGTTGCTCTGTGAATTCAGTTACCGATTACGCAACAGGCCATCGCCGTCAACTGCAGCCGCTCGCATGGAGCCGACTGCTCCCATTCCCAAGTGTCGCGCACTTCGCTGTGGTCGGCAGCACGTCAGTGACCGCAGTTTTGGAGGTAGGCGTTGTCGTGTGGTCGTTTACAATCGCCTAATATAGTTTTGCTAAGTAATGTAAGCGATGACATATTTACGAGGACCAAGGATTGTCCACAAAGGGTGCATTTTTATGACTTTTACTTGACTCCGCCTGTAATGTTGATGGTCTAAAATAAAGACTTTTAAACAATCTATATGATCACCGGTGCTTACAAAACTTTATTGGTATCCATGGTATATCATTTGGAAATTTCAATTGATCATGAACTATCAATTGAAATATTAATTGGTATTCATTGTTGATGTGCCAATTTAATATATTCAATTTAATATAATTCAGTTTGCGTTGTTTTATTTACTACTATATCTTTTAAAAACTAGTATTAATTTTTTAATACTATTCTCCGTATATTGAAGTTATTTTTAAATTTAAATTCTATTTGGTATGCGATTGGCTTGGACATATGTGGTATTTAAAGTAAAATTACAAAGTTTATTTTCACCAGCTAAACGCAAGTCTTATATCTCAGTAAATACGGTTTCTAAAGCGGCGATCGATTATTTGGATTTTCTATTTAAAAACCTTTTCATTAATGTAATACTAAGTATAATAAAGCATGTAATCACATATAAAATCTAAATAAAATCTAAATCACTAAATCTTCGTTGCCTGGAGACAGATCATAAATTTCTCTTATATCAAACATTGTAAACAAAATAACTGTTTTCATTTATGAATGAAACATTTTCTTATTGGCTGTCCTGTGATTCAGTGATCGGAAGATGCAGGTGTAAAGATTTTTGTCTATACATATTTACAGTTCCCAATTCTTAGCGAGCATAGCAAATGCTATACAGAACCAAAACGTAACAGCACCAAAGAGCGTCAGGAATTTTCTCTTCTTGATTTCTTACAAATGGTTTATAACTAAAATTATATTCCGATACATAAAGGAAATCTCAGGAGAAGAAATATTTATGCGATACTCTGAAAATATCTTGTGTAGTTAGAAATCCAGATTGTTGAAGATTCAGATGCGATAAATGATTATAAAGATATGGAAACATTATCATTGTTCGAATCCAACAAATATTTCATTTTACAGATTTGTCTTATGATTCTTTCACAGGTCCCCATCGTGTTGTTCTCGCGCCTCTTCTCCCTTACGCGTCGTTTTTCTTCTTAATTAGAAAAAACTGCTTATCTGGATAATCCGTTCATCATAGTCTTCTCACCATCCATAATATAATATATAATATAATATATAGTATAATATATAGTATAATATGGTAAAGTAGAATTGATTCTTTAACAATTTTATATGTATTTTAAAATATCCAATGCACTTAAACTGGATATTTTAGACCTATTTTACATGGAAAGTGATCGCATCTATCAAGCGATCTATTTAACGAGAATTATTTTTTATGACATCTTAAGTGTTTTATCATGCACAAATTTAAGTCAGACAGAAATAGATTCAGAAGATGACTCTGATTACGAATATGTATACTTTTCCATGGGTTACAAAAGGAAGGGTGTAATAGGTCAAATTAATTTTATTAGACTCATATGAACCAAATGATACGCTTTGAGTTAACTCTGGATGGAAGTACAGTTTTTTGTAGTTTTTAGTTTTTTCGCATTATATAGGAGTACAAAAAAAAAAAAAAAAAAAAAAAACTAAGTAACATTATAACATCTCCATATCACAGACACCGGGAACCCCTCACATATTCAAAATGTAAAAAATGAAAATGAAAAATGTTTTGTTTTTTCTTCCAAATGATATAATTATTGAAGCACTTGTTAAACATACCGCATGTACAAAGTTAGTTGTTCATGAAACATATACGATAGGAAAAAACTGTAAAACTAAAATTTTCATTTGTCATTGTTCAGTCAGAAATTAAGTAAACTTTCTTCTTTAACTCTGCAATAGTTTATGGGCTCTTCTATGGGGTCGGATGCTGCAAACAGGTACAGGTCATTTCGCGTCTGACTGTCCATCAAAAAACAAAACAACAGATCAACATGTATGGTATGTTAATACTTTATACAAATACACTTAATTTTACAATAATTATATAGTTCTAAGACGATATTTGGACGGCAGATAATAACACTATCTAGGTTAATGCTAGGGGTGAAATTATTGATTAGCATCGCTTTCAAGCGTCACTGGAAGCATAACAGCACATTATGTTATTCATGTTCCTGAGTTTGGTGCTACTTTACTTTTGATTTTTTAAAGCAGGACGAGAGGTTACCCTGGCATTCCGGTGGAGAATCTGGTGAGAACAGTAAGTAGAAATGTTCTTTCAGCAAGAGAGAGTGGTTTTCGATCGTTATCCGTTGCTTAAGAATTATGACCCTTTCTATCTTGATTGCGGCGCATAGGTATCCGTAGAGTTGTGTTGATTCTTTTTTTAATTTTTTTCAACTTTACGCAATGCGTATTTTAGTTTGCTATAATTTGTATGAACAAAGTGAGTTGTCCGTAAAGGTTTTATTTTAAAAATGATTGAAAACTCTGCAATAATATTTTTTCCGCTTAAATTTTTCAAATCGAGCCATAACCCTGTGGACCATAACCTATTATATGGACAATTGTTAATAATATTTACTTTAAATTTAAAGAAGAAGTTTGTTGTTTAAGATAAAAATGAAAAGTGAAGAAATAGCCATTTTGTACAGTGTGAATTTCATAATGTTAAATTAATATTCAACATCTACCTGCACTGAAGACATATATTAAAAATAAGATATTTATCCCGGAAGTTTAAAGTGCATGAGCATCTGAACAAATAATCAATCATTAATGAGACAAATAAGTCAATTTTAGCAACCGACTGTTCATGTATTTCCCACCATTTATTGATAATGAAACACAATTTCTGAATTATGTTTTAATATTATAATTTCAAAATTGGAGATGGATTTGAGATAATGCAATACGGCTTTACGTGATTTTACGTGTACAGCTGCCAATTGCATACTGTGTTCTATATGCCAGGGTGCGTTTACTTTTGAGGTACCATGAATTGAGTGCTAACCACAGGACCGACGCCAACTCGACCATCAAATATCATTTTTTTTGTGTTTTTCTCGACATATGAGTTTGACGATAGCGGAAAAAGTAATAATTCAAGAGGATGAATTCAAAACAGGGTACTACATGCCTAAATCTCTGTATAGCCGACCCTCCACTTGTGGCCAATGAAAACTCTCTGAGAGTTCTACGGAGGTACGAGAATTACTTAACGGAAATTGCTCAAGTTAAGCATATCAACGGGTCCGGACCTACAAAGATATCTAGTTAGAAACTAGCAGAAGATCCTTTTTTGCGATGACACTATTCAGACAGTGAGCGAAATTTGGTCACTGGTGGCTTGCCACAGCTGGATCCCTTCAAATGTGCTTTTGGAAAATCTTGCCATCGCTCTCGTTTGAACGCAAAGCTTATTATAAAATGATAATGATAATTCAGCATTTCAATGAATTCAATTATTTAGATATTTCATACATAAATTAAAATTGCGGAAATCTTTTTTCAGCATTATTCTCAAGTTCCATATAATTCTTGAACTAATTTTAAGTTCGCCCGCCGAAGGGTCAAAAGTAGAGAAAGAACAAGACCACAAGTAGTCAAGAAGCTGAAAGCGAAGTGTACCAGTCAAAATTCCACTCAACTTCTTGAAGGTCCTTTAGTCCACGGCCGAGTAATTTTCTGCTAGTCGAGGAAATCGGTACCTCTTCTATGCCAAATTTCAACGTTTGTGTCAGTGCTGTCAGATACAACGCGTCGACCATAAAGTGAAATGGGTTAATAAAAGACAACCTTATTCAATGAAGTTAAAGGGTTTCGTGGAAACGCCACCGGAAATCATGGGTAGGAATCGCCCTTATACTTGGTTGCGCTTTCAATTGTCAACTGTAATGCTTCTAACCAATTATGCTGTTGTGTCATGATGCCTGGATTTAGACGAAATTTCCTTCGTCAAATTAGTGTCTCGGATTTCAAAACACATCCCAAATACTTTAATTCAGAATATTCTTGCTCTCATTAACCAATAGGAATATTCGGCTCTACCTTGCTATTCGAATCCCGGCAGTTCAGATTTCTCGTGTTGCTACTCAACACATGGACTAGCACAAAGAGAACCGTTCTCCATTGTTGGACTCTTCCTTGTTCAGTTACAACTCTCAGCTGAAATGCAACAATTTTGCGATATCTTTTGCATCCATTCATCACCCGAAGCTCCGGAGTCCAATGATTTAGGAGATAATAACTCAGATTAGTATTTCTATTACCAATCCACTGCAGTATTTTCCAAGCAAATTGGTTTGAAAATGGTCAGAGGTCGATATTCAATTATTGCTTGAATTATTTTTCTGTTAGCTTATTTTATTATCAGAATTCCGGTTATGATGGTCGAATGTTGTCGTTTTCCTTATCGAAATACTTTCTTCATTACTTGCATTTCTTGTTTGATTTCATTTTTTGGCTATTGGAATTTAGTCTTCTATTGTCAGAATTATGCTCTAGAATGGTGTAGAAATGGATTATGAACTATAATTGCCTAAAGGATAGTATTTACAGGTATGAAGCTCTGAGTGAAATTGTCATCGATGAAATTTAGCCCAATGAGTTTTTTTCGAAATTGTGTTTGAAATTGATATACCCTAATACATAATGTGTAGGGTATATTGTGTATATTTAATTGGAAACTACTATGGAAACTTGAACATATATATACATATAGGTATTAAGCTATTTTTATTTGTAATTCGTACCAATAGTCAACAATAACAAATCTTCTCAACTGCGGAAGAATTTAAATTCGCAATCTTCTGAAAATCGAAGCAGGCAAGTAACTTGGTCCTGGAGCCGAAGCCGAACCACCAAGGGAACCATGAGAACGCACTGGACTTTGAGAGGCGAAGTTGATGACTGGAGCCACGCCTCCATTGTGAGACTGGGAGGTGCCTCCTAAGGAGTCGTACTGCGATTGGATCTGTTGCTGGGCATTGGCGGCGTCCTCGGGGGTGCGGTACTTGACGAAGTGCACCTCGGGCTTGTTATTGTTGTCGTTCCGGACGGCATTAAGTTTGTTGGCCAAGTCTCCGATGTCAGTCTGCTTATTGAGCACATAGATGGCAGTGGCCTGATCGGAGGCTTGTTTTGCCAAGGCGATGGCGGCATCCTCGAGACCCTTGTTCTCGGGACCCTTGATGAAGATGACACGGAGCCCTTGTTTAAGAGAGTCGGCCACTTGGTTGGAGGCAGCGGGGTCATAGAAGTCATCGTCGTTGACTGTGAATGTGAAGAATTCCTTGTTTAGCTCTCCACCTGGAGCAGAGTATGAGGGAACATCATTGGAGGAATCGCCGCCTTCTAAACCAGTGCCGCTAGGAGCAGATGCACTTCCAATCGGACCAATGTCGCTACTAGCTGGCCCTGGAACACTATCGATGGGACCTATGCTACTGCCAACGGGACTGGAGCCGCTTCCAAAGGATGGTACACCAGATTCAGGGTTGAATGGGAGTCCTGAATCAGAGTGTCCTACTGGCTTATAGTTGTATCCCAACTTGTCGGCGTAAGTCACGGCCACTAAACTGAATATCTGCAAGGACATTAGTATCTTATTATCAGATCAGGATTCATATTATTGTTCGGTATAATCGGTGCGATACTTACAATGAATGCACGCATATTGATGTTGGTTTGTTAAACTAACAAATCGATTCTGATAGACAAGCTCGATCCACTACGGTTTTATACCTGATTTTGCAAATTTGTGGTGTCTGATGATTTTCGATTTGTCAATTTCCATTCGTGCATAATTCAGAATTTGTTCACTTCCTCTTCTCCGCGTTTATACGATCCATTTTTTATGGTTCGATGGTCATTGAGCCATCTCATTTACATCTTATATGTTTGTTCATCTGGTTTACTCGTCGCTGTTTGAGCATTTTTATGATTTTTTATAGCTTTGCATATGGTTAGTGTTTTTGGTATGAGAATTCCAATTATTTTGCATATTTTGGTACTCTACCTTTAGAGAGACCGATGAGATTGTCCTTTCTTTTCGATTGAATATACTGATCTATAATATACTTTTTCGTTATAAAGGTCCAGATTATCGGTTACAGGAAAACGAGTTTGAAATCAGTTGTATTCTGGCATCTGTATTTTCACAAAAACATGGCAAAAACACAAAACAAGTATCTTTGTGTTAAGTTGAGACACTTTTATTAACAAAAAAAAAGTAGAGAATATTACAACATCAGACGCTTAAATCAGTTTTATTGTCGGTTTTGTTTATTTAAGGGTGGAATTATAAAAGCGTGTAAATAAGAATTACTGGGTACATCGGTAGTTAGAGTGCTGACCTAATCTTGTGAGTTGTAAGACTGGGAGGTACCTCCCAAGCAGTCGTACTGCGACAGGATTTGCTTACGGGACCCTTGACGATCTGCTGATTGGCGGTTGGATCTGCCGCTTCCTGAACTGATGTACAGTCCAGAGTCCGAGTATCCAAATTGGTAGCTGAAGTGTAACCAATTTATCGGCATATACTTCAGCAATCATAGAGTATATGAACATTTGAGAACATTTGATTTCCAGTTGCTATCCCTTGTTTCTGCTAATGAGTTGCAATATAGAGCTCCCCAAATAGGTTTATGAGTATAGTAATAAGGCGGATAATATGAAATGATGCTAACACCGATGTATATACAGTTACTGTCAAAATAATAGCACCACTATATAGTATTGCATTCATTTGGCAATCCTGTCGTTTTGCTTTTATGAATTTGTCTATAACTTCGCAGTTCCATTACAAATATTATATTCTCACTCTCCATAAACAATTTTTTAATAAACTAATAAGTTTATATTAAGAAATAAGATAAACAGCAAAATAAATAAGTCGTAGAGAGATCTGTCAAAATAATAGCACCAATTTCATTAGTCGTTTAAAAAAAGACGCGTTGAGCTTAACTCTTTTTATTTAATAATACAGAACGTTAATTTGGAAGTTTTATTGTAAATATTAACTTTAAAATTTAAACAATTTGGCATCATATTGTAAACAATGGGTCGTGCTAAGCACTGTACGGGTGAGAAACGTGATCTTATTAAAAAACTAATTTCGGAGGGCAAAACGTACTCCCAAGTTAGAAATATTATTGGATGTTCAAATAAAATGATAAGAAATACAATAATCCACAAATTCAAAGCCGAAACACGTGGACGAAAAACGGTACACCATCTTTAATGGTCAACCGCATAGTGCGTCAAATCAATCATAGTGCGTTTATGTCAGCTGTAGAAGTAAAAAAGGAATTAAATCTGCAAGTAAGCACTGAAACCATATCCCGGAGACTTAGAGAACATATCCTAAAAGGTCACAGTCCAAGAAAAGTTCCGCTCTTGATTGTGAAGCATGTGACAAAAAGAATAAAATTTGCTAAAATCCACCTAGACTGGTCACTGATGAGTCCAGAGTTGTCCTTTTCGGTGGTAAGGGTTCTCGATCATACGTAAGAAGACCACCAAACTCTGAATACAACCCAAAATTTACCACAAAAACAGTCAAGCACGGCGGTTCCAGTATCATGATATGGGTATGTTTTTCGTACTATGGTGTTAGACCAATTCACCGTATAAATATCATCATGGATGCATCCGTATACGTCAATATACTCGAAGAAGTCATGCTTACGTATGAATCTGAGGAAATGCCACTGATTTTGGTTATGCAACAAGACAATGACCCAAAACACACCAGCAAAAAAGCTAAAAAATGGTTTCAGGATAACCGAATTACAGTCATGGAGTGGCCTGCTCAGTCGCCAGACTTAAACCCGATTGAAAATTTGTGGACTGATGTGAAGAAGAAAGAGTCTGAAATTAAACCGACAAATAATAATGATCTGTGGATCACAGTACAACAGGCCTGGTATTCCATTTCTGTAGAACGGTGCCAGAATTTGGTCAACTCCATGGGACGACGCTGCTCAGCCGTTATTTCCAACAAGGGAAACGCAACCAAATACTAATACGAATTTGTAAGGACATCTTAACAAAAAACTATTATCAAAATTTAAATTCATATTGTTTTTTATAATTACTTTCAGCTATACATTAGCAGTGCTATTATTTTGACAGATATTTTTTTTTACATTTTAAGAAAATGCTGAATTTTTTGTGTTAATATGAATTTATTTAATATTTTTGTTCTTTCGTTATTTTTTATATTTATCTACCTTTCATTTGAATAAATATAGTAATAATTTTTTCGAATAAATTTCTTTTTAAAGCTTATATAAAACGAGCCTATCAAGTGGTGCTATTTTTTTGACAACAGCTGTAAGTTTCGAACTTATGATTAGCACTAGGCATTGAAAAATGCTTTAAAGAACTCTGATTATCGTAAAATTACACGGAGTTAGATTGCAGTTAAGACAGATAAATCGGGGAATTAAAATGAATCAAAACATTTTTCGGATATTGGGCTAAAATGAGGATCTTTACATTAATTTCAAGATGAAAAAAATATAACCACATAAAAAAACAAAACAAAAAGAAAAGCTGACTTCATAAAATCTAAAATGTACTTCAAAACAGCAATAATATGCTGTGTTCGGTTTAGCTTTCGGAACACTCATTATATTTTCAATCATTTCGGCCATAATGTTTATGTTCTCCATGTCCATGTCTCGAAATTGATCCGTGTATTTCGTGAAAATACGACAGGATTCTTTTTGACGTGACGCAAGCAAGAGTTATAACGGTATTTGATCACTCATAAAATTTAATCTCCCCATACTGCATGGTACATCAGATATTCTATATTGATCTTTTGATTTGTATGGACCGTGGTGGTTCAACGATATCTTGCCAATAAGCTGATTTCCAGAGACACAAACACAAAATTACAGACATTTTTCTACACTTTTTTTAAGCAGTCAAATGAAATACCAAATTCTAATATCCAAAGACTTTCGATAACCAAAATATTTTTTCCGACGTCCAAAAACCATCAATCAAAAACCAAATTCAGATAAATGTCTTCCGATAATCTGACTTCCAATAATCGGAATGAGTATTCCGGCATAAAAAAGAGAATTCAAGCTAAAAAGGATTCCTGAAAATGTTCGACCATCAAAACACAACTAAATCACAAAGAATCTCAAAAACCAATGTCAATGCATTTTACGACGACAATTTATCATATTAAGTTCCATAACAGCAGCTTTTGTAACTAATTCTATATATATTATATGCTCAGCATAAGTATTTCATTTATAAATAAACTGAATAATTAATGACTTGTAGTAAGTATTATCATATCATCATAATATGAATATTCTATTCTATTCTGTACTATTTCTTTACGATTTTAGTGAAATTGAGAGTAGTCCACTTATCAAATAAGTACAACATTCATCTCGTTATGGGGCCTTTCAATGTGTATCTTCCGCACATGTTTGAAGCCAAACATTCCTCATAGCATTTTTAAACTCTACAATAACATAGTATTACAATATAAAACGACAAGTTCAATTGATTTTGATTTTTGTTACGACAATTTTATGAAAAACTTGTATCGTACTACAAGTAAATACAGAGTGTTTGACTTCGATATCTTTTTTTGCTTTTATTTTGTCATCGATTTCAAACTATTATAGAACCATCACAATGCATGCTATTTCGTCGAAAACTCTGTTTATAATTTACCGATAAACATACAGGAATAATTTATTTAATGGTTCTTTTATTCATCATAACATGCAGTAATCAGTCCGTATGAATTCACATCTCTTAAGCCCTTAAACAAGGAACCGACGGAATATCGAAGCAGGCAAATAACTTGGTCCTGGAGCCGAAGCCGAACCACGAGAACGGACTGGACTTTGAGAGGCGAAGTTGATGACTGGAGCCACGCCTCCATTGTGAGACTGGGAGGTGCCTCCTAAGGAGTCGTACTGCGATTGGATCTGTTGCTGGGCATTGGCGGCGTCCTCGGGGGTGCGGTACTTGACGAAGTGCACCTCGGGCTTGTTATTGTTGTCGTTCCGGACGGCATTAAGTTTGTTGGCCAAGTCTCCGATGTCAGTCTGCTTATTGAGCACATAGATGGCAGTGGCCTGATCGGAGGCTTGTTTTGCCAAGGCGATGGCGGCATCCTCGAGACCCTTGTTCTCGGGACCCTTGATGAAGATGACACGGAGCCCTTGTTTAAGAGAGTCGGCCACTTGGTTGGAGGCAGCGGGGTCATAGAAGTCATCGTCGTTGACTGTGAATGTGAAGAATTCCTTGTTTAGCTCTCCACCTGGAGCAGAGTATGAGGGAACATCATTGGAGGAATCGCCGCCTTCGAAACCAGTGCCGCTAGGAGCAGATGCACTTCCAATCGGACCAATGTCGCTATTAGCAGGTCCTAGAACACTATTGATGGTTCCTATACCACTACCAATGGGACTGGAGCCACTTCCGATAGATCCCTCATCGGATCCGGGATTGAATGACAGTCTTGAAGCTGGGCTTGAACCGCTGTTCAAAGAGCCTAGAACTGATGAAACTGGTTGATAATTATATCCTGACTGATTCGCACAGGCTCCCGCGATAAGGCACAAAACGACTAAAATACGCATTGTGATTATTTCTTGACGACTATTAGTTAGCAGCTTCAAACGAAGTATGTTTTGGAGTCGTTATTGATGTGCTTTTATACCATTGGATGTTATATGACAATAAACTCTTTATGACGCTTCAATCAGTGCAAAATATCAATAAAATTCGTAAAAATTAGCATACAAACTTTAAAATCCGACAACATGTGTTGCTGCGTCGAGGGAGGATATTCGGCATTCGAAAAAAGTTAATAAATATGCACATTCCAAAATACGACATGGGAATAGTTTGTGACTTTATTGTTAATATACTTCAACAACAACAAACAGAATATGTATTAGAAAAAGAGCCAGGACATAATTGTCAAAAATCACAATTCCATACAACCAATATTGAAATATTGAAATATTTATAAACAAATGCAAATCATATGAAGTTAAAAAAGAGTGATGACAACTACAGTTAATGAGCGGCGCCAAACAACCAAAAATCTATAACCGCATATAAATACCAATTATCATTTTGGGTTTTGGCACAAGAATATAATGAGCAATGGACTATACAATTTATTCGTGAATGATCCAACCATCTAAAGATCAACCGATCAATACCATAGTAGGAGCTGCGTATTGTCGCACACATCAAAGCATAACTTCCTCAGGGCGTTTTAAGTTGAAAAGAAATAGTAACAACAATCTGCAGATCAAGTAAATTCATTTGCATATTATTATATAAATTTATGGAAAAATTTCCTCAATTCGAATGTCAACCGAAACTGCTTAAGATCGCATATTTTAAAATTCACATGGAATGAAAGACAGCTGACATTACTGCACGAGGTGACGAAAACCATTATTCCTATATTAGATTATTGAGATATAATCAGTAATTTAACCAATTTTCTGAGATTGTCAACACAAAGGACTTTAACAAAGAAGAAAAATTGTTTGAATTTGTTGAATTGGTTAAAAATATAAAGCAAATTATGTAGATCTAATCTCTCCAAACATGTACTGTATGCTTAGGATCATAATATATCTTAAAGATACAAAGATATTGGGTGATCAATATCATTTTAGGTTTCATTCTCCTAAACTTTGTAATGTATAACATTGCATGTCTTGATACGTACCGAGAAGCGAATACGCCGAAATTCGCGGAATCATTTCACATCGACAACGGAATTAAACACATTTGTTTTATTGTTTTCTCTCCACTCATTTGAGTCCTATTCATGTTCGCTATACCTTGGGGCTTCACATAGCTGCTTATATTATCCACTCTGGATATATTTTCAAGCGATTTTCACTCAACGCATCATTGTTCTTTGTGTACACTACTATTAGGTTATATGTATTCTAATACAAGCGCAAAGAACCCAGAACGTACCAAGTTGTTGAAGTGAAGAAAAACTACTAGTTTTATCTCAAAATCTGATAAACCATGGAATAATATTTTGCTAACCGAATTAAATTCATAAATGATGAAAATGTTGTCATCTGGCATATTTTTTATATTCCACGTACCACAATAAAGAAGTTGAAAAAGAAGAAAATGACTATGGCCCAGAAAGCGACGATGACATTCCCGCTCGACTACCCGGGTTTTGTATTGGTGTAATGGGACAAAAATATATCTGATACAAATGTGCTTAATTTTAAATTTAATTTTAATTTTTTGTTATAAAAACACGCTTCAAAACAATACATTTTTGGTATATAATTCATAAAATTCGAAATAAAATTGTTGAAGATAAAACCTTCAGAGCATATATGTTGTAAAAATAAATGTGATGAATCAAAGAAAGACAGTGAATATCAATACAATATTTTGAATGAGTTAGAAGATCATTCGATATTGAAAGAAGAAACCCTTGAAAAGTAAAGCAAATCTTGTAATTTAATGGCAAGACTTCGTAAAATATATTTTTGTTTATAGATTTTTTTTACGAATAAAAGTAAATTAAATTTCCATTCATATCGATGTGTTGTATATAGAAACTTCATTTGGAGAGTTTACTAGAAGCGTGAACTCTATGTAGTCGGAAGTAAGCCCAGACTTGACAAAATCTATTCCAAATTGAATATTCTGGACAATAAAGACTATGAAACTAAATAATGCTTATTCCACTTTATATTTTGGGCTTACTTCTTTGCTTTTTCGAATATGCATTGATCAAAAGACATAAAGCCAACCATAAATGTGAAAAACATCAGTTCTATATTAATATATGACTTTTAAATTCAGATTTCAATATTTTAATATGCATGATAATATATATCTGTAATAAATAAATTTCGTTTGGACTTATACTAAGTTATTTCATTCCGTAGTACTTTAGTGACGGAACCGACGGAATATAGAGGCTGGCAAGTAGCTGGCGCTTGGGGTGGAGGCGACACCACCAAAAGAACCATGGTGACCAAGAGAACCCTGGTGTGCAGATGGAGGACGAGATGCGAAATTGATGACTGGAGCCACGCCTCCGTTGTGAGACTGGGAGGTGCCCCCCAAGGAGTCGTACTGCGATTGGATCTGTTGCTGGGCATTGGCAGCGTCCTCGGGTGTGCGGTACTTGACGAAGTGCACCTCGGGCTTATGATTGTTGTCGTTGCGGATAGCATTGAGCTTGTTGGCCAAGTCGCCAATGTCAGGCTGCTTGTTAAGCACGTAGATAGCGGTTTTCTGTTCAGATGCTTGTCTTGCCAGGTTTAGAGCGGCTTGTTCAAGTCCGTTGTTCTCCGGACCCTTGATGAAAATAACACGTAGGCTTTGTTTGTACGAGTCCGAACCCTGATTGGAGGCAGCTGGCTCATAGAAGTCGTCGTCATTGGCGGTGAATGTGTAATACTCCTTGTTCAATTCTCCGGCTGGAGAGGAGTACGAAGGAGCATCGTTGGTGGCTGCGCCTCCATCATAGTTACCGAAGGAGCTCGGGATGCTGTCAATGCTCACAGGATTGGACCCGATTCCACTCCCAACAGGTCCAATGCTACTGCCGACTTTGTTGGATCCACTGCCAAGTGATCCGATGCCAGCACCGGGTGTGAAAGAAAGTCCTGAAGCAGAATGTCCAACAGGTTGGTAGTCGTAACCCAGTTTGTCGGCGCAGGCCACTGCAACCATACACAATACAATGAAGCCGCGCATCTTCATATGTTTCCTTCGATCCGGGAAGAAACTTGATGTCGGTGACAGCTTGAAAGTACTAAACCGAGAATGCTGGCACGCTGTGAACTCGGTCTCTTATATATTGGAAGAGTGTATTAAGATTAGCAAAAACATGCGTTACCTTGAATCGGTTTTAATTTCATTTATATTCCATTCACATGATTCAGTTTTACTGTCTCCTGATCTTGTTATGGAAATACTTACGGAAATTAGCACTTCCCTCTGCGAATAGTAAATTCATAGAAGCTTACCATCAGTTAAGGCATGCATATTCGATGCGGTATTTCTCGAATTTATGTATCTGTGTATGTAGAGGAGAGTGGGCGAGCCTGGTTTTAAAAGTTTAGTTTTGGACTTCAAAACTTAATATTTATTTTGGTTGAATGACAACAACAATTTGATATATATATAAAAACTTTATGTTTCTTGCTAAATAATCAATGAAGGGTTCTTATCCTAGAAACATTTATATTATATTTAGTTTTAAAATTTCAAAATTGCATTTTTTCGCGAATAACTTCAACTCTAAAATGATTTGCAATGTGTTCTGTCAGCGAATGAATTTTTGAACTCAAAAACTGGTATAAACAATCAACAAAACACTACTTCATTTACGTGAGGAAGTGATACACAATTTTCATAACCTGAACCGAAGGCAGTAAATCTATGACATTAAAATAGAATATGAATAAAATGGATATCGTATTATAGTAACTATAGATATTGGCATTCTTATCGCACTCTTCCAATATATAAGGGACCGAGTTCACAGCGTGCCAGCATTCTCGGTTTAGTACAATCAAGCTGTCACCGACATCAAGTTTCTTCCCGGATCGAAGGAAACATATGAAGATGCGCGGCTTCATTGTGTTGTGTATGGTTGCAGTGGCCTGCGCCGACAAACTGGGTTACGACTACCAACCTGTTGGACATTCTGCTTCAGGACTTTCTTTCACACCCGGTGCTGGCATCGGATCACTTGGCAGTGGATCCAACAAAGTCGGCAGTAGCATTGGACCTGTTGGGAGTGGAATCGGGTCCAATCCTGTGAGCATTGACAGCATCCCGAGCTCCTTCGGTAACTATGATGGAGGCGCAGCCACCAACGATGCTCCTTCGTACTCCTCTCCAGCCGGAGAATTGAACAAGGAGTATTACACATTCACCGCCAATGACGACGACTTCTATGAGCCAGCTGCCTCCAATCAGGGTTCGGACTCGTACAAACAAGGCCTACGTGTTATTTTCATCAAGGGTCCGGAGAACAACGGACTTGAACAAGCCGCTCTAAACCTGGCAAGACAAGCATCTGAACAGAAAACCGCTATCTACGTGCTTAACAAGCAGCCTGACATTGGCGACTTGGCCAACAAGCTCAATGCTATCCGCAACGACAACAATCATAAGCCCGAGGTGCACTTCGTCAAGTACCGCACACCCGAGGACGCTGCCAATGCCCAGCAACAGATCCAATCGCAGTACGACTCCTTGGGGGGCACCTCCCAGTCTCACAACGGAGGCGTGGCTCCAGTCATCAATTTCGCATCTCGTCCTCCATCTGCACACCAGGGTTCTCTTGGTCACCATGGTTCTTTTGGTGGTGTCGCCTCCACCCCAAGCGCCAGCTACTTGCCAGCCTCCATCTTCCGTCGGTTTCGGCACTAGTACGGTTATTAGATTATAGATAGATTTTAAGAACTAATACAATATTTTCATGTATTTGACGAAGATATTGAGAATATAAGATATTAATATATTAAAATAAAAGAAAAAATGTTTCTTCATTGGTGAAAATGCAAAACACTAATTTTCGAATTATGCGTCTCTCTTATTATTTGATTACAAATATTACAGATAAAAATCAATTCTCTGTAATTGTATTTTTTTCCCCATCTGAAAATTTTATAATTTTTTTTAATGCAGTTTTCCAGATGATTTAACTTAGTTTTATATGTTATAACTATTAAATCGGAGGCACATCTAAAGAAAAATGTCTGGCGAAAACATTGAAAAAATTCTATTAAAAATTGTGTACTCTATACACAATGGTGTGTATACACAGATAGTCTGCTAATGGTGATTATCTTCTGAAGAAACGACTCTATATCCCAATAGCGAAAAACAAGTTCGTTTCTCTATTAAAAAATGGTTTTACGTAAGAAAGATTTTCTTTTAATTAGGCGATGAAACTCATGAGAATTGTACAGTGAGTCCATTAAATGTTCGGGGGTCGTATGATGTCGATAATAGAACGTATGTCCTCCCTCTTAGTTTCATTGGACATATGGTTTTATGGTATATCTACTACATATCAAACTTCATAACAGAGTTGAATATAATCTAAAATAACGACCTTATTCATCTTGAAAGTGTAGTTATTTGATTATAATTTATGCATAACTTTAATTATCGTTAGTGTTTCAAACTAATCGATGTGTGACGACTTTAAGATTGAATCATCACCGCCATTGAATACCATCCATGTTGACCTATTTGATGGAAGCTAAAACCTGGCTCTGACTAATCGAACTATTCTCATATAAAAGTCTTTTCTCACCTAATCGATAAACATTCTCGGGTCAGAGTTTTAACTTTAAACGTTGTAACAAGCCAGCAACGAAAATGCGAGTCATTGTGGGGTTCGCGTGTTTGGTCACGGTTGCCTGGGCAGATAAACTCGGCCACAACTATCAGCCTGTTGGGCAATTCCGGATTCGTGCCCTACACCCCACACCAAACCCCCCCGGCAATGGAATTGGAGACAGGCCAGGATTCACAAGAAGAAGTGAGGTAGGATCTGTTGCACAAGAATCAGGTGGTCCTGCTGAATACACGAAAGTGTTTTACACCGTCACAGCACCTCAGCACGAATTCGATGATAGTGAAGTAAACCAACAAGTCGAAGGATCTCTGAAGAAGACTCTGCGCGTTGTCTTTATCAAGGCCCCAGAGAACAAGGACCTCGAAAACGCCCTGCTGGCATTGGTGAAGAAGGTCGCCATACAGAAAACCGCTATTTATGTTCTTCATAAACAAACCGACATTATTGAACTGAGTAAAAAGCTCAATAATATTCGCAGAAACAACAAAAAGAACTCCGAGGTGTACTTCGTCAAGTACCGTACCCCTCAGGATGCCATGAACGCCCAGCAACAGATCCAATCGCAGTACGACTCCTTGGGAGGCACAACTCAGTCACACAATGGAGGCGTGGCTTCAGTGCTCAACGTTGCTTCTAATAGTCCCGTTTCCGTTCTAATAGTCCCGTTATAAAAAAAATTGATTGAAAAAATATATTAATTCATATTAATACCTGGAATTTTGATTATTTTTCCATAAGTACAAAAGATGTTGAAAGTTTGCGATGATACTTTCTTTAATGGGTTCATTAATTTAAATGTGGACACGTAATATTGTTGAAATTTTGTAAATAAATTAAGTCCTGTATTGACGAGAACTCTCGAGAGTCTAGGAAATTTAGGTTCGATCTGCATAGGACTGGGCATTTGGAAATTCTTAATCCTGGCCTTTTGCTTCTATACATAGTCATCGGTGGCCAAGCTTCTTGGCTATAATCAGTGACGATGCTCAACAGAACAAAGAATAAGCGTTTTGAAGATCGATTGTGTTCAAGATCATGGCTCTGATCTGGTACAGCTCTTGAAACGGGATCGGACATTGTTTGTATTATTTGATCGTAATTGTAATGAGTAATGTAATAATCTATAGTCACGCATGTTTCCATATTACATTAAACATTAAGCGGTCTTATAGACGCGAAAAGATCTTGACGTTCCGACAGATTTATAGTATATAATTTAAAATCAAACGCTGTGGAAATTCAGATATAGATATAACTCAGTCTTTGTTCAAACTACTTAATTTATGCAAAACTTTATCTTCGCGATAAAAAATGAAACGATATAAGCAATTCTTGTATCTCTGACCACTGCATAAAACAAAAGAACCTTATAACACATCCACACAAACATCGACTTATTCAATCTGAAATAAATAGATCCGATCAATAAATACTGAATAATTTGAATTCTGATTCGATTCCGCGAATTTACATTCGGAGACCGACGATCAAACAGAACTTTAAGAACTTTAGAATGTTAATCGACTTCCCCAACAAATTCGGACATGCAGAAACTAAATATACAAATATTATCAAGGAGGTGGATATTAATTATTGATTAACGTATAAAGAAACAGAAGAAATATTAGAACACCTGCTACTGACATATATAATATGGCAAAATAATATTATTCGATATGTTTTAAAAGTTTTAAAGCAAATTTCTGTTTTAAAGTTTTTCTGTAGTAATCACACATTTTGGGTAAAATATTTAAATATTGAAATGTATATATTTTTTGTTATATAAGTTTTGCTCAAATAACTTTATTAACTAAAACTGAGTGATCATGGTTTTAAAAATATAGAAAACAAAAAACTCTGAATACTCCAAATGTGGGATAATAGGAAATGGAGTTGAGATAGTAGTAGTATAGAGTGATTAATGTATATATTGTATACAATAAAATTTCAACTGAAAACAAAATAACAATGACACAAATAAAAACGAAGAACACAGCGGAAGAAAGTTTAGTTTAGAAGGCTTTAATCATAAGATCAGACTTAGAACTATTAAAATGATTTACTATATATTTACTATATATGGATTTTATTTATTTTTTATTCCGGCCAGAAAAGGTTTTTAAACTTGTATGATGGTACGAAAAATTATATGAATTCTATATTTATTGAAATGCATTATTGTTAACACATTCAATGATATATGCATTGAACTGTGAACAAATGCAGGTTTACAAAAACAACAGAAAAGAAAGTTGTCAGCCATGCTATTATTTTGGAATTAATTAATACTTAGATACGCAGATACTTTGATTAGGAATGACAATAGAAAACATGTTGGATGAATTTGTATTCGTCCCTCTTATTCACTCATTTAAAAACCTTTTTGCTATTTATTGCTGCATTTTTCAAGAACTTATCGTAGAGACCTATGCGACAATGCTTTAAAGTATATTATCTAAATGTATTCATAAATTGCTTGTTTTTTTTATAAAATAAAATGTGTTCATTACTTTTAGAAATTTCAAAAAATCACAGCTTTAACGATGAATGCAGATCATCGTTCTGGAGGTTCAATAATTTTAAAATATTTCGTATACTGTTCACTTGTCTGGTAACGAGTTAAAAAAACGTGAATGCGCACAATTCCGTATTAGGCGAAAGAATGAAAAGCTTACAGTCTTTGAAGTTACTTTCACCGTCGCCTACTCTTTTCGAAATGAATTACACACTAGCAACTGGTACCGTAACTTTTAAATGTTATCATCAAAGCCACTTCTGGAATGACTTTTTTGTTTCTGTTATTTTACAGGTTATATCATTTTTACTTGTTTTACACACTAAACTTCTTTCAAAAATTATCATACCTTAGCCTAATGCTAAATGTCCTTATGCTTAATGTAGAGAAGAAAGAGCAGAATATTTGTCATTCAATATATGTCAATAATACTCATTGCACTCCCTTAAGAAACCAGTAAAGTTTTTGATATTGCCGTTATGCATCGAACCCTCAGATGTTAGAGTAGAAAAGCAATTGAAGCTACCACAAGTTCACATAAGCCGCATACCGGCAGTGGGAATGTGGTTGTGTGGGTCTCTTGTCACAGCAATTAGCGGGGAGTGTGAGCGTTTCCACTAGAAGAATCGACTCAACAAAGCAAGTCAAAATGGAAACATAAAGTAGCTACGATTTGAGGTCGGTATAAATACTAGCTGTGAACTGCTCAAATCTCAGACACAACTTACAGCTTGAACTAAGAGAATCAATAAAATGCGCGTCTTCATCGTAAGTAGCAACACCTAGAGACCACGGCTCGGGGGTCCTTGGCAACATCCCTAATAATCAGTTATTTATCCCTTCTAGATCTTGTGCTTGGTCGCAGCTGCCTGCGCCGATAAATTAGGCTACAACTACCAGCCCGTTGGACATTCGGACTCAGGACTCTCCTTCAGTCCAGGAAGCGGCGGATCGGTTGGAGGACTGGGCGGCGGCTCCATTGGTGGATTGGATAACTCCGCTCCCTCCTACGACGCTCCTGGATCGTACAACACCCCGTCCTCCCACTCTGCGCCCGCCTCTGAGTTCAACAAGGAGTTCTACACCTACACCGCTCCTGAAGGCGAATTCGATGATCCATCCGCCAATCAGCAGATCACCAACTCCCTGAAGCAGGGTCTCCGTGTCATTTTCATCAAGGGTCCCGAAAACAAAGGTCTCGAAAACGCCGCTCTCGCCTTGGCGAAGCAGGCCGCCGACCAGAAAACCGCCATCTACGTGCTTAACAAGCAGGCCGATATCGGCGACTTGGCCAACAAGCTCAATGCCATCCGCAACAACAACAATAACAAGCCCGAGGTGCACTTCGTCAAGTACCGCACCCCTCAGGACGCCGCCAATGCCCAGCAACAGATCCAGTCGCAGTACGACTCCTTGGGAGGTACTTCCCAGTCTCACAACGGTGGTGTGGCACCAGTACTCAACTTCGCCTCCCAGGCTCCAGCTCGCGCCCCCACCGCCCAGTCTCCCGGCAATGCCTACTTGCCCGCTTCCATCTTCCGCCGTCGTATTTAGACATCACGAATGCTGTGATCGACCAAACGCGTGAATGCAGACTGATTAATATAAGTGGTTATACGATTGAACATGTATTTTATGCAAAATAAATATCGAAATTTAATCAATTTGTGTACCTTTTATTTTCGAAAATCGTTTATTAAGAAATCCAAAATCAATTGAGATGTCTAATATATTGTTTATATATTTTACGCAATTACGACGCAGTCATGCGTTGTTTGCCAACATACATTACAACCGTATAATCCAATGATTACGAGTAGCTCGGCTACAGGCCTTGCAAGGCTGTACCGTCAATTAAATTGTTTGTGAAAAACTTTTTAAGTGTTTTATTTAAAAATAAAATGAAACAATCATCTGTCTCTCCCACTTCCTATACAATTTGATGGTAAGGAATAACGATTTTCTTAATACAGAAAGCCAAAATTGTCTAATCGATGTTGGTATATCCGGACTATAACTACATATAAATATCTAGAAGATCTCATCAAAACATTAATCAAGGAAAAAACATATATACTTTTAAAGTTTACTTCTTTATTCGTTTAAATATATTTTAATATATCAGTCATAGAATCCAGGAAAACATAGAATCCTGGTTTCTAGAAACGCAAGCGACGGAACAACGAGGCGGGCAGATAGGAACTACTGGGTGCGTGTGCTACCGGATGACGTGCTGGGCTGTGAGAGGCGAAATTGAGCACCGGGGCCACGCCACCGTTATGCGACTGGGAGGTGCCTCCCAAAGAGTCGTACTGAGATTGGATTTGGCGCTGGGCGTTGGCGGCGTCTTCGGGAGTTCGGTACTTGACGAAGTGCACTTCGGGCCTGTTGTTGTTATTGTTGCGGACGGCATTAAGCTTATTGGCCAAGTCGCCCAAATCATGCTGTTTGTTGAGCACATAGATGGCGGTTTTCTGATCAGCGGCCTGCTTGGCGAGTGCAAGGGCGGCATTTTCGAGACCCTTGTTCTCCGGAGCTTTAATAAACACAACTTGGAGGTTTTTCTTCAAGGATCCAACGAGACGCCGAGCTGCGTCGTCGTCGTCAAATTCTTCTTCAGGGGCGGAGAACGTGTAGAATTCCTTTTCGTATTCAGAGTGACCAGTTGGAGCATCGTAAGTTAAGGAGCTGTCGCCTCCATAGGTTCCACCCACGGAGCCCCCTCCAAGTCCTGCTCCAATTCCGCTGCTGCCGATGCCTCCTCCAAGTCCGCTGCTACCGATGCCTCCTCCGAGTCCACTGCTGCCGTAACCTCCACCTAATCCGCTTCCTACACCTGGACTAAAGGAGAGTCCTGAGTCAGAGTGCCCAACTGGACGGTAGTTGTATCCCAATTTATCAGCGGCGGCTACTGCGATCAAGCTCAATACAATGAAAGCCTTCATATTTTCTGGTCAACAACAAAATAATTTCTAGATATTAAGAATACTATTCGAAAGTGGACTCGAGAATGTTTCCTTCCGCTAGAAGCATTGGCTTTTATACCGGTCGATATCTAACCTCGACTGTATCTGCCCCTTCTAGACTACTTTAAACGGTTATATGTTCCATCAAACTATTTCACTTTGCATATTTAAGAAATCATATTATTCATAAAGTAAAGACCAACTCGGTTTCTAGTCTATTAATAGAAATACCGACTAGTTCGGCTCAGCGGTGAAGGAGTATCAAAAATACCGACGAGAAGGCGTTTATTTATGCAAAAACCCGGTCTCGTTGACAAAATCGTACGGCTAAAAGTGTTTACGTTTAAATGTTTTATCAAGTTCGTCACCTGTTTTTCTCTTTTGATTATGGGATGTAGATGTGTAGATCGATTGTTACGGTCTCTGACTAGCTATTAGGAGGAGTTACTATTGAGGTGCTCTCCAATACTACAAGACAAGAAAATTAAAATGTATTACAAAAGAATCTATTTTATGACGACATAGTGGAAGGGTGATGATGTAACCGCGGCAGAAACACCGTTGGCTTTTCCTGCGATTAGGGAGCAAACGCTCTCAAATGAAGCATTAGCAATGCCACTACCATTGCTAATACTTTCCCTCTCAATCTTGGTGGAATTGAACTATGGAGTCTATGGCACTAGCGTTGTGTCCAAGAGTACGAATCGGGCGACAGAAGAAGATGGCTTTCGTGTTCAGACTCACTGCTCTGCGACTCGGCTTCTCGCTTCTCAGTATTCCATAAAAAGGCACTTTAGCAAAGTGCTGCCAAGTTAGCCCTTCCCGCACCCCACAGTCGAGTCATATTAGGAGCAGTTATAAATTCTATTTGTTGTTCTATCTTTGCCACTGTCGGAAGTCGAAAAACAACGAGAGCGGAAAATTCCATTTGTAATCATTTGTGTGTGCTCTGTGTATGTGTATTAGTCTCTGACC
Organism: Coelopa pilipes; assembly: GCA_947389925.1. Lineage (NCBI taxonomy): Eukaryota > Metazoa > Arthropoda > Insecta > Diptera > Coelopidae > Coelopa > Coelopa pilipes. The sequence goes on from OX376697.1 coordinate 27,083,498, forward strand.
TCTGAAGGGCTAATTTGAAGATATTTGAAGGATGTCGAGTAAATGGAAAAAGTTTCGACTTCTACGAGAACATTAAAGCGGTTTCTGAAATCGAAAATTCCCTCTGTCGCAGACCTTTGGAATGGACACATATACATCGGTCCCGAATAAACGTTTTGTCTGAGGACAACTGAGAACTGGATTCTGAAGCGCTCGAACTAGGACAATATCGTGAGTGTGCACAGAAACACCCACTTGATAAGCCCACGAACGCCTCCGTGCGTTCGTCAGACGTATTGCTGGTAAATGATTCAGTCATTAGGTGCGGAGCAGGTACTCATTGCCAGCTCATGTTCCGATCGCTTTATCAAACCCCAACATGGAAAAAGTTATTAAAACCCATTGACAGACAGCGTACCTGTGATGCCAATACTACAAAGGGCCATCTATCCACGCAATCGTGTCTGTCTGGCTATATGGGTTTGTGTCTGTGTATGGGTGCGTCACCCACAGCGTACACAACCAGGTAAAGCAAGTAAATGACGGCCACCTCGTGTCGGTCTCGGCTCGCAATGAGTTTTTGATTACATTTGGATGAAAATTGTTATTTTTCCTGACGGAGCTGAAAATTCGCCTGTAAATAACATCGATAAGGCGACGAAAGCAATCAGTCCGGATTCTGGAGTCCATGTCCACGTGTTGCTACCTCCGGAGGGTTGCAACTCGGCCCTACTTCCAGATCCACACAACCCTAAACATGCGTTATTTCAGTTGCGTCGTGCCCCTCTTTATTGACTTTCCTTTATTCCATCCATCCTTTCACTTCCAACAAACCGTTTTGAGCTTGTCGCATCCATGGGAACATTAAAATGTGTCAATTTAAGTCTCGTCGGTTGTGTGGTATTTTGGGGAAACAGATTCATGGAATTTAACAGAAAACCTGCCACCTTATCTGCTAGGTCACAGAGCTTCAATTGGGAATAATTACATCAATTGGTAGTCATTCTATAAACCAAAGTTCCGTGTCAGAAGACTGGCGAGAAGCCCGATTTCACCAATTCGTTTTGGACTCTCAGGTATGGATAACAAATCGGACTTTGGTTAGCAGAAAAATTTTGGGCCAATGCTGCCCCACGTACGTCCGTTCGATAAGCTTGTGTCCCTGGGTCCTGTGAATGTCACGTGTTTTCCGAAACATTTGCTCCCATTAATAAATTACCCTGAATTACGACGACCGGGAAATTTAAAAAAATACGCACGTCCACATCTACATCAATAAAAACAAGAAAAACAACACCATGTACAGCGACAATTGCGACATCTGTCTTTGGGCGAACAAGGTCTGAATTGGAGATATTCAGTGAAAACATTTCGCACGTGACTAAAAAAGGCGACGAACGCGCTTTTCTGCACAATGATGGACCGCAGGGAAGGTGGAGTCGGAAAGACGACGCCGAGCACAGACACGGTGCTTCAGTCCGGTCGAGGCGCGAACCCTTCCGCGAGTACATTCACACTCTCATCCTATGTTATTGATTGTGCACCCCACCTACTCACAACCGTGCCCTCCACGCCGGGATACCCGACAACCCGCGACAAGTCCTTTCACACTACCCTCCAGCCACCCCTTCATGCCGATGTCAAATGATTCGCTCCACCAACCCCATGAGGTTTCTTCGAATTTTGTTCCCTTCTCTGGGCAGCAGGTGGTTGTAACGTGCCTATCCAGCGCGACATCGTTGATCTTTCGTCCTCGTCCCCCTGGACTGATAACATCTCCCCTACACACATAGGTGGCGGCGAGATGTGCTTCCTGACGACTTATCCAAAAATCGTCACAAAGACACAAATGTCTCTTCACACCACACAGATCTATCTTCGAGTCATGTGAACTCACCAAAAGTTCTGCAACTCTAATTCCCCAGATTCAGGTCGGATGTCGGAGGAATGAATCAGGTGCAAAGCATAATCGGCACATTTATTTCTTTGGTTCTTGCTAATAAGAAGGAAACCCATATTCTCGCTGTATTGGGTCAAAAGAGTCGAAAATGGCTATCATTCGCGCAGGTGGCAATAGACGACTCTCACTACATGGCTAGTCGGATGACACGTTCCTTTAAGGTGCCACGAGGGTTCGACCGCGATATGCAGTTTGGTTTTGCTAGCACTCGTCGTTCCGTAGGTTCGTCCATCCGTCCAGGTACAACTCCCTCTACCTGATTTAATTAAAGTCGCTCCTTCACCCCAGGGGCCGGGACTTCCCAACAACAGCAGACAACAGCCACCGTTAGAAAAACATTATTTCGGCTTTTATATACTTTCACAGAAATTATATTCGCGCTCTGTTGTCAACAATAATTTAGGCTTTCTTTCCCACTCAAGTGACAATGGCAGTCGCAGAACGATAGGAATCACTGAAATAACAGCAACGTAGATTACTGGAAAAACAGGAGTGAAGGAGCAAACGTTGTTCTGATTTGTGAGTAGAGCCTATAGCAATTCGTAGAAATAGCTATTTCCGTACCGCCTCGGGGTTGGTTAGGAGAGAGTGAGACTGCCAAGAGGAACCCCGGTAGGGTCTTTCGAAAATATGTAGAACCAGGGGAGATTCTTCCAAGAGCCTGAGCGGTGTGAGACTTTAGCAGTGGATACAGTTCTGTAGAATGTTCAAATTTGGTGGAGAAGCGGGTGGTTGTCGGCGTAGAATACCTATCTGAACTCTGAGAACATGAGATACGAGTATATGGCGCAAATGTGGCATGGATCATATCTGGTGTCCACAGTTAAAGCTGGTGGGTGGTTGTCGTAGCGTTCGGCGATCCTGGAGCAGGTTATTCGCTTTAATTCTGCATAAATATGTTAATTGATATGTATGAATTGACAGAAAAATGGTTAGAGCGACTTTAATGTGTGTCGGTCATAGAATTTCAAATGTATGCTCAATAACCGGCTTCACCCGGATTCGTATTGAGTATCATACTCGGGGTTTCCCTTGGCTATTCGGCATTGCGAGTTTGTCGCTCTGTCCAATTGTCTGTCTATCTGTCCGGCATCCGGCCGCTTCAAGGCGGTGACATAAACCTCGAAATGCGGGTGTTAAAATAAAACTTGATGACAATCGAACGAAAACAAAGATATTAATAAAATGCTAAACAGTGCTAACTAATCTTCGCGGTAATCTTAGGTAACACCTGACGAGCCAGACAAGCCACGAGTCGAGACCAATAAATGTCTGTGCTCAAGTGGAATCGGTTGTGCATGGACGGAGTTTGACACGGTTTGGAGTCGGTGGCGCTTCAGAACACTTGTCCGCCGCACTCCATCCAACCCTCGTTATTCCAATGACCGGGCGTTAAACACAATATTACACCGCGATGTATCACATATTTACAAGCCGCGGTCGACGCCTTGCTAATGACGGATGCTTTAAGGCAAATGTGTCGAACTTTGAAGCGTCGGTTCTGACCAATGTGAAATGCGACTGGTTTAGACAGGTTTGTTTCATCTGCCTGGACGAGCGGGGGGTTATTGGCCACCTCGTTGGAGGCGACGGGTTCGGGTCCCATAAATTATCTTATTAGCTTGCACTTCGCCTAGAGATATGGGTCAGAGCTCTATGAAATGTAGCTTCTCGATGAGTCTGAGTTCATAACTTCGGCTGTAGGTACGCGCCTCCTTTTAGGTACCTGTGATGGTTCGCGAACTGGCCACTTTCAATGCATGCGACTTTCCGCTTAGGGATCGGAGCACGCTGTTCGGATTGGTTTTCGTTTTGTTTTCGTATTGTTTTCGTATTCAACTTAATTTTCGCTTCTCTTTCACTTAATTTTATTCATAACTAAATGAAAACAAGAGTGGAAACTCGTTCTTGTTCTCGTGCATTTTGATGAGCCGCCATTCGCAAGACGTAGTATGTGGCACTGTTGTGGTTTTCGTTGTTGGCTGGTTTATTGGATATTAGCAAGCTCGCTGTTTGAGGCGGCTTCTCAGTTAAGAGTCGTGCGTTAATCTAGGTCAGTAATGTCAACTCAGCCTCTGCCGCCTTTACAATGTTGAATGAAGCATTTACATAATTTTCTAATTTCGAACCGACAGCGTCCGAGGACGTTCGTTTGGGGCGAGGTCTTAAGAACAGCCTCATTCCAGATTGGTCATCGGCTAGGGTTTCTCTGTGCGCTGGCCCCAGACCTCCGTCGATGGACGAGGACGGAAATGACCACCATCTGAGTATCAAACGTAAATCATCAGTCTTCCTTCTCTGTCATTGATTCCTCCGGTTTCGACATTCTGTCTTATACTGAGCGGGATCTCTTCTCCAGCGTCACTGTAGAGCAGGAATTGCTCAACTGGGTTTAATTTCAATTACAAATTAATTTGCCCTACCCCGGTCCCCGCCACAGCGCTAGCTTGCACTCTGCTTCGCGGTTTAGCTTTTAATCCCAGTCCTGACAAATGCGACGCATGAGGCCCATCCGTGCGTGGGTCGTGTCCTCCTCTTGCCGCTGCGTCGGTTCTCTCCCTCCTGCGGGCGGGGTCGATGGGGTTAAGTGGCAGGGGCGTGCACAGGGTGGTTCATAAATTAACGACACTTTTTTCCACTCCAGTTCGCTGCCAACACCGACGCCGTCAGCTGTCTGTCGGAGCTGATTGTCGGGCGAGCTTTCTGTGAGCTCGTGAATTCCACATCAACGAATTGCGAATAGAAGTTAGCTGGAGCGGTCGAGGACTGAGGAGGGCGGGCGCTACGAAGGTTCGGGTGTCGACTTTAATTGTCGTTTGCTTTAGTCGCGATACCGATGTTGTTCATTTCTTATGTTGGTGTTGGTGTTTGTGTTGGCGCTGTTGTTGCTTCTGTTGCTCGTAATTAAAAAGCACATTCATTTCACAGCGCGAACGCCTCTTGCGTCCGGGGCAGCTGCGAGTCCCACGATTTCATATGTGGATTAGGCTTCCTGGTATCAGCTTCCGCGTACCTTGGAAGCTGTACGCCGACCTCTGCACTCGCCCTCCACCTTCTACCCACCACGCGCTTATCCACAATTGCGAAAATAATTTACGACTTACTTCAGAGCCTCGAGGCAATAAAACGAGAACAATATTTATTCCCGCTCTTTTCGGATTATTTTCAATTGAGCTTCGCCAGACTCACCCTCCGCAGCAGAGGCCCAGAGGCGAGTTTCAAGAATTTATGCGAGCGGGTTTTTTTAATTAACGTCAATAGGCGTACAGGTGAAAACCGATGGGTGTGATCCATTGCAGGCGTCACTAGGGGCACCGTTGGTAGGAAATCCCTCCGGAAGCCGATGACCTCATCGTTTTTCGCAGTCGGTCTCGAGGACCGGAAAGTGCCTGAATGAAGGGTAAATCGATTCAATATCGAAGCGACATGGTCGACTCGAGGTTCCGCGAGTGGTACCCTTGAGTCGGACCAGAGACGACCGAGACGATAAACTGCATACCGCATTAGAGCTCCTCAATTAATCACATCAGCTTAAGACCTCATTAGCCACGATAGGCAGCTATTTAAGGCTGAAATTTATTGATTGAAATTAGAATCATTATGAACTGATAATTGGTCCGGGTATCGGGGTCCAGTCATGGACGACAACCACCAATGTTATAGGCGAACAAGCATTTATAGCGTGCTTTGTCAACGATCTACCGATTTGAATAGGCTAAATGTGAACATTTGCATGAAAATGGCTGGGATGCAGTTTAGCATAAATGCTGACGCAAATACGGGAGGAGCACCTGCACCAGCATCTACATCGACTCCGCTTCTGCTGCCGGTGAGGGCGGAGAGTGAAGATGACGATCGTTCGACAATCGCCAAAGATCGCGCCGCCGGAAAGCATTAGAATAACAAACGGAGTGGGTTCCATAAGTGGGCAATGAAAGGAATTTATGGGCCATAAATTTGGCATTCGCGCCAGTAGAAAACTCCGGCAGTCCTAAAGCAAGAGAAAGCCAGCGCCGATAAGAGAACAACTCCAGATCGATTAAAGAAGCGAATTCGATATTTCTGCCTAGTAGTCGCCGAGACTTTTGTTGGCGAAATTAATTTGAGAGCGAACGGGCGACCTACGACGCACGCAGTTGGTAGTCATCGCAAATTCCTCAAGCATATATATACTCAAAACGAGAACGAGAAGAAGGCGAAATTCGTCTGAGCGTTATGGTCTTTCTTTTGTTGAAACCAAGGAATTTTCAGAAGAAAGCGTGTCCGATTTGGATTGCCCCCGTCCGAGCATGACGTCATCTCCCTGCTCTCCAAGTCTCTCAGATGTTCTTCCACCTCAGGCAATGTTCTCCACTCCATCTCAACTCCCTCGACCGACATGCCACCGATTCCCACGGCTCTCATTCCGCATCCAACCTCCTACTGCCGGCAGTCATGTTCTACAAATTTGTCCGTGTTAACGTTTCGCACAATCGATATGAAATTCATGAACATCGTGATAGTTTTCCCCAAGCAATCATCGTTGGAGGTTCCCGCACCCTCCATCAGGCGGTCAGCATGTGACCGGCAACTAGAGGTCAAAGCATTCCATATACCGCTTCCTCGCACCTTAAGCACTTAGAAAAGGTGTATCATTACATCTGTAACATTTCGGTAGTTTGAAACACATTCAGATCTTTGGGCCAATGGTTGCATTGCTTTTGCCCAACATACTGACGGACAATATCAATATCAGGAGTGTCATTTCTGCTCCGCTTCGCGTTGACAGGATGTATCCAAAAACCGTGCGGTATGCCGTGCATCCAACTATGACATTCATGTCATGGACAACTGGACTGGACAATCTAGATGACCAGGGGTTCATAGATACATAATGAAAGAAGTAAATTAAGAAAGAAGTATGTAAATTAGATGCCTAAGGATAAGTGATGAGAATCATGAACATAGACAAGAATCTAGTCGTTCTTTCAAGCGCCCTGTACATTCAACGTGAGCTGTGGGTAGAAAACTTAAAGGAGGAAATTAACGTTAAAGTCCACGGGGAAAATGGGAACTATCAAGCATAAAACAATTTTGTAAACATAATCGCTTCCAAAAATATCTCTGACCATTAAAGAAATAGCTGCATAAATTAATGCGCATATCAATAGATAAATGGAGATGAGGCACAAAGCGGGATTAGCATAAAATACCACATTAGTCGCGCTGACAAAGCGTCACTGTTCCGATATATGCTGCTCTTGTTGTTGTTGCTGAACTGATCTTCGTCTACGGATGTGTGTGTTGTATGTCTGTATGTGTCTCTGGTTGTACGAGTAAATTCGTCAGTGTGTAGCCTAGTGTCACTAATGTCAAATGTTTCGTTTTAAACGCCCGAGACCTTGAAAAGCTTCTTCTTGGATCGTTTTTGTTTTGGTCGGGTTTTGTCTGCATGACATTGATCAGAGCAAAGGTTTTTATACATATTTAGTATACAGAAATATTTTTGGTTAACATTTGTACCCGCCGGTAGCACCCTACATGCAGTGCTGTGGAACTCGAAGGTTGGCAGATGAAACCAGGAGAGTCAGAGTTCAAATACCACTGCACTCAACGCATGCCCCAGACCCTGAGTCTATCCGCTCCTTTATCTGTAGCACACACTTCAACCAAGTCTGGATGTCTTAGATGCCGCACTATCTTATAGATGTTTTTTCAAAGTGCTAAATAAAATACTATACTATTTTGTTTTTATATGATAAAGAAAAAATGTTTTTGTTTTAATTAAAGCAAGGTTTCTGCTTGTTTTGATTTCTTTTTGGGAAAACATGCTACCTCTCTGCTGGTAAGACAAACGACTCAGACGAAAGACATTAAAACACTTACAGACTTTGTTGATTGAAAATTTATGAATATTGCTGCAGTCAATTTCATTCGTTATGGTTTTAGTAATGCTTCAGAGAGAAACAACAACATCTAGTCTAGTCATTAAAATAGAAACTAAATTACCAACGGTTTTCCGAGGCTCCCTGATGGGTGTCCCTGACGTGACCATTCAGGAAGGGGACGACGACCCAGATGGTCGCGAAACCTTGATACTTCGATGTGGGATAATCAAATTCAAGCTATTTAGTTAGACACAAAACGGAAGGGTTCCCCATGGAAAATTAACTGAAGTGTGAAGAATACTTACACCTTACATCTTATGGAGTTGGATGGGTCCTCACCAGTAGTTATTGTATTTGCAACCAGCCGTGCTGATGGAACGGAAATACTGTTGATCCCATCAAGGATACAAGAGAAGAAATAGAAGCAATCCGGAAGGTCAAGGGCTTTAAAAGAAGTAAGCAGCGGCAGGATTATAACAGACCGAATCAAGGTATTCTGAGGCCACTGACTCGAGGACAGTAGTGTTGAAACTTACAGACGGAGAGTGGATAGAGGGCGACCTAATTAGACTAATAATCGTAGTCGCACATAAAGTTCGATGCTCGATGATCCAAATGCTTCGGTCGTTACTTCAGGCGTCGTATCAAGGACGCCATCGTAGGTGCCATCGGCGCACCACCATGGTACAAGCGCCAGCAGAGGTCGGCTGCAGGGCTTCCGATGAGTGCGAAGACGCGATCCACAATAGACCACTAACGATGCCTTGGAGTTCAGAGAAGGGGAACTCGTCGCTTGGGCTAACTAATGCTCGTGCACGTCACAGCGGAGTCATGGAAAAGTTGGACGCTGACAGCAGCAACATGCTAATGATTCGTGCTTGCTTGCTCGGAATTCCAAACAAAGGTTAGTTTTTAATTGCATTTTAAAATGCAAAGCAGCTGGGATTCCCGACCACATGGGCGGGGGCGGTAGCGATGGCTATGGCACCGTGGTCTGCGCAGCAATCCAGCGACGAAATTATGCAAACCGAAGCGTAAATCACATCAGGTCTAATATGTAAATTCCGAAAATGTAAACAATGACACGAGACGGCGCCAGATCGCGATGAGGAGAGGGGCGAAACGCATCCGCATAAGATTGCGGGTAGACCCTTGATTTGCATCTAAAGTTGATGTTTTGGTGAATTCAGTTTAGACACCAATGAGGGAGCAAAGCCAGCATGGACGAGAACTGCGGGCCCAGCGCAGCCACCGCGATCTGGCACCGACTGCGACTCGATCTTTTGTCTTGTCTTTTCGCCAATTGATTACCGAACTGTAGACAATACATGGCCAATAGCGCAGCGGGCGACGGACAGCAGTCGTCGCAGCATCCAAAGTCATTGCTAAAGCCGAACTAAAGCTTGAACTATTTGAGTCTCGAACCATCTAGACTGGTATAAATACTAGTGGTGGATTGTTCAAATCTCAGACACAACTTACACCTTGAACTAAGAGAATCAATAAAATGCGCGTCTTCATCGTAAGTAGCAACACTTAGAGACCACGGCTCGGGGGTCCTCGGCAACATCCCTAATAATCAGTTATTTATCCCTTCTAGATCTTGTGCTTGGTCGCAGCTGCCTGCGCCGATAAATTAGGCTACAACTACCAGCCCGTTGGACATTCGGACTCAGGACTCTCCTTCAGTCCAGGAAGCGGCGGATCGGTTGGAGGACTGGGCGGCGGCTCCATCGGTGGATTGGATAACTCCGCTCCATCCTACGACGCTCCTGGATCGTACAACACCCCGTCCTCCCACTCTGCGCCCGCCTCTGAGTTCAACAAGGAGTTCTACACCTACACCGCTCCTGAAGGCGAATTCGATGATCCATCCGCCAATCAGCAGATCGCCAACTCCCTGAAGCAGGGTCTCCGTGTCATTTTCATCAAGGGTCCCGAAAACAAAGGTCTCGAAAACGCCGCTCTCGCCTTGGCGAAGCAGGCCGCCGACCAGAAAACCGCCATCTACGTGCTTAACAAGCAGGCCGATATCGGCGACTTGGCCAACAAGCTCAATGCCATCCGCAACAACAACAATAACAAGCCCGAGGTGCACTTCGTCAAGTACCGCACCCCTCAGGACGCCGCCAATGCCCAGCAACAGATCCAGTCGCAGTACGACTCCTTGGGAGGTACTTCCCAGTCTCACAACGGTGGTGTGGCACCAGTACTCAACTTCGCCTCCCAGGCTCCAGCTCGCGCCCCCACTGCCCAGTCTCCCGGTAATGCCTACTTGCCCGCTTCCATATTTCGTCGCCGCGTCTGAATAGTATCATGAGCATAATTTGACTGATTGAATGTGTGAGTCTCGACTGAGTTTCTTTAAGTTTTTCGTTGAATATTGTTTAAAGATTTTTGAATAAATAAAATGTTAAAAAATTTTAAAGCACGGCTTGTCTTTCGGGATCTTTCATTATGGCCTAGGTCAGGGAATTAGGATTACCTCCTTGGTAATTTGAGTGAAGTACTCAGAAGGCAAGAACTCCCGTTACGTAAGTATGGCGATGTCGCAATGTGTCCCAAGAAAGAAAGATCGTTCTCGTTTGCGATCCAACAATTTTGTACATATAAACAGAGTTAAAGTACTTAATTTTTTTCTTTGTGAGCGAACGATATATATTTCCTTTATGCGAACAAAGATGCGAACATTTTTTTTAATTTGAATAAAATTAATAATATACAAATTTCTGTCGGTTCCCCTCGTGCTCTATTCAAAAGACGCTTTTACCAAAGTATAACCACCAATCGTGCCGTAACCGAAAGCGTTGTTGATGCATCTGCTGATGTTACCATGGCCGACGCGGCCGAAGCATTATCCAGAGTGCGGATAAGGTTGGACTCCCTGTCGCATCTTCTTCCAAAGCTGCAACATTACAGGGTAAAAAGACGCTTGCTTCAGCATTAGGGAGATGATCAAGGACAACGCTGCAGAAGCACAGCCCTTCATCACACAGTCACAAACAATGTCGACTTGGGATACTTGTCCAACATCTGTTCCTTCTTTCGGCATGAACAGCATCTCGTTGAGTCGGGAAATCAGAATTAATGTGTGATCCGACAACGTACTATCATGTGCTCGAAATATATTTCGAATTATTGATAAAAATCTAGTGTTTTAATCAAAAGTGTTGCGAAAAATTAAAAACAAAATATCAAAAATACACTTCTAGCCGATTAAAATCTCGCGCTCGAAATCGAACCAAATTTAGATTGGGGGTTTGAAGTGAAACCTCTATAGAGGCGTTGTTTTCAAAGTCGCGATGCGATTTCAGTCCAAGGTCATGGAACAATTCTGCGAGAGAAAGGGAAACATTTTATGAGAGAGTGATGCACCGCATGTAACTTGTATAAATATCCTCAAAAATACGAATGGTTTTACATATTCTCTGAGTATGATGTAGGATGCTCGAATATTGTTTGTGAGATAGAGCAGAGAAAATCCGCCAGAATTGAAGTTCAATTGAAGTGTTTTGATCTATGGCCCACACTTCAATACAAACTGGTGTCGTAGTGTTTTTGACATAAGTGAAGCGAAACACTGCAATTGAATTTACTTGGATCACCGTGTTTAAATGTTAGACTCTGTCTGTCTTTCTGTGACGAACAAGAAAAAATAAAAGAAATGTACAATAAAATTTCATAGTTTACAACTTTTAGACAAAATTTTGACAAGATCTAGAAAAGAGAAGTGATTTATAGAAAAGTGTAGCGACATGATTTATTTAAAATTTGAAGAAAACATTCGAAGATGTGATTTCCTGAAATACTTCCTATGTTACACTTTACACATTGTGGATACGAGCAGTGGCTTTGGGAGAAATTGGTCAATGAGGTGCACTAATCCACTAGTTCCATAAAAGGTTAAAAATAATCCAATCGACATTTTCAACATTGTCCAAAATTTGAATTGGAATAAATCAACTAATAATCTTTTGTTTTTAGATCAACCCCCGCAGTCGCTGTTCATCGCATTGTCAATTCGCTTCACAACGCTGCTACATAGATGAACTCGTTCTTCATTCATTTCGATTCATTTCTAATTGTATCGCCGAGGAATGAGTTCCCACCCCTTGAACTGTGTCACAGTATCGAGAACACCGGCCTGATTCCCAAATTCGCAAATACAATGTATCTTAAGCAAGACGTACAGTGTGAAGATTAAACGAGACGCCCACGTCTGAAAACTAGTGATTGGCGTAATCCATACTAGTATTAAAATGATATTTGAGTAAGAAAGAAATGCCAGTATGCAGTACTCATGTACTGATTCGCACAGTTCAGTGTCCACTTCGGATAGATACAGGTCTTATCTACATGCCTTATCTACTCTCAATCCCGTTCGGCGGTAAGGTGAAATGGTGACGTAATGTCATCTGAACCCGCTTGTGCAGTGCATCTGTCGCGATTGCGGCTCGCCCGGGATGAACACGATTTCTGCATCGCTTTGCCCGACTCGCTTGAATAAGTAATGCTCCACGTGACGGATTGGTTGGCTACCCGTTCGGTTGAAGAGCGAACAAGAGGTCGCAGTACTCGGATCAATTTGCGAAGTGTGGGACCGAGGGCGGATTGTCTAGGAGCGGAAGTCAACAGCTGTCGGCGTTCGGTTTAATGTCGTCCCGTTCCGAAATTGAATAAGATTGTCACCGTGCGGATAGGAAGAGCCGGTTCCTTGATGCGATTCGCATTGAAAAAGTTTCGTTCTGAATCCACATCACCATCCGGAGTCCAACGGCTTCGTCTGCGACATCTTTGGTGCTCCATTGACACCCTTTACCACGTCCGCCGGCGGGACTGATCGTAGATGGCGGGGGACGCAGTGTTGTCGGATGTGAAGGCTGAGTGGGTAAATGTTTCCCGCAAGAACTTCAAGCGGCACTTGGATGCAATTTCCTGAGATTCTTTTAGCAGTTGTTGTTGTTGCAGGGAATTCCACTTATGCCACTCAGCAAATCCGTGAAACTTTGAATAGCAGCAGAGTTGAGGAAGCGGCTGTAGTGGGAGGCGGAAAGAAAGGAAAGCGACGAGAAATACTCCAAACAAAGGAAACTGGACAGACAAACAAACCAATGAACTCATATTCGGACAGTACAAGTCTGAGGCACACATTAGGAGTGGTGGAACATTTTCAGGGGAACTTCTTCAGAGGCGCATAACTACTTCATTAGACGCACAAATTCCAAGTATATTATATATAGACAAGTACCATCCACTTCATGAGCTGCGTTATTGCCGCATGCCTTAAAAATCGGCCGAACGTTTCTGAAGCCACTGACTACCCTTCGTTGACCGTGGTAGTTGATATTGATTTTTTGATTTTTGATTTTTTTGGTTCAAACTGTCGTACAGACAACCAACTTGTATAAATATTTATTTTGAGGTAACCGTTCCTATGATGCATTGCCGAATCATTTCGGTTTCCGGGACACAAAGAAGTAATAAAAACAAGAACTTCAATTGCCAGAACACTACGGCCGCTTCAAGTTATTATAATTATTCAAATAAAAATTTTATTTAAATTCATCTTAGCTTAACATTTTTCATAGCCACGGGCAGCAACCACACTGTCGATTTATCTGCGGACTCTCGACTGGGTTCGACCGCTCTGTGGTCTGGGCTAAATGACCCCCCTCTCAGTGGGGCTGTAGATGCCTCTCGCCAAAATCCAACGCGACGTGTCTCGCAAAATAATTCGTCGTATTGGTTGTCATCGTGGTTACAAGGTGCGCCCGTGGTGGGTGCTTCCTTTCGACTAGGCAAGCGACGGACGACCCTTCAGCGAAGCACAACTTCCGCCAGAATTGTTTGCAATTGTTATTAGATCTCATCCGCCTGCCGACGACTACCCGCGTTGAATGCGACTCACATGAGTATCATGTGCCCGGGAGCAGGGGGGGGTGAGTGAAGCGACCACCACGCCCAACTATGTCCTATACTGGCACGTCTGAAGGTAGGACTCCTGGCCCTGGTCCTTCCCCTTCCTAGAGTTCCGCGATTGCATGCGGCGCATAATTTGATTAATATTCAGGAAAAGTGCGCTACCAGTTCAGTTTGTTTCGTTTCGGAATACTTTCTCCTGGAAATTAAAATCTACACCCGCCCTTGCTTTGACATAGAGCCATATTAGTTTATGCGCAGACTCGCGTGTTGCTTTGCTATGAAGGAGCCGTAGAATACCCAGAACCCAGAAGACTATTACTGCTGAGAACCGAATAGTTTGTTCGAACTATTACATCAAGTCTTCAATTAATTGGCGATGAAGAGAACTAGACAGACTTCTCTACTTCATAGTGTTATGAACACGGTGGTATGCGCTGAGTGAACTCGATCGAAAAATCAGTATCACTGGGAGTAAATTATGAGGTGAATGCAGGATCGTCTGACTGCAAATGCTTTCACAAATAATTCCGAGTTCTGGACTCTTGTGGAGTCCGGCTGAGGAAACAATAAATTCCGCAACTTCAACTTCAATAATCGTACAGTTAGCGGAGCAACTGCGCAACGAAGGGCGTCCTAAAAGCTCATCGTCGCCTCCTTTCCAGGGGAACCCGAATAGGACACGAGTAGCCACGAACTTCCACGCCCAAGCGGAAGACATAGAACGCCATCACCACGCATGTAGGGGAAATGACTTTCGGAGTCGTTCCCCTTGCGGACAAATCGAATGCCAGCGAAAACGCGCAGCCACTTCCAGGCTTCGGATAACGTCGAAGAAATACACCTAGAAGAGAGATACATTCAGAGAGAGCATGCGCTCTGATATACGCCTTGATGATACAAGTTAAAGCAAGGTCTTTAAGTTTGGCAACGTATTGGTAATTAAAGAATGGCGTGAATCGTCAGCAACAGGCTGGCCGACTGGATGGGCATTTGAAGGCAAGTCGCAAGACAGGGCGGTGGGGGTATGAAGTTGAGCAAGGTGCTCAGTAATCGAATCTGGCTGCAGAGGATTCGTATGTATGTCTTTCAGGAGTCTCGGCAGAAACCCAGATGCTCGACTGAGACCAGGCCGTAGTCTTTAAAAGAGAAGAGAACGACTTTACGAAAGGTACTCCCTGTCGCTCCATCGCAACTGTAAGATTGCATAATGGCTTCGTTGCCGATTATCGTTGCCAAAATATCGTTCGGCTGAGCACCGATTTTAAGATTATGCACACTTAAGTCTATTTACGATTGGTCCAATAACACTTCTGACTGCAGTCCTCTCGAGTCTATCCCTGCGAGACGAGCCCGGAAATAAATTAAATTCCAGTTCCAAAACGGCTTTTTAAACAAATTTGATTGCCGGCGATAATGTTTCGAACGAGGACACTCGTGAGTCGCACTCTTCGTTCTTCTCCGTGTTGGATGTACTGGAAGAAGGCCCGTCTAGAGGCTGAAATAAATGTGGATTAGGACACCGACGCGCTCGTGAATATAGTGTGTTCGCACACCATAAAAGACGGTGGGTGTCATTTTCCAGTGGTTGATACCATATGCTGGTAATCCGGGACAAATTCCCATAGTAGCACATTGCGCAAAGCCCCGGACCTTGAGCCGATACCTCCTTCCGTGTTGATTTCTCTGTGACCTGCTGACGCTGATGCTTGAGTTGGATATAGCCACATATGTCCCATGAAGCCATTGCCAGAGGTCCAACAGTCGAGGGCTCTCCGTCACAACGGTAAAACATTTAATATTGGATTTGCACACATTTCTACGTACGCTTTGTTGAACTTAATAACGTTTCATGTTATTGCGAAGAGCTCGCTTTGTTTGTCCTCAACGAATTATTCCTTTATTTAAACTTGCACAAGATGCACACGACTCGTGCGCCTTGCAGCTGGTCGACGAAGTTCGCTGCAAGGAGCCTCGCAACACTAACGGCTAGCGGCGGTAAGAAGGGTTGGCTCCAGGATGTGCACCGAAGCATTATCGACAATACAGCTGTGTGCACACTCACTTATACGCATACTCAGACCCACACCCACGCAGACGTGGGCATGAGGATAACACGGAGAAAACCCAGTCACGTACATGTTTGAATTTCATTGAAAAGAAATTCTTAGACACACGGCAGAATGCGCGGATCGGCAAGGCGAGGGAAGCGAGTTCCGCCTATTCAGTGTGCGGAGCGGAGAACTTATGAGAAGGGAGGGGGCGTTGTTTTGGTGTGGTTGAGTTGTCGTTAGTGTTGCTCATGTGTGTATTGTATTGATCGACGTCATGTCGATCTGACTATTCGGGTCCCAGGATGTGCTGCACTGCAGGTGCTGGTCGACGCGTGGTGGATTTGCAACTAAAGCGGACAGGATGTGATTTCTGATCAAACTCTGCGGCGTCCGGATCTTTGGCGGCGAATAAGAATAAGATAGACAAAACCCAGAAAATTATTTCCTGCCGGCGGGCAATGTGTCTTCTGAAGGTTAGCACGCACACTCACCAAACGTTGCCATGTTTCTCTACGTCATGATTACCTGATGCTTTGGCCTGTGTCACGAAGAACCCTGGTGGAGGGAACTTATATATAGATGTATATGCACCCGAAACAATTCTTTAAATCATGTTGCGCTTCCTCAGTGAAGTTTCTTTAGATGACTGGGAATCAGCTATTAAGAAGCTTCGTGGAGCTGGGTGAACCGTAGCGTGGCTGAACCAAAGAGATGTTTATGGTTTTGACATAGCAATCTCAAAATCCACTTCTTTATTTAAGTTCAAGGGTTCCGGACGTCATTGACCTTGATTGCAGATGGCACGCCAAGAACCACAATTGTAGACAAATGGGTTTGGCCATTGACTAACCAAGCATACCATGTATCATGGACGTAAAATTAAGATGAATATATCAAATAGCAAACTATCCCCATATACATTCATTAGAGTTTCTGGATGCGGAAGTGTCTGATGGACTTACATACTCTCTACCACCCGAGGTCGTCCTGTGAAGACAGTTTGTTTTTGGTTCCGAGTGGTACAGTCTTCAAACTTCAAGTTTTGGTCACATTTCCCATGCTGGCTTTTGTCCGCGAACGTGGAAGTTCAATTCAAATGGAATTAAAGACGTCGCATCAGCCACACAATGTCGCGACGCTCCCTCTCGCTTGTTGCCCTAGTGCTCATGACATGTGAATCTTCAATTGAATTGGACACCGCCTGCGTGGCTCCCGCACACGTCACCTGTAATGATTGACAACATGCGTCCGCCGAATAATAAACCGGCTAGCTCGAATGCGAGGACCGTGTGTATGGGTTGCCTGTGGTTTCACTAAAGTCAAGTACATATATAGACATTCCATAGCTGTCGGAAAAATTGATCATCTACTCTGTGACGCAGACCGCGGGACATGCTCACCTGACCTTGTCGTTTCAAGTTCGCCGACAATAATTTATTCATATGTGTCTGCTATTGCTCGTGTCCATTTCTACACCTAGGTCTATAAGTATCAATAGATCCAACAGATATGTATATAATTATTCATACAATTGCTAAAGCCATTTTTAAAGACAAGATAAATAAGCAGATATATAACCAGAATTAACTTTCCATGAACGCACACATTTCTCTAGTCAGTTGAAAAATTTCAAAATAATGATATATGATTCGTGTAATATAACTTTATATCAGACTTTTATTTTTAATTCAATGTATCCATACGTCTGGGACCTCTGTTATATCATCTTCACACCCGCTGAAGTTATTGATTGTGATACTGTGGCGTTTTTAAAAATTTAGTATATGGTTCTAGTATAACAATGTTACTAGCAGAGGGGCTTATATCATCTATATTGCGCAAAATTTAAAAATATGTAATATAAATTTACAGTATTCGAACAATTTCTTGATTTGTTCGTATCATACATGTCCAATGAGCCAGTGTCATCAGTTCCAGAATAATCCGTTTTTGTTTTTTTAATTTTTACTCTAGCTTCAAGAAAAACTAAACTAATAACTCAATATTTGACATCCTGGAAAAATAAACCAAATATCTATCCCACTTTTTGGTAGCACAAAAATCAGAACTTAGAATTGTTAATCGAAATATTATATTTTTGTATTCTAATTTTTGATTTTTGTAACATTTACATTTACAAAGCCACCAACCAAATACTTTGATATTGTATTTGTAGCGAACTAATCCCACTTATTTCTCCTCCGTCAAGGCAATCGATAGGAGTAATTAATACTTACTACTGCAAGGTTCAGCATGATCTATCATCGATGGAATGACAACTACCATGTTCTCGTAAAAATATTTAAAATTTATTTCATGTCAATACAATTACATATATCTAAAATCTTATACTTATTCTACATCGTAATTGATAGTTTTTAATTTCGAGATATATTAATATATTAGAAAAGTGAATCCATAATTAACTAAACTTTCCACTTAATCATAAGGTTAGGTAAATTATAGGGGAAACGAACTCAAAGGTATAATGTAGGAAAGGATGTTGCACTTGTTATGAAGGAATGTTTTTATAGGTATAATTTTTATCGTCACTAACTAGGGCTCAAAGTGTTGCTTCAGCTGGTGATCGTTTGCGCGGATGCTCGATTGGGACTCTTGGTCAAATCGATTAGCATATTTCTTCTTCACTTCTTCTGCTGCAAGGGCGAGATGGAAAAGAAATGACGAAAACAAGAAATAGTAATACCAAAATGTTACATAATATGGGAGGCATTGGCCTAAAACAATTTAAACAAACATTTTATTTAGCGGATAAATGAAATTTTGTTTGGTTCGTTAGAGCTGATTTAATTGATAGCAAATTAGTTACGAATGAGTGGAATGCATGTAATGGGAGACGTTGAGTAGACGTCGAGAGAGTTTAATAAAGGCAGGCTGGGGTTGGTCGGAATCCATATTTCACTTTGTATGTTAGATCATCTCTTATGATCTTGGAGGAATGAATTTACTTTCCGATGGGTGATCGACCATTTCGTAAAACCTATATGGAAAAACCATATGGATATATGCGCCTAATTAGTTCCCTCATCATTTGCTAGTTTCATCTGAGGCGGCAAAAATTAACCCCTAAACAGTTGCCATAGCTGTGTATTGTCTTTATTAATCTATATTTCCTCTGCTTGTTGTTCATCCCAGCGCTCGGAGATTAAATGCGTTAATATTTACTTTCTTCCATTTTTACTCTTGCGCCTTTGCTTATTGCTTTTCTCCTGCGAATGAAGTTGTTGTTGCTTGCCATTTTTCTTTTGTGGACTCGATTCTGCACTCAAGGAGGTTGAGAGCTTTTGTTTTGCGCCACTCTCCCTCGGAATAGGTCGCGGAATGCCACTGGTGACTACGTTCGAAATCGTAGTGGTCGTTGTGATGATGGTGGCGCTCCCATTGCTGTCCGTCAGCGTTGTTGTGGCCACGCTCTCACCAGTCTGCTGGTCGAAAACCTCTTTCAGGTCGCCACCAGCCGCCAGTAGTCGTTTGAAGAGCGCTTCTCCAGAGTCTACATGTGGCAGCTCTATTTTTTTCGACACCCGGCACGCTTGCCGAGACTCTATCGCATCTTCGTCAGCAGTAACGCCGCCCAAAAGGTTATCCACGGATCGACGCAATTGCCTCGAGATCTCTTCTAACTTACGCTGTTCGGCCTGCAGCTGCTCGAGAGTGTTGTCTACAGTTTCCCCACCTTGCTCACTTTCTGAATCGCGAAGAGTAGAGTCAGCATCCTCTTGGAGCACCGTCCCGGCCGAGTCAATGGCCGCGGCGGCCCCCTCAATTGCGGTGTAGGTTTGCGACTTTTGCAGCTTCAAGGGCGTCTGCGTGTTCAGGTTCTCGATGACCTGGCAGCCGTCGACGAACGTGATGTGAACTGCGTCATTGTCTTCTCCGTCGTCGTCATCTTCGTCATCCGAATCGCTGTCTTCTGACTCCTCCGACTCTTCTTCTTCCTCATCCTCCTCGTCCAGGTCGTCATCGTCCTCCTCGTTCAAGCATTCGACATCCTCGATGTCTCGTAAGTTTTCGCCCCGACTCTGCAGCGTATTCCGGTTGCTATCCCTTATTAATTCCTCAAGCAGCCGCTGATTACCGTTGTTATCGTTAGTTTTACCACTTAATCTATTATTTACGTTGCTGACGGTACCGTAGTCAACTTCGTCGTCAAGTTCGGGAGCCCGTTTACCCTGGGCGGCTTTAACCTCATCCTCCTCAAGACTCTTCTGCAAGTTTAATTTGACGCGCTCGTTTTCCAGTAGCTCTTCGAGGACATTCTTCATTTTGGCATTCAACGAGAGCTCTTGTTGCGGCCCGCAGCCCTGCCGAACCACAGTTGGCAATACAAAAGTTTCGCTGCGCAGCACCTGTGTGCCAGTTGGCAGCTCATCCTCGCCCTCTTCATTCTCATCGAGCTCATTTCTATGTAGATTGCAATTATTGTCCTCGATCTCATCGCCGTCGAACGTCGGGTGTTCGCGTGTTTCAGACCGACTTACAGCAATACGTTGGATGAGACCCTCGCCTGAGATCAATGGATTAACCACGTGGACGATGTCCTGAGCGCAGAAGGCAGTCGAAGCATTCGCAGGTAGCAGTACCTCCCGGGCCACTGTCTGGTGCAGCAAGATGGGCGTTGTTTTTATCGTTACCTTCGTCGACGTAGAGCTGTCTATGGAAGATGACCCATACACGCCCATGTCGAAGTCCTCCGCATCCAGTTCGACGCTGCTGGGACCAACATCGGTGCGTAGGAAAAGTCTCTCGTTATTTGCGTGCACAGTTACAATGGAAGCAGCATCCTCTTCCTCATCATCATCATCATCTTCGTCATCGTCGTTGTCGTCGTCATCATCGTTGTCGTTGTTTTCGTCATCGTCGTTGTCGTCATCATCGTCGTTGTCGTCATTATCCTCCTCGGCTCCAGCGAAACGGCGATCCGACTGCATGCCAAGGGGCAGTTCCTCGTTGTCCAAGCTGACTGCAATGTCCTCTGGCGATAGTGATGCATGCGGGGTGTCGCCTCTTTGAGGGTCATGCAGTTCCAATGAAATTATCTTCTCCCGGCAGGTTTCCACCTGAATGGAGTTATAAGTAGATGGAAATTTTTGGAATACATTTGAGAGGAAAAATGCGAAGAATATAACTACAAATATATGTACAAATCCTAGATAGCGGACAAGAAAAGAAAACAGAATCTGGCGATAGCAAAAGACGGGAAAGGATAGGGAGGAGAAGCGGTACTGTATGATGCTAAGTCTCTTTCAGACAATAAAGTAGTTAATAAGAATCCATACATAAATAAAAAGCACATTTGCGAATTATATGCATGATCTGTCACAGGTAGCTTTCTAAACCGAAAACAGATTATTGAACCCTTAAATATACCCAGACAGAACATTTTGTACCCTTCACCAATCTATATTTTCAGGGCCGTAGATACTTCCCAAAGGGTCTAATGATTATTGATAGACGTTGAATTACCAAATGACGAGTAGGGGTCACGCATACGCAACGGCTGATAGCATATTGGAACTCAAGCGGAATTCGTATGAATCATTACACCTCTGGTGAAACTAGTTTTTTGTGCACTGCTCGGTGAATCAATTGCACATTTAACCATTTAGGGTAAAATATGCTTTGGATACAGGCACCATCGACGAAAATACCATTTCGAACATGCTAGTGGGTTCGAAATTCGACACGCAATACATTTGCAGTAGTGGCTAAGATGCCACTACAGATCATTATCGATCTCCGAGAGGGGGTAAAGGCATGGACAGTGTGGGCAGCTTCCGTTTTACTATCGTTTAACTTCAAGAATTCAATTTTGCAAACACTGTCTCGGAGAGGAATGCAAAAGTTGTTCAATTGAATGAAACGAGAAGAAAGAAATTAAATTAACGATTTCAAACTCCTGAAGACGGGCGTGGCGCGCCGAGCAAAGCGGAGGCTAGCTGTTTCACTCCAGGCCCCCAATGTATGTGCTAAGCTGCTGTCCCGATGGGGAGGAAGGGGAGAAAGCAACAGACCAGATCCGGATACGAGGGGCCAATACTGTGCGAAAGGAAAGCCTGCGCAAAGGACAACTAACGGATTTTTCCTTCTTTTTTTGTTTTTAGCTTCTTTTAATTTTCTTAATGTCCCCATTAAAGCGAAGTCATAATTCTTCTTAAGATGAATCGTTGTATGTACATATTCCACCGGGCGAAGGGACCGGAATTCAGAACACACTGAGAGAAAACGGCAACACGCCTTTGCAAATAGACAATGAATGGCTGGCATTTGATTGCTGGCTGACTGGCTGGGTGGCAGGTCTTGTAACCAAAACTAGGTCAGCCCCAGGCGGAGCGACAAATGCACTTTTCGTCGCCCCGAGAACCGGAGCTCTGTGCCCACACAGGCACACTCTGACAGAACATGCTACTGGGGAGAGTAGAGGACGAGGCAGAGGATTGTGGTTCTGTCAGTGGAAGCGCCACAGGATTTTTCTGTCGCATAAACGAGATCCTTGCCTCCGTTCGTTAATGCTCTGCCTGACAACTGTCGCAACAGGAAACGGAAAAAGATAATATGTGCTGGCGTATGTCTGTGCGTGTGTGTTCGGAAGAACTCTGTCGAACTTCCTCAGACGCTAAACACCGTTGGGTTGAGTTAAATACGAGTCATTCAAACCCACACGACATTGTAAGGAGTATAATACATCAATAAAGGATACATCAAACAAGGATCGCGCTTGGACCAGGGCGGGGCACATCGCGTGTGTCATGGGATATAGGTTACAACCTGCTGATCAGACTATACGGTGGCGTAATTATTCCGAAAGCCGTCCCCTGTGATTCAACCCCGTGGAAACACCGAAGAGAGACCCATTAAAATTATATTCATTTAGATGCATTTTCTACAGCTCTTTCAAGTTATTACAACGCGCGGAAACTCTTAAAATTCTAAAAAGGAGTTCTAAAAAGCTATTTTTAGACTTTGTTCCCATTATTTTCGTCCGAAAAAGTACACAGAATCCTCTCTCCGCCCGACATAAAACCTCTACAAACAAGAGCGGCAACGGAGAAATGGCAATTGTTTTTAAGAGATGCGCGGTTTATGATTGCCTGCGTCCCAGTCTCAGACCTTCATTGACTGGGCTAACAACAACATATGGCGCCGAGGGATATAAAAATATTTAAACGCAAAATTCTCACTTTACGTAGCCCCGAGAATTTATATCCCTTTCTTTCTCATTACAGAATCGTCGCCGCCCTCTTTCTGTAGGCTCTTTTGCCTGAGTTATTGTTCTTTCTGCGTCTTCCTTGTAGTAACTAAGTGACTTTTCGGTGACTTTTAAAGCGGTTGTCTGAGAGAATCCACCATTCGGGACTTCCCTTCAATTAAACGAGTGCCGTTATTATTACTCAACCAGTATTCTATGGAAAGTGTTAGAATATATCTGCATCTGAGTTTTATAGAATCTGGGAATGGCGATACGACACGTGCGTGTGCGAGTGAAGGTTAACTACGAAATATTGATTGTGTGCTATGCGATGGTGCAAGTATGTGTTGGTGACACAGTTGTGCTTCTACAAAATTAAAACAATAAATGAGCGCTGAAACAGAACGTGTGGTAGTTAATTATCATCTGCTGTTGGACAACGGGAGTCTACTGTACTGTACAAAAACAAAATATGGACAAATCATAACTAAAAATACAACCAGCGAAATCCAGCAAACATTTAAACGACGAACTCTAAAAGGATAAAGCTACGATAGGAGTAGTTTTTGAATTCCAATAATTCTTCAGTTTTCAGCGCCGTGGAACAGCCCAGTGTGTGTGAGTGTGTGAATTATTATGTGGTTGTCAGATTAAGCATTTATTCACATTGTGGTTTGTGTAGCTAACCTCGGTTTCGATGATTTTCTCGATGTACTCCACCGTTCGCAGCTGAGGGCGTCCCGTGATAGGACACGGAACCTCTTCAGTGCGATGGACGATTTTCTCGTCGAGTATTTTTTCACGTTCGCGTATAATGACGGGACCCTCGCAGGACTTTATTGCAATTTTAGGAAATACAATCTTATGGGGCTGCTATAAAAAACGGAAAGAGAGAAAGATAGCAAGAGGATGAGAAGTGGAAACATTATCGAAATGGACTGAGTCTAGACTAAGCTCAATAGGAAACAGCTGGGCGATTATGTTCCGTACGATGTAATCGTCCATTCGATCGAAAACCAACTAATCGGGCATCCCGATGATGATTGATACCTTCCCCAATTAGCTTCGCAAAGACCAAACCAGCATGTTTCAATGTGAACATAAAGTTTATGGTGGAATATCAAGCCCCGCTAAATACGAGAAGAGACCTATGGACGTAGATGAGGATGAGGGATTGATATGAAAAAACCGACCTGGTGATGGGGAGGACGTTAGAGGTTAGTGACGTTGCGAAGCACACTATCACGAGAATCGGGTAACGAATCTCTGGTTAGGGAAAGAGACACGGACGGTTTCGTTTGCGGATGCGGATGGATGTGCGGTGAACGCAAAGAATCAAAGGGCCATGTTAATAAGACGGATTTAGATTAGTTGTTGTTCACCCGTGCTTTGTTAGTTGAGTCAGTATAGAATCCGAGCGATTCCAAGCAAAGGCATTCCGAGGGAAGCCGTCGAGGCCAGATCGCCCTATACTCCAAATACAAACCTGGGATAATGGCATGGTTTGCGTCTCAAGCAAATCGTCGGCGATCTTGGTCATGCTCTGGATCACACTCTGGGCTTCCTCCGCGCCCTTTTCCAGTGATCGTAGACGAGCGGCACGCCAGGAGGCCCGTTTTTCAGCACTGCAGGAGAGAGAAATAAGAAGAAGACAGTATTGTTAGCATTGCTCTGAAGGCTGTGCAAATAGACACGGAGTCCACGATCACTAAAACCAGAACTATAACCAAACAAACCTCTACCATTAGCTTGTCATAGAGATGAAACAAGAGATAATTTTACAAACACCGTGCGAAGAGTGAGAAACTCTTCTGTCGCTTCGACAACTCTGGAAAACTACCTGTTGAGCGGGCTGCAGGAGATGACCCAGGGACGGGGTGCTTAACCTAAGAGACTTACTTTATGTCAACTTTGCTCGTGGCTGCGGCTGGCGACTGCTGCACTGCCCGATTCTCCGCATTGGCTGTGCGCACTGGGATGCGACTGAAGGATGAGCCGACCGGGTCCTGCTGCAGGAGCTGCTGTTGCAACAAGGCCTGAGGCAGCTTGACCTTAACCTTCGGTTTAGGCAGCAGGGACGGTTTCTGGGCAGCCACAGATCCTACCAAATAATCTGGTGATCTCGGCGACTCCGACATCTTCTTTCTTGATGGGGTGCCTTGTGCAGTGGTCGAAGGTGTGACCTTGGTTGCGCGTGCAATTTGCTGTGGCTTTGCCTGATTACTTGTGCTGTATAGATTACGTTTAATAAGTGTTGCAGAGGAGAGCATTGTTGTCGGGGATTGCAAACGCAATCGAGGAGAACATGTAAAGACAACAGTAATGTGTTACAAGGAGGCCAGAGTTTTCGCGAGCCTCTATGGTTAGTCACTGTCCCTGTCTTTTGAAGGGCCTGATGACAGCCCGTTATTTACGTCTTAAATTTAATATACAATAGGATGCAGATGCAGAGTTAGATCATGAATACTGAAGGGCGGTGGTGCAGTCCATTATTTCGCACGCTCAAAGTGCAAGAGTGGAAATAATCCGTTTGTAACTAACAATATATTGAGTTACTTCCAATTTGTTAGTAACAGTACTACGGATGCTGAGACTTATGTATGATAAAGGACTCAAAACAGATTCCGTGCGTTGTTGTGTGGAGCCATCAGTGGAGTGGACGAAAACCCGTAGCAATTAAAAGCGAAGAGTAAATAGTGGAGTCGAGGGGAATGGATGACAGTGCAAAGGAATAAAATCCATGACAGGACTGCGCTCAATAATAAAACTGAAGAATTTCTGAATAAATCTGTCAAAAGCAAAACTTTGTCACTTTTAAATCCACTGACATTGCAAATAAGTGGGAGGAAAGTTCGGTCTCACTTGGAGCACATGCCCAGTGCTACTTTGTACCAAGCCAAGCGGACGTAAGGCGCGAGGTCGATCTGACGGCTTTCGGACTAGGGCGGCGAGACTCACTGAATATAACTTCCAACTGGAAAAGTTTTAAGTGAAGTGTGCGAGTGCGTGCGATGGCGTGTGTGCGAAGCAGGACCAACTTCTAAATTTGTACGTGTAAATTGAGAAATATAAATCACTCGCGCGGAATTTAAAGATCTCTTCTCATCTCGCGCCCCTGACAGACAGCCTGGCTCAATTTGTGAGGCTTCCAAGCAGCCTCAACGTTCTAATGTAAGGTTGTCTCGTTTCTCGTGCGACGGATCGCATTGAATTAAACATCCACTTGGAGTAAATTCAAACCTAATCTGGCGTAGTTGCTGGTGTTTCTAATTTGCGTGCTTGGACACCATAAAGTATGCAAGAACTATTACGCTAGCACCAGAACTGTTCATGTCCCTCACTCACCCTTCGTGCAACTCTCAGCCACATCCTCTTCTCCACATCGGGTTTTAGTCCGAGTTTGGCAGCGGAATATTATTCATTCTGGCGTTTGTGAGAAATGAAGAAGTTCAACAAGAAATCAACATTTACAACAATGGCCGGCCATGCCCCTGGGAACGTTCGCGACAGAAAGTGCACCTCCATAAGTAGTTTTCAGTTATGGCCAAGCAAGTAGTTACTGCTCCAACATTCTGCAGCCATTTAATTAGTTTTAAATGTAGAGGTCGTCTGCTTGCACTTGTTCCTAGAATTCGTCTGTTGTTTGGCACTCATCCCAACACAGTCAGCGACAGGAACGAGCAGTACGATTAAAATCTACTGTTTCAACCCCCTGTTCATGCAATCCGTATTTAACGTATGCATTTAAGCTTTCTGATGGAGTTTCTAAAGTCCTATACAGTAACTCCTCATTAAATCGAAGGGCATTGGCAAAGCTACTGACAATTATAGCTGTTGTGTTTGTACTATTTTACACCAACTATCGGTAGTTTAGCACTACCAGCCGATAGATGGAGGCCATAAAGACAAATATATGTTTTTCAAGCGAAGATTGAGCCCGGTAACTTCCGAATCATATACCAAGAATTCTGTTATTGAGTCCAATCTAGAGATTCACCAGAAACATCTACTATACAATTGGTTCGCATTACTCAGGAAAAATTATATAAAATAAACAAAAAATGGGATAGTGCAAGCGAATAAAGTGGTGTTAGTGTGGGAAAGAAAGTATTCCAAACCAATGAGAAAATAAAGTTTAAAGATAGTAGAACACAATTCTTTGTAGTAAAATATATATATTTAAAATCCACTGATCCAATGTACAATATTCCTGTTAATTCTCTCAAATACTTTAAAATATATTGTAATAACAACAGGATATATAAAAAAATATTTCAATATCTTTAACAGTTCGTAATCTGGTTCAAGAACTTGAAGGTTCTACACCACTACACTTGCATGTGCAGTGAAGTTCTAGAATCGCAGAAATTTAAAAAGCATTTAAAAAGCGTCAATTTCAAACATTCAAACTTAAAAAAAAAAATCATTCAAAACTCTGGCATACAGTCCGAATAACCAACTCTGAAGACTTATTTAATACTGTCTGTTCACATTTGTGATGTCGATATCCGTCTTATAAGATTTAGGTTCCAGCAAGTGTCAAGTGAACTATATTACTTTTTTGTATATATATTAACTTCGTCGTCAAGTGTGCATAGCATGACCAATATATTTACTATAACAGTCGTCAATTGAGTTAATGTAACTTAGATCTAGATTTAGAAAAAATGTTGTGTTTATGTCTAAATAGAGAATGCGTTAATTTAACTTCTAAACACTGCTTCAATGGTTGCAAGCGGATTTCTGGAAGAGAGGGTGTGGAAGAGAGAATGTATATAGATAAAACAAACTTGTTGGGGTACGCGCAAAACTGCAAAAATATCCAAATGAAAGTATTTTAATTTTAGTCACAAAATCAGAAAACAGATGCCGAGATGTGCTTTTTCGGCCTTATCTTCCCTATCCAAAGTTCAAGATTATATGGGGAGGTGTTAGAAGTATGGCTAACCCACCCCAACCAGAGAAGAAGATAGGAAAGGACATATGAAGGATAAAGCAAGTGGCCGATGTAACTCAATAAGAAGAATGTCATATGAGGGATAAACCAAGTTGCCGATGTAACTCAATAAGAAGAGTGTCAGTACATTACTTGTGAATTGAACTTCTCAATTTGGTTACAATGGATTCATATCTGCTTGAACTCGAAATGAACAACATATTGTGCATCCGGTGCACCGATCAACAGCGGATGTTGTGCGATGTAATATTTGACCTGGTCTGAGACCAAGGGGTAGATTACAAATATTATTGAAGTTTATGCAGAGCACAGGTCAGTGGTAGCTTCTGTTGACGGCAAAACAATAATTAACTTAAAATGCATGACGTAATATTATGATTGTAAATGTGTAAACAACACACTACTTCCCAAGAATGGAAAAACAAAACAGAAAGGTCGTCCGCCCACGAGGCCGCCGGCGACGTGTTCTTATGGCAGCTCGCCAAAAATAACAACAAAATAAAGCTGCTCCTGCTGTAGCCAAACAACATCCTTTCAAATAGCTCCGGGCCACAGAGCTGGCCTTGCGGGCATCGGGGGCGACGCGGTGACGGATAAGCAGTAGTGGGGCGCAGTGGGGGATAGTGTAATGAGTCGAGTCGAGTGCTGCGCGTTTACAGCCACTGCTTTGTGGATTTATGTATGTATATATGGTGGGGAACGCGGGAAGGGTGGTTTTTATAATTAATGTCACAAGAGCGGAAATGATTCTCAGATAAGCGTCGTGGAAAGCTCTCGGAGCGCATCTCACGTTTAATCTCATTTCCCGCAAATTGAGGGCGGAACTAATTTCGCAGAACGCAAATTGCCTTGATCGCTGCAAATTAATGGCCAACGACAGCTCGCGATCAGTACCCTGATTGTGAACTATGGAGCCAGAAGAACGCGACCTGGGTTAACAGAGTAACGCGCACTCATCCTTTTTGTGCATGAATTGGTTTTGAGTCGACATCGTTATTCTTATGTTCATTAATCATACATGAGGGGACAGTCTGTCATGTTAAGCAATAAGATAATGAAGTATATAAAAAATTGATTTTAGGGAAGTCATAAATGTATAATTGTTTGACTGCAGTGTTGAGACCCAGTGTTTAAAACTGGGAATCATTTTTGGAGGAGATGCACGCAAAAGCAGGAGTAATGAAAAGACTGGAACAGATGGTTAAATATGAAAAACCAAAGACCGAAAAAGCACACCGAACGGAAGAAAGCAACAATAGTTTACACAGCCTTTATCAAAGCAAACTATACGAAATAAGATATCATGATATAAAATTAAGAAACCAAATCGATACCATTAACACCGACCGAACACTGCCCTTATCGTTCTAGAAAGCCACTTCAATGCGGTCAATGACCTTGCAGGACATTAGTGGTTGCAATGTGCAGGTGCAAGTGGTGTGCATATGGAGGTGTTAATGCGTGTTACATTTAAAATTTTAAAAATTTATATATTAAATAACGTAATTTAAAATACTTTCACCAAACCTCAAAAATAATGAATAAATATGTGTCACTTGGTTAGAAATATTGCTCCCTGATGACACTCACCTCATTTCTTCAGCTTCAAATTGGCCTTGCTCGACCAGGTCCTCGGACAACGCGTGGTCGATATCGTCATCCCCCAGGATATTCCGGTTACGTTTTTCGCCGACTCCGGCCGTGTACTCATCTGGGTGGTCGTAATCATCCATGATGTCATTGGAGGAATCCAATATTCTGGATTTCTTATCACGACATAGTGTTGCAATCTTGCGCTCTTCCTCCAGTCGCAGATTCTCAACTTCGTCCTTTGACAGGAAGGAAAAAACTTTTTCTATTTTGCCAGGAAACAAAATGTAAGAAAAGAGAGACACGAAATAAACAGGATTCAGTAGCAGAACAACAACATTCAAGAGCTCTCTCCAGTGAGCAGGTGACTGCCCTGGGGAGAGAAAAGCAGAATTAAATTTGATAACTAAACTAATAAATAACAACAGTTTAAACGCCACAAAGCAGGACTCGTCACTAGGTGCTGTGTATCCATAGCACTGCGCACTGCGCCCCCCTGACGTTTCGCGACTAAACATCTTGTTGCTACTCTAGAAATCTGTACACATCTCCACGACTTTAGATCCGGCCCTTGCGCTTCATCTGCTGCTATCTTGGCGTTGCAAAGTAAGCGATGAAGTTGTGCATGTATGAAAACCGTTTTCTAATTATCCTAACGACGCAACCTCTTAAGCTCGATGTGCTGCTGCCATCAGACGCCGGAAGGTGTTAGTGCAGGAAGTTGATAAAAAGCCAGTTAGTTGCAGAGGGAAAATGGTTGGATAAAGCCCGGGAGCAGCAAGGAACACCATGGGTAAATTGCGACTTGTCCATCATACAACCTCTATTCGACCCCCTCGTCTCCTACACTTACCTGTCTTTTGCGACGGTTTATGCTGGTCCTCCATGGCTGACTCGAAGAAACGCTTCTTGTCCGACACCGATTTGGTAGCTTTGGCGGGATCCATGTGTGACACCTGCGGAAGTTAAAACAAATCTTGAAAACACGAAATCTTCAGTTACGGCGCAAAAGGTGGGTCCTGGGAACTCGACCCTGAGCAAAGTGCCAAATTGAAAGCTAACGTAGAGTACCATAAAGAATATTAATTGTACTGCAGGGCCATGAAACACAATTGCAGAGTCGTCACACCGAATCGCGCAGCTCGACCATGCGGAGTTCTCAGAGGTGTCCAGCGCCACTTTAGCTACCGCAGCAACCGGCCATTTATCACCGAAATCATCTTCTGCCGAATAAATGGATCCCAGTCATTTTTATTCCGGCTCCTAACCCGGATTCAACGTGGAAATCAAGCCAAAGATTGGATGCAAAATTGAACTTGCAGCAACGCCCCAACAGCCACATATAAACACCAAGGAACAGAGTACGAAACACCAACAAAATAGAAGTTTCATCCATTAGCTCAAAGACTACAGTGCTGCATCATAAATATACCGAACAGACACTGTGAGGGAGTGGGTGGAAGACGTACGGTCGTACACACCGGCAAAGAGTCGAAGCGGTACATAATGGAATCTCCTCCAGGATGTTTCTACAGATCGGTTTTGGGTTTTCAATTAACGGAGCATAGTATAAATAACGAAATAATGAACATTTATCATCCAAGGAGCGGAGAAGCAGGAACAACAATATCTATCCTGAGAGTAATTCTACACAAAGATTGGCTTTCCTACTCGTTAGAAAAACCTGTGTCATTTTGGAACCCAACTGAGGTGCCGCTTTGTGCGCAGTTGTAGGGACAACTGTAGTCAACTGCATAACTTCCAATCAGCAAACAAAACGGAAGCAAGTTAAAGTACGTTTTCTACTATGATTGAAGAAATTGTGATTAAAACGTCGATTCGAACGTATCCCGCTCATAATCGACTTGCATGGGACACGGCTTCGAGTGGGGACAGTGGGGGACAAGTGGGTACTTCAAGTGGCTAAGGAACTGGAAGTAGGATCTGAGATTAGGGCCATCAATGCTGC
This sequence comes from Coelopa pilipes, assembly GCA_947389925.1. Taxonomy (NCBI): domain Eukaryota; kingdom Metazoa; phylum Arthropoda; class Insecta; order Diptera; family Coelopidae; genus Coelopa; species Coelopa pilipes. The sequence goes on from OX376697.1 coordinate 27,115,003, forward strand.
CACTCTTTCTGTAAATATAAATCACCCTCCAGCAGCACCCTCTCCTACAGACAGGATAATAAGGCTTTTCTCTCGAGAGAGCTAAAATTCTAAATACTTTTTGCACTTTTGAAAAATGGAAGAGTGGAAAGCGTAATTTATTTGAATTTCTTTGTTCCCACGGAGAGCACATAATTAACATTTTAATGAATAAACGTTGACTAATGATGGACTGCGGAGAAATGTATACGCTCATGGGTGTTTCGGTGCCCTACATCTATCCTCAGGCAGTACCAAAGACGAGTATCTTTCCCAAGTCAATGGGTATATTTGGAGTGTAGGCTTTTGATGGATGGATCTGATTTCAAACTTCATGCACTTAATCGAAAAGCAGAGGGCGCTCTCAACACGGATCAGGGCTCAAATTTAAAAATCTACTACAATTTCGACACGCACAAAGCTACGAGTCCATAGTCATACAATGCGGAAGAGGGTCAGGTTCTTATCAGTCGCGGGTGTAAAAGTGATAAGCGAGGTCTAGATAAGATAACATGACAGTTAGTCCTCCTCAAGAACTATCAGCAAGTTCACGATTGTGAATGATATGTAACCGACAGTTTCCAATAAGGAACAAATATAAATATATAGTAGTGAATACATCTATGGACGATACAAAATAAAACCAACAAAATGTACAGCAGGAACTGTTTATTATAACAATTAAAAGCGAATGCGATTAAAGTATTCCTTAGATTAAATTACTAATTAACTCGTTTCGAAACAGCAACAAAAGAAAGATAAAACCCTTTCAAGCAACAACTACCAACTCCAATCGATTCAATATTGCCTAGAGAATCAATTTTTCAAAAAAAAAAAAACAACATACGTACAGATTAGAGAACATAAAACTATATATGAAATATTTCAACTGGCACACCTACGAGGACCTAAGATGTCAGCACTTGCAGATTGGATCAACAATAAATTAACCCTTGAAACTTCTCCACCCGTGCTTATCGTTAATTTGATTCATTAATTCTCTAATTAAAACAATATCAACGTTGTTCTGCAATGCACACGAATGAACTCCCTCCCCCCAATGCATTACCCACTCGGGGACAGATAGCTCTATTAGGAGCTATCATTTGTTGTACGTTGTACGTATGATCAGGTCAGGTAGGGCAAGAGCAACCGTTATTCGAAAGCAATTAAAAAGTTTTCAATTCGTATTTTGACCCGGTACCGAGTTCATCGGATCAATTCGCGGGGTAGTGGGAAGTGGTCGGAAAGTGCGAATTGCGTCATTTGAAAACTGGACAATAGGGCAATGTAAGCACTGAGCAGGGGCAATTCAAGTTCTAACTAGAACAACAAGATGGAACGGGTGCAGGGAAGGTGATTGGAGAGAGAAGAGTCGCCCATTATCAGACGGTGGTTTCCTTTCCCGGTGATGAGGGAATTGTGGACAATGGCAACGATGACAAGTCTAGTTGCGGCTGCGACTGCGAGCGCAACTTCAACGCGGCGACTCCAGGTGGCGGTGGAGGGGCGGTGCGCAGTTTGGTCGCCTGACGCTTCTTAGGTGGCAGCGGCGGTGGTGGCGGTGAGGAAGTTCGTGGGCTGCGACAGTTAATCGAGGTGTCACTGCTGCGTCGCGAATCGAAGAAGGATGTGTTGCTGTAAATAGCCTCCTCCTCGATGGTAGAGTAGATTTCCTCCGCGGTCTCGTAGTAAGAAGCTGCATTTACGGTGCGCTGCAGCGACGAAGTCGACGAGTCTCGCGAGAAAGACGCGGACGTCGCAATAGAGGAGGAGGAAATGCCCAGTGGCTGCGAGGTGTTCTGGTAGTTACTGAGGGTGCCGTTGGACAGGAACGCGGTGGAAAGGTTCGGGTAGCTGGAGTTTTGGGCCACTATTTCGGATATGGGCGGGAATTGCATGGAGGTGTATGAGGGCGTGGGGGACGTGACTGACTCACTGTTTGCTGCCCCTGCCGTCATGGACAACGGCAGCAAGGGCCGAGGAGCGTGCGAGATGTCTGCGTGACCCCTATTGGCGTTACATTTGTCATGGGTGGGGGCGGCAGGAGTGGTGCTGGTGGAGTTTGGGCTGGTAGCTAGATTCGCAGGTGTCGATTGCAGTTCGTGCGATTCACTCACCACTGTCCGCTGATGCAACTGCAGCTGGGGGGTCTGCGGTCGCTCATGCTGCTGCCGAATCATGCCGGGTCCACTGCTACCGAGGAAGAGGGGTGTCGTGGTCATCGCAGTGGATGAGGACTGTGAGGTGGAGGCGGAGAGCTGGGACTGGGTCAGCAATACGTATCCGCCAAGGTTGAAGACGGGCGAAGGTTGTTGGGACGCGGGCCCGAGGCCACCTTGTAGCAGGTGACCCGAGAGGATGTGAGTTGTATTGGGTTGCTGGGGTTGTGGGAGCTTGGCGTACTGCACGGGGAGAATGTGGGCCGTAGGAAAAATATGGGTGGGTGAGAAGGGATTCGTAGGAGCTGCCGTCGAGGGCGTTGTCGTGATCGCCGAAACCAAGTCCAGAGGCGGCTGCGTGTGGAAATGGGAAATGAAGGAAGAAGAAATGGAGGCTGGATTAGTAGAGAACGATTTGCTCTCGCTCATGGAAATGGTGCCGCATGTTGCACTCGTTTCCATGGGAACCGTCACGTGCGATGGAGAAGAAGATGCGGACGGAGGACGGGGTGGAAGTGACCAGTCGGCGTTATCTTCAGAATTGTCGAAAAAGGGATTTACCGCATGAGCCGGACGTGTCCGACCCTGAGTTGGGGGTGCAGCTTCTTCTTGAACTCCAACCTCGGGAATGTGAGTGTGGCTGCCGACCCCACGGAGTTGGTTTCGTAAGTCGTTTTCCCTAAGTAGAATCCGGCGATGATCGTCCTCAGAAACGAGGATATTGTCGGGCGAGTTCTCGTGTATGAATTCGGTCGGTCGCTGTTGCGCCGTGAGAACTTCGAGGGAGAGGGGGGGCAAAACCTTCAGATACTGTGGCTCAGCGAAGGATGTGGCACTTGCACTAGCACTGGGTGAAGCCCTAGGCATCGTTGCGAAGTTTATCGGCGGAGGCGGGGGGCTCTCTCGCGGCCTTGAGGGACTTCGCGGCGATTTCAGTCGCACCGGGAGCTTTGGATCCGTTGCCCCGGACGTCGTCGTGCTGGACAATGACACCTCATGAATCGTGTTCGTAGAAGCATCGTGCTCAAATACCGTGAAGTCTCCATGGCCCACGTCAGCCTTCTGGAAGGTCTCCAAGGCGGTGTTTCGCACAATATTCGCTTGTTTGATACTCGGCTTGGGTGGAGTGGGCGGTGGAACTCTGGACCTCTGGCTGGTCAGGTTGTCCGTGGACTTGGACTGAGAGCACAAGACTTGTTGCGGGTTGCTGCTGCCGCTGGAACACGCTCTGTCGGCGGACTCGAGCAGATCCTCGCTGGACTTCGAACCCGACCCGAAGAAGAACTGTTCGCGGGAAGACCGCAGGGCAGCGGGTGACTGGGAGATGACCCGTGCGATTTCCGTATAGGCATCTGGCTGGCTACCCGGCAGGAACGCTTCTCGGAATGGGTTGTCCCGCTCGATCTCGGGACATACCAACACCTTCTCGGGCGGGGGTTGAGGACTGTAGTAGCCACCACCCGGCGAACAAGAGCGCTCTGCGCGCTGCAAGCTGGGCGACTCGATCTCCTTGATGCGGGCGACGGTCGGCACGATAGGCGGCAGCCTCTCGGCAGGCTGACTGCGCTCCATCGAGGAGTTGTTCGAAGACGAGGGGCTGCAGGAGCGAAGGATGCCCTTGCGGGGTAAACGACAGCGATGTCGGTGGCTGCCGTACTCTTGCTCGGAGTCGTAAGGGCATCCGAAACGATCTGGCGTGCGCGAGCGCTCGTAATCCGACTTCGAGCGCTCGTCGCCACTTAGGTCGAAGCTAACCGACTTGCGGTGTCCCCCGTAGGCTGCACTAGACAGGTCGGGCGTGCTGCGGCCCGAGGTGCTCTGCAAGTCTCGGGCGTGCCGTTGGAACTTGTACTCTGCCTCGGGGTCGCTGGTGTACTGCCGGGCCTGGCATGGTTTCTCGTAGTAGTCCGAATCGGTGTCGAATGGCTCAGACACGACCGGCGGCGAGTCGAAAACGTCGCCGTCGCCGTCGTCATCATCATTCTCATCATCATCGTCGTCGTCAATGATGTAGACCGGCTGGGGTTGCACCAAGGCGTCAGGCACATTGCGCGCCGACTCCTGGGCACGGTTGCACTCGATGCGTTCGTCGGAAAGAGTCCTCCTACTAACCGAGGATCGCGACGACGAACTCGAGCGCTGTACCATTTCACACACATTGTCAATGGACGGCAGTGGGCGGATAGTAAAAAAAAACATCGGATTAAATCGGTGTCTGGCGGAGACATTAACAAACACAAATGTAGTTGGGTGTGTGTGAAGCCAGCGGGAAGCAAGGACGGATACAAATGTGGATTGTGCGTGACTGTTTGGGGGGAATGGTTGGTGTGAGTCGGTGTCTACGTGAAGGGAATACGAGCGTACATCGGGGTCCGGCGTTGTCTTGACTAATGTGGTGCCCAAGCTGGGATACTGGAGCCGATGATAGACTGCACGATACGGCTTCGAATTTCTGCACTTTCTTTTTCATAGATCTCTAAGAACCCGGCTGCCGATCATCAGCTTCCCGGTCATTAATTGGTGAACGCCACAAAGCATGAGGAGTGGTTTGCGGATGACAACAAAAACAAATACAGAGTTTGCATCGTTAATGGGAGGAAAACAAAATTTTTAAAAAACATAAAAACATGTAAAGAAAAGCATTTCCAATTTTTGAAAAATTTCGATTTTCGCCAAATCGTATTCGCGTCGTATTCCCATTCTACAGACTTCTCTTTTCTCTCAGAGAACACTTTGTGTATAAAACCCAAAACCCAAACAATTCGCAAACTTCTTTTAACAAAATTTATAATCTTTCAATAGTACACATTACAAGTTCATCACGTACATTGGATGTTCATCAATTGTCTATGTATATACAACAACGAAAACACGAAAGTCAAAAGGATACATTTAAAGTTGACAATTAACCATAGTTTATATAAAATCTGTATAATTCTTTAGCTCCTCAAAATACATAGCTAGAACCTAATATTCATAATTTCTATAAATTGGTTTTACACAGAGAAACCCACAGTGGAGGAAATGCACATAGAACCAGTATGTTTTTGAATTTGGACCTTGGGTTTAGTTCACATGTTTCAGTTTAGATAGTAGTAATAGTAACTTATACACACATCTATACATAATATAAACGTTTACAAATCGCATTGACGAAGAGTGGTACATTTTGAAGAGTCATTTATTGTTCACAGGAGGGATTCATTTGACTTTACTATACAATTTTCATGCTTCAGAGCACACATTCCATGAGATAGATAGATGGCTTTGCATGTGTTCTACTGGGACGCCGTGTAAGTGAACACAATAACGATAACAAAGCACGTTTAACGTGCAGATTCCGTTCCATCGGAATAATATCTTGCATTGGCTGGGTTCCGGTAGAGTTTGTATGCCGAAACCATTAGAGTTGTTCGCAGTAAAAACGCCGATACTGGCAATATTCTCAATCACGACCGAAGTTATATCTCTATCTGATATACCGTGTCAGTCAAAAGAAGTTAACATTCAATAAATCGATTTACAAATTTCGTTAACATTAATAAATTCTTTGTTCGAGTACAATAACACTTAAATAAACCCCACAGTTAAAAAGGAGAACACAAGTACGGGGAAATGGCCATATTCCGAAAAAGTCTATTCTTAGCTTGAATAGTTTCCTTCTGTGCTATTGCAGCCATCCCTCTGACCTCTCTGAAAATGAACCCTTTATATATAGGCTGACAAATCGTTTTAAATCCTTAGATTACACTAAATATTCAGTCTTTAAGTTATAAACATCCGCTTGTTAAGCAATTTTGCGCCCAACGTGCTGTAACGAAACCAAGAAGAAAGAGAAAGAGAGAGAGAAACGAAAACCGAGAGTAAAAGAAACAATCGATTAGTGAGTTTAATACACGATTGTCTACGGAAACTGTTCCAAACTCAATTCTGAACACAACAACTAAGCGGTTGGTACATAAAGGGCTTCGCGATTCTTTCAATAGGGGGAACATAAAGATGCAAAACCAAGAAAGGAACTTATACTTACATACAATATAATTGAAAAAAACATTAGAGTAAAATCATAGTCATTATAACGCACTTGTGGGTTGTAAACAGAAAACGATAGGATATGGGTGCACATGCGTTCTGCGAACCTATGCTCTTCCTTCTGACGTGACGAACAACAATTTGTCCGTCAATACTGAGAGTGTCACCTATAGACAAGAAACCTAGATAGATCTACATATGTCTGTTGTAAACCATTTATATCTGAAGGATTTCGTTTAATGTTAACAAGACTGGCCTGAACCGTTATTCTTATAAACGTTAGTAAACGAAACCAGCAAAAGTCATCCGGATTTCAGTGCTCAAATCAAATGTTCAACTTCAATTAATCACAAATAAAACGCGAAAATATACGAATTTGATTGACTGGAATTCTGGACGGGATGAATTGGCGGGACGGGATGTGTGGTATATATAAATCTGAGTTTGATTGTTGGACATGCTATTTTGGAAAATAAGTTAAATTCCATAAGTATAGTTCATAACAACAACGGACTTTTATGAAAATGAACATTAAAAGCGTATTGAGTTGTTTGTTATGAGCAGAACATGAATGGAAATGGATTCAGTTAATGACAACATTCAAATGAGAACAGGAGTCTGTGGATGAGATATTCGAGAGTGTGGAGTAAGGGAGGTAGGGACAACACTGATTGGAATAACAATAGCGACTACATCCACAAAATCAATTTCTGTACAGACACAAATGCAATAGAATGCAATCATACGGGAAACATACCTGAGGTTGCTGTGGCTGCTGCGGTGGCTGGTGCTGCATGCTGTTGCCAGGAACATTGGTCTCAGCCGCAGCGGTAGATGCTGGCGGTGTTATTGTATTGGAACTGTTTGCCGCTGCCGGTGCTCCCGTGAGAGGCACTGGAGTGGAAGATGGTTGCAGTGTGGGATTTGTGTCGAGTGTGTGCTTCGAGATGACGACGGTTGTGGTTTTCTGTATCTTGTCCTGGTCATGGTGCTCCGCTGGCGACTTGGGTGGCACCGAAGTGAAGGCATCCGCCGCACGTACAATTTCGAGGACCTGCGAAATGAAGAGAAATTATAGCTGGAAAGCAAGAAATAACTGCTAGGGAAATACCTTATCTGGCGTACTCTTCTCTTTGGACATACTACTCAACGACTGCTCGACGTTGACAAGTGCAACAACGTCTTTTGTGGCCTGTGGAACATTATTGTCCTGTGGTTGCTGTTGCGAAGAGTCCTGAAACTGTCCGTGCGACTGAGCGGGAGAGTGTGTCAACGCTTCAGGGGCAGTGGGTGGCTCGGTATGACCTTCGGTTTTAGGAGGGATAACTTCCAATTCCTGAAGAAGTAGTTTTTTTTTTTTGAAATCTACCCATAAACCATATTCTTCCTCTAGAACACTCACCTGACGAACCCGTTCATCGTCGTCCCGGTCCAAACTGGACATACTCTGGCTTTGGCTCAATTCGGAGCCAGTTTCAGAGGCACGCGAACCTGAAAACAGTGGAGAAGAAGAACAGAGGAAAACAGAAAAGGAAGAAGTCGAATAAAGTCATGGATTTCAGAACTGTTTCCGAGTCCATACCATGACGACTGCCTGAGGAGGAGTTTAAGCCCGTGCTCATGCCACCGCCTGCACCTATGGAATGAATTAAATTTGACTTGTCGTAACCCTTGCACACGACCAAATGGATTTCATTGCCGGCGTTGCGCAGAATATTGACTGCATCCTGGTGTGAGGCGCCTAAAAGGGAATTGCCATTGACTTCGAGGAGCCGCATGCCGACCTATGCCCGCAGATAGAAAGAGAAATGAAAACTGAGTACAACGCAAATAATGTCTGGTCTAAAATTTAAAACTTTATTGCGAGAGTACAATCCCGCACAAACGAGATGTGCAAGGATATGGTGCACTGAAGGTTGTTTCGTGTCCTCGTATTCCGTGTCCTCGATTCGATTCAGAAATGTTGAGAACGTTTGTAGAACTTATGAATTTACAGTTCCAATATCGAGGAATCCCACATCAGACGGACAGACATAGCGAGTAACTGGACTGGATCATAGATCATACCCACATAGAACTGGAAAATTAATACTAGACCCTACTTAGACTTTAAACCGTCCATTCCGGATACTGGTCAGAGTTTAAACGAACATACCGGTTGGAATGATGTAATATATCGCTAGGGAAGATGATTCTATAGCTATGCCAATATTGTACTTACCTTAAGTCTCCCGTCACGTCTGGCAGCACCAACCGAGTTTATTTTTGATACAAACACACCTTCGTCCATAGGGTCCAATGGGTTGCCACGCTGTCCATTGAGTCCACCCTTGATATGCATGCCCAGACGCTCTCCGTCTGTTTTGTTGATGACGATGTCCTGCGATTCACATAAGGAAACAAAACTCATAAAATTATATACATAAAGTTAATCAGTACAACACGTGCTACTTTGAGGAGCAGGCATATTTCACGAACATATTTAACACTGGATTTCCTACAAATTTCACACTTCTTCACTATATAAATTTTTGAAAAATAACCAAAAAAAGGAAAATGATTTAACCGCAAAGAAATTTGCTTCTCTGCACAAACTTGATTAATATACTAAAAATTTAACACCTAACTTTAATGTATGAAGCTTATAAGGGACGTTGAAAAGGCGAACTTGTGGAAAGGGGAACTGTATGAAGGGGAATAAAATTATACGTAATTACATCGAAAAAACAACAATAACTACAACGACTTATCCATCAATCACGGAGAACCTTACCTCGGTGGTGACAAAATCTACTTGAAAATGCTTGCGTATTCAAAGAAAGAGAGAAGAAGAGTTTGCAAAAGGTGTCGCCAGAAAAGCCGATTAAATAATTCAATAGCGAACAGATAACAGAGAGTGCTCTTAAGACTAACTGGCAATTTGGGTAATTGTCATAATCAAGATTATGGCACACCCACTGTACCATCCGACTTCTGAAGCATACAGGCACCTACCTGGAATCCAGCTGGCAACGGATCGTGCTGTATTGTCAGCTTAATGTCGTCACCTGGCTTGAGAAGCTCCAGGACAGCATCCTGGTGTGTGGCACGAGACACGTCGGCATCGTTCACTTTCAGGATCCGGTCCCCCATACGAAGTTTTCCGCACTTGGCTGCAATTCCTCCCGGCACAATCTACGAACAATGAACATGTTACAGAACTGTCAGCATGTCGGCGTTCTTCAGAGGGATTTCAAAGGCATTGTTCTTATTATTACGCCACCCCATTATGAGGATGGCTTGTGTTTTACTCCCTTATTGGGCTGAATATTATACTAGAACGGTCAAAAGTATTCTTTATAATACGATCTTTTCAATTTGACGAAACAAAGAAATGCACATTATAGTTGCAACTATAACTCTGTTTAGTTTTTGTTTTCACCATATTTGAAACCTCGATTTGGAATACTTTTAACCGCAAGTGTACAAGCAGAGATTCACCTTCACCGCGCTTAAGTACTAAATGACTTACGTGAGATATGAAAATCCCCGGCTCGCGAGCTCCGAACGGCACACACGAGTGGTCGGTGCCTCCAATAATACTGAAACCCAGTGATCCTTGGTTCTTAGGTAAGATTACTTCCTACATCAGGGGAAAGATTTCGAATAAAATAAAAAAAAAAACCAAAAAACAAGGCATGAGAATTGGATCGATAGATTATTGACTCCTTCGTGGCAAACCGAAGGAATTCCAATGTGATTGGTCGTGATGGATATGTAGTGATGCTAGTGAAATGAAACATGTGTGTGAGAAATTGTTGGTGATATTTACAAGAATCTTGGGAACTTAGGCACAGATAGAAGCTTAAAAGTAACCTTCGCCAAATAGTAGAGTTTACAAACTTAAGCGTTGTTCACATACATACTTCAAGACCCAGTAACATAGGTGCGACACAAATAAGTAGCGACAATAACAACCGTCAAAGTATAAACACAAGACACAAGCCACGAAGCATGCAAAAAAAGCAAATTGTGCGTTACTTAAATCTAGCAGGAAGTCGAAAACAACATCCGTAGGGCTTCAACAGGGACCACCGCCAATAACGAAATCATGAAATATGCATTCGACCCACCCACCTATCAGGCGAAGCCATATAAACTCGCTTCCCCAAGACAAAAGACATTAACAAGCCGGCAGCTTATTCGGTAGCGGTTCGAGCAAGATGAGGTAAAAGGGAAAATACTTCTACACCTCCTCCCAAGAGCCCGTGCAGTGGGAGGAGGCCTCGTGTAGGCAACTGGTGTTATTAATTTACTGGAAACGGTGAGATGATGAATTAAATACAGGGTATTTAGGTTAGTGATACAAAGTGCAGTGCTGAGCTGTTTTCGACCATTAGTACGAAAGTGAGTGTTATTGTATTTAATTTCACAAGAGCTACTTATTAATAAGCTGTTAATCAAACAACTCGGATATGGTTTCTCATAGGTATAGTTTTTATTTACATCTATTATTCTCCATACCTATATCTCGAGTACTTTGAGTACTTATTGTCTAATTCACAAACCAGATTCTACTCACAGAATACTACTTCGATTATGAATATTTGCGGTGTATTATTGCATGAATTCATCAAATTCAATTTTATACCGATATAATCTTGGTATCTTAGTGTTTACACACACAACCAGATGAAACATTTATTTATATTTTTAATGTGCATGTAGGAATTTATTGGGATAAAGGAACCCAAAAAAAATGTTCTGTCAGTCTCATGGAGTTAAGTAGACGCTCCTAGAGCAATGACCTCAAAAGGAAAGTAAATACCTTAGAAACTGTAGTCGGTACGATTTGTAAATTGTTCTCGATTGTTTTCTCTGTGATTCCAACTAAGAATTTATACATTTTCTATATATCAGAACCGTTCAAAGTGTTCCACTAGATTTGGAGGTTTTCATTAAACTGTAGCAAATGCAACGTGGACTTGTAATAAGGTCGTTGAGGCTTCAACAAATTGAGCCTAGAGAGGTCGTGATGTCTCTAATATCATTTCTCGCCTATTGAACTATTATTACCTGTTCGAATGATTGAGGCCGTGAATACATACAAGTGATTCCTGTTGAGTTCATTAAAGCCCATGACTGAAATCAACGCGTTGCTTAATTACCACTTCACAAATGAATTACTTCTAGTAGTCTCTAAAAAAGTATATCATTAATAACCGTCCATACTCAACTCACGTGTGAAAACACTTGGACGCTGTGCAACATCACAAATAATCCCTTTAAATAAAAGGAATGCAATCGAAACAACTTATTCTTCTAACGATACAAGAATAATTCTTCTAAAAACTAAATGGCAAAGCATTCCTTTGTTATCATAATAAACTAACTCTCATAGCAGAAGCCAAAATGAGGTGGCATATTTGTGGATTCGTTGCAATGCCAATGACAAGAAAAATTCTAATTACAGTTCATATTTTTATTTAAACCCCTTACATAAATACAAAGAAAATAAAAGGTCCAACTCATCATAACAAGTGTTGTTAGTGTTTACTTGAATGTTATGTTTGCTTTCATAGCGCACCGAAACCAAGACTACTATATAACTTAAAAGCGAACGAAGCGAAAAACATTCCGTTTTTGTTACAGAGCATCCGAAAAACCTACTCAAAATTAGTGCGATTAAGGCTCAAAAAAATGTTTCTGGTCCTTCTTCGACTCTATTTATTTACAGGTTTGCGTTACTTATGAATATATAACATAGATTTAGGCAGTAGAAGATATGAGTGAATGGTGCGAATCAAATGAGAATGAAGCCGAATAGTGTAAACAAGCAAATTCGCTTTGTTGACCCCTCGAAAGGCTTTCGGGTCTCTCCTTTTGCCTTCTCAGTTAGTGTCTTAGGCATAGTGTTTGCGTGCTCTTGTGATAATCACCTCGCTAATCAGTGGTTCCGTTAAATGATTATCGGTGACCCGTGTCATGACGGTCTCCGTGAATGTTGACTTGGTAATGGTTTCGGTGATGAGTCCCAGTTCGGTAGGCGCCGCCGGAAACATCGGCAAATCAGGAACGGCCTTGTTCACGGTCACCGTGACCGACGGTCCGACTCCGACTTCATTCGGCCGTGCCAAGTGCACCTGATGCTGGCTGCCACCGCTGAGGAAATGTGCTGGTATCATGGCCTGGAAGTCCTCGCTGGTCAGTGGACGCAGTGGAGGTGATGTCGATGACTGCTGGTGGGCGGGTGATCGGGGAGGTGACCCAACACGAATAAAGTTGAGGGATGGCAGGGATGGGCAGAGGTTAAATGCAGACGTTGATTTGGTTGATTGCAGCCGAAAGTTGTTCAATTATTTTTCGATCAAGAATTTTCGTTTCGATGTTTTCGATAGTTTGGGGTCGTTTAATTAATTTATTTATCGTTCGAATGCAAAAGAGAGAAAAGAAGAAATAGCTTTTAGGTTTTGGTTTCAATTAAATTTCAAATTCGGTTTAACAATAAATAATTCGCGAAAATAAAAAGGAACTCTGGCACAGCACTATGTGTTTGCTTCAAACACTATTCGCCTGAAGGGGACACGCAAACAATAATGCCATGGAAATGCCAATCCATCTCTAATGTTCCCTGAAGCTCTTAATAATCTGATTCCAAATTATATGGACTCAGATTGAAATAGATGAATGTTTCAATATGCATTTATATTTCATATTCACTGGAGATCCATATAAAACCGAAAATAATAATTTTTCTTCTATGATGATTGGTATAACTAAAATTAATTTAGCACGCAAATACACACAAACAATATATTATAGATCACAGAAATGCTCCATGCAAGCATTAAAAATACAGTCGCAAAATACAAATACCACTACATATACATTTACGAATATAATTAGACATAGGCACTTGCAATAAACGCATATCGACTCTCGAGTGTTAATTGGATGAAGTTAAGTTGGAATAAAGTTCAGTGTTTGTATTAATAATGATTTTGAAAAACATTAGCACATTCAATCTCTAATAAATATCATCAACAATTGTTACGATACTAAAAATGGCTTAATTTATGAGTGTCGATAGTATTGCTCCATAATGAAGTCACGATTTGTTATCTCCCGCTATCTCTCTATCCACCCCTCTCGAATCGCACATACTTAATTGCGGGGATGCCCCAAAGGATACCAAGCTTTGATCTGACCAAACATATTAGCACGATTGATCTGGGATATTGCGATGTATTCACAGACGGACGGTACCATAATACGCCTACTGGGGTACTCCAGGGACGGCTGGGTTCAATGGTAAATCGTGATTTCACGTCTTGTTTGATTACCCCGTCACAGCCAGAAAGCTAGGCACACAATTAATTCTTAATTAATTCAACGGTCGATAAACGTCTGTGCAAATACATATTTATATTATTTTAAGGAATATCGCAGAGCGGTCACAGCCAGCAACAACGTTAAGGTTCACAACCACCAGCGTCTTTGTGAAACAAACAGGCGGAAGGAAGAATACAACACAACAGAGAATGGAAATGGAAATCAGAAAAAATAAATAAACAATAGGGGAGTGAGACAGGCGGGTGGCCTTTGGGCGAATTCGCTTGTATATATTGAGTGCGTGTGTATATGTGTGGGTTGGTTGTGGGCTTACTGTTGTTGGCTACGCTGCTCAGAAATGGAAAACATTTAAGGACGATGACAAACAGGACGGGATGTGAAGAAGATTGCGGAGAATGGAAACATGAAATGTAATTCAATAAAATTGCCAACAACTTTAAATTCAATGCGAATCGTTAAGAATGAGTTTTGTAAAAATTTCATTATTTACGCAGGAGACTGGAGGCGTATGGGGCGATAGGGGCGTAGCGAAATGCGTGCAACAAAACGACGGAACACAATGCGATTACGGAGCCTGGATTTCCTGGAAGCTCGGTAGAGCGATTAAGTAACAATTCATACCTGACTCTCGGAACAATCTGCAGCAGCGTGGATGGGGGCTGTAGAGGTGCCGGAACCGTGAGCCGAGGTTATAACGCCGCCATTCTGAGACACTGGGGGCTCGTCGCCCTGCGGAATCGAGTTGGCGCGCCGAGGAGCGGGGACCGGCTGTCCAGTGGACTTGTTCGTATGCTGATGTTGTTGTTGCTGGAGCCCTGGTTGTTGAGACGGAAGCACAAATCCGTTTGCTTTGCTCTCGTTTGCCGTCAGTACCGTGTTGCTCGCTTCGGTTACAATGGGCTGCTGCTCAAAGTACCTGTTCTGCTGCTGTTGCAGTGCTTCCGGGAGGTTCTGAATTGGTTCGCCTGTCGGTTGAACCATGTCCCCCATGGAGCGTTTAAAGTTTGCTACAAAATAAAACCAAACACAAAACAAATACTAGGTCACGATCAGATCCAAATCCAGTGCTGCAGAGGAGCTCACCTGGACGGTTGGCCAAATATCCCGAGGGACTCAGCGAGTTCAGCACCGCTGGACTGCGCGGACTCAGAGGTGGCTCCAGCGGTCCGCGGTATTCGCGCTGCAGTACCAACCGTACGAAACGCTGCGGCTCCGTGAGGCATGCGACGGCGGCGTCGTGGTGAGCGTTGGTCATGTCGTTGCCGTTGATCTGCAAATGCGATGAATTTCAATGGGAGTCCCTAAGACAAATAAGGCGGCAGTCTCTGGCAATACTTACAGCAAGCACTCTGTCGCCGACCATGATTTTGCCATCGCGATGGGCGAGGCCGCCTTCAGTGATGCGAGAAATAAAAATTCCGTCGCAGTCGTCCTTAAAGGGTGGCGATCCTTTTCCACCGGCGATGCTGAAACCCAAACCCTGTCCGATCTGGTCACGTATCAACGTCGTATGCAGTTGTATGTAGCTTAGAGCAATATCCTACCGACGGGAGAGGCAGACAGAGATTTGTAACTATGCATTTATTTAAGTGTATCTAAGCAAATATGGTATGATAAACAATATCTTAAAACGATTCAAAAGAACCATTGAAGGGATAGCACTCGGACAGCAAGTTATCGATCTCAATATACCACCCAGAAAATGTTTCTTGGCGAATGCCGGTTAGGAACACCGACCAAGTGTCAGAGACCCTGGAGTTGGAATTTGCCTGAACATAAGTGTCGAACTAACCTTCCCGTTCTCCAAAACGCCATTTGTTGTGGTCCCAGCAATGTGTTGCGGTTGGAGTTGCTGCTGCTGATGTTGTGGCAATAGTGTTGTTATTGATGTTGGCACTGTCTCCGGTGTTGTAAATACGTTTGCGTGATAATTGTGCAAATTTCCTGTTGCTTGTTGCTGTGGAAGGATTTCGATTGGAGGTGGGATTATTTTGTTATGTTGTTGCTGTTGTTGATGTCCTACAGATGTTGCGGGTTCTGCTGCAGGTGCGACTGTCAGAGGACGTGTCTCCACCGATATCTGTAAATGAGAGTGAATAAATTTGGTATAATGTTGGAAATGCGGACGATGGTCGATCTCTCAACCTCCAGAGAATCAACCGAATAGCGAGGAGCATGTGCAATAATTGATTTACATGTCAAATAAGTTGTCCATCTTGACATTATGTATTTGTGTACAATTGGCAGAATTCCGCCGAGCACATTTAGTTAAGTCAATCAAGTGTTTCTGCTTCAACATTATTTTATTTTCCTGATCAGTAGTCACGCCACGATTCCTCTCAAAATATCGACCCCTCGTGCTCACCTGCGACAAGGATCCATCTTCGCTGAACACCGGGTGACCAATGAGTCGCGTGACTTCGCGCTGCACGACCAGCACCAGGACGGCCCCGCATGCCTTTAGCACCTGTACGGCTTGGTAGTGATCGGCGTCCACGACAGAAATCCCGTTGACCTTAAGCACCTTGTCGCCCACTTTCAACCCGGCCAAGTCCGCCGGCCCGCCCTCGGTGACCCGCGATATGAAGATGCCTTCGTCGTCACCCTTGAACGGTGTTGATCCTCTGCCCCCCGCTATGCTCAATCCCAAGCCGGCGGAGGTACGCTCGATGTGGATCTCGTACTGCTCCAGGCGCCGCTCTGTAACGCCGTCGAGGGCATCTGGAAGAGAGGAGGATTGATTATTGAGTGGGATTAACTTGGAGACGGGTGGTGTAGTCAGGGATTAGACATGCTGCTGCTGCCAATTGCTTTGAATCGGAGAACGAGGAACTCAAGTCACGAATCGTAGTTACAGTCTGTTTGTCCTTGTGTAATAGCTCTCGTTGATCATCGGTACTCTAGAGAATTGGAAAATCACCAACAAGAAGAACCGTTCCCAAATATACAACCCATCAGAACTTCTGAGTTGCTCAGGGACTATTCTCCAAAGAAATCCACGTCTGCTTACCGTACAACCTGTCGCGACCCGACCCGGCGAGACGTTGATCTCCCGAGTAACTGGTAACGATGCGCACTCGCTTGTCCTTGCGTCTCAAGGAGTTGCTCGGACTACGGTTCGACGAGACCAGCGAACTGCGTAGGCTCGACGTTGCCGGACTGTTGCGCCCGTCGGAAGCCATGCCAAGAGAGCTCGATCGCGCAGAACGCGGGTGCGTGTTTTCGCCCTCCTTCACTTTGATCTTAATGTTGAACATTTTGAGCATTTGCATAGGGTTGATTTCCTAGAGTAGTGTCCAATAAAAGCAATCAGCAAAAGAGCGATATTTCGCTTAAATTGTAGCTTTTCATTTTTCGTACAACTTTTATAAATTCTCTCTGAAATGTAATTCAATTTGATTCAAGGGGCGATGCAATTTATCAGATATTATTTTGTGCAATTGCTTGGAACGAGTTGCAAAGAATCAACCGGAAAGGGGATTATGTTCCTGCCAGCAAAATGCAATTTCGAGCACATTGACGAAGCACAGAGGCCTCCTCCCCCAGCGGAACGTTCGGTATCTGATATTACAAAATAAGGACTACTACACTGGCGATGAGGGAGGTCTCAAACCATCGCCGACCAATAGTCTGCGGTACCTCTACGGTCCGGCCTGTCTTGAGACATAGCAATTAAACACACATTAAATCAAATGTTCGAAAATTAAGACATGGCAAAACATCTCCAGGATGATTAAGGTAATTAAACTAGCCTCTTCCCTCACAACAGACAGATCCTAATGCCGGTTAAACAAATAAACAACCAAGTACAGCCGAACAATCACCTAGGTACGTTGCGAGATGAGGGACATGTGGTTACAAGTTCGACTAAACCAGGCAGAGGCAAACTGAAACCCGAAACAAAAGAGAGCTGGGATGGGCGGAACAAAGCATCACAGCATCAAAACATGAAACAAACACCAACAACATTGGCATCAAGACAACAGGCGTAATTGTCTGTCGAAGAATGGGGCTGGGGCACCGAAGCCTAAACGAGCTGGAGATGCTGTCTACCAGCGCACAATAAAGGTCGTGTGAAGACCCCGAACTTAGTTCGGCAAAGGTTACCTACCAACGCGGCTGCCGGGGTGGTGGCAGAGGGATGAGACAGACAAATGAGCATTTTCATGTAGCATTTTCGGGAGAAAATGCCAAATCATTTCATAAGCTGGAAAATTATTTATATTCTATCTCTTGATGACATTTGGAGAATACAGGGCGAGGATCTCATGGCGCTCGTGAGCGAGTTTGGGGCGGTGAATACGTATTTTAAGATAAGAAACACGTCTCTCATTAACTTGCGACAGGATCCCTGCACTTTGCGTGGAGGTGATATGAGTTCTGTAAACCAGAGGTCTAGGGGAGGTGCAAATGGCACAAAGTCGAATAAAATATTAAAATCAATAAAACGGAAGCGCAAACAGGACATCGAGCAGGCGGAAAGACTATAAATTAATGGGAAAGGATATTGGTTCAGTGAGTATTGGAAACGGAAGAGAAAAGAAAGGAATAGCAAAGCGGAACGAGACGAGATGCAAAATAAGAGGATCATCGTCAACAACAACAAGAATTATATCGCCATAACAACCGCCATAATCCAAGACACCTTAAGAGGCTCCATGAAAAGATGAAGGAAGACCTGAAGTAGAAGGAAGAAAACCGAGCTCACAACAACCAATAGCAGTGGCATGTGGCATGGGTGGCGTGAAAATCTTCGGCGAACCAGTAGAAGGATATCAAACCAAATAAGATTCGGAAGCAATTTTGCATTCGAACATAAATTTCCCCGGCACGAAGTGAATATGGGGAGACACGGGAGTCTAGAAAGGACAAGGTCCCTTTAGATGTGATAGGCGGCGGGTCGGCACTACAGGAGACGAAGACGTAATAAAATAATAGGAATATACTACCACCCTAATAAGTTTAAGGATGACACCAAGACGGCGTTTAAGGATTGCTTTTGATGGATGAGTGGTTCGCTGAATGGAAACCGTACAGTTCTATGAGTCACCCAAAGCAATATTAATATAACTGGGCAGTGGAAAGTTTGTACATTGGAATATTGGTTTACAGAAACAAAAAAAGGTGTTTCTGTTGTTACTGGACACGGTTCATCGACACACGAATGAAATGGAACGAATCAATGGCATGCAGGTGAGAAAACAAACAATTGTTGATTACCCATCAATTCAATGATAAATAAATAAGGAATGCTACGAGAACGAAACAACAAATTTCTCTCTCTGAAGTTCCTCCGAAATCACACAATAAAACCATACTCATATCAAATCGAAACAGTTTCCACCCTCAAAGTTCGCCAGTCTGAATCCCAAATCGTATTTCTACGAATCTAATGAAGTTATTCTCAGGAAACGTTGCCTGCCGCAGTTCACAGATGGTCGTATTTGATACCGACTAGCCTGTTCCCGCATCTTTCAGAAATCTTCGTTCTAGGAAAACCCATTTGACATTTCACTTCTCCGTATCGAGAGGAAACTCATTTTTATGATATTTTTCTCCTCCTCGAACCAGAGAACTATTATTTGTAACTTGACATTCCTTCCAGAATCTGTAGTTCCGCGGCTTCTTGTCCTCCTTGATTTTATTATTAATAATACGGATCGAGCTGAACGTAATAAGAATACCTCATCTAAGTAACAGCTCAAATGTTTGTATACCTAGCATCGGTATGTTCGTCCTGAGTCAAATTGGCCTCCGGTCATCGGACAAAAATAAAGAAGTATTTTAAACGCCCTCATTTAAACTCTCAGTTTCGTTGATCCAAAAAATTAGAGTAACCACGTCCTAGTTGTCTTTAAGTTGCCAATGCGGGGCTGAATCCAGTACGATATTCCGAAGAAAAACGCGAAGCAGTGTACACAAATGAGAGACAAGGAGAAAATACAGAAAACAACAACAATTGAAGATTAGGGAAAGTCCAATCACAGAAAAACCAAAACCAAACGAATTGGAAAAATAAATTTAGAGTGAGGAAGAAGTCAAGAAAAGAGGTACAAGGAAGCACCCACAAACATTTAGGTGCAGGGTGAGTTACAAAAGCACAATCAGAGGATGCGGGGACCTACACGACAGGAAATGAATGACAAATGAGGGTCCAATCAATATCAGAAAGAAAAACGGACCCCAGAGGCCAAAATTAGAAGTCGAGAGCACAAATTGACACAATGCACTCTCACGGTTACACGGAATGGCTGGAGTCTTGCCCATTTCCTCGTTGAGCCCGGCTTCTGGATGAACCCGCCGTGCGAAAAGTAGGAGGTCGGGAGCTATGAAAAACTGAGTCCAAGACTCGACGAACTGGTGATGATTTCTGATTAATGGTGCAACTTGTTGAAGCGGAATTTCAACAAACATTTCACAATCCCTGCTTGTTCTTCTGAAATTGTAATAACAACATTGGTCACAATACCAAAACAAGTACAGCTACGCCTTACTGATCCCCCGTTGGTGCAGATGTGATGTGACGGCAAAAATTAATGAAGAAAGTTTTTATTAAAAAGCCGAAAAGTTGCCGCATCTCCCCGACTACGGCGACTGTGTGAAAAGACTCTGAATCAAATTAATGGGATTCGAAATAGAAGAACCTGCACAAAGGGGAGGGGAAAAGAAATATGGCGAACATTTGGGAAAACAACCTCGTTTCGTCATACCTTTGGTCGAACTAGAATACAACAACAGAGTAAACACACAAAAATTCCAGAGATAAGATCCCAACGAAACGAAACACTTGTCGGGCGGAGAAAAGAGTGAAAGGGACACTGACAAGGAGCGAGGGAGCTAGAGAGTGAAACTAACGAAGCAAAACAAAAACCGAAATTAAACAACGAATGCTTCATCAGTGACTCAAGCGGCGAGAGGTGGGGAGGCAAACGAGTATAAACCCCCACCGTCGACAGGAAGGTACGGCGAACGGGAGGGAGAGTGGTGGGTTGTTGGTGCTGGGGGATAGCAGCACGACTGTGCAATGGAGACAGCCGCAGAGGCGAGCAAAACGGGTGAGTATTTATCAATAGTTTCTGATAACTGAGTATTTTCACATTGTTTCGAAAGCAACACGCGTTCTCCATGCTAAGGAGTAAACAGCTCTCTGCGATATGAGATATATGTATTGTTCGCTCTGTGGATGGGTGGCAGCGGAACGCAATCTTTATTATGAAATTATGATTAATATTACAAAACGCGGCCAGTCGATTCGCCACACCGACCTGTCACTCTGCATAAGCCGTCATTGACCTTGGACAGCTGCCTCACTCGCCAAGCGCTGCTCAGCCAGCGGTCGATGTTGCCTTATCGCGCGGACGAACAAAAGTCCGTTTAAGCTCTTCGGCAGCGAAACATTAATATTGGTAATTTAAACGGAGGAATGTAGCTCAAGTTTAATGGCAGAACCGTGGAATTTCGTAATTGAGGAGGGTCCCTGTCAGTGTAATTCCGGAGGTGACATCATCGTCCCCATACGGAGGCGTTTTCAGTCTCGACTTCATTGTAGCTATCGCCGTAAAGGAACAGCTAGTAAAAGTGGTGAATAATTAGCAAACCCAACAAGTCACACTGCGGTCTAAAGCTGTTGGCGGAGGCCGCGCAACGCAATACCACTGATTGCATCCATATCCATGGATGGTGCTAATTTCTGCACGTCAATAGCCGTCGTTTCGTTCCTGCTATATTACAAGCAATGTCACCATCTCCGTCTCGGCAGATCGATACATGACACTGATTAGGAAGCTTTATTTATTAAAACTCAATAATTTGCAGACACTAGGCTTCCGCCCCAGTCTACGAGTTAACGCAAGACACATACTGTAATGTCGTTAAAAGTCAATGGCATATTCAAAAGACTGCAAGGTCGATAAGAAAATGATGAATACTAATCAAACAATAAGCATTAAACAAGACGACAGAATGCGGGAAAAACGATTCCATACAGCTAGGCAAATGAAATGATCCAGGAAATGGGATCGAGGTAGAATCCGAAGTACCGCAGCTTATTTTCATTTAGATTCACTCTCAAGACAAACGTTGCAGCAGAGGCAAGGATGGAAGAGACTGTGGCGGGTTAGCCATGATGTTGTTAGGAATACTGCGAAAAATATTGCGTCGAAGTCGATGTGGCCGAAAGGGAAATCGATCAATATGTATGAGACGAAAATTCGTGCCACCAAAAGAAATGCAGTTTCTTGAGCCCCATCCGACCGAGGTTCGTTCGGACTGCAGTGCCGCACAGTCACTCACGAACATACTTCATCAGTTCACTTCGTGTCCTCGAGTGCGAATAACTTCATACGCCTTTGATTATTACGTCTCTGGTTAGGTCGATATATGTGTAGGGTTTGAGTCACTTTGTTTTTCTCGTTGTGAAAATAACACAAACCGACTACTCTTCGATTGGGGCTGCGAATATAATTTTCAATGGTAATAATTCTCCAATGGTTTCAATCGACGTTTCGAAAGCGCGGAAGGAGGTGGCGTAGTTGACACACGTAGGCTGTATGAGGAACAGTCGGCGGAAACACCTTCTACGTTCACAGGTGAAAATAACTGACGTGAATTGCGCGAGTGCGGCTCTCTCGGGGCCCAGCTCCGCTTCGCCCGCTCCACAACAACTCGGTTGGAAATAATGAGTCCGGCGGCCGAACTAGGTGCGAAGCGAGAGCTGAAAATGCTGAGGGTCCAACGTTTCGCGGAAACCTTTCCGCCCCGTTGTGCTTTTCTTTGCTACATTGCGGCGATAAGAGGGGAGATAAACCGAGTGGGAGAGCAGAGGCAATCGGAACTGCCCGCCTAGTGGCGAAATATGAGGAAACTTTGGGCGTATGAGAAACATGTGATCAAATCAGCAGTTAGAGAGGGTGTTAGGCCTTTCAATGATCGGGTATAGACTGTTTGAAACTTAGCCAGGAGGTCTCGAAGGTCTCCGTAACTTTATGGTGAGGGTGTCGAAGGGAAAGCAATTCGTCATTAAGCGACTTAATGCCCATAACCTGAAGCATTACCAAGTCATCATCAACGATCGGACATGTCCGGGCTCAAAATTATACGACATGAGACGTCAGAGAGAGACTCGCAAAGGGGAGAGAAAGTGTCTACTCTTAGCTCTTAGTTTCATTCTGTTTATTTATTCAACTAATTTGAACGCAATAAAGCGGAGAAATCTTCAAATCGTTGAAGAGCGTTTCATGTGACAGGTAAACGCCATTACCAACTCTCTCTCTCGCTCTCTCTCGGTCGCCCATTCTCCGAGTGCTCCGCTCCTCTACGCCCTCTACGATGCACCCGATGTCGTCCGGAACATAGTTAATATGCACATGTATGGTCCATTGTGTATGCATCGAGGCATTGTTTAATGCCGTTAGTCGAGGCAAAGCAAAGCGACTGGTCTGGTAATCTCGAGACGGTGGATTGTCTGGAGGACTCTCGGAACTGCCCGGGAATGAGTTGAACGCTGCTGATCTCGGAACTCCAGTTGTTCCAGTTGTGTGTGCGAGTATTGGGTTATCGTCGACAACTCGCCTCGAGCAGAGAACAACCCCAACTTCCACCCGGATTTCCATTCCACATTCCGACCCGGCAACAGGTAATGACTTCCAACTCGCAATGAACCGAGATATCGATTTTCGCGAATTAGGTATGCGAAGACCAGGGCACGTCGAAGGGTGGTTGAACAGCAGCCACACTCTAATAATAAATGTGGTGGGGTGTACGACATGAAAAATCGATGGACGCCAAAGTCACGGCTGAGAAACGAACGTGCCAACGCACGCCACACAGAGCGTTTAGATTCAGTGAGGTGTAGGTGCCGGGTTTCAGCTTCACCTTTTAGTTAGTCTTCTTACCTTCTTGCAGTTCTCCGGTGGTGGGAAGGGGCGTCGAAGCCTGTGGTAACGATGAGGTCGGCGCAATTGGTGTCTTGAAGAGCGGCTGTTGCTCGTTTTGCTCAATGGTTGGGATCTCTTCCAGAATCGGGGACTGCACCGGTGGCATCTGTTGCAACCTCTTCTCTTGGCTTAAAGCGTTGGCTAGTATTTCATTGGCCTTCTTGTCATTGAGGTCGTGCTGGACGCGCTTGTTTTTCAGGTGATGCGGGGTGTCGCTATGGGGGAAAAGGGATGGTTAGTTGAAGAAAACATGGCGTGTTATATCTTGTGCCTACCGTCTATGAAGCTTCATGGGACGTTTGTAGAAGTCGTCGTCCCCTCCCTCGACTTGGAAGCCAACCTTTCGCTCAGACAAATCCTGTAGACGAGAAACAATTACATTTTTTACCGGTTCGTATCCATACCACTTCAAACCGCAATTTCTGGTTCATGTCCACACTTACGTAGTCATCCTCATCGGTCGTCCGGGTATTACCATGCTCGGGCGCTACAAACGTAACCGGTTCACGGGTGGTTGAGGAGACAACCGGTTGGTTCTGCTGGGCTGTCGCAGGCTGCATTTGTACGAAGTTCACCGCGGTTGGGGTCCCAGCTGCAGTCGGCGTCTTCGGCGAAATCGGCAGTAGGTGAGTTTCCGGTTCGGTTTGTGTATCAGCAATATTATCCAAGGTTGTAGAATACGTTTCGGCCTTGCCACCAGAGGACGGTTTAAAAGAATTCTGCAATGGCGCCGACATTTTACAGATAATATTTGTCAAATGAGGTGACCAGAAGAACAGATCATATGAAATTTCGAAGGTACTTCACGCAATTACCTCTTCGGTCAATGTGTCCAAATTTGATCCCTCCTCATTGCGACTGCGCTCCTTCGCGAATAGCTTATGTGCCTTGGCCTTCAGCTCCTTGGGATGCGGTGTGTTTTGGCGCACAAACGGCGTGTCCTTTTCATGCGTGGAATCCTCGGAGAATTTAACGGAATGTGTCCTCGAGGCCTCGCGCTCCTCCCAACCCTCCGAATCTGATTCCGGGTCACGTGCAACTGAAAAATAGAGAAAAGATAATGTAGCGTATAAATAAATATAAATTAGCAGGATTGTTCAGTTCTGATAAGTTAACAATCTTTAACAACCCCAGCTACTCTCGGCAAGCTAAAGCTAAACCAAAACATTTAATCTGTCGTCGTCGTCGGGAAGCTCAAAACTTCATGACAAATATATCCATATTTATTCCAAATAACACGAGTAAGCGTAGTTGAGGACTTGATCTCGGCGCTTTAAAGAGGGTCTTCAGTGCCATGCGATTAATTTATGCAGTATATTAACATGGGTTAACCTTCCGCCCAGACTTGAGAGAGTTCTGATGGCGGTAATTTCGATTGTGATCCCGCGGCACTATGAGATCTTCTCCATAAAAAACAATGAATCGAATCGACTCAATCTGAACTGATTTTGATCCCACAGTGCTAGTCAAGACGTACTGTCGAAAGTTTCGACCTAAAAGACGTACTGTCAAAGCGAGGTGGGCGACGGAGTAGTGTTTTTGGAGGTCACTCAATACGACTGAACCGAAACGAAGATTTATGTAACCTTAATTACGGTATGCCGAGCAGTGGACAAGAGACAAGCGAGGAGCTCATAAACCAATGCGTTGTGCGCTCAACTATAAGAAGATAATTTCTAAATTGATCTGACAGTGACCTGAGAAGTGTGGAAGACAGCGAGAAAAGCCAATGCCCGATCTCGTAAACTGTGGTTAAACAGGGAGCGTCTCTGATATCCGTGTCTTACGGACGGAACGCAACGACGAACGATAGAAGCTCGTCGTTATATTTAGGCACTTGACTCCAACATCAAGACAAACAGTCATGGGTCAGTCCACTTTGAGCGAACAAATGAGTGCCGACAATAGAAACGGCCAAAACCGATTAAACAAGTCACTGTATTTGTCATCGGTCATCGACTATTTTTAGACTACTCTAGGTAGAATATAGCAACGGCAACTTGAAGGTGATTACATGGATTCACAGTTGTAGATGGCCAAGTATCAAACGGGTCGGATCACTTGCAGTTACGCATATTTTGTTGGGTTAGCCAAACAGCCCGCATTCATTCATTGTGCCTTTAACTAAATGAGAGCAATGCAAACTACTGCCATCTTGAACAACGAGCGCAATCCTTGTTCCCACTGTGGCTAGTGTGGATGACGTTGCTGCTCTGTGACTGGTGAGGTTGATATGTATGATATATACATATAAATATTATATATAAATATACAGAATTTCATGGACACCAATTCGATTTATAGAGTTGGTCGGTAGAAATCTTTCGATTGTTCGTGGATGGCCACGTTACTTGTTGTGTTAAGTATGTTGTTATTGTGTAGTTTGTGATCGACAATGGTGTTGTTAGTGTGGACTTGATTATAAATATATATGTTCATGTTGCCGGCACACGTGTGGTAGTCACTGGTTTGAATCGCAGGCTATTTGGAAGTTTATTAGTTTTTGTTTTCAAAGAGGAGATCATGAATTAAACAAGGTTAAAACGCACTTCAGATATGTACTTGTGTTTGAAAAGAGGTTCTCATTACATATCACTCCTCCCAACCCCTTCCGAGCCATTGTCTCCCGGAATCTTATCGCGATGGCAGCATAAATCCAGCCATAGTCGCGACGGAAAATTACGCGACAACCGCCGATGTGGACTGCAGAACAGGTAGGTCTCATGTTGCAATCCCAGATAAGTCTCGAAGTAAACAAGTGATGGTGCGATAGCGACCAGTAGCCAGCGATTGCTAACACGGGGTTCCACCTAAAATGTAGGGGTGCATGGGCTTCATAATCGGAAAATATACTAGTACATCAATTACTATGTATCCATAACGCAACGTTTCTCATTAGGTACTTGATACTTACTCGGCGTAATAGGCTGGTACTCCTGTTGAGGTAGCAAGAAACACGTCAGAACCTAGAAAGAGATGAAAAAGACATGAGAAACTTGACATTTGTGAACTAATGATATAAGCTAACCAACACCAATTCAATTCTATCAAGCGTGCAATGTTTAGGAATATCTACCTGTTCACCGGTGGCCTCATCTGTGTCCGGCTGGAAGGTCAATAGCGGCTGAGCTTGATTTTCGGACAGCCACACGGCCTTCAGTTGCAAGTTGACAAGGGAGTAGGGAAGGTATTGTAGATGGTTTCCAGACACATCGAGCACATGCAGGATTGTACAATTGCCCAGCTCGGGTGGCAGTTTCTTTAGCTTGTTGTCGCGCAGGCTCAGCACGCCCAGATTGGTGCAGTTGCCGATTTCTATTGGCAGATACTCCAAAGCATTACGATCCACATTAAGATTGCTCAATTTGCTCATGTTTCCAATGGACTCGGGTAGTTCGGAGAGGAAGTTCTCTGTGAGAATCAACTCTTGCATATTCTTGCAACTGTATAGGTGAAACAAACGAAAGTAAATATGGAATATGTCAGACGATTATCACTTTGGATGCCTAATTATATACATAAAATCAGCCGATCCAATTCTTGACCCAGACGCAAAGAAAGTGACAAACCCAACCGAAGAAACTAAAAGTAGATAAACTTAATCTTCCGAATAATTCAATCCACTCAATTTTGCAGACGAATGAGCAAAATACAAAGACCATATAAACATAATTTATATAATAAAGATTTCTTTCGTTGGAATTGAACCATAATTTCAAACAGTTGCGATGTAAACGGAACAGTTCACACTTACTTCCCGATTGTCGAGTTCAGTTTCTGCAAACGGTTTTGGTCCAGTTTCAAAATAGTGAGACGGCTTAATTTAGCAATTCCATCTGGCAATGATTCTAATTGGTTCTGCGACAAATGAAGATCCGTAAGATTTACGAGCCCGCCAATTTCGTTGGGAAGTTCTTCCAATCTAAAAACAAAATAATAAAAATAATTAGAATATTTTCTCTATTTGTGGTACATCTGTAAACGATAGACTTGCCTGTTCTCAGAAACGTCCAGACACGTAAGATTCGTGAGCAATCCGATTTCCGGAGGAAGATTTTGTAGTTGATTGTGATCCAACCAGAGTTCCTGGAGAGCAGGCAGGTAGCCAAGGTGGGGCGGTAACTCCTTAATTTCGTTATCACCCAAATCCAGCCGCTCCAACTTGGTAAGATGGCTTATTGATTCCGGCAAAATCTTTAGAAGATTTTCACGCAATTCCAGCGACTCTAGTTGTGTCAGACTATACAAAAAGATATATTTCAAAGATATTTAATCAATATTTAGTAATATTTAGGAAGTAATAATACTTACCAACCGAAGTCGGAGGGAAGCGTCGTCAACGACATGTCATTTAAGCCCAGAACTGTCAGATTCTTCAGCTGCGAAAAACCTGCAGGTAATTTTGGGATCGGATTTGAACTAAAATCGGCCACTTGTAAACTCTGCAAATGTTTAATGCCATCAGGAATGTCGGGAATATCTGCAAAAAGACACGCTATGTTTAACTCAAGTAGTCCTCGGATGATTTACTATAAAAAATATATGTACAAATTCATTCATATAAACAGGTTTGAAATAATACTATCCGCAATTTAAATTATCTGTCTTTTGTATACCTCGCTTCTCATATGATTACATATAACATGGGTTCATGACAAGAAATCAATGCGAATGAAACACGTTGTTTGCACTTGAACTTGTGATAGTGTCAAACACGTTGATGCCATTTTAGGAAGTATACCGCAGTTTCTGTTTCTACAAGTATTTTCGTCGCTATCAGCAATGTCCCAGAAAAACCACGCTTGTTAAGGTTCTGGAAATTAACGAATGATAAAGGAAACCATATCATATTCCATATTCACATCTCGAACTACCGTATGGAACTATCGCTTCCATTTCAGGAATGTGACTTGATATAAATAGTAATTAATATCATATAAATTTTCAGCTACGTTTTTCCCCAGATATCTTACATTGAACTTCTGCTCTTTAGCTCTATTTGGGAGGTTAACCCACTTTTAAATACAATCTTATTTATATGGTTAATATATACATCTATTTCACAGTCACAGTCAGCACAGTCAGTTCTGTCACTACTTGCTGATCAACTCCACACAACTGTCAGAGTTAAACGCAGCTTAAATACAAACCCAGACGGCCGAAAGGCACCAGCCAGTCCCCATTTCCCAGGTCATAATTTATCATAACCATAACACAATCATATAACAATCATAATTTATGCTGAAGTAATCACAGAGGTGGAAATACAAATGGCACAGAATTAATTGATCAACGTACTAAAAATGCATCAAATTTTGAAGAATTCAATGTGATGAATTGTAAAGGAAGAATAGTTATAATCAAAAAATCTGTAGAGCACCAAATTTAAATCTGATGAAGAAGATGTTGTTGATGAATCAGAACACTTTGCTGTATTGATGATTAAACATAAATCATATTTCTACCAGTATCTCTAGTTGTGAAGGATACACTGAAATGGTTTCAGGAACTAGCTGAAGAGGTAAGGGGATCGCACAGTAAACAAAAATTCAATATATTTTTTTTCGCAGTGCTAAGGAACACATTTCTTCAAAACATAAACTAGGATCTGGGCCTCTTGCCATACGTTTTTTTAATTTTTTTGAAATTTTCGCTGTGAGTCGCGCATCTATAAATTTGTTCGAAAATTATTTTTTGTAATATTAATTATCTAATTGAAATGAATAACGGAAGCATGCAATTTGCATGATTATCAAATAACAATTACTATATGTGGAAGTTCAACAGGAGTTATTGTTGTTGGAACGAGAGTTATTGGAGAGTTATTCTGGAAGGAAAACCAGCAGTATCGGATGAAAAATGGCTGATTCGAGATGGAAAGGCGAGAGCAACGATTGGACTATCTATTGAGAAGTTGCAGAAAATCCATATAAAGAAGCTCAACACAGCGTAGGATTTTTGGGAATCATTAAAGAAGTACCATGAAAAGTCGAATATAAAAGGGTGGGTTTGTTGAGACAGTTATCTACCATAAGAATAAGAGACGGGATATCAATAGAAATTATTTATCGTTTGCAAAACCTAGGTGAGGAGCATAAAACTGTTGCATTCCTGTTGGGTATTCTTCCAGAGGACTATCACATGTTCTGGTTGTGGTAAACAAGGACATTATAAGAGAAATTGTCCAGATATTCAGAAAACACATTCGTGTAAATAATCTAAACGAGGAACAAAATCGTCAATTAATTTTTCAAATGGCAATTGTGCGAGCTTCTAACCATTGGTTCGTTGCTTCAGCAGCAGATAGAATCCATATATCTGGGAGATGGCACAGAGCTAAAAACAAGCGGTACTGACAAGTGTGAACTCTACCCAACGTTTTTATTTGTTCCGGAACTAATCGTGTAGAAAATGTATCAGATTTAATACATAGCGATTTATAGGGTCGATGGAAAATGTTACACCATCAGGAAATCGACATTTCTATTTATTTTCTGAAATATAATAGCATAGTTTGTGAAAAAAAAAAAAAAGAATTTGTTGAATTAACTGAAAATCAATATAGAAAACGAATAAAGATACTTCGCTCAGACAGACGTGAAGAATTTTACTGTAAAGATGCATATCTATACTGTAAAATTACCTCAGAAGTAAAGGAATCATTCATCAATTAACAGCTCCTTATACTCCGGAGCAAAATGGAGTAGCGGAGAGAGAGAATCGTAGTTTGATGGAAATGGCCAGAAGAATGTTACTTGATAATTAATTTCACTTTACATATTGGGCTGAGGCTGTAAACACAGAATCGTTTAGAAGAAAGATGTCTTATGATTGGTTATTGTGAGGAATCCAAGATTTATCGTCTGTTAGATAAAACTAATAACCAAATTTAATAAGTATTAAATTAACTTGGACTTCAGGAAAAATACAGCTCGATCCTAGATATTTAAGAAGGTCTACAACAGCAAAAGGAACCAAATTATTGAAACTGTGTGTTAGAAGTAAGCCAATGCTGTCTTAAAATATTAGAGTAAAACTAAATTAATCCAAGAAGCAAACATATAGATGTAAACTATTTCTTTACAAGAGATGTAATGTAATATGGTAAAAACTTTTTGTATTGAGAATACAATATCAATATGTACAAAATTATATCAACTCTTTTTATAAAAATGTCAAAATGTGTTTTTTACCAAACACGGTGCATAAATTCTGTTCAATAAAAAGTTCAATTGGGAAAGCCATTGAAAACCTTGAAGAATTAAGACAATCTGAATGACCATGAAATTAAATGAAGTCAACGTAAACGTATGAAAAGTATTTAATAAGATCTCAAAGCAGAGCTGGCATATTTTGCCCAGCCCAATGAAACCTTGGTGGGATTTTTGGGTTTTACACACTTAAAAAAAAAATGTTTGGATTTTATTAAGTTCTTTCGATTACAGTAGAATAATAAAACGAACTGAAAAGAACAAATTTTGTATTTTGTATTTACAGAGGATTCAAATAATAGACTTTGAATCTAGAAGGAATTTCAAACATTTTCGTGTTAACAATACAATATAATATAATAAAATATAAATCTTTTCGTCTGTACAATTCTTTCAATCTAGTAGGCAGTGATCGTTCTTTTGAATTAACGTTGAAATTTGAACGGTAAAACGAACTGAAAAGAACAAATTTTGTATTTTGTATTTACAGAGGATTCAAATAATAGACTTTGAATCTAGAAGGAATTTCAAACATTTTCGTGTTAACAATACAATATAATATAATAAAATATAAATCATTTCGTCTGTACAATCTAGTAGGCAGTGATCGTTCTTTTGAATTTACGTTGAAATTTGAACGGTATGTGTTGGCATTGCATAGAAAAATTTGAAAAATATTCCAAAAAATCAAAAAATCTGGATCAAAATTACAAATGTGCATCCGTTGATACAATAATAATTTAACGGAAAGCCGAACCGTAAATGACTTATACACATCGCTATAACGAATATTTTTTACAGCATTCGCAGTAATTCGCCTAGCCTAGTACAATGAGAGCTATCGAGATATAATGTGGTCGGCAACGAAACGTGTTCTTTGATATTCACAAGGATTCTCAGATAAAGAGCCTGCAAAAGGCAAAGGGATGTCTCGAAGAAATAGGAATGAAATGCTGTTAGTTTGCGCAATTTGAGTAAGAGTATGAAATATGTGTAATTTGTACTATATGATTCAACTCCACACATTCAGTTTCCTTTTATTGGTTGTTTTTTATATCATATTATTATTTTATTTTTTTTCGTATTTAAAACATTCTTGTGCAATTTATTTATTAGTTAATACATGACTTGGTCATATTTTAATTTCATGACTTTCTATAACGACGGGTCTACAAATCAAAAAGTTAGAAAATGGAACCAAAAGCGATAAACAGGAAAAAATTCTTATGAAAAAACGCAGTTTCATCTATAACGCACGGTCCTAACATAGAACCGTCAGACTAAAGGAAACGGCGGAATCTCAACGGCAGTCACTGTTCGCCGCATCTATTGTCTTGTCCCAGGTACTCCACCTCAATATGGAGCACACTAGTCCGTTCATTGTTACCCGATGTAATTTCCACTACTGCCAGCACCTGATTTTCAACGCTTGGATGTGCGACCTGATTGTCGTCCGATTTAATTGAAAATAACTATTGTGCCCCTATTGGGATACTATGTAAGGGTCTGTCTACTTGCTGATCTACCTTCACAAATCAGGGCTGGCAGGTTTTTTTAAGGCCCGATGGGTTGGGGTTTATTAGTTTAGTTGTATTTTTAGTTCCGTATTGGAGGTCGCAACATATTCGTTCTATAAGCAATGTATTGTTAATACGAAAAATAGTTTCAATGCCTACCAGATTCAAAGTTTGATATTTGAATCTACCGTATATCAAAAATACAAAATTTTTACTTTACTTTGCAAATTAATTCGATTCTTCTTTATTATTATATTTTGTTTTAAACCCAATATCATAAACTATGTGTGATATATTTATGTTTTATTTAACTGAACAAAATATAACAGCCCTAACTTATAGAATTTCTGATATCACGTTTCCATTTTCAGAAGTAAATTTCCAAAATTCTAGTCTTCTTGTAAATGGTATAGAACTAGTAATACATACCACAGTGCATTTCGCTGATGCTAATAACGCTAATGAGGTTGGCGTTAATGACGTTGTCAAGACCTAGATAGAGATGCGCTAATTTCTCAACTCGCTTGTATAGTTATTAAATCTGCTGCACAAACTCTGTGGTTCCAACAACTTTAAGCGCACTACTACAATTTATGGCCGTAGGTTAATATCATAGGTTAACTTCTAATTATAAGTCAATGAATATCTCTTGGGCATACGGCTAGAGTTCTTTATTGGGATTTTGTAAACTTCCCTAATTTCCATCAAGCGACAAAGGTCCCATGGAGCACCTCAATTCGCCGAATCATTAACCTCATTGCCAAACTGGCCTTACTTTCACAGATTACACTTGGCAGTGTACTGGTTGATTGTCTGGTTAGGCAAGGAGACATACTACTCCCGCGAACACAAATAAGTTGCTGGAATTCGTGAGAAAAAGGTACATCCAAAGGAAAAAGTGTACTTCAACCTGTTTCCAAAGTCGAACTGCACTGAACGAACTGCACAATAACAATTCACAAATACAAAAACACAGTTAAAACCAAGTAGCGATTGAGTGGAGATTAGAGAGACGAAGCCAACACACCTATTGCCCGATATTTCAATGAAGGAATTTGAAAGCGAGCGATGAAACCCACTCGTTTTCTGGTATAAAACAAAACCACATTCCGCTATGGTGAGGGAGGCTGGAAACAGAGAAACACCGAACATTGAGAGTAGAGTCTGGAATAAAAATGTGCAAGCAAAAAGTCAACCCTTTGTTAGAACTTAATATCGTCATTGTCTCGAACCACTAATATCTCGTAAATGCATTAGCTTGTAGGAAGTAAGGAGAGACTATTAACCAATTTAAAAATGAATTCCGTTAAAATGCTGAATAATCCTGAGTTATTCAGGTTATTGCAATTCTTCAATCTTGACTGGGCTCACGCGAAAACCGAGTGTACCGTAATACACGCGTAATTATATTTGAGTTCTCTAATAAATTACTATCGAAAAACCAACATAAGAAACTAAATTAGATATGTTGAAGACATCAATGATTCTAAAACATGCGAATACCCGCTTGGTGATCATGGAAGGGAACTTCAATAGAAAGTCTAAAGAGTGAAAGTTCATCGCTGGATCTAAACGCAAATAGCCTCTCGTTATTTGCAGTGGAATCACTTCACCCAGATCCAGATAACAAACTGCGAGTATGCGGCAACAATGTAGTATTTTACTGTGAAGGCGTTAGATGTTAGTTTGTTTATTGACATCAATTCAGCAAAAATTGTCACTTGCATTTATTTATTTTCTCAGTTTTATGATCGCATGTCTTAGAAAAAAGCGTCGCCCTGGCATTGACATAAATTTATACACCACTCCACAACTTTTGAGTTTCGATAGACTTCGAGCACAACATTTACAGTGTCTGGAACAATCTGGAAAACCTCCGGTGCTTACCCTACCTGGCTTCTAGACATACGTCTACATGACAGATGCTCGACATGTTTTTGAAAATAAGTCACAATTAATTGAAATATTTGGAATTCCCAGATTTCCTCGCTGAGTGGAATCTACATAGATACCGAACGCCGACAAATGGAATGGTTGAATATTTGTACTTCAAATGCTGATTGAAACAAATCGACAGCATCCTCACAACAAAAAGAAATGCTTTAATTCGAGCACACAATTTTTATGCAAATCTATGGAACATCATTTGAATCTAAATTAGGGAGGGATCCCACAATGAAGCTACAATTTTTAGTCAATTAGACAACCCTTCATACCGGTAATTCGTTACCACATGTCCATAACAACCACGACTAAAACTGTTTTTTCTGTAGTGACAGAACTAAAAGTAATTCTTGAACCACAGCATAGCGCATCGGTTAATAAAATGGGACTTCAGACCGGAAGTGCGGAAGGTGCGAGCTGCGATGGCGAAGCTACAAACTTGGGCCAAACGCCGCTTTTAGTGGACAAAATTAATTGTTAACCAAGTCAGTTGCCGACAACAACTATGTTGTTGCATTTGGTAACGGATTTCTGCTCGCCTGAGCGGAAAAATAATGAAACACGAAACCACAGGGAACGCTGGCTGCAATGCTTCACACACTACTCACCACAAACCCCCTTTTCAACTTCGTCTTCACAACCATAACCAAGTGCATCGCTTCCAATAAAAACAAACCAGCAACCAATATTGCTACTATTCTCAGTAGATATACATTTTTGAAGAGAGTGGAAATGGGCTCAACTTAACCAGATCTGAGTCGATATCGCGCATAATTAACAAAACCCCAAAAATTAAATTTCAAAAATATCATTCCTCCACCTACCACACAGCATTTGGTCGTTAGCGCAGAAACGTATCTTTCATTTGCACCTGGCGACGGAAGCGCAGACGACCTTTTCAAGTATGCACAAAAGATTTCTTCTCTGCAACTGTGCAACCACAGTGGATAGAATACCATCGACATTGCTGACAAAAGTAAAAAGAAATTACCTCAGATCTTTCTTGGAGGCAGTGCAGATACAGTTCCACCATAAAAATTGGTGTTTTGCTACATAAGTTATAAACTAGGAATTTTTAAATTTCATACCGACAGTCTACACATACCGATAGTCTACATACCATAGTCTGCACCCTCTAGACTAATTCATTCTGTAGCTATTTAATTATTTATTTTTCTCTAAATAAATTACCATTGCGGTTACATTTTTCATGGTTAGAAATTTAATCCAGATTAAATCCGGATGTATTTCAAAAAAAGAAACTTCTACAGAAGAAAAGTGCTAACTACTAAGTACTAATTTTACACAACAAACAAATCCGATCAGAAATAAATGCATACACGTCATTAACCTATAACGTATATGTATATGTTGTAAATTCCAAAATATTTAATGAAACAGATAGAATTGCCAGAATGCAAAATTAATCCTAATTGAAATGAAACCGGAAAAAATGCGTGGTATTAGCTATGAGTAAGCGTGCATGAGTGGAAATTTGAATCCAGTTTAGGGCAACTTTTAGGTCGCACGAATCATAGAGAAACAGATTACAAAACGACTGTAACAAGTAACATTCATTGTTTGAAACAGAAGAGAATAATGCCTCAACGACCTAATTCGAACCATCAAATGCGCTTGAAATGATATATATATATATATGATTAATCAATCCGCAACATATTTATATGTTCTCTGGTCACATGGGAAAGTATGAATACGTTATAGATTAATAACGGACAACTCCTATAGCCGTAAAACCCATTAACAGACTAACCGAACGACACCCAGAGCAGAACAAATTGCGTCGACCCAAACTACATATGTAACACTAGTTACCAATTCTCTGATTTGTGGATTACTCTGTTCCTAACCCGGTCCTCTCCTAATTATAAAGTGCTTGTACATAATTATATGATCTCTGTGCGGATTTACGGATTGTTTAATTAATTTCATCTACCAACAAATTTAATCACATTTTGTATACAACTCAAAACTATCGAACATTTCACAGATGAACCCTACACGATGAGGCTGGGCTGTGTGGCTGTGGTTATCGCGGGTACTGCAGACACGTTTGACGTCATAGAGAAAAAGCCATTACAGTTCACTAAGCAAAGAGCTCTCCAAACATATAACAGCAACAGTTGTTTAATTTATAGGAAAATGTAAAAGAGAGCCACAGGCACAACATACTTCAGAAGCGAGTCAACGATGCCGGCAATGGAATTTAATTTGTATCGCTCAGAATGGATAATATATAATGGAATGCAGATACACAAATAGTTGGGCAGAACTGCTCATTGAAAGTACGCTGTATGCGATTGGACGATTCCCATTTCAAATTTGAGTCCGACGGGAGAGAACCTCCTTATCGAGTTCCCCCAACATCCAAACGATTAATAAAGATGTTCAATCAATAAATTACAGTAATACATAATCCGTAACAGACAATTATTCTTGCGTTGTGAGCTCAACAATTCTTGTTATTAATTTCTTCTGATCGAAGAATCAAATCCAAAGACAGTTTGAATCACCACGTAATATCACTGGCTGTTAACACATCAGTACTTCTGGCAGGGCTGGCATATTTTTCCCAGCCAATAAGGGTTATTTTTAATAATTTTTAAATTTTTCGAGAAATATTCAAACAACACATTCAAAACATATCACACTATAAATGCATCGACTAATCTAAATCTAAATCTAACTAAATCTAACTAAAGACCGCCTGTTACTGCGAACGGACGACGAAAATTCAAATCATTCGAATTGGGAATTACATAAAAAATGCATTATAAAAAAAGTAGAACGTTCCACACCATAACGAAAAATGCACTATAATCTCCGAGTTGCAACACTGCATTATGTGTATAACTCGCACCCACTGTTGTGTGGCCATACTAAACAGATGAAGTTCGTGTATAGTCGAATTCTCTGTTCAATTGAGTTGAATATGAACGACTATAAATTATACGCAGTGCTCCCTTTTTAAATTTAAAAACCACACCCTTTCCCACCTAATTACACAGATACATGAAGCATACACATTCTTATTGAATCTAGCGCGACAACGCCTTCGCTCTCATATCTTCCGGATAAACTACGAGTTGATGAAAACCCGCGGATGAAAATTTTCAAAATGACACATTATTAAGTCAAGTCCATATAATTATACTTGACTTTCTTTAAATTAGTAATAAAATCTAAGATATCAACGATTCTTACCATTGCGAGAAACGTCTAGTTCAACCAGATTTTCAAAGTTCTGTATATCCGGCGGTAGACGCCCGATTTCATTGTCACTCAAACCCAATTTCCTAAGGCGGTGAAGTCTGAAGAAATTCTGGAAAAGAAAGAAAAAAGCCATGTTCAACAAATCATGAAAGTGGAAAAGTGGAGACAGAATATAATCGCCGGAGTAGAAGTTGATGCACATAGCACATTTCAAATGGACAGACTCAAACTTCATTATTACAGGCAGACTAATTCTAAACCATAATCCAAGTAATTGATTGGATCACAATTTGTTGTTGAATAACCCAGCAATCCACTACAAGTTACGACCTTTAGTAAGTATCAAAGCACACGATTTCAAGGAAGACCTTCTGGCTCTGTTGGCAAACAGAGGACCAATAATTTGTCAACTAAATGCAGATATACCATAGCCAGCAGATCCGTCTTTTTCTGAACCATTCTCCCAGCACGACGAGCACTTTCCTACTTCACTAGTCTCTTCATTTCCAGTACAATGGAGTTGCAAATAATTTCACATTTGCATAAGAATTACACTGAAACTCGAAGTCATTAATTCAGCTTGGCGTCAATGTCATTTGTTACAGAATTGGACCATCTCACCTCTACAGATCGACGGCGCGGTAGACGCCGCAACAAAAGTTTAAATTTGTGACTACATTAGAAAGTCGAATGGTTGCCTGCCTTTCTCTCAACCACTTTTAACGAGTCAGCTCTTCCGTTGTAAAAATTCAACGTTATGTTTCGATTTATTATCAATATCACGACTTTAGGATGGATTTCGTAAGTTCTCCATGAACCATGACTTTCCAAAACCTTGAAAATCAACAATTCCTTCTCTCTAATCATCGGCTAAAGCGAATAAAGACTTTGCTGCAGTAGCATGATTATCTCCCGACCGTCTCAATATACCTTGATTAAGCAGGACCTGCTTTATGTATGTTGAAGTTGATAGCTTAAAATCTCGCAGTTATCAATTCGAACTTCTATTAAAGACAATGATTCAAATTTAAAAATAACCAGGGATAGAATATGTTAAATTACATTTTCAGTGGGTCACAGCAGCGAGAGGTGAACATGATTTACCGAAAAACTATTCACAGGGATAACACCAACAAACAATGTTAAAAATATAATAAATCGATATTTTGTATCAAGTCAAAGCACGATACCTCCCAACACCACGAACCCGCGAAATGCCGCGCGCACCTGTTGGGCAGAAAGTACGCACACACAAAATTCGGTTAGTGAACCACAGGCCGACCGGAAAACTGGAGCGAGCAAACAAGTTAACACTTGCATTTGTTGTTGGGCTTTTTGCATACATGCGTGATACAGATGTACATGTGAATGTGTATAGTCGCATGTATATATGTTTATGGGGATGTGGTTGTGTAGGGGAAGCGTGTGGCGTATGTATCAGGGTGATGAGGTAAGTCAATTAATTTTAGTTACACGCATTACAACAAAATATAAACAGAACACCTTGATTGTTTCGTGTGTGACGACTTAAGTTTTACGCCCTCGCCTATACTGTCATCCCAGAATTACGGCGCTCGAGTTGCAATATATTTGGATTCTCTACTATCTACTCTCTACTATCCCATTGTCATTTTCTTATCTTCAATTTAATGCTGTAGTTAACTAGGACCAGAAAAACCCACAATTTTTAAAGGGTCGGTTTTTATTGGGTTTTATAAAATAGTATTTCATTTAGTTTCAAATAAATTAAAAAACAGGTGTTAACTAAATTTTTGAATGTAATACCGACACAAACTGTTGAAACGTCAACGGTAAATCAAAACGACATTCAGTGGGTACTAGACAGCCACCCCACAGGACCCAACTGTCGAAATACTGCCGGCAACACATGTTCCTTTTTGTCTCTAGAGGAGGCAAAACATACGAAAATTCAGATTAAATTAGGCGAACAAAAATTGTACTTTTCAATGAAATATTGGAATAATGAAACGAGGACAAGTCATGTTACTATCCACTTTCGGGAAGGTCTTGAACAAATATTTCAAATGTTTAAATCAATTAAATTATTTGAAAATTTGAAATTCCTGGTTTTGTTTTAGTTTTAACGAATATTATGATACTTTTGCGGTAATTTTAAATCGGGTAAATTTATACTTTAAAAATATTTTCAAATTTTCTTGGTTGTTTTGAGTGCATACAATTAGGCTGTAATGGATCACAACTGTTTATATTGTAAAGCTTTCAGAATACCAGCACAGGTAACCCGATGCAGAAGCAAAAAATCGTCATGCCAATACATAAACTGTTGACACTAAACATTTTGAACCTGAGACAAAGTCGTTAACTGCCGGTCCTCGCGACAACGTAGTACTCTGTAGAAATCGTGCGAAAAAACGTGTCTATAGTTCTCTACTGACAACCCCACATAAACATAGGAATGGAGAGAAAATACATAAGGAAACCACTTCATTTTCCCAGCACGAGAAGTCGTGAAGACAGGCACAGTCAATAAAATATGCCAAGCCACATGGCAAAAATACCACAGCTGCGACAACGAGAACAACCGTACAACTACCACATATGCGAAGACGGGTCACGGTGACACAGACACAACTGGAGCGAAAATCTCTACTCGCGAATAGAACCAAACAAATACCTGCAAACAGAATGAAATAGGGACACCGGAGACCGCATGTGAACGAAGAGAGGCGCAGACGGAGAGATCAACAGACCAACAGACCAAATGAAGGTGGAAAGCGGATTCACTATCACCTGGGAGGCTGGCAAGACTAAGAACTCGAAAGCATTATACTGACCACCGACCTATGGAAGACCCCATCAAAGCAAAGCATCTCTGCTAGGCATCCGAGCATTTTACTATTGTATCTATTTGGAACCGGCAACCAGAATGTTCAACAAGTCACCTTTATCGCAGTTCGACTTCGAAGCGATTCGCACACTGACTGCTGCATGCTGACTGAATTGGACAATCTCGGGCAATGAAGGGTGAGGGAAGGAAACAGGACCTGTAGAAGAATTGCATCACCAGTTCGAGGGGATACAGGCAGGAGGGACCGGTCCACGCTGAATGCTGTCGAGTGGTCGCAAATAGTGGATGTCCATGAAAACTACTGCAGAGATGACGGGGGCAACGCCAATGAGGCACTTGGCTTGAAAACGCGTCGTTGAGCACTGCCAAGAGAGAAGCAACCGCCGTGTGGAGATGACGCTGCCGACGCTGGTAACGATTTACGCCGTCAGAGAATCGCACCGGCAAGCGACCGCGCGTAAGACAGAGACGTAGACTGCAATGCGGGAAATTGAAACACAAGATAAAATAATGGAAAATTTAAACACATTTAAAGTCCAAGTGAGTTTCTCGAAGGCACTTA
This sequence comes from Coelopa pilipes, assembly GCA_947389925.1. Taxonomy (NCBI): domain Eukaryota; kingdom Metazoa; phylum Arthropoda; class Insecta; order Diptera; family Coelopidae; genus Coelopa; species Coelopa pilipes. Next base: position 27,155,780 of record OX376697.1, read on the forward strand.
CTACCAACCTCTGAACGAGAGACACTCACTGGACTCCCATTCCGGTCAATATAGCACGAGTCAGTTTATCCAGTCCTTGGTGAAATCAATGTCTTATCACTACGGTGGGTTCATAATAAAACACTACTAAACTAATTAATTTAATGTCGTTTCAACTAAATTCCCTTTCGAGAATAAACCCCACTATTTGCTATTTCGAAAGGACCTAGATAAATAATATTCGTCTGCCAACAAAGTACGAAACAAATATCAATCAAATTATTATTCCTACTGTTGATGCCGGTTGAAATATATTTCGAGCAAGTTTTCCAAGTATATCCAAATCATCTAGGGAAATTATAGTGAACAGAGTTTGAAATTCATAGCGATCCCATTAATTTACTAAACTAAACTTTACTTTACTTTACGAAACTATTTTCAAAGTTCCATTTCGCCAGTTTAAATTTCATATATTAAAACAGTTTATATATATAGGCCCATTTTACTATGGTTGATGCGTGATCTCTTTGCACTAGGGGTTTTGCATCACAATCTTTCTACTCTAAAGCTTAAATCGAATTGGTATTCATTTATTATTATGCTTTTGAACGAATGAAAAAATCTGAAAAAAGCACTCGCGTCGCCAGGTCCATATAACTTCGGCATCGAGATTCACTTCAAAAAGGTCTGCACGCCTGGTAGCAGCTGGACATCTGCCATGTGACGCCACTTAGAGTCAGAGCGAGAGAATCCTTGTGTAAATACGAATCTGTGCGAGGGAGACACTATTGTAGTCAATTCCAGCTTGTATGCAGCCGTTTGCGCCACTTCGATCAGCTCCGTTAGACCTTTGGGGTTAATGTAAATGTAAGAGATTATCAAATATGAACTCAGTTCTCACATTTCTTCAGTACATATCTCCCAAGGTCTCATGGATCTGAGTCTGTCGATTGCGAACGCAAAGACTTTGGTAAATGAGAAAAATTGATTTAAACTCAGGATCTGCTATAGGTGTTGACAGATGCACATGTTGTAAGTACAAGGCAAGCAGAGCCTGCATTGCATAATTATTACCAAATAATAAAACACATGATTGATTATGGAACAGATTGCTTTTTAATTATTAATGTGTAATTATTCATTATTGTCCTTCCTCCATTAGAATTGTACCCATTATTATATTACACAATTTCAGTCTCATTTAAAATAAAAATTAAATATCCGAAACCATTTTAGGTTTTCTGAAATGGATTTTATATATTCTGATTGGATTTTTGATTTCTTATATTAGGTTAATATATTGAACTTAGATATTTTCGTGATAAAATAATAAATACAAAATTTATAGACGTATGGCAAGTAAATCAGCTAATTGGGAATAAGCTAGTAACCAATCTCAAATATATGATTGTCATAATTTTCAGTCTATTTCATTACAATATATATATAATAGAAATCTTTATTTATAATATATAGTTAAGATTGAGATTGTGAAGAGTTCAGAAAGACAGAGTTTAAGATTAAAACGATTATAATATACTGTATAAAATACAATATAATAAAATATAATATATAATAGAATATAACATATAATATAATATAATATCTTATATGACTAAAAGGAATAAAAAAGGAAATATGAAAGGAAAAATTACTCAATATCAATTATATATCGAATACAAATTGTGAACCGTATGGATCCCCAGTACTAAAAAGTATTATATATACAACTAAAATACTTTTCGATATTTCGATATTTTGCCCAAGTATTCAGAGCCGATAGGTTGCTACAGCTGACTTATATTTATATGTATTCGTTCAAATTATTTTAATATTTTTCATTTGATCAGTTTTTGCAAGTACTCGACTCGTACTCGAAGAAACCAATTTTATTGGGAACACAAATAAAATAGTTGGTAATCGAGAAGGGAGCGAGAACGAAATGCTCTATCGCTTAGCGTATTAGATCGAATGATGTCATTCAACTAATATTCGCTTGTTACACACTCCCAAACGGAGTATGCATATCGAATTTACACACAGGGGATATAATGAAACGTTAAGCAATTAAGCTAGTAATGCGTTTTCATAACAGAGGTCCCAGCACAACTAAACGTTTTTGTCTCTGGAAATTCAAATTTTTCCTCCACTTTTTGGCATAGCGGAAACTTCATATATCACAAAAGGGCTAATATGAAACTGAGAACAATAATTTCCAATTGTAAATAAAATAAATACTAAAATGACAACTTGCTTTAGAGAGTAATTCTACACGCCGTATTTAATGCTGCCAAATATTGTGGGCTTGATGTTCTTCTCATTTCAAATACAGTTGCCTCAACACATGGGTTCAAACGTTTTATAATTGTGCACTCCATGTAATACTGATAACTAGTGGGTTTAGTAATAAATCTTATGTTTACTTTTTCGCGAAACATTATAGTTGTATACGTGACCCTGACTTTTGTGAACGGTTGTTTTATTATGTTTTCATTATATATAATATAAAAAAAAAGTTTTCCGGCCCTAGCTCTCCGAAAATGGGGAATCGTTGAACTTATATACAATTGTCTTTATTGTTGCGTGTGGCTGTGGACATTTCATGTCAAGGAACAAAACTAGTGTAGACGAATTTGCTCGCCATGTGATTGGAACCACTATGCGGTTCTCCGCATGATTTTGATTGCCTGACTTATATGACCAAAGGTAATAATCTATAGGTGATTAATCTAAATAGAGTGTATTATGCTTTGATGAACCTTGACCTCTGTTTTTCAATAATCTGATATATTACAACCAATTTCTAAAGATCTTTATACAATTTAATGTATGAGAATTTTAAAGTTTTGTCCTGAAACGCACCGTCGATATTTTGCTTCAACAAAATCCGGATATTATAATGCCGTGAAGTTGTCCTTTTTTCCGGGACAGTCCACTTTTGCCATGATTCATTTGAGGTTCCAGTCGTGATGGCGGTAGCCAGCAATCGATGTTCCATGGCGATAGCTTTTGTTTTATAGCTCACGTTGCAACGACGCTACTTAAGAACTGCATATCTGCGAGCGTGTGAGTGCGGAGCGCATCATGTGTTCAATGTGCTTTCACACATACACATACACCCTATTAGCACAACAAATTGACGACGACCAGCGACGCACTCATGTCCGGCGTAAGTTAATGATTTTTGTCGTTAGCGATTTTTCTTGAATGAGAAAGCAAGGAAATTTGCATTGGATGCTCTTTAGGGAGAAAACACAGCCCTAATTCGCATACATGATGAAATTACTATGAAGTGGTGATAGTCACCAGAAGCCTTTAAGCGACAGTAATGAACAACGATAGCGAGGAAATCGGAAAATTCCAATAAAAAAAAAAACAAAAGTTTGGTAATATTAAAAACAAATGGAAACATATTAAGCCCAGTCACTTCTCTCAGGCAACGGAAAAATCCAACACAAAAATCACTGCATAAAATATAGAATATAAAATTTATATATTCTAAGCTTCAATCTCCAGGTTCCTATTCAGGGCAATTCAAATCAAGATTACTCCACCTTTAGTACTCAGGAACAGCAACGCAGTAAGAGTTTCTTAAATGATGTTCACTGGGGCCCACGATATTAATCTTGAATTTTATAATTTTGTGTTTACCTTCTTATCATATGCAAACCGCTTTTGCGAACGCACACGCTCCGAAGCATGAACGAGACAGCAGACAACAAACCGAGCAGAAGTTAGTTGGGACCTAACAACAACAACTTGACAATTTCATTCAACTTTTTAGTCATCGGAAGAAATTTGGGGAGACATATGGTTTCGAGTTTTGATTTATGGAGATCGTTCAGTTTATGGAATGGCTCGAATGATTACCACCGCGTATAACTCTAACTGTAAATTCTCCGATATATATACCGTACATATTGGAAATTAATTACCAATTATCTGCATTATCGATGTGAAGTTCAAATGGTCGATGAAGTCAAGCTTCATCTCTATAGTTCACTCGACGGCACTGCAACAAGTGCTCATAACGCATTGAAAGCGCGTCGATCGGCAGTGGATTCTGCTAATACAGGAAACATTAAAGGAAACGTTTTTATGGTACTGCAAGCAAGATAAAACAAAGATGCTCAAGCCAATGGCTGAAGGACAAATACGTAAAGTAGCAAGTTCGGTTGCAGTGAGCTACGACCAAGAGTTGTAATTGGTTACTTCCAGCGTTAGCGCCTCTACTATAAAGAGAGTGTATATTTGAGAGCGAATGGGAATAAATAGATCGTTCAACTTGAATTTGAATTAGATATTAAATCGAAGCTCATGTATGCATGCATCGAAATGAACAGAAGTGAGGAAATAATCCCTGGAATAATCATTTGCATGCTGTCAAGATGGTTGGCAAGTGCTCTATTTCCAAAGAACGAATTCCGTGCGCGCGCGCCATCCGCAAGGAATAACATGAGTGAAAAGATGTAAAGAAAAATGGAGAAGACAAACAAAACAGGAAAAATCTCTTCTTACTGCATGCTGAACCGTAGGTAGACACGAATGGCAAATAACAACTAGGTAAACATAAGGATAGAAACTAAAGAGAAGGGTGGGTCGCAACTAAAAACAAGTTCGACAAATATATCGAAGGGGCATAAAGTGAGGCAAAGCAAAAGGGTACAAATAGAAATTGAGAATGTATAAATACAAGAATGCGAAGCAGATGGATGGCGGTTATTTAAAAACAAAACATTCAAGAAGACCATTGTTAATAATGGTTACGTGTACCCGAGGACGTTTGTTATTCTAACTATTGCATGTATGTATCCCAAACCGAACTTACCTTTGGCAAATCGCGAATGTGGTTCGCGTCCAGAAGCAACTCCTCCAAGGTGCGCGAGTAGCGCAGAATTTCCTCGGGAACAGTGGGTAGCGAGCAGTGACGTTTGTCCACGAACTCGACCTGCCTGTTGCAGCCCTTAAATATTGGAATGCACTTAAACATGACTTTGGCGGCTCGAATCTGGTAACGGCATACGGTCCTAGGCCAAAGGATATGACAGAAGGACGGTACGAAGTGTTGAGCACAGCAAAAACATCAACAGTAATGTAAACGAAACGAAATAAAACGGCGGGTACGGCGACGTCGACAGCGATGGGAATTAAATTGACACGGATTCCAAACGGTAGAGCGTGAGTCAAAACACGATGATTATATTCTCGTCTGGAACACTTGTCAACTGAGTTGATATTCTTTCTTATTTCTTAGCATAAATTATTATTTGCGCGTCGATTAAGATATTTATTTTGAATAATTTCATTAACACAATAGTGTCGAAAAGGCCGTCATAAAATTTCAGGCTACATTGGTTCCACTAACATTTGCATCCTGAAACCGTCCGACGTGCACGTTCGTTTTGCAGATCTCTCGACATTTCACTGACACGACGACGGCGACTATGTTTTTCGATATGTTTTCCGTCGTCCGATAGACTTGCCTATCTTGGCTCTGGATGTCCGTACTTAACCACAATCTGAAAATCTTTGTATTGAACTGAGTACGTTACGTTCTGGATTCAATCAGAAAAAACAATATGCATTAGTAACTAGTAGGAAATGTAGATTTTGAAAAGCTTTTCACAAAAATTGCTCGTACCAAATGCGGAAAAACTGTATTAAACTTCTTATTCGAATGATGTCATGGTCATAATTTTGATAGAGCTTTGATTTCAATTCATTGCATTGCAGTTATTCATAAAAGTAGAATCGCGACAACGCCATTATGGATTTTACCTGGTAACGTCATCAAAGGCGATGAAAAAATATGTAGTAGTCTCGATATGAGCGGCAGAACCTGGTTTTGGAGTCTTATGAGCCACAAATCTCTTCAAAGCATAGTCTCTGAAGATTGAACAAGTAGGAAAGAGAGATGACAATAGACGACGAATGAAGCAAAGCTCAGAAACACAAAATTAACGAACGAACGGACACACGCACGGACCCAGCAAAAGAAAACAGCGCAAACAGCTCGGTGATGGGAGCTCGGAAGTTACTGGTTATGACGTATGGTGGACAGGAGCTCAGCTCGCTCGGTACACCTTGTCACGAGTTGTCTAGTTGTCTAGATGAAGCCATCTACGTGCTGGGTGTGTGATAATGTTACCGTCATCAGCCAACTTGAAGCTTGTCTAGACACGGCCAGAGGTAGATGCCGCTAGAGACACGCCCTAGCAGCGAATTACGCATTAATTTCTTCCTCGGTTGTCTGTGAGGCCAACGACAATAATTTCCACCGGACAGTGCATAATAAAACAATTAATTGCAAAAATTCTGACCGACTTTCATCGAAATTTTTGCAGTCAATCCTTGAATTTTAGTTCCTTCACAACAATTCTCAACTCACTCACCTTCGCGCACTCACTAACTGACTCACACAGCTACGGAAGCACAAACACAGTCGCATGCACGCGTCGGCTGTAAACTTGACGAGATTTTTTGACAATCGGTACCACGGAAATTCCCGTTCGTCAAATGCTCCAACAACAAGGTCTGAGAATATGAGCGAAAAGAAATACGAACCAATAGCCAAAGCCACAATGAACAATAAAGATAATGTTTGCATGCACTAAACAACTCTCTTACGACTACTAGTCTTTCCTATGCTCTTTTTAAATTTCTCAGACCATGTAGACTTCCTACTATTCCCAAATTTCACATAGAATTGCACACCATGCCACACTATAACTACTCAATTTTTGTAGGAAACTTGGGGGAATATTAAAAGCAATTGGTGCAAAACACGATAACTGAGTTCTGACTCAGGCTTTTTACTAAATAGAAAAAAAACGAAATCAACGGACGTCGTTCGCGGAGATCGACTCGATTCTTTAACACGCTTACCTCAACTGAAATAAACTGAAGATAACAGCGTAGAAACTGAACAGATCTTCGGCGTTTTCTTGAGCTTGACATTCGTCGAAGCGGTTGTTGTCCAATATAAATGGAGGGCAATGCCCTTCATAAAGCAAACAGAACTTGGTTATAGATTTGTCAGATTTCAAGCCGACTGTTCTCTTTAATTACATTATATAAATTAATTCCATAAATTGTAATAATTTTAGGATCAATTTCGAATTACAATATGTGTATCAAAATATATTTCTGTGGCTTTCAAGTAATTTGAATATATTATTAAAATTATTAAGTTATAAAAATTATTATTGTTATATTAATAAAAAACAATAATTTATAAATATATATTTCACGAATTGTCGAAATGAACTGTACAAATTTCAACGAAATATTTTCATGTTGATATTTGTAGTGAATTGAATGACCATGGTAACCCTGCGAACTCCCTCCTCTTTCAGTTATACCGTCATTGGTTTATGTCATTATTTCGTTGATTGCCGTATGGGATGTGTTGGTATACAACTGGAATCAAGTGGAAGGAAGAAGGTGGATGTTTTTTCGATTCTATTTGGATCTGAATGTCGAATACTATCGATAAAATTTTCTGTTCAGAGTGACCCACAAGGATAAAAGCTGAGCGTGTATTTTTGACAAAATTTCGGATATTTACTGAAATAAGGTGAAAGTCCATGAGTCACGGTTAATTCTGACAGATCAAAGATAATTAAAAAGCAAAAGGTGTGAATTATCTTCATATTCATCTCTTTTAGTTTGTTCAGATCAATAGAAAGGCAATTCCATCAGAAATGGCCGCTCCCGAAGTACCTCGCTCGGAACTGCAAGAGCTTCAGCTGAAGTCGGCTCAGGTGGCAGATGAATCACTAGAGAGTACACGTCGCATGCTAAACCTGGTGGAGGAGAGCAAAGAGGCAGGCATCCGCACATTGGTAGCTCTAGACGATCAAGGGGAACAGCTCGATCGTATTGAGGAAGGCATGGATCGGATTAATGCTGACATGCGTGAGGCTGAAAAAAATCTAAGTGGAATGGAAAAGTGTTGTGGGATATGTGTCGTGCCGTGGAAAAAGGTGACTATCAAGGATGACAGCGATAATGCCTGGAAAGCCAACGACGATGGTAAGATTGTGAACAACCAACCGCAACGTGTCATCGACGAGCGCGAGCGTTCTGGCATGGGGGCACCAGCACAGTCTGGTTACATAGCGCGCATTACAAATGACGCACGAGAGGATGAAATGGATGAGAATTTGGGGCAGGTGAATTCGATGCTAGGCAACCTGCGAAACATGGCTCTGGACATGGGATCCGAACTCGAAAATCAAAACAAACAGGTCGATCGGATTAATGCCAAGGGTGATGCCAACAACATCCGCATGGATGGAGTGAACAAACGCGCAAATAACCTGCTCAAAAGCTAAACTATCATGGAACTTCGAGGGACCAACTAACTCTGAGCAACAAAAAATACAAATCTACGTGCAGTTCAATTAGCACACAATACCAGAGTAAAATACAATTACAATAACTACCTAATTAAATATATATATATACATATGAAATATGCTGAAACTGAACCATCTAATTGTACTTGTAATTTACATACATATTTATATATTTATATATATATATATATGTATATATATATATATATACATTACATGCAGTCCATATATATTGACTGTATTTGCTAAATACTTTTGTATTGTATTTGTGAAGAGAGTTACTAACCAAATACAAAGTCATTTTTAAGCGTTCTGTAGTAGGAATTTAATATAAATGTATAACAAAATACTATATACCATTTTTTTTTCTAATTCCAAAATGTTTTTCGATTTGGACTGGAAAAAAATGCTCTATCAGTTATTTGTACTACAATGTTTCTATTCTACATACACTGCGTTTACCCAGTAATTATTGACATTATTGAAGTAAATTAAATTTTGCATGCTCTCATTCAATGTCGTTGTCATTTACAAAGTAATTAAAGGTAAGAAATTATTCTCGTTGTATTATTATGTAGTGAAAGATAAGTTATCATATTTCATAATGAATACACAACCACCAGTTATTATACAACCATATTACAAATAAAGAAATTGAAATAATATACTTTTGGTTTTCCTATATATCGTGGATGCATTTTGGAGTCATATTATTTATAATAAAAGCAAACCAAGAAAGGAAGTATAATCAAATATTTTATTGGTTCGTATTCCACATCAGTTCTTAAAATAATTATTCATAGCCATGTATGCTTTGAACTCCGAAACAGTTTCTGTTTTTGAAATGAACTCAACTTCCGGAGCCGCCTCTGGCGGAATAAAAATGATAGAACCACGTTTTAAGGGCAGCTCATTCTGCCCATTTAAACGTAGTAAGCGTTCACCCTGTAAAACTAGAAGAATCGAACTGTACGGCTGTACTTGAAGCTTGTATTCCGGTGTATCTGCTGACAAAGAAATCGTGGCCACAGCAAAGTCTTCTACTGGCGGCACAAAAATTTGAACATTCTCGTCGATTTTGTGTGGCTGAAATAGTTTCTTAGACGGAGGCAGACCAGTATAATTCAGACACGAGATCAACTGTTGCACATCCTTATATTTGGGTGTTAGACCAGCGCGAATGACGTTGTCGGAACACGCCATGCACTCAATGCAGTCTCCAGCGAGGTAGGCGTGAATTTCGTTGGCAGCAAGAAAAATAGCTTGACCCGGCTGTAACTGGATCAAGTTGAGAAAGAACAACGAGAGTAAACCGACATCTTGAGGAAAATCGCTATTAATCGTTTGAAAAACATTCAATAAATTGTGAGAAGCAAGCACTAAAACAAAATATATGTATTAATTATATACTCTTAACAATTTGTCAACGAACCGCTTTCAAAATTTGTTGCGATGTCATTGATGCACGTCTCAGTTTCAGTTTGGGTTGAGGTCATTAAAGCTTCATAACAACGCTTTAGAGCATCAGGGGAACCACTCTTCAACGCATCCAAATTTTCGTCGCCACCTATAAGAATCTTAAGTGGAGGTAGTTCATTGCAAAAAGTCACAATTTGGTCATAAGGGCGGAATCCGCAGAGGGCAAGGAATGGCGTAAGAGCGATTGCCAACTCCGGCTTGTGATTGGGGTCTCTGTAAACATCCGGGCGCTCCTTATGTAAGCGCTCAGCTTCGCTCTAAAAAATACCTTTGAGATCAAAGTCTAATTCAGTGCAATGTCATTAATGTACTCACTTTATTCGGATGGACTTGAATGCTGAGAGCCTTTCGTATACTTAGCACCTTGAAAAGAAACGGCAGCTTATCCGTCAACACCTCACGTAGCTCCTTTCCATTGCAAGCCAGTGTAGAGCATCCATTAGGGTGATCTCCCATCCACAGTTCCGAATACGGGATCTCGTCATGTGCTTGGAACTCTGTGCTATTCAGAGTCGCCAATTGCGCCACTTCGGAGGCTGCCCCCAATTTGCCCCAGTCGTACGTCTTCACACAACCAACAATTTCCATTCTCGTTCGCCGTCTGCTGATACACTGCAATTTACGCAGTTTGTCGCTGTGTAGGTCACAAACTCAAGGTTATTCGCCCGTGCCGAAGCATTACTTATCATTGCATTAGACGCAAATGTATGTGGTTAAAGGTTGCCTAGAACTTATCAGCCCCTGTGCCCACCACAAAATCAGGTTGAATTGCTGTCATCGTTCACTTCACTACTTCACATGCAAGAATGCGAAATACCTAAAAGAAGGTAGCAACCTGAGTTGCCGATTTTTAATCAAAACAGGTTATTTTTGATTTTAATTTTGACTTTGTTTTAATTTGGTATTTTCATTCGTAATATATTCTTATATATTTATATTACAGTTATTAATTAATTTTATTATTTATAATTTTTTTTTTTGGGAAATCTACTTTTTTAAAACCGTTCTTACCGCAACTCTGAACGCTGTGTTCCGAAAAACCTAAGACCATGTTGTGTAAAAAGTTATTCGCTTGGCATAGCTTTGACGTGCAGATGGCGCTGTGAACACTAAGTCCGTAAGATATTCGTGGTGAGTGAATATATGCACTTCGCTCTAGCGACCCAAACGACGCTATTAAGCTCAAGATCAAGAAGATTTCCGTTTAATGCTTCGGCTATGAGCTATCGCCTTTTGGAACTATATCATTTTCTTGCGAAGCAAGAAGTCGGGGATCTTTGCGATATTCGAAACATCGAAAACCTATATCTGATAGTGACCAGAGTTTCAACGCTAGTCAGTAATTTTTAAATATATTGACTCTCAGCACTACAGTCAGATATGTACGGAATGCAATCTTCAGATCACGAACATTTTCGTAGGGTTGGTTTGAATCCCTCGTGCTGACAGAAAATTGTACACCCTTTCGGGATCAAAAAACGTATAGCTCGTCAATTTTGTTGTTTTATTGATTTCTCTGTTGGCACCATTTCCTTTTAAGAAACTCGTTCATTGCTTTCGTCGGAACACCGGAACCGGAGATTCAAATTAATATATGTATATATATATATATATATATATATAGGAGATTACTCTATGTGCTAAAGCTGGATAGCCTGGAGATCTACTCGTCCATAGCTCGAGTTATAATGAAGCCCTTGTGCCCTTGGGCACATGCATTTCATTCATTACGCTAAGAACAATCAGTAACGGTTGAGCCACAAAGTATATAATATTGTGATGGTATATCATAAATAAAAAAAGAAAACCGAACGAATGAAGTTTATTTTTTTAGAATGAAACTGTATTAATTAATTTTTAAATAATTTACTTCATTTCCATTTGAAAGTATTCTGGCATTTTGATTGTTAATAATTTCACAAAATGCACAATTGCATTCTTTGACTTTCAAATCTCGAAAACAAGCCCAGGGAACCGATTTGAGGACGTGAAATAAATCGTAGAGTTTAGGTATAATGTGTACGAAACATAAAGCTTCGGGCGAAGGTTACTGCTTATTTCCCACAGTTATGCAATGGCTCCGCACTGATCTCAGAGGACTTAAAATGCAATTAATCAATAAATCATTTGAAACATGAAAACGGCCGACTTTTCCAAACGTGATTGATTTTGTCCGGATTTCTACTGGGTTCTTGTGTTGTCCACACAATCTTCAACAAAACCATATTGATCAATTACTCGGCGACATGTGATCGACGCTTCGGTCTGACCCGCGGCGTCTTTAACGGACCTTGTTATTGCTAACGGAAACAAAAACAGTGGTGGTCTCTGACGACGCTATATATAGGGTACGAGCAGACACCAGATACCAACAAGTCGCGGAATCACAAAGGACTAATGGAGCCTTGAAATATCATTTCTGACCCATGGCATCGGGAATCGTGAACGAATTCAGAACAACCAGAACAAAGTAAAGTTAACAAGTGTATAATTTATTTCTTACGTTCCATATTAAAATTACAATTCATTACAATAAAGACTAGTTTGTATTCCTAATGCAATAAGTGTTCTATAAGATAAGATGTCGGTCGGATGTCCCCGGGCGCTGAAGTTAACGCCGAGAAGTCGGCGTCATCGATTACCCTAAGTTCCTGCGCCGTCGCAGGGCCCTGAGTTTGAATTGATTCTATGTGTCGTGTGGTCGCGGATCCTAGTGTATATTTACACCTTATACCTAGTGGCTGAGGTGGTCGGTGGAACCCTTCATACCTCGCTCTCTACGCTACTTTAAGTATTGATTAACCTCCTTCTTTGTACAGTCCATACGTTTTTACAAATAAATATCAACTCTTTCTGAGTCGCTGACTTTTCTCCGATACCAACTCTGGTTTTGGTTCTTTTGGTTGTCCTCGTATCACAGCCAAAGAGCCAAGCGACCCATGTCGCTGGCCGTTCAGTTCGACTCGCGGCTGTTGTCGCTGCCGCCCGCCAGCACGCACTCTGGTGGGACGCTGGCGGCGCCTGATGCCGAACTCCTGCCGGAGGTTGCACTCGAGTTGATGCCGCTGGACGAGGCTGAAGACGTTACTGCCGACGTCTGCGGCAGGATGTCCGCCGGAATCAGTCCCTCCTTCACGCGCTTCTTCTGCTTCATGCGGCGGTTCTGGAACCAGATTTTGACCTGCAATGAAGGGCTCCATTAGTGTCGAGGGACTCTCCATCGTGTCGAGGTGTCGCCGTGAGATCACCACTAGCAACAATAGCATCTACGACACATGAATTTGTCTCACCTGGGTCTCGTTAAGCTGCAACGTGTTCGCGATTTCGATGCGTCGCGCCCGCGTCAGGTAGCGGTTGAAGTGAAACTCCTTCTCGAGCTCTGTCAGCTGCTTGTTGGTGAAGTTGGTGCGCCCCGAGTTGTTGGTGGCCGCGCTCAGGCCGCAACTGCTCATGGAGCCCACTCCAAGGGCGCTGGAGCCTCCGAGACCGTGGTGGAGGTGGTTGACGCCGCCGCCGTTACCGGCTAGCAGCAACGGACTCTGTGTCTGATGCCCGGGCAGAGATCCGTTGCGACATATCTCCAGAGACTGGCCGCCGAGCTGGTACTCATGAATGGTCCCAGGTAGCTTCGGAGCTGCAAAAGGTAGAGGAGGAGGGAATTCTCGTTAGTGACTGGCACAGTTTGCGGTTTGTCAGCATAGAAGGTGGGTCGAAATATCGGGGTTTTGACCGAGGGATCGGGAAAGGGGAAAGACAGGATCAGGTACGTCCATACTGACAGTTGACGAGCGCCCCGCGGCTTGGTCCGAGCTCGTTGGGGGATATCCGTCGGGTGATGATGATGAGTGGACAATAGAGAGCGTTTTCCGAGGAAGGATCTAATAGGATTAACTTGGATTGTTTGGAAACATTTGGATTAGCAGCTTGATGCGGGCGGCGCGGGGCGTTACTCGACCGCCTACCAACCGGTACCAACCACTGGACGAGTCCTCCCTGCTGGGAGACGATCTGCGACTCTTCGTGGTATCTCCTCCGCTTTGGCCAATAAGATATAGACCAATTTGGTCAATTAATTAACAACAGTATCCTCAGCAGATGTCGCGTTGATGTCCGTACCCACTTTTCAAGCTGCTTCTAATTAAAATCCCATTCGGCAGCAACAATGGCAATGATTATGTGGCCCATCCACCTGATCAATCGTGCGTCATAGAAATTAAGCCTTGTGGGGAGCAGGCTGCGGTTCGAGTGCATCCCCACCACGACTTGATTAGCATCTGGCTTTATTTTTATCTGCTTGCCTGTGGTCTTATCGACGACTCCTACCGCACCCATCTCCGAAAAAGTCGGAATTTCCGTACAGTGCTCCATTACCAGAGGTAGGTCTGATTCGAGATGTCCGGATTTCTCTCCAGAGCCCTGCATTCGAATGCATCGCGACCATCGCGACTCCAATCGCTGAGGCGCCAACGAACATGTCCATTACTTCGACGGCAATTGAAGCAATTTAGTTTTAATTGATATATAATTTTGTGTTTGCACTCGCATTAGAGGTTTTCCTTATCGCGATCCCTCAGCGCCATCGAACTTCGCAGCTAATCCCGGGAAGCGCGATGTCGCGCGGTTGGGCTTGGGCGGAGACGAGGGAGGAGTCCGAGGAGGTGGCGCCTAAGCAGTGACAACTCGAGTGACTGTCAACAAAGCTGAGTCGGGCCCAGGCATCGGACAAACAAAGTGTCGACATGATCAAGCGTTAAGTAACCCGGACACAGCGCAGAACGGCTGCCGACAGAGGACAATCGAGTCGTTAACTGCGTCAGCTGCTGCATTCGACGGCTTCGATTCGGTGTAAGCAGGGCAGGGAGGGTTCGGTGCGGTCCCAGCTTCTGATTGTAGAACTCGCAGGTCAGCAGCTCCCCTCTAGTTACCACTTCCTCACCCAGAGTCGTCTTTCTACTTGGGCCTTCGGTGCGTCCTTCTCCAATCTCCGGAATCTGTTCGTGGAGACTCCTCCGGTCGCCCCGGCCCTGCGCCACGACTGCGCCACCCAGTGAAAGAGATCCCGATAATGCTGTAAACCGAATGTTACACGACTGATATCAGTGGCGCCGTGCTCGTCGCTCGTCGTGGTCGGCGCCGGCGGCCGGGTGCCGCCAACTGCCGTGTCGCCTGTGACAAGGGCTTGTAATTGTAAGTAGCTGCGCATGCATGCACTCAAAAACGTCCCACCATCGTCCGTCTCCGCGGCAGTGGTGTTTGTGGGCCTGATAACAGCAACGACCTGGAGAAACCGATTAGTGTCTGTACTGAGCCGATGGCACGGCGGGACGTGGCGCGGAACCGTCCAGAGGGTCTCCGCTGTAGCTCCTGGGGGATGTCAGGGCCGGACTGGGATCTGGCGTCCAGAACACGAGTGGTCACTGCAGTTCGTGCCTCATGAAGCCCCATAAATTCGTCAATTGTGTCGCGGGCGTGTATTTGGCCAGAACCTTGTGACAGTGTGTGTGATTTACGACTCGATTGAGTGATTTACTAATCGCGCATTATTTTTATGGCGGCATAAATGCACGAAGAAATTACGGCTCGGATTCGGATGTGGAGCACTCGGCGACCCCTGGTATTATTTTCCAGCACTTGATTGCATATTAAGGCGAGTGATTATTTTCTATCGCCGGTCGTAATTGGTCTTCCAGTGCTTATAATCGTCGTACTTCGGAGCGTCGCCGGGTCGGGCCGGTTCAGTAATCCGCCGTAGGGCCTGGGCCTGACTGGGACTCCGGTGTGAGCGTTCAAAGTTAGTTCCCAGATCCTGCTATTCGAATACATTCGCGATATGAAGAGTGCAACAGCAGCTCCGACAGCTTTTCAAATCACCCGATCTGTCCGCGCGTAGCGCTGTCATCGCTTAATTAATGGATGAGGCTCCAGTGAGTGTCCGACTTCATGACCAGCATGAACGACAGAACACGCATAGCAAGTACAACAACTGGCCTCGGAGCAATGTCGGGGTGCCCGGCGCAGCAACTAATCAAGAGATTCGTCTGTGGCATAAGCCCGAGTCAGGACGGGTCGGGGGAGGAAGTTGTTGTACAGGAGTTCCCTCGCTGTTCGCAGTCGAGTGTTCCTTACAGTGATCGGAGTCCGTGTGGCGCGGCTAAAGCGGACACCACTGCAAAGCCCCATTCCCACGTAGCAGCCACCTGTGGGTGATGAAGCAAGGCAGCCATAGAGAAAGGAGTGATTCTCGAGCGGAGTCCAGCTGTCGGAAGCCGAGGGTGTTTAATATGTTACTTAATCCAATTTCGGTACCCGGGCACAGACTGCGCCATTCCCATGCGTCCAGGCCTGGCCAGATGGTGAGCCTGCGACAGGAGTGTTTTAATTACACAACCAAGACTGGACGCCGCGAAGCAGGCCCGCATTATTTGCAGCAACAACGAAGTAAATCACGGTTTCAGCACTGGAGCCGAAACTCAACCCTTTACTGGCGTCCATCCTTTCTACCGTACAACTGACACCCGGACAACCCCAGCGAGGGCGGCCGGGTATTTGATGAAATTAGCTGCTTAAGTCATTAGCCAGAAGTCAACACTCGGTGGCGAGCGGGTCCCGTTCTTCCAGAGCCAAGGTTCTGCTGAGGGTCGGGGTTAATTTCGAATTTCGACACAATGACTTGGCGAAATGTGGGCCAATCTATCTCACCACACATCGGAGCTGTCATTTGACTGTCTGTCCGTCTGGCTATCAGTCCGTCTGTCACTGAGACTTTCTCTTTGTGCGCGCGAAGCGAGAACCTGAATATTTGATCCACTTCTATGTATATATAGCCTTCTAAAGAGATTCAAACAAAGCGCTCCACTCTCCCGTGCTGAGGAGAGACCCCTTCGGATGCCCACTTGTTGGCCGCATCGGTCCAGCACAAAGCGCGATCGCCACAAAGGGCCCAACCACACCAGACGTGCACTCGAAGTGACGTTGGCCAACGAATGGTCACATCATATTTCTGGATAATTAAAAACGAATGCAAGCGATCCCGAATCCGATCCGTAGTCCAGCCTCTGACGGGCCCGGCTCCCTGCCGTGTTATTAGTCACGATGTATTACGAAACCAAATGTTGGACTGTTGGACTGTCCGCGGGACAAGGGGCGAGGTGCACCGGGCCAGGCCGGGTACGACTGGGGCTGAGCGATTTGAACGATAACATGGAACATGGGGTTGGAGGGGCCCAAAACCAATACCAAATGCTCGACGGGCACCGACTGCCCAAAAGGTACAGCGTCCGCCAGAGCCCGACCGCATCCCACGGGACGGATAGGGCTCGTTTTTAACAAGAAAACTCCGCGGCCCGTCGATCGTTTAACTCTGTGGCATTTACATGCTGTGAGTCTTACATGCGTGAGTTGTGGAATAACATTCCCTTCCGTCGCCGTCTGTCCCTTCCCATGTCAATTCTGTCAAGTAATTGACATGGCTCCGCTGGCGCCTACTGAATTTCTCCAGAGCCGAGCCTTGTCCTCGGGGAGACCCTGGGTACCTGTTGTGCGGCCGATGCCTCTTGGCACTTCGTTGTTGTTTCGTTCGTTGTTGTTTTCTTAGATTTTCGCAATTGTCGCTGCAATAAATCAATCAGCGTTTATGGTTCTCTCGTTTTATTTTAGGAGGTTGTTATCGGCGATAATCCAAATCTGCAAACAGCTCCATTTGGTTCTATCTTTACGGTACCGGGCCACGGAAGGGGTGCCCACCAACTGAAATTGCTGAGGTGACTGGACCGAGATATAATGGAATTTGACCAGATGACCTAGTCAGAAGCTAGAGAGAGGTGGCTCTCAGCCCATGCCTTAGCCACCAGTGTCGACAACTAAAGAGTTCTTGGACGGAGTGGTGCGGGAGCTCCGTCAAGGACGCGATAACAACTAGCTTAGTCTCGGCACCCCGCGCCCGGGTTGTTTGACTTCTGCACGGACGGGTCTGGTAAAGGAATGGGACATGTTTGAGTTGGAAATTAAGCCGTGTTTTAAATATTGAAACAGTTTATCTGATTCAGCTACTGTTTGCTTTCTCGCGCCACGAGTTCTGGTAGCCGCCAGGCGCTCGGAGGAACCGCTGCTGTCCCACATTGCTGCTGTCGAAGGTGTCGAACGGGCGGAGTGCGGACGGCAAGAGCAGAGTCGTAGGCGCTCGGCGTATTTATTTAGTTACGGATTTTCTTCAAAAACCGTCGCTTTCCGCGATAGATATAGTAATCGGGAAGTAAACATCTGATACGAGTGCGTCATGCGTAGGCGACTCGTGGGGTGGGGACGAATCGATGACGATGACGACGACGACGAGGACGAGGACGACGGCCCCGGTGCCGGCGTACGGTGGAGGGAACCGTCGCTGCGTAAATAAAGAGAGATTCCCATGTCAGGGGCACATCCACGTCGACGTCCTTGATTCCGCGAGAAAGGGCCCCGGCCTATTCATCTGACGCGAACCATGTAAGGACGACGTGTCCTTCGGCTCTGTCCGGCCACATCTGCGCTCCTCCCAGCACAGCCCTGGTTGGCCGGCGCGCGGCGTCAGCAGGACCAACTGGGGGGGAGGTAGGTAGATTTGAGTGAGGGAAATCTTAATTCGTGCAAAATACATTCTGACAACATGACGGATCACCCGGGTATATGCGAGAGCAAACGCAAGGCATTCCTAAAACTGTTTTCAAGTAGAATTCTCGGGGTGTGTGTATCAATGTATGTCTGTATGCATGTGTGTCGAGTGTAGTGTTGTTGTTTTTTCTATTGTTGTGGAAGATGTTATACATAGGAAACAAGGGTGCATGCTCCGACGGGGTGGCAGCAGGGTAGTGCCAAGAGTACGCTGCCTGGAAGGACCTCGTCCAGGCCGCATTTACGCTCATCCGCTCATCTGAAGAAACTCGAGGCGTTTGTTTGCACATAGCGTCATTGCGTCCGCCATTGAATTGGCAGCCAATAGCTTCCATTTCGAATGCGACAGCAAGCATCCATTGCACACTGGGAAGCTGATCCTTGGCGCCCTCCGCCCCCTTCCTCCTCCCTCCTCCCTCCAGCGTTAGGAGTCCTTGCGAATTAAAACGTCAACACAACAAATTTTAATTCAGCGGCTCGGGCCCGGCCACTTAACGTCTTATCGAACGGCGTGTTACTTCCCTTTTCTTCCCTTTCAACTCTGCTTCTTCTCCTCTCACTCGCTGTTATCCTCTGTCTCGGCGGCACTCGCCCGTTCTCTCGGAATTTCGGCAATGATGCTAATGTCATCATCAATCTTGGGACACAACAACAGAGACGACGGCGGCGAAGGAGGCGCACGCACGGCCCAAATGTCAAGAAGTGTCTCCGTCAACGACGGGCAGGATTGCGTAGAGCGGAGGCTCTTGGCTCGGAGCTCGGCGAAAGAAATTTCATTAGACAAATTAACAATTTTCAAAGTGTGTTCCGGGAATCGCGGGTGGTGGGTTGGGTCTGTCAGGTCTTCACACAGCCGCGGGCTGTTGGTTGTCGTCGTCTGGTGCTCTGCTTTCGAGTTCCGCTCAACGCTTAATTCGGAGCTACAGCACAAGTGGAATTAACGTGTCCGGAATCGACTTGTTTACACGAGTTGCTTCTGCAATAAATCATTTTCGCTGTTCTCTTTACTTTCAATAATTCAATTAGCAAGTGGGCGTTCGGGCGAAGGGAGGAAGGGGGAGAGGGCTTGGAGAAGGGCGAGGGGCGATGGGCGTTATTAGAGTGAATTGCGGTGGAAGTGGCCAGCCCAGGTGGGGTCTGTCGCCACGCGTGATGGATACGACAATTTGATTGGAAACCCCAACTCTCGTCTGTAGCTCCAGAATCAGTTAATTTCCTCAGGATACGATTGGACTAAGGTTTCCAACAGTTTTAGGTAGTGCGTGACATACTCAAGGATGGTAAGGATGGTTTTGATGAGCAGCGGAGGCTCCGGTCGACATCCGCCAGGCATAGCCAATTCCTCGAGCCAGACAGTGTGAGGGACTCACCTCGGAATTTGCGGGCCTATTACATCAACTACTGAACCACAACCGTTGCATTTTTTCGGTTGACGTACGTCTTGCATAGAAAATGGCGCAATTTTTCACCGAAATTCGCATTCATGCACGTAGCGCTTTATCACAGTCGGAACGACGGACGAGTGGCCAGACGGACTGGCCAAAAGGCCGGTAGGACGGACGTGGTGCGTTCCAATCAACTGTTAAAATAATTAACAAAACCTAGAGGACTTCGACAATGCGAACGACAGCCGCAGTACCGCTAGAACTGAAGATCTCTTAAGTACTTAAGCCATTAATGGACTGCGTTAAGACCTTAATCTGAAGAACCTGTGAATTGAGCATAAACGACCACTGAGGACCGGACGCAGGCGACGTCAACGGCGTTGTCTATGGAGTGTCGGCCGTATTTCCGACGCATCGACCAACTTCGCCGGTTATCGTCGTTTGCCTTCCTCTTGCGCTCCCTCGGCCGCAACAACGTGTCATCCAGCCATAATTCTCCCAGCACTCTCCGCTGTCGAACACTAGCGATTGTCGCGCAGATACCGCCACCTCGTAGTCCGCGCGCCCTCATCCACAAGTGCTCGTTTTGTTTTGAAGCAACGAACACTTGGAGTAACAACAAAGGCTATCTAAGGCACCAGTGGCCGATCCAGATCCAGATACTATGACAAGCCACTGAGGGCCGGGCGACGAGAACAAAGAGAGCCCCATGGAAGCAACTCCCGGCGGCGTTGGCCCGAACAGTGTCACCGAGAGGCGTCGGCCTCTTTGATTACGAGATCAGTTTCTAAGACTTGGAGATTTTCCCAGTCACTGCTCTGGAAATGAAAGAATGCCGAGTGTCCGGCCCAGGGCGAACACTGTCTCTGCTGACCATGCTCCGGATTGCTGACTAATTTCTGCTATGTTCTGGCGGAGCCTTTCCGGGCCAGAGGGAGCTATGGGCTGGCGGTAAAAACGCCCATGTCCACATCGCGCTTAAATCATTTTTATAAATAAAGGTGCAAAGTGCGGGTGCTCGCCGCCCCTCTGCGCCCCTGCTTCTTCGCCCCTTCGTCCCTTTGTCCCGCCGACCGACCGTTCATGCCGCAGTTAGAACTCGTCGTGGGTATGATGGATTACCCGGCGCCAGTTTTATTTAATTCAGTGATAAAGGAACGCACTGAGGAAAGCAAACATGGACGTCTGGTTCGCCGGCCAGGAAATGTCGACGTTAGTTAATGGAATGTGGGAACGGGTGCTGGGCCTGGTTTGTTATGGTCAGCAATTCGACGACCGATTTTCGCGAGGTGATCCTCCTGCAGCCGGACAGACTCCGGGGGTGCTTAGAGCCTCGAGCTGACGAACTGGAGCCAGTTCCACAGTCCAGCAGTCTGCCCGCGGTCGGGAGGGGGAGAGAGTTTTGCGCAAGTGTGAAATACGATATCCGTTTCTTTCAGCACCCCGGGTGTCAGTGTGTGTGTGGCTGGAATAAACAGAGTAAATAGAACGGGGGTGCCCAGTGAGGGACGCGAGGCACGAGGCGCGGTGCACGGAGGAACGTGCGGCTAAAGTTACACAAGCGGTGCGATCACACTCGAGCGCCTAAGCCGAATATCCTTCCACCGGCGGAAGACGACCGAAAAGAAAATGAACACGCGGGCGAATTTGGGAGCAGCCTTCCAGGCGTCCGGGCTCCGTGGTCGCGCTTTGTTAGCTAACTTAATGCGATTTCCTTGTACATCGTGAGGAGACGGGGATAGGGGTGGGTTTGGGGTTCAGGTTGTGGTTGGGTTCGTGGTTCGAGTTCGGTAAATATGACAGCCACAAATGGAATCACTATGCAGCGTCCTGCCGGGGACATTGAGCCCTAGCCTATCGGGCGTAATTAATTGTCAACAATCGAAGGAATCGATGATGCATCGGCCACCGATCGGGACAAGCCGGCCTAAGTGGCAGCGGGTGTCGGCGGATCGCGGTACAAATCCGGGGCCGATAACATCTTGGAAGAATAATTACGCCCGCAACTCGGGCAGCGGGGGCGGCATTTCTCCGGACGAAACGGTCAACGGGTCGCGGGCACACAGCCAGATCGAGATGAGCGTGTCAACCGAGAAGGTAAACCACGGCTGTGTAGCGTGCCGGGCCCTGGTGCCCTATAAAGTGGGTAAAAGTTGTTAATAATAGGCTTTCGAAAACGTTAACTCAGCGCGAGCGCGCAGAATTTGTCACGACATTTGAAATGAATTTCGGATCGGTTCCCGCTCCCCCTACCACCACCATCACCTCCTCATCTGGTTAGGTGAATGTGTGTGTGTGTGTGTGTGTGTGGTTGATGTTATCTCTTGGCTGTCGCTGTTGCCGGTGGTCGGCTCCCCGGCCACACCACGAGGGTCTTATTGTTTCTGTTTCTAAATAGAATTCCAGAAATGTTCGTAATTAATTCATTTTTTCATATTGGAGGTGGCTGTGGTGGAGACGGGGGCGGGGAGATGGCGATGGGTTACCGTCGGTGGTGGTTTAGTTGCGGTGCTCCATGAGGTCGCCGAAGTCCAGGGCCTGCCGTCGCGTGATGGTGTCAAGAAATATCAAAACATCACATCAAATAAAGGTTCGAAGTGCAGCAGCGGCTATTTTACGAGCTCGGAAATGTCCGCCTTCGACCCGACAGCTGGACGGACAGTCAGACGCGTAGTCTACCGCCTGACTAGCTCGGACAGCGTGTCGGGAATGTCCCCGCTCAGGGAACCAGACCGGGAGGGGCTTCACGAGGTCGAACTTCTCGCTGACCCAGTCGATTGCGGTGTGTTTATGTTAATTCCCAGTTCCCAATTTACACTTCATATTTCATACCCTGCCTGGACATAGTACTGCAGGGCTCGAGGCTTGGGGTGTCACAGAGCGTTGCGTGCCGGACTCATTTTTGTCGGGTCATAATAGAAATGGAATGGAACCGTCGAAAGTGGAGACAACGTTTAAAAAATAATAAAACACGAGGTTTTTCATTGGGTGCCATTAATTAAGTTAATAAAGAGCTCGACTAGGACCGGAGTCGATTTGTTATGGGGAAGTATGGGACAGGGATTTTCCGACCACGGGCATATTGAAAAACCTGACACCTTCCCGTCCAGAGGATCGGGACGTGCACCCGAGCCGAGGGCAAGGCAAAACAAAAAACAACAGACGGGATGATCTCGGATCTGTGCAGATGCCGTGTCACGGAATTAATTTAATGAAACCACAAAACGACAATAATCGCGCGCGCTGCTAATGATGACGTCGCTGATTAAGCCACGGCGGCGCCGACCCCTCGCCGTTCCTCCGCGTGCTAATCAGGAGAGTGACAGCCCACTCGACTTCCAGATCAGTTTCAATTCGAATTATTTGTTTGTTTGGTCTTCGCCTCCCCTCTCCACCGTGCTCTTCACCTTTCAGTCCGGTCCTCTCCTGTTCGGCTCGGATCGGTCCGGTTGCTTTCCGGGCGAGTTACTGTTCTTGTTGTAGTTGTACCTGCGCATCGTTGTTGTTATTCAGTTGTAAGCTGCAACTCCCAAACTGCATACGTCATTGCGGTTGCTTCTGTGAGTGTGTTGTAGTTGACTGCTGCCATTGGCTCGCGATGTCGAAGAGGCACCTCGTCCTCGTCCTCGTCGTCGTCGTCGTCGTCACAACTGATTCTCTCGACTGGGAGCGCATTGCTCAGTGCGGGTAAATCCATCTCCAAGAGGTGGAGATTCAGAGTACGTGATAAATTACTCTCAGGCGACGTCGCTACAGAGCGGCCAACAGGTTCAGCCTGGCGTCGTGGCCAGCGACAGAAGTGTTGGGATCCACAAGAATCCGAAATAGCCTGTCGATATCGCTCGGTCCTGGCTGCGTACACGCCGTTGTAGGAGCAGACGTGGAAGCTCTTGGAAGAGACACCTGGAGACGCTTTGCGAAGCTGTTGTGCAAGGAGCAACGCTGGTCTTTATTGATTATGCTGACGCAGTCCAGGACTCCCGCTGGCAGCTGCTGTATGTGATTAGTCGATTTCTGGAGTCATGTATGGCACCGTGGTGTCGTCGGAAGCCCGGGAAGGAGCTGCGAACGTTCCCCGTGCTCGATTGAACGTGGCTCGGGGAAGCGACACGTGGAAGCCATTCGCGGATGCCCGACATGCCAAGTGTGCAACAAGTGTACTTTGGGGCGAGTGGGAGCGTGTGTCAGTCGAGCCGAGTGTCTCTGGATCACTTCAACTCTCCGCCCGTCGCACCAATTCATTTCCAGCACCTCGATCGCAAACGGAGTCGAGCCAATGCTGCAGTCAGATATTTATCTCCACGGTTGAGCGGACCGCGACGCACGGGCGTGCCGGCCTGCCCCTTCCCGCCTCCTCTCCCCTGGCAGCTAATTTTGAGATACTCTTGACATGACATCTTGACTGCACAAAATTGACAAAATTATCTGAAATATGCAGAATTGCGAGATGTCTGCTGAATGTCGTGGACGAAGACGATCGCGAATAGCTTTATTTTTGGCGACGACCCTCGGGCGGACGGCTGTCTCCGACTGTCTGTCTGCCGGTCTGTCGGACTGTCAGTCTGTCTCTGTCCCTGATGGTTAGCTGAAATATCAGGCACGTCAATCAATTTGAAAGTCATCGTGTATCGTGCCCAGGTTCGGGAGTGTAGGGACCTGGTGCGACCTAACGTTCCTTAGTTCTGAGTGTATTGCAGACATGACACAAGGATGCCCAAATCTATTGGGTCGACTCCACTGTCCCAGATGGCCGCGCCCGTCTCCATCGCAGGCTCAACGAGATGATCGAGTTTCTTCGCACCAAACTGCGAAGTGGCGGACGATGGAGACACTTCGCATTCGACCCTTCGTGCAGGTGCGGATCACAGATTTCAATGCGTGGCTTCGATCGGACTCGTGTTTAGTGAACATGTCCAAATCGATTCGAATTAAACGAGCTGCGATCCGCGGAATCTACCCAATGGCTATGGCAGGTCTACGACTCAAACAACTCAATCGGGGGCAACGGGGTGGGCCAAATTTGCATATGTAAATCGGACCAATTAATTCCCGGCGTCGTCATGGGTGGCTGAGTTGGGCAACCCATGCCAGCCCCGAAGTGATGAGGTTGAGATGAAGATGTTTGGCGTTGTACCTGTTGCCCACCGACGACGGCTTTTTGCGGATGGGATGGTCTGAAAACCGAAATAGCGGAATGTGTGGAGATGCTGCCGTGTCGAGGTCCAATTCGGGTTGTGGGAATGGGTGAGGGACTCCTCCGCGAGGCACGACTTACCTTGTGGCTTCGGAACATTTCGCTTCAGCTGCATCCACTTGTAGGTGGGGAGGTTGTTGGAGTGATTAGGCGAGCGCGACTGGCGGCTGGAGTGGGCTCCGGAAGCCGTGGAGATGGAGATAGAGCTGGAGGTAGTGGTGCCGCCAGGCGAGACCACGAGTTGGCCGCGCGAGGCATGGCAACTACTGGCTGACGACTGGTGCTGCTGCGATGATTGCTGGTTGTGCGGGCTGGGTTGTTGCTGGAGCTGCTGCTGCTGTTGATGCTGCTGCAGGTGCAGTTGGTGCGGGGCATGCGGATGCATTCCCAGGGACTCCATGGAGATGCATCCTCCCGCCTCCATCGGGTAGCTGCCCATGTGCTGGTGGGGCCACAGCTGAGAGGGTTGCTGCTGGGCGGAGATCTGCATCAGCGGGTCGTCCAAGACCACGCCGTAGGTGGAGTGCAGGACGGTCGCGTACTTCTCCTCGGCGTGGCCGACGACATTCGGCTGCAGCGAGGAGTAGCCGTGTTGCTGCTGCTGCTGCTGCTGTGCTTGTGCCTGCGGCTGAGACTGTGCATGTTGCTGGGGGTGCTGTAGCCCGCCCGGCGAGCCCTGGTTGTACAAGCAATCCAGATTCGTGTAGCTGAGGCCGTTCTCGGAGCTAATAATGGGCGGATCGACAGCGCTCACAGAGGTCCCCGGGGAGCCTGAGGAGGGCGGCGCCGGGGCGACGGCGGCGCTGCCGTAGTACACCGATTGCACCGAGTCTCCTTCGTAGTACGCCGAGTCGCTGGGCGAGTGGCTGCCGGGGTGATGCGGAGTGTTGGCGGCGGCCACCGCTCCCGCCGAAGTCCCCGAGGGCGTGGCGGAGGTCGTGGTGATGCCGTACTCCGCGGCGCTGGGGCTGAAGAGGTGCGAGTGCGAGTACAGGCCATGCTGCTGGCTGTTGCTACCCGCGTTAGCCCCGATGGTCGTTGGGGGCGGGGGTGGTGGCGTCAGCTGCTGCGGTTGATGGTGTTGCTGTTGCTGCTGCTGGTGAACGTAGTATCCTTGGTTGGGCGAGCCGCCGTCGTAGCTGGTGTAACCCAGGTGGTGGTGGGGGTGGCCCGTGTATTGGTTCGGCAAGGGCATGGCGGTACTGGCGGGGAAGTAGCCGTTGGAGGCCACCGCGGCGGCGGCAACGGCTGCCATCTCTGAGCTGCCGCCGCCATGGTAGGCGTTTGAGTGGTGCGGGTGGTTGCCGTACATACTGCTGACGTCCATCATGTTGACCGCAGTGCCGGCGGGGGGCAGTGGCGATGGTGCTCCCAACGCAGGTGTCTCCAGGAGCCTCTCTACCGTTGGTGGATTCGTCGTGGAACCGCTCTTGCCCTCTCTGCTCCGGCTCTGTTGGCTGCTCTTCTCCTGCCTGCTCTCAGAAACTCAGACGGGGCTTCTCTCCGATTCTTCCTGGGATCTGTAGTCGCCCGTTTGGCACATTCGAAGTGGACGCGTCTTGGGCTCGCGATTCTGTAACCAAGTATCCACGTCTTGAGTTACAATTATATGTCTTTCTGTCTATCTGGCCCACGCGGTTGGCGCGTTCCACTGGTTCACTGACTTCGACTCGTGTTCTCGGACGTGCGCGCACACAGAACTCTTCTTGCCGCGTTACCAAATCGGAACTGATTCATGGCACGACTGCCGACGTTCACGATAGCCACCGCGCTCCGAGCTGCCAGGCCGCAGGCCACTAAGACACGCCTCCGCCGAGCGGTCGCTGTTGTCGTCGCCCTCGCTCGCGTGGCCACGGCCCTGCCGAACCGAGACTGCCGCTGTTTCGCTCGCACCCTTGCTCGGGGTGGGAAACTCGTTTGGCTCTATGTCGTTGTCTCGTTGTGGCCGTTGTGCCCGTGGCTGCTCGACGGACGGCGCCTGTCTTAGTCACCTCGTCTTATTTGCTCAGTTTGTTGGCGGTTACGCCCCTCTGTTGTGGCGTTCGTTGGAATTCGCCCTGGCACCGGGAATATCCGAGAGGCTTTGCGTTGGGCACGGAGTCTCCCTCCGAGTCCCAGTGGAGTTGCAGTTGCACGAACTTCAGCCACCGCAGATGCTTCGATCTGGCGCAGGTAGACCGCGAAGACGCCAATGGCTGTCCGTTGGCATCGCGACGTGCGACAGCGACGTCTGAGCGGCCGAATGTATCTCCTGTCCTCCGCACAGTGGGACGTCTTGGGGCAGCTCGGCTCGCCCTACACCGTTGGAGGGACTGAGTCGTTGTCGGCTGCAGCCATCCGGCACCGCGACCTCTCGCAGGTACCACGCTCCTGGCCCAGACTTTGTTTGCTTGATTGACGTCCGGTCTCGCGGCAGTTGCGCTCTCTGTCAATTATTCGTACTCGTTGCTTTCCTCATATCTCTATTAGATTCTCCGAGTTCCCCGAGTTTGATAGCTCAATGCATCCCGGCTTCTCGGCAGCTCAGCGCACACTCTTACACTCATCCATCGAGAGGGAGAAGAATGGGCAGAAGAATAGGTCGCCTGGCTTGGCGAGGTGATCTATTTCAATGGCCGACAGCAGCCATTCAGCTGGCAGGATGCAGTCTTTGTACTGTGACTGGGTGCCTCCAGTCCGAAAACTGGGCAGGGTTCAGCTCGGACTTGTGGGTAATTTGTAGCATGTCGGTTGGGGTGCAGCGGCTTCTAATAGACTTGCCATAAGGTAGCTATCGCGATGCACTGCGTTCCGAAGAGCATTGGGAACCAATTCCCATTTAAAGTCCGAACCTAGTAGACTGGGAACATGCACATGCTCTAATTAAACGTTTTTTCACATTCAAAGCCTAATGACAGACGGTAGCAAAGGAAATCTTAGGAATGTGAAGATCCATTTTTTGTTTTAGCTGAACCCGAAATGTCTAAATCCGATCTTACGTGGATCACTTAACTGCTTGAGCTGCGTTTTGTAATCGATATTCATGAATATAGTCTACCATGTATAGAATTTTACATATTGTAGGGTTTCGAAAGACAAGGAAACACTCGTCAAATCGTTTGCATCCGCTATATTAGCATTAAATCTCTGGAGACCAATAACAAATTAGGCGATATTTCAGCTGTCTGCTATTCAGTTGTGCTATTCAACGTTCACTGTGACCGCGGTTAAAATATACAAATGATTCCGGACATCCAAAAATGAATTTCACTAATTAACTGATATTGAATGGAAATATTTGTGAAAAATCTGTATTTTTATCCGTAAGGTCTATGATGTGAGTTTCCCCCAGAACCAATCTAATAATTCGATGTAAAAAGCAACCTAACAGCTACATGTGAGATCGGTAACAAATCGTAAATAAGAGCATGTGTAAACAATGGAATTCTTCACAGCCCCCTTTTCAACTCCCATGCGCTGGCCTTTCACGATATGGGAGTAAGATGGTAGCGGCTTTACTTTATAATTTTTCTTAATCAAGTTACTTTATTATAAAATGCCGAAATTAAATAAGTTGAGTTTATCGAAAATTCAATTCAAATAAAAAAAATTAATTTGCTTCGTCCGGAATTCTGTATTGGTGTAGAAAAACAATAATAGAATATCTTCGAATAGCAAAAGTTTCGGATTATAATTTCGTTTGATGTGAATTTCGAGTCGGAAGAAATGTAGTAATTTGTTTGTCCTCGATCACCTAACGCCACTAAATTGAAACTAGCTCTTCCTCCGTCGCCGACCAACAGTCCAAAGTGTACAGTGGTTCCAAGGGTTCAAGTCCAGTTTGTTTTGATCTTAATATTATACCATCAGTACGTAAGTAAGTTTTCTGAAACCACTTATCGATTTTCTGAAGTCTGCACTTTCAGCACTTGACATATTTTAAGGCTAAAGCTTAGATAAGTTTCGCTAGGATCCCCTAAATACCTACTAAGGGATAAAACTTCAGTGATGTAGCGTCGAAAATGAATTAACTAAACTAAATTAACTAACCCTTCAAATGGTTCTGGCTCTCTTCGTCATGTACATGAATGATGACCTCAATCCTGCAGACAATGAACTCATCTGCGCTGCTCCTCCTATCTCGGTGGAGTTGAGTTCTCACGCGGTGGAACCTACTGCGTTAGGCTAACTTCCGATTGTCTGGGACGTGAGGACTGGGCGCCATATCGGTTCCTTATAGTAAAGGAACGCAGAATTGAGGAGCATTTTCTGTGGAAGCAGTCATAATCTTCGATAGTTTAGTGAGCAGTTCCGCAGTCGGATGCGGCGGCGACCCGCAAGCACAACGGCAACAACTGCCGCCGGGCGAGAATTCCAATCTGATGCGTATCGCCATCGAAGCCGTCCTGTACGACCCAAACCTGCTCGACGGTTACCTCAGTGCTGCCGTCGTCTCGTCGACTCGGCGATAAGCGAGCCAGCCACTGTTCGACGGCATCGGCATCAGCAGCGTCGGCCACTGGGCTCGACTTACAACAAAGCGGTTCGTGTTACAATAATTGATGGATTAAGTTGGTGGCGCCGTGCGCTGGGGCTTCCGCGGCTCCCGCACTGGGCCTACGGCTCCGACCACGACTCGGAAGAAATTGACTACGACGCCGATGCCGACGTTGACACCAACGACGGAGCGGCATGTTTTTGGTCACTTTACAAATTGCCTCATTGTGCATGGCTTCGACGTTGGTGCTGTTGTTGTTGTAGTTATTGTGGCCGTTGTCGGCGGACATTGAAGGCGAGATCGAATGTTGTCGCCTTTCACCTGGGCGCAACTTGTCGGCCGACGCACAGTAGCCGCGCCGCGAGGTAATTGATGTCAGTCCACGTCTTGCCAAATTCAAGTCGGCTCCACGGAGGCGGTGGCTGCCCTCGCCCTCACCCTCGCCCTTGCCCTCGCCATCACCGTCGCCCGCCCCGCCGGCTCCAGCGGCAGTGTGGATTAAATGGGGGCTGCGGGCAGCCGTGCGGCGACATACGATTTCCTCACTCCACGCTTTCGTCGACTTCAATCGGGGGAAACTTGCGGCGACTGGTCTTCAGGGGCAGGATTCAGGACTTGCTGCGGAGGTGCCCAGGTATGAGTCACGACTATTGTGAATGCCGGCTGTGATCGGTGGCAGCTGTTAGAAAGAGAGCACCCGCAGTCACTGCGAGAACAGCCAATCGGCACGCGAGACGCGCGATTGGCTGCTCGGCATCGGACGAGTTCTTCGCGAACGCAAGCGAGAGACCACGACTGTGGATGGATGGTCAGACGGACGGAACGACGGCCGCACGCTGCTCAGGCTCTGCTGTAAAACAATTTGCTGGAAATGTGTCTCGGGCGATGTTCACAAGTTGTTACACGAGATTCCGAGGTGAAGGCTCCTGTGGCAACTCCTGCTAACCGCGAAGAGCGGGGATCCATTAATTCATTTATTTCCGAAATGTTGTCGTGTCGAGCATAGGGTGTTGTTGGGAGTGGGAGCGGGCGGTTTTTCACGATCTGATTTATTGGGAAAGTTAGTAACGCGTTTTTGTGTCGGGGACTGAACTGGCATTCTCCATGCCCTGCTCTTGGTCTTGGTCACAGGTTCGGAGAGGCTTTGATGCTACTTCCTACATAAAATATAAAAGTTACTACAGTTGTCCGCAGTTCGACCACATTTGGTTTGACTCTTTCTTCACTTCCTCCCAGCCTATTGTAAAAGAATCATGCTTCTGATTTAGTATATTGGCCAAGATGAAATGAATCCGGCGAATTCATTGATCCACCGAATTTCTCGTAATCCATTGCGTTCGAGATATTTGAACTATTTCGTACAGTTCAACGCTGAGTCCGAATAGTCGATTGAGAGTTTTTGAAGCCAATTTGGCCAATTTACTGGCCAATTTACCTGGCCAATTTACTCTGGTAGTTTTCTATTGCTTGCTGAGAGTCCGGGTATGCTTGATACCCGAGCTGCGATTCGAACTCGACTCCGGCCTAAATTTAAGACAAATGTTTCCACAAATAAATGCAATTATTGAAGTTGCTGGCGGCCGTGGCGTAATGGCGATGGAGCCGCATCGAAAGGAGGTTCGAGTCTTGATTCGAGCGTTGCAGACAACAGTAGCAAAACCAAAAGCCTCCAGTAAATAAACAAACATCTAGACCCCGTCATAGACAGGTTTCTAAATTGGATTTCTGAAGACGCTGGTGTATCCAACATTTTTGATCCCGTTGTCTCTAACTTCATCAGGGACGCCCACTTGGATTTCCACCGGGTTTCGAGCTGTTACAGTGGTCTCTTCGCTCTCTCGCATATTTTAAAGTACGCGGGTGAAAACTAGAAGGTGAAATACACATGGTCAAAATGAATTACTTGTCGCCTATCTTCGCCTTGCATTTTGATTATCGTTCTGATAGTGTTCTGACCATGTTCCAAATGATGAGTTCAATATATGTGTACAAGAGGAACATGGTTTTATGTGGTGCATCTCAAAATGAAATTGTGAAGTTTTGTGGTAATGTTTATTAATATCTGAACTGAAGATTGCTGTGATCTGTGAATACCATTTTATTTTATTAATGTTAATGGTTGCGCAATAACGAAGTTCAGAAGGACTTGATGTTTAAATAAAATGTAAATAATAAAACGACTTTAGAATCACTCGCTCTTTTCCACCAACTGCGGTGTAAATAACCCTAGTATTCCGATTTCATTGTTTGTTAAATAGCTAATGCACTTTAATCCTTTACATTCCAGTCATCTGTTCGTTGGTGTATTTTGTATATAAAAAGTAACATATACTCAACAACAATATATTCCACAGTTTCAACGACGATATGTTATCAGCAGCTGCTCTGTTAATAACTTCTGATCGCAGGGACCGCTGCGCGCTGCATACTTTCAGGCTGCTGTAAGAGCGCTCTGGGTGAATGGTGCGATGATGGACTGTGAAGAGCTTCGCGAGGTGGGGAGCGCTCCTCCGCTCACAACGGGCCGCGCACGCAAAGCCTTCCGATCAACCAGTCGACAGGATTTTGTAAATAAACAAAAACAAGTCTTTCTCAATGGCCATCGAAATTTACGAGTCCGGTTCTAATTGCAGCTGGATGCTGGTGCTCCGCAGCAGGTTTGCTTCGGCCGCAAGCGATGACTATTTGGAGCAATAATTGGCAGACTTCGAGAAAGGGACGCAGCACTGGTGACCTTGCCACTTGTCGCGGTCCAAGGGTTATTGAAAGTGGGAATCGTTCCTGCGGTTACCGTGGCATTGGGTCAAGGCGCAGAGGATCTGGCGTTGCAGCCTGGAAGGGTATAAAAGCTGAATGCGCGGACGGTGTTGCATTGCAGTTCGCTTGCACCACTCCGTTCAACAAGAGAAATCCAACACATCCAACTCAGCTTCAAAATGGCATTCAAAGTAAGTCGACTCGGCCTCCTCGAACTTCCTTGCTCAACGTCCTAA
Source organism: Coelopa pilipes (assembly GCA_947389925.1). NCBI lineage: Eukaryota > Metazoa > Arthropoda > Insecta > Diptera > Coelopidae > Coelopa > Coelopa pilipes. The sequence goes on from OX376697.1 coordinate 27,188,293, forward strand.
CTCTCGATCATTGCAGTTCATCGCGTTTTTGGCCTGCGTCGCCGCCGCCACCGCCGGGGTTCTGCCCGCCGCCCAGCCACAAGAGAGCGACAATTTCGACCCCCATCCACAGTACAGCTTCAGCTACGACGTCCAGGATGCGGTCTCGGGCGACTTCAAGGCCCAGTCGGAGACCCGCGACGGTGATGTGGTGCGCGGCCAGTACTCGCTGCACGATGCCGATGGCTATCGCCGCATTGTGGACTACTCAGCGGACGCGGCCAACGGTTTTACCGCCGTCGTGCGCCGCGAACCCTTGGGAGCCGACTCAACGCCCGCACCGGAACCAACTCCAGCAGTTGAGGAGGATCTGGCGCGGACTGCGGGCCCTCTTCCAAAGTCGCTTCCGTCGTTGCCGCCACTCCCAGCTCCCGCTGCACCGCAGAAGGCGGCCAAACTGCAGCCGGAGATCAAGGCCTACTCCCAACCCGCGCATCTTATCCGCACCTACTCCGCTCCGACCCTAGTCCACCACGCTCCGACGCACACCCTGATCCACACAGCTCCCGCTGTCCACTTGGCTCCCACGGCGCACGTCCTGCATGCTGCGCACGTCCCTGCAACTCACGTGGTCCACGCGGCGCCCACCACCCATTTGGTGCACTCAGCGCCCGCCACAGAACTCCTGAAGACATCGCACACCCTCATCGCGCACCACGCGGCTCCCGCCGTGGTCAAGACCTCGTTGTCGGCGCCCCACTACTCCTACGTGTACTAGGCCTGACCGTCCCGTGCTTTAGATGATGTGTAATAAAATTCCAAATGCCCACAGCTCCTGTCTTTTCTTCGTGAGTCGGGTATCGAAGGGTCTCCCGTTCCTGGTTAGGATGTCGACTGGCCATGTACAGGTCCACCCGTCGCGGCGAATGACGCCCTCGTTCAGCGCATTTCAATTCAACTCAGCAGTCGTGCTGGAGCTTGTGTCCACCGCGTTCTTCGTATAGTCATGCCAGTGCACGTCGATGTGTAGTTGTCGTTGTACTTAATGGACTCATTTGTATTGTTTCGGCGATTCCAGGCCCGCGTTGCTCAATTGTCCGAGAGACGCATGCAAAGCGTCGGAAGTGTGGCAGGCGATGGTATCGATTCAACGCTTTCATTGGAGGCATGGGTCAATGGAACTCGATCGAATGGGCACCGAAGCAACTCGTGGGTCAGGGGCCAAGCAGAAGCTACGTTTCGCACCCGGTTTAGGACTGGGGTGTCCATTCCAAGGCCATCGCTCCATCGGCATCGTGGTGGAGGGGTCTCGGGATCGAGGGGTGCAGACGTCAAGGTCGTTGACACGGCTGCCATGCGGCCAGCTTCCGCTTCGCAGAGCTCGGAAATACCTCTATTTACAAACGATGATGCAGCAAGTTCCAGTGCCGAATGTGACGAATCACTGAATCAACTGAGGCTGCTCGGTTCTCAAGGCGTCGCCGAGGGCTGGGCGCAGCAGCAGCGGCCCAGACCCGCGCCGACTCATGACCATCGAGCGAGTGCGGACGCCGGCAGAGGACCGCGGAGCAGAGTTCGTAATTGGCTTAAACGTCACCGTGTTCGCCGTCGTCGACGCGGCAGCTACTGGAGAAATCCACAGCACTCATGCAGCGGCGCATGCCCAGCATGCATTATGCGTAGAAGAGGCGCGCGGGCGCAGAGCGGTGCCTTTGCCGACCGCTGCATGCTAACGCGGGGGTCTGGGGAGGAGTTCGCGCATGCGGAGCCAAATATTAATCGCGGCCCTCGCGCCGTGCGCAGCCGACTTGTATCGAGCGACCGTTTGTTGGTCGCACTCGCAGCCTTGGCGGAGGCGGCGGTATCCACGGCAGCGACGTGGACAGCGTCGTCGACGCCGCCAGCGCCAGGTGTCGCCAGGCGTCTTTTAGTGTGATGATTCGTGTATATAAGCTCGCCTGGGCTGGCGTTTAAATCAGTTCAAATCCATTTTCGGAATCTAGAGCAACGTCAAAACACAACCCAACCCAAACCCAGTAACAATGGCATTCAAAGTAAGGACACTCCTCCTGGAAGGGATTCGCTGCGCTTCTCATCGGCCAAAGGGTCCGACGCGATGCGGAGGGCCTTCGCAAGCTTATCTAACAAGGGCGCCAAGCGGGCCATTCCGATCCTCACTCTCCTCTTCTCCTCATTGCAGTTCATCACCTTGTTTGCTGCTTGCCTCGCTGTGGCCAGCGCCGGAGTCATCGCCCCCGCCGCCCCGCTTGCAGCAGTGGCCGCCCGCTTGGAGGAGTACGATCCCCATCCCCAGTACACCTACGGATACGACGTGAAGGACGCTCTGTCCGGCGACTCCAAGACCCAGGTGGAGAGCCGCGACGGCGACATCGTCCACGGCCAGTACTCGCTGAACGACGCTGATGGCTACCGCCGCATTGTCGACTACACCGCCGACCCCATCAACGGATTCAACGCCGTCGTCCGCCGCGAACCTCTGGTCGCCGCTGTGGCCGCAGCTCCCGTCGTGAAGGCCGCCCCCATCGTCGCCGCCGCCGCTCCTCTCGCCTATGCCGCTGCGCCCGCTCCCCTCGTGAAAGCTGCTCCCCTGGTCGCCGCTGGTCCGACTGTGGTGAAGACGACCTACGCATCGCCCCTCATCTCGTACGCCTATTAGATGGGGTCGTGTCGATGCTGTCTGCCGTTGTTATTGTTTTGAATAAAGATGAATTCTAGTGAAGCATTGCGTTTTGCTCCTTAGGGACTGGGATTCAGGATACTTGACACGCACTGAGAGCGGGGCGAAGGACATCCTTCGCCCGCCTTACCGTTACGCATGCTTGCCGCGCTTGTGGCCGCTCTCCCATGCCTGGCCTCGGATCGTCCATCGTCTCGGCAAGTCAGTTCATGCGCCTGTCCATGCCTGCCCAGTCCTGCGCTGAAAGTGTCAGTTGGGCATGGCCCAGGCAACTGGAAGGATTGCGACGGGCTATGTGACGCATCGAGGCATGTGGCGGGCACCCCTCATACCTGGAAATTGAGGTATTCGCGGCAGAGACTGGCAGGCGATCGTGATGGGCTTACGGAGGCGCTCATCTGCGCCCTGCGGTGCAGCAGCCAAGAAGGCGTTCTGCTGTGCCTGGTGTCTGGTCGGAGGTGGGCGTGCGGACAGATTAGTGCTCAAGGCGTCGGAATGCAGGGAAATCCAGGGTCCGCTAACCTGTCAATCAGCGACATTTCACACGATGGCTGAAGATTGAAGACTACTCCTCGGGGCAAACGCTTCCAAGAGGCCTGTGTCGTGTAGAGAAGTAAAGACGTGCCACTACGTTTCGGATAGAGTTGTCTTGTCCTTGACGGTGCCTTTGGGTTAGGGTGAATGTTTAGCTCTGGCGAGTGCGTCCTCGACCATTGGTTTCCGCATAGCAGGATCCCATTGCGAGCCACATCAATGGGCAAGGGCAGAAGCAAGGGTACCTATTTTTGTGACAAAGTGCAATGAAAAACCACGACGAGCGAATCTCGCTGTCCTCACTCTCGCTTTCGACGCAAACCAAGGTCGATGCAGGCCACGCAGCCAAACATGGTGAACCGACTACTATTAAGGGTTTCTGGGCAGAGGTGCAAATGACCACACTACGACGCCGGAGACAGGCAGGGACGGTGAGGCCGGGCAGTAGTCGTGGCCACGACAATCCAAGTCGAATCGAAAACGAGAGTTGCGATAACGGGCAGCGGACACGAAAGCGAGCGCGACTACGTGCGCGGCGTACCCATATACCCAGGGGAAGGGGCTGGGGGCAGGTGGCTGTGCCTGATCGGTAGTCAGCGCTCGTCTGCTCCGCATGCGCGGCGCACTTGGAACGGTTTTTATTTTATTGACTGATTGCGGGTCGTTCTCTTTGTGGTTGTCTTTCTTTGTTGTAGTTACAGTGGAAATTGTTGTTATTGTAGTAGCCAAACTCGATTGCTTACGCGTTATCGGCACCAAAATGCGTAAGTTTACAATTACACACGGGGAAATAGTTACAAAAAAAAAAAAACAATAAAACGAACAACTGTAACAACTTGGCCGCAGCAGCCACAATGGGAAAAGTATGTCGGTTAACTGGCAGTAAAACCTGACTTTGACCTTAAACCTCAACTCTCACCATCCCTCCGTCCCTCGGTCGTCGTTGCAGCAGCTCGCCAGACCGAGGGCTCCACTCTACGTCGAGAGAGGTCCTAAATTATCTTGTCAACAACTACAGAGACGAAGGCTCCGTAAAAGTCCGGCGGAGGGGCGGGCGGCTTATGTTAACCCGTGCACCTCAGTTGCCAGTGCCGGACATGCAAGACAATGATCACGAAATAGCATTCGCACAGCTGCATGGCCAGCCTTCTGTCGATCTGAGTGACATGTCAACATTAATGGACGCTGCTGCAACTTCGTGTAGTCGTGTAAATGGGCCGTATCTGAAGGTCGTAGGACGCCTCTCTCTGTGCCCCACTTTCTTGGGATATGGACGAGTGCTCCTTCGGATAAGAGCTCCGTCTGATTTGTCGGCCTTCACATTTCGAGCGGTTACACGAAGAACTTTTGCTAGCCATGTCCAGCCATTTCAAACCACTTCGAACTTGAATATCTTCATTACCTAAGTATGTATATTTACTAAATAGTATCACTGCATTAATTAAATATTAGCGCCTGGATTGATATTAAGATCTCCGGAGCGATCGTATGACATGGTCGTCCGTACTAGGATCCCCTAGTGGCGCTTGTGGTAGCCTGCTGACGAGGAATAGTCCTCTGCAGAGGTATAGGCGGTGGGATCCGGTTTCACCACCGTCGGCACGTGCTCCAGGGGCTCGCGTTGGACCACGGCGTTGAAGCCGTGCCCCGAGTCGACGGTGTAGGTGACGGTGCGTTTGTAGCCGTCGGCGTCGATAAGCGAGTACTCGCCGCGCACTACGTCGCCGTCGCGCTGCTCGACGTGTGCCTTGGAGTCGCCGGACTGCGCGTCGTGCACGTTGTAGCCGAACATGTATTGGGGGTGCGGGTCGAAGTAGTCGTCGTCGTCGTGCACCGGCTGCACGTGGGCCACCGGCGCGTGAACGGCTGAGTCGTAGACCACGGGCGCTGCTGCTGCCTGGTAGACCTGCTGCACGGGCACGACTCCGGCCGTGGCTCCGGCAGCAAGGGCGAGGATCGCTAGGAAGGGCTGCAGAGAGATGAGGGATGTGCATTAGCGTCGGTCCGGTGGAGAATCGGGCGTTTACTTGCCTGATATGTGGTCATCTCGATTGGTTCAGTTGCTGGTCGACTCCTCTCTATGGTGAGCTCCGTAGGTGATTGATGGGGCCCTTGCTGGGTGTGGATATTTATAGCGCCAGTCGATGGGTTCGTAGTTACGAAGGTTTTACAGTTAATGTCTCTGGGGTTTGTTCCACACTCACACTGCTCATCTCGATGCAGGTTCAACGGTCTTCTTGGCTGGTTTCCTTTCCATTTCGATTGGATATCGGTTCCGTTGTCAAACGAAGTTCGTCTTGGTTGAGACTTACGCAAGTGCTCGAAGATCGATTAAGATCTGGCGGCATTTCGCATTCATTACTTTCACCTTGTGTGGCTACTTTGGAGTCCCAGAGTGCTGCTCCGAATAGGCATGGCTGTGGATTGTGTGACTTCACCATATCAAAGTTCAAGAGAGTAGCAGAAGAGAAAAATCTTCTTCTCGAAGAGGGAAGCTTGTGAACTTATATCTAATACAGAGCGAGCAAGTGCGAGGTTTCATGCACTCTTATAGAGGTATATTCACAACGCTACTATAAATTGCATTAACCAGATATACCTTCCAACACAGCTTCAAACAGATGGAACGGGCAGACGCGTTGAGAATTTCTATTGCTTAACATAACAGCTTTAAGCAAAACAAAAACAAAAAAAAAAAGACAACACCAATCGTGAGTGAATTGGACATCGCCAACACGACCCGAGGCTATAATTAGCATCATTGGAATCGCCGATTTTCTCCAAATGATCGTAGGACCGGTAATTTGCCAATCTATAATGGAGCTATTTACTAATTGACGCAGAGTGACGAACCCGATATGGGGGATATGGTTTCAGCCTCTAGGGATAGCGAAAAGTAGAGAGAGGGGAAAGCAACCATGGGATGCACGAGAAAAAGAGCAAACGAAAAACTCAGAGGGGCAAGTGCGAATGAGCAACGAAAATAAAAATTAAAAAATCACATTTATTGGATCAAATCAGCAAATCAGTTCGGGAGTCTTAGAGATGTCTGTAGGCGACGGCAGGGGCAGCGTACGTCAGCGGCGCTGGGGCGGTGTAGGCCAAGGGGGCGGCGCGCACCACAGCAGGGGCTGCGGCGACCGCAAGTGGAGCAGCCTTGACCACGGGCGCCGGAGCAGCGACAGCGACTGGGGCGGCCTTGACCACGGGGGCGGCCACGACGAGGGGGTCACGGCGCACAACGGCGTTGAAGCCGTTGACAGGGTCGGCGGTGTAGCTGACGGTGCGCTTGAATCCATCGGCGTCGATCAGCGAGTATTCGCCGCGGACGACGTCTCCATCGCGCTCCTCGACGTGCCCTTTGGAGTCTCCGGACAGGGAGTCCTGCACGTCGTATCCGTACTTATACTGCGGATGGGGGTCGTACTCCTCCAGCTCAACGGCTTTCGCCAGCACCGGTCCAGCGGCGGGCACTACCACGGCTGCACTGGCGGCGGCCACGAGGGCGAGGGCGATCACGAACTGGAAGACAAGAGAAAGGAGCTATCAGTATTAGCGAGGAAGGAGTCGCCGACGCCGTCCACGGCTGCTTCGTAATCCACAGGCAGGCCGCAGCTGGAGGCGAGCGAAGTCCTCTGCTCCGAGAGATGCAGCTTGGGTCCTATGGATGGACGCACCTTGAATGCCATTTTCCCAAATGTATTTGCTTCTGCGCACAAGTGACGAACACTGAATGTCGATCAGCGGCCGGCGACAAAGTTTTTATACCGATTCTGGCGTCATTGATGCCCCTTCATTGAAATTCATTTTCAGCGCGGCGGCCATAATCGAACTCGTGTGCATGAGCAGCGTATTAATTGCGTTTGTTTCATAACTGTGTTCTTTGCGAGCGTCGATGGAGACCGAACACAAACGACCGCGACCATCAACCACCTATTCCCAACCGTACCTGATGCGGGTTTCTCCTGCCGCAGTGTGTACATCGGTCTGACCAACAACTAACTGAACTATTTGGCCAGTTCACTTAGCGGTACCGAAGAGCCAAATTCCTTGCGTATGGCACATGATAAAAGGACCTTCTTGGATTTTGAAATTTTTAATTGAATAAAACGTAAATAAAAAAGGTTTAACCTTAAACTGAGCTGAAAATCGTAAGGCGCATTATATTTGTTTGAACCAAAAGAGACTAACAGAACAGCAATAGTTTTGCTTTAAGATCAATAGAAACGTTTGTGTTGAAATATTGATATGAATTGTACACAAACCATCGTATCTCTGGACGTGTTTTGCCTACGTGCTAGTGAATAGGGAAGAAATAAACGAAATATGTATTTTAAAGAAATTTAGTGTTTTGTCGAGCAATATTGATTTATATAATTTGTAGTATGATCGATACCATTTGTCACATTAACATAATTTGAGTTTCTTTTTCACTTTCATTGGTTGTTCTTGTTAAACTCGGATCATTTTCATTTGACCACTAACAAGTTTCCTACAAAACTTTGTACTTTTGATCCAATGATGAAAACAAGATAACAAACTATTATCGATAAATCTTGCAACACCTTTGGCACACTCTTCTACATTCTCGGTGGTCTACAACGAGACATTCAACTTAAACCTATTGATGTTCCTAGGGCCATTTTAGTAAAAAACAAATTTCCTCTCTTATACACGTACTTATAATTTTATTCAGTCAGTTTAGTCTCTTTTTAGTTAATGAGCTATGGCTACAGTCGGAGTAGCGACTGCAATAGAAGTAGCGGCCTTGACAACATCAGGGGCAGTCTTGACCACAGTAGCCAATGGAGTTGCGGCGGCGTACACGGCTGGAGCTACTGCTACCGCTGGGGCGGCCTTCACAAGGGTCTTCACATGTTCCAGTGGGACGCGGTTCACTACTGCGTTGAATCCATGAACGGAGTCGGCTGTGTACTGGACGATGCGCCTGAAGCCGTCAGCGTCGATTAACGAGTACTCGCCGTGGACCACGTCGCCGTCGCGTTCTTCCACCTGGCCTTTAGAGTCGCCGGACAATGAGTCCTGCACATCGTAGGAATACTTGTACTGAGGATGTGGGTCGAATTCTTCAGTGGTTTTGGACAAAACTGGATGGGCCACAGCCACTGGTGTGACAGCAGCTACAGTCTTAAGGACCGGAGTCGCTGGGACGACGACTCCGGCGCAGGCGACACCAACAAATGCAAGAACAGCCACGAACTGAAATAATAGGTTGTTCACTCTGAGACTACTGAAGTCCACATTCGTACCTTGAATGCCATCTTGGTTGAAGTTTCCTTCCTACAACTTACACTGCTTCTGCTAAGAGACAACGGTTTACACTGAATGGTTCGCCAGCGCAAAGGCTCTAGTTTTATACTCCATGTCGGACACTGCTGCCAAAAAGCAATTGTCATCTCTATCGAATGGCATGAGTGTCAATTTTCATTGTTGTCACTCTGGTACTATTTTGGAGACCCACTTTCTTACTTGTACATAGGTAGCATAACTCGTGCATTACTTAATGTCCGGCCCGTAGGTCAATGTAGAGATGATTGTTCCTTCTCGGAAACACGAAATAGCGGTTCACAGTGCAACATCCAGTTCCTCGCCGTGGCATCCGAAGAAGTCACTGTAGACGATCAAATGATCTTCGCCCGGAGCATCGAAATCGTTAAAGTAAAACTCCATATATTTCTCAATGTGCGCAGGCCGAAGTTGTTGGCCCACCAATATTTTACATCCACTAAGCACTCACATTCCACCAAAACTGGTACTGTTTTGATGACTCAACACAATACTCTGATTTGTTACAAAGCGAAATCGCGAGCGAGTTCTTCAATGTTAGCGTTTTCGACACACCTTTCCCTTTCAGTGCCCACTCTTTGAAGTACGCTATTTTTACGAAGGTTCACATCGCAGGGACGGAGGAATTACACTCAAAATGCGTATAAAAACGGTGCGATCTGTAGATAGAGTATCATTGGCAGATTAGCTCTCACATCAACCACAACCTACTGGTCATAAAGTCATTCGTGTCCAAACAATCAAAATGGCATTCAAGGTACGTGACCGCTCGAACACCGCCCCACCGTCTGATATCCTAGTGGCAACCAGTCCCGAACGAAAGCATAGAATAATTCTCGAATTTCCGTCATAATCTTTCAGTTCATCGCAGCATTCGCATTGGTCGCCGTCGCCAGCGCCGGAGTCATCCCAGCCCCCCAGGTCTACCACGCTGCCCCAGTCGCTCACTATGCCGCTCCGGCAGCCGTCGTAAAGACCGTGGCTCCCGTCGCCCACTACGCCGCCCACCCCGTGCTCACAAAGGCCGACGACGAATTCGATCCCCATCCCCAATACAAATACGCCTACAATGTTCAGGACTCTGTCTCCGGTGACTCCAAGAGCCAGGTGGAGGAGCGCGATGGTGATGCAGTCCGCGGAGAATACTCCCTGATCGATGCTGATGGCTTCAAGCGCACCGTCCAGTACACCGCCGATGACGTGAATGGATTCAACGCCGTTGTCCACCGTGAGCCACTGGTTAAGACCGTGACTGCCGTCAAGACCGTCGCAGCCCCAGTCGCCTATGCCGCCCCAGCAGTCGTCAAGAGCGTCGCGCCTGCCTACACCACCTACTCCGCCCCAGCCGCCTATGTTGCCCACCACTGAGTGCCATTTTGAATAGATTATGACTGATATCTCAACTTAGTTAATTCTGCTATTAATAAAAATATGTTTAAATAAAAAACTTTTGAACTTGAATTATGTCCATTAAAACTGCGACGGTATTGAACAAAATTAAATAGGAGGAAGTACAACTTTTCTAAAAGTTTCGAATCTTTTTTCAATATATACTTGACAAAACAAAAGGGTTTCATGTGCTAAAATTTATAGCTAGAGTTGTGAGAAACTGTTGCTCAAGACTGTTGTTTGTCATACCAGACATATCGTGGAGGTGAGAACAAAATAAAAAATCGTTTGCTATCACGATCATGAACTTTTTTTTTATATAGTGTGTTTTCTTCATGTGTTTCTTCATGATTCAAATTGATAAAAAAAAATAGAATCAATCTAATTTAAAAATTTCCAAAATAATTTTCAAAAATATAATGATATATACATATTTTCTATTTTTATTTTACATTTCAATTTACAAAAAATTAATAATTAAAATAAGTAATTTATATCAAATTTTCACTTTGAACAAAATAGCAACACTTTTAACAAACAAGATTGGAAAAAAATTTCGTTGTAAATACTTTATTTAATAATTTCGATGTTATCTGGTAGAGGGTACAATTTTTCATTGATTTTTAATTGGCGGGTCACGAAATTACATTTATTTTTTGGTTATTTAACCAATTTTTAACAGGACTCAAAGCAACATGCTTCAGGTCTTTGAATAGTTCGAATTTCCTAATTCAATATCGTTTAGTATTTCAGCAGAAATGTGAAAATAATTTCGGATTCAAATTGGATAGTTGTAGAAAGGATAAAGGTTCCAGTATGCAAACAATAATAAATTATTTGTTATATGCAATAGATATATATTTTTGTTATTAAATTAACTAAGTTGAGATATCAGTCACAATGCATTCAAAACGACGCTCAGTGGTGGGCAACATAGGCAGCAGGTGCAGAGTAGGTGGTGTAGGCAGGGGCGACGGTCTTGACAACGGCTGGGGCGGCATAGGCGACTGGGGCAGCGACGGACTTGACAGCAGTCACGGTCTTAACCAGTGGCTCACGGTGGACAACAGCGTTGAATCCGTTAATGGCATCTGCGGTGTACTGGACGGTGCGCTTGAAGCCATCAGCATCGATTAAGGAGTATTCACCACGGACTACATCGCCGTCGCGTTCCTCCACCTGGCTCTTGGAGTCGCCAGAGATAGAGTCCTGGACGTCGTAGGCGTATTTGTACTGGGGATGGGGGTCGAATTCATCGGCGGCCTTGGTGAGCACGGGTTGGGCGGCGTAGTGGGCGACGGGAGCCACGGTCTTTACGACGGCTGCCGGAGCGGCATAGTGGGCGACTGGGGCAGCGTGGTAGACCTGGGGGGCTGGGATGACTCCGGCGCTGGCGACGGCGACCAATGCGAATGCTGCGATGAACTGAAAGAAATGTGAAAATCCTCGAATTAATATCTCATTTGCACTCAAGTATGGGATATGGAGGCTGCGCCCTACAGGACACGTACCTTAAAAGCCATTTTGAAGTTTCTTGTGACTGTTCACTGGTTGTGCTTTGATGAATGTAACTTCGTCTGTGAGGGAAATATCTGACCGCTGAGCTTTTTATACCTTATACTTCGCGTGGTCGTCTTTCTAAATGCTCGTAATTGTTGCTTTAATTATCCAAGTGTGGTTTATCACTTGTTATCGCCGAGGTGTGGCGAAATAGTAGCATTGAGGCGGGAAAGAAATGCGGAGTCATTTCATGGGTAATTGGAGCAATTTGGGCTCCATACGTCAATTCAAGTTCACTCATAACCGTGCCTCCGGGCAGTACAATGTTACGTACATTATTTGGGTGACATTTTTGGATATTTCGCTATCGAAATACGATCGACTCAAACCGGTTTTTAAGTACTGTTTGGTGTTCCAATGCGAAAACGCTCGACTTTCATTCGCACAATTTTGCCGAGTAGCGACAGTTTCAATGAAATTCTTTAATCCCTTACCATTCCAGATAGACTGCTTCAAACTCATGTGGCAAAGTTCGCAAAAGAAAAGCTAGGTTCAAATGAATAACATTCGTAATACTAGGCTGCTATTGTAGAACTCTGTATGCTTCGTTTGTTTCGGATGTGGTTCAATAGCTGCGTTCATAATAGTTTCCGCATAAATCTGTATGCCAACTTCATACTAAAATTCATAAAATATCTCTCAAATAATTCGTACTCCGAAGAAGGATCTGCAGAGTTACAAAAAATTAATAGATCTAAAATTAAACTCTGGTATGCAAAATAAGACTTTTTTTATCCATCATATTCATCATTCATTTCTTAATATATAATCTTCAATAACTAAATGATTGACAAGTACCTAATCATGTTCACTACTATCTACTTTCTATTTGATGGAATTTAAAAATAGAATTTTAAGATGATACAAGGTCATCATTTCATAGATTGTTTTAAAATGTATTTCATTATTTGACAATAAGTATATCATTGGTTAAAGTACGCACATCAAACCAAGTTAAAGTATTATTTTCAAACTAACTGATTCGACAGATCTTGTTCTCTCCCAATTATAAGTTTGACGGTTTATAATATTTATTTTTAAAAATATAAAAAATGGTGAAATTCAGACATTCCGTATTTTAGTTCAGATTTGTAAACATAAATTTCTAACTTGTATTTACACACATTTATTATAAGAAGAGGAAGATTCATAATCTCAAAAAATTAAAATTATTGACATTATATATTCCAATATAATAATTATAATAATAATGACTACAAATTTGCATAGGAGCTAAATAGAAATTGGCATAGAATCTAGAAGTTCTCATACTAGATATTGATTTAAGAAAGATATTGCTTTTGACCGATATTTAGGTTTATCCTCGATTGTTCTCAAAATGTGATTTCCACCCATGAAATGAAACGCAGATTCTTCTCATGCAAACAGATTTAAAGTGTATTATAAATCTAAGTAACAATGATGCATAATTTTGATGATGTGCTGAGAACAAAGTGCATGCGGTCGCGGAGTCCTTGGGTACAAGGCGCCGTCTAATGATGGGAAACTCCATGGGCTACCTGTAGAGGCGCCTCATATGTGGCGTAGGAATGTTGGGCGTGGTGATCGTGACTGGCAGGAAGAGTGGCGTAAGTGGGAGCAGCGTGGTGGTACTGCGCAGGAGCGGCAGCTATCACTTTGTGTGAAAGGGGCTCGCGGTGGACCACGGCATTGAATCCGTTCACAGAATCGGCGGTGTACTTGACGGTGCGCCGGAAGCCATCGGCGTCGTTAAGCGAGTACTCTCCGTGCACAACATCACCATCCCGACTCTCGGTCTGGCTTTTGGAGTCTCCGGAGACGGCGTCCTGTACATCATAGGAGAAGTTGTACTGCGGGTGGGGATCATTGGGGTACTCCTCGTGTTCATGGTGCTGTTTGTGCAGGAGCACGGGCTGCGAGGCGGTGACGTGGACGGCCGGTTGCTGGTAGTATTGGTGCTCCTGGGGCACCTCGTGGTGCTGCTGGACGGAGACTACACCGGCCCTGACAGCGACGACAAAGGTGAGAATCGCAATGAGCTGCAGAAATAAGAGTGAAACCAGAATCAGACTAAATGAATGGATACTCTCAAGTCGCTGGCAATCCCAACTGTTGCCAACTGTGTTTGTTGTGCATTTGCGAAGCAGCCGACGACAAGTAACCAAACAACACACACACGGATACACAAGTCCAACTCACCTTGAAGGCCATTATGTTATGTTTTCGCTCTTTTTCGACTGCAAATGCAAATTATTTGATGAGAATCCAATCGAATGCTGCGTCCTCCTGCGGTCGAGTGCGTGCTCGGAATGCTAATTAATCGACGAACTGGATTTGGTTTTATACTGAATTCGGCTTTCGGTTCGTTGTCGAGGAGAGTGGCGCACGGAGCCGCAGGCAAAATGCCATTTCACCTTTTTTCCGGTTGCTTTTGTTTTCGTTTGTTTCTCCGCCGGCTGCGAACCCCCAACTCCGATCCCCAATCAAAAATGAATGCTCCGATTGTTTTGTTTTGTTGCTGGGGCCTGTCGTTGTTTTACCTCTTGGTAGCCACCCCTTGACCCCTGGCCACCTCCGCCCCCCTGGCAGGTCGAACCCAGGAACACGCCCTTTTCGTAGAGGCTGCGACGAAACGAACGAAAGAGTTAAGAGAGAAACCCAGCAGGCTTCCAGGCGACGTGGGCGAATTGGGCGAACTTCGTGGAGGAAGGCGCGAGGGGCTAACGTGAATAATCTAATTATGACATTTTGATCCGACATGCCGCTGCACTTGAGCCGGCGTCTGCGGGAGTGCGGCGTTGGCTGCGGCTCAATTGGCCAACTCGCTTTAGTCGCGTACGGACTTTGTTGTTGGTCGACTTCGATTGCCATTGAATAACGGCTGCCTGTTACGCTGTCATGAATGAATTTCTATAATTACCAACGCTGGCGTGCTTGTTGTTGCTGTGTCGTACGCAGCGCAGCCAACGCGGCGCAGGCAGCACGTTGCTTAAAAGCTTTTACGACACACAAGCACAACAGGCCGCGCTGTCGGGGTTGCCGCACACCCGCACAGCATTTCGATTTGCTGATTCATATGTTTCGTACATTTGCCGTTGCTCGGTGGGCTGTAGGTGCACGAAATGCCCACGAGAGTTGGTCAACTGTAGACGAACACTTGTGGAATGTCAAATTGTCACAATGATAATCAAAATCTTGGCGATTTTTGGCACTGTGCTTCCACGAACCCGATTACAACTCTTCATTAACATCATTAATATATACAGCAATCTTTTCTTACTTTATACGTATTCTTTTCCTTAGAACTTCTTTTCTTTAGAAACATTCATGTGGCAGTGGCCTTTTTGATTCTAACATGATTTACCTGTTTATTTATTTAAATGAGCTTAGGCCATTTTAAATAGTCAATATACTAATATCAATTATGAGTTTCTTCTACGGAGTTGAGTATTGGAATACCATTGTTCACTCGTTCAAGTTAATACTCTCCCTAGATACAGGCAAATTCAATTTGTTTCAATAAGGATTTAGCCCACAAACCAAATCCCCCCTGTGTTGTATTGTCATCTTTGAAATGTGCTCGTAGTGGACATAAACAACTTTTGTAAGAAGAAGATGTGTGGTGAAAGAAAATAAACTAAGCTCGAATTAATTGAAAGTAACTCCACAATTTTCATGGTATAAAACGCACTTAGTTACATTGAGTGGAATCAGTTACCTCCACCTTTCCAACAGTCCTAACCACTCCACCTAGTCCTATTCACTCCAATGGCAACCAAGGTAGGAAAATGTCGATACCAGTTGAATGAATTCGAAGTTCACAACTACTCTTTTTCCGCAGTTGATTTTTTCACTCGCCCTAGTAGCCGTTGCCAGTTCCGAATTTGTGTCTGGCCCTCAGATCTACACCACATCAGCCGCTTTGACTAAGTCGGTGGGAGACTTCGACCCACATCCGCAGTACAAGTTTGCCTATGGAGTGCAGGACACTATTTCCGGCGACTCCAAAAGCCAGGTGGAGGAGCGGGATGGAGACGTCGTTCGCGGTGAATACTCGTTGATAGACGCTGATGGCTACAAGCGCACCGTCCAGTACACCGCCGATTCAGTCAATGGCTTCAACGCTGTGGTCTACCGCGAGCCACTGGCCTATGGTACTTCATCTGCCGTAAAGGCTCACCTGTCAAACTTGCCTTCCCTAGCTTATTATCATCACTGAGTCATTTGAGTAATAGCAATGCACGATTATGACTGTTTTTAGAAAGCGAAATAAATAATTAACACTTTTAAGAAAGTTGGTTTCTTGGCCGATTCATTGTTTAAATATTCTAAATAATAATCTAATCTAAAGTGTCGAAAATTTGAAATCGTCAGTTAACATCAAGCTGTGAATTGTATACAAAAGGCGAGGGTCAAATACATTCGAGCTCGGATGGGATAATTTAGAAAAACAATTTAGAAAAACAAGATTGGCAGCAAATATGACCAGCTTACACAGAAAACGTTGGTACTCTTTGTCAAATTTTTGTCCTGCAATCCTTAACTGATTGTGGTATCGACGTTGAGTTTATTGTAGAAATACATTTGTATAATCGGATAATTTAATTAGAAAACTATAAATTCATGAGTGATAACTCTGGAGTTAAAATTGCAGTTAGAAACTGTTATTTATATCCAAATGTCTATTCTCATCGTGCATTTAAATGTTTTTTGGTTTGGTATATCTATATCCCTTGAACGTTTTGTACAGTTGATTTATATGGTTTTACTGCAATAGTTTTATTGAAATTTAAAAAGAATATATTATTTAGTACACTATTATTTATGTCAAATGACTTCATTACAATAATTTAACCTTTTTCATTTTTTAACATAATCTTCATGATTTGTAAAATTGGAAAAAAAAATTCAAAAGAGAAAAAAAGTCGAATTGTTGTAATGAATTTATTTGACGTAAATAATACTGTACTAAACAATAGTGACAATAATAGGAAGTACAATATACATTTTTTTAACTTCTATTTCATTTTTTTAAGTTACCAACACATTTGCTCGTCAAGATATTGGCTTTCGCTGTTTTAAATGTTAATTAGTCTTTATATCACATTTTCGAATCGTGTGTCAAATTTGTTATTTATTATTATTATTATTATTATTATTTTATTTCACAATAAATTACAGAATAAAAATTTGTAATTTCCTTATTTACATGTTATGAGCTTAAATTATAATATTATAGAATATTGAAGAATATACATTAATTATTTAGTATCATAACATAGAGAACAAGTAGGGAAAAAACTTAGAGATTTTTAAGAAACAGCTTACTTCAAAGCTGTTAAAAGACTTCCTCACGGCAGTTGAAAAAGTGGTTTCTATGCATGAAGATCTGCAGCTATCTTCAAATTTTTGTGTTATATCATTCATAAACGTGATTAACATCTATTCATTATATTTTGAATGTAAAACATTTTTTGAAAATCAAAATCAAAATCTGTTCAAATTGTAGATTTGTTTTAAGTTTTTATTTTGAATAACTTGCATCTTTTTGATGTGGCATTTGGCAGATATTCACATCTTCACGTTTCGATTTAACAGGGCTCTTCCAAATTTTAATGCTTTATAATGGATTGTAATTTGTGATTTATAAAAGTAAGCTTAGTGTCGAAAATAACTCCAAAATATTTTGAGTGTGATAAAATATGTTCATTTGATTAGGGTATATTTTCAAAATTCTTTTTGACTAAATATTCCAATCTTCAAGTTCAAAGTAAAACTGAAGGTTCTATCATGGTCAGTGTGATGCGAGAGAGAGGTAAAGATAAATAAGCTAGTTTAGAAGACGTTTGTTTTTCACTCAGTTGCACTCATATTTATAAATGATTTATTGAACTACACGAAATAATATAGAAATCTACAAACTTTAAAATCGTTCACATTTGGTTAATTGGATATAACATTTTGTTTTCAACATTCTAACGTGCACATTTAGTCTTAATGGTAAAACACAATTTTTCTGCACTGAATCGAAATATAAAAATTATTAGAAGAAATTAAATTTCAATACCAAACAAAAAGACGCGGGCAGCTTAGATAATTTATTTTATTGAAATTCGATACAATGAATATTAATGATGATCAATTGGAACACGGGAAGGATTGACTTGGACCATGGTTTGTGATGAGAACAGCTGGAGCGACATGCATCACTTCCACAAGAGGTTAAATTCACTGGATTTGCCGTGTACTGAACGGTGCTCGGTGGACAACCTCACCATAATTTTGTCGTCCACGCCATATGAGAACTTGTACTGGGGATGGGGGTCGTGTTCCTTCACAGTCTGGGTCCGAATCTTGTGGGTTACGCGAATGGAGGAGGGAGTCAGCTATCCTTTGAAAATATCTCTATTTACTTTGATTTGAATTCTTACAGATTCAGGACTGGGCAACTAGATATGAGCTGGATGAGTGCAGCTAGCGAATGAATAATTTTCACTAGAATGTACAGTTTAATACACAAATTCCTGGAATTGGCATACGTTTTCTTCTCGACAGCCTGGTTCGAAATTATTTTTAGTCGCAAATCTCGGAGTTAAATGCGGTCATGAAGGGGAATACTACCATAACATGAGATTGGAAGCCGAGCCGAGCCAAGCCCAAACTGGTTTGAGACACACGCAGTGTGTCGTGCAATATGAGATATCCGTCCATGTTTTGCACTCTCACTTTCGATGTTTTCAGCTTGTTTTCATTTCAATCGATGCCGATCGCCTTTGTCAAATGCCGTCAAACAGATACAAGTGAATGCAACACGCCTCGTATACTCCAATTAAATACTAATTCCAAGTTTACCAAAAGTCTGACCCACTACCTCATTCTTTTCCCCAATAATGACTTTAAAACTAATTTAAATAAAGCATTGAAATTAAGTATTAATTAGACTTTCTCGACAGTCTCTCATCAACTTGAAATCCATCTTTGTTGCACCAGGTGACTACTTTGCGCCAGTCCAGGTGTATCACCGAGCGGCTCCAGTACCTCCCACATATTCGTAGTATACAAAATCTGAACCCAGACTGTGTAGGAACACGACAAATACAAGTTCTCAAAAGAAGTCGATGGCTACAAGCGTACCGTTGAGTGCATGAAAACACACACACTGCATCTGCCGTCGAACAACGCGCATGTCGCTCAAAATACAACGTCACACACTACGCTCCAGCCCCAACTTTAGCCTCCGCGTATGCTACCTCCTGTTATCATTAGGATTAAAATTATTACTTGCAAATAGCTTTATCAATTAAGATAAAGTACTGAAAGTAAACTCATATAGCTATTGTTTGAACATATCTATAGTTAGAATCGTAACTACAGTTGTAATACTGTTCGCACACAATTCTATTTGGATTCCAAAGCCTGATATTCACTCATTCATATTGATTTCCTAAAAACGTTTTTATCCTCTAAATTCGTTTATTAAAATTATTTAATTATGAATTAATTATTACTTTTAACAATTTTGACCATTCTGGTTCAACACTTTGAATATACTAATAGACAAGGTGTAAATAAATGTTGTAATTATAATTAACAAATTATGTAATTCATTTCATTGTCAATAGATCCATTTATCTGCAGAGTAAAGGGATCATCTAAGATGCATTGTTAATATCTCCAAATAATCCATTCGTGCCGAAGGCAGGGGCGATGTTCATCTACGTTAGTGATCTCCAAGCGAAAATAAGTAAGATCTATCTATGCAATATCTGTCGACTGGGAAGAAGGCGTTTCCCCTCCAGTCGTCGAGGCAGGGTGTTACCAACAATCAGATAACTAAATTCGAACCGTAAACAAATCGAACAGGAAGCGTCAACTGTGTGCTGGTACGGTTTCCCCATGCTGGACACGATCACGTAATTGCTCGAATTTTGAATGATATTTCAAAATGGAGAATGACAACGATTGCTGATCGCACTAGCGCAGATCATTGCGATCCCAGTGGAAGCCAGTTAGGAAATTCCGGCTTGTCCAAGGAATTTCAATGTCGCCGCGCATAGACCACGTCGCGCTCTCAATTTCAATCGCGACTCGATCGGACGCAATCGAACGAGCTGAATAGAGCGGCAGTAGTCGGTTAATGTATTCATCGGTTGTTTGTAGATTGTCTGGTAGATGTACGCCGACGAATGTGGGTTGGCGCGTCCACTTCGACTGTTCTGGTTCTGTTTCGCCGCTCTTTGCGCGGACGTCTTCAAAAGCCTCCGATATCCGTCCTCCACACGATCCAAACCACCGAAGCCGACGAGTGATTGTTTACTTTGGACGTTCACATATGATTTACTAGCTCTAATCGGCAAAAGCCCCATACCATTCCACAGCATACCACACTTATATTTTACTGTGGTAACTCTGAACTTGTTAGCGAACGGCAGCTGTTGTGCACTTGTTTCGTTGTATCTTCGGGCTTTCGGGCAGGGTTCACAGGGCGTTAACCGAATTTTAACAGTTTTCGATGCCATTAGAAGCGACTTTAACTACTGCTCCTATTAACCAATTCTAAAAGATTTAACTACTGCTCCTATTAACCAATTCTAAAAGATACTGTAACATTATTGATCTTCGCTACAGCAGTAAAAATATACAAGACCATAGCAGAGACGCCTTTCCTCTCTCCGGTGGTTCAATACATCCTACTCTGATGAGGATTAGAACTAAACCATCATTGCACAATATTTTCGTCTTGCACCTATGATTGCGGGAAGTGAATAAACAGCAACGAACTCGGAACTGAAATTATTACCAATAATAGCAATATGAATTTGGAATTTTAAAGAATTGTAGTTTTATTCACAGTAATATAATTAAATGATTTTGTTCTGAAAAACTATTTCGAAGTTAATGATGATAGGTAACAGCGGGGGCCGAGTATGTGGCGTAGTGGGCAGCAGGAGCAGCGTAGGCCAAATTAGCAGATTTCACCACAGCTGGTGCAGTGTAGTGAGCGACTGGGGCGGCATAGTGAGCAACGGCTGGGGTGGCATAGGATTTAACCACAGTTGGGGCGGCATAGTGCGCCACGGGAGCAAGGGTCTTCACCACAGTTGGGGCGGCGTAGGCCTTGACGACTGGAGCAACAGCGACGGCCTTGGCGAGGGGCTCGCGGTGGACCACGGCGTTGAAGCCATTGTGAGAGTCAGCGGTGTACTGGACGGTGCGCTTGTAGCCATCGGCGTCGATCAACGAGTATTCACCGCGGACGACATCTCCATCGCGTTCCTCGACCTGGCTCTTGGAGTCCCCGGTAATCTTGTCATCCACGCCGTAGGAGAACTTGTACTGTGGATGCGGGTCGTATTCCTCGGACTTGACGACCACCTTCTGGGCGACGGCCAAAGGGGCGGCGTGGACGGCGACTGGAGCCGCTGCGTGGTACAGAGGGGCGACTGGCGCATATCCAGCGCTGGCGACAGCGACGAAAGCGAGAGCGAAAACGAACTGCAAAGTGGGGAAATAATCCATTAACGAGGAGGGTCGGACGGGCTGCGACGGCCACACTTACCTTGAATGCCATGTTGTGTGGATTTCGGTTCTTTACTGATGTGAACACAAGAAGTGAATGATACATTTTTGATTTCTCGACAACTTTTATACGCAACAAATTTACCGCTGGTTCCTTCTTCTCACCCCGGCGAATGCTGTGGCTCCGTTGCTGTTTCTCCGAACAACAATTAGAGCACTTCAGATTCGTCTGGCTTAAGGTGTTGGCCTTCTTCTTGGGTAGGTAATACAATTATTGGTACATTCACTTGCGGAATGTAAAAATGAAAGGACTCCTTTGGTTACGTAACTGATTTAGTCCACCAATCGAATATGTTTTATTGATTTCAATAAGGTGGGTTGTGATTTAACAGCAAGGGTAATTTAAATTATAGTTTTTTGTTAAATAAGTACAAGATCAAAATGTACTCAAAAAATATATTAACTGTTCATGAATAGCTCGCTTTAGTTTGCAATGGCCGATGGAAGACTGCAATGTCCAAGATTATACCTTAATCTATACTTTGTTTAGAATTTTTTGCAGTAGAAATATTCGACATACCTCAGAAAAAATGGAATTATATAGCGATTAACATCTCCTTATACTCCTAAGCTAAATGAGTAGTAAAGAGAAATCACCGTAGTTCGATAGAGATGGCCGGAAGTATGTTGTTGAGACTAACATTTAGCTGTTTTTGGGCTGAGGCTGTAAACACATATACAAATATGCAGAATGGTTCGAATGCCATTCCATCACCCTATGATCTATTTCAAGTTCATCATCAGAAGAAATGGCAATTCCACGTAGAGTATCTTCAAGAACCACTAAAAGAGTTTCAGCTAAATTTTATGAAAGTTCGGAAGCTATACAAGGTATTTCAAGGTGAGACCATGAATTATGGAAGGCGGCTATGAGCGATGAAATGAAATCGATGTACGAGTACAAAACATGGGAACTTGTTGAAATCCCATGATCGAATTATCGAATTAGTTGGTTGGAAATTGGGTTATAAGCTAAAAAATAATGCTTATGGAGAAATAAACAATTTCTATAAATTATGTTCAATAGTATATTCAAAATCTTAACATTTACGCTTCAAGTAGGGATCTGAATAACTGAAGTAGTTTGCAGTTTTAATCACGTAATAGATACATTTTTAACAAAAATATGAAATATTTTATTGTTCTTAAATGCACTATAAAAATTAGCACAAATGATATTTTTTATTATTTCAATTAAAATCCTTATGCTTTAAAAATGCTTTACCAGACCAGCAAACGTTTTTTTAAATCGACCACAATCCATTTGTCTAAAATATTTAAAATTTAAGCATTCAAACCATATCCTTGAACTATAATTTATCTTTTCGTTAAAAATGCATGGAAGAGGTGTCGAGGTGTCCTTCCGAGTCGATTAAGAGATATCGTCTGTAGAAATCGGGTTTAAAAGAACGAACCTAGGAATTTTCTATTATTTTCCATAATTTTCATATGTTTCATATATCAGATATGGTATTATACAGAAGCATCTTGTATGAAATTGGTTGACGCACACAAAACAAAAATTCAATATGAGAAAACTGCAGAGCATTTTGTGTCTGGCCATGAATTACTGCCCCAAATAGAAAGAATACCTAAAATAGAAAGAACCCGCCCCATTGATGAGATATATTACCAGAGTTCTTAATTTCGTCTTCAAACCACCAATGAAAGCGGTGGTAAACATTGTACACGAATCAACTCTAGTTTAATTACACAATACTGTTACAAGTTATAGAGCATTGCTTTGGATTAGGATTTAAAGGTAATACCCATTACCCTGATGTATTTTTTATAAATCTGTGGTAAAACAGATTGAAAACGTTGTTTCTTTATGAAGGATGTGAAAATCATTATATTTAAATTTAATATGCATGAATCATAAATGCAAACATATCAATCACATGACAATCAAATATTCTGAAAATAAAAGTTAAAGTTGGGTTAAACAGAAAACTTAAGATTTGTCATAATATTTTTATTGAGTTCAATATGTTTCAGAAATATAACTTTTCTAGTAAAAAGTTTATCAACAAAAAAAAAACTAAGCTATTAAAAATGTTAAAATATATATTGTTTCTACTTGGACCAGATTAAAGATGTGTCTTTAAACCAAAGATAATAAAACCCTTTAAAAAAGGCAATTCTCTGGATATTTTTGTATTCAGTTTTATTGTAAATCAAAAATAAATAACGTAAAGTGGAAAGTTATAGTTTAGAGTTCTCATTATCAATGGTGGTAGACATCAGCGGGGGCCGAGTATGTGCCGTAGTGGGCAGCAGGAGCAGCGTAGGCCAAATTAGCAGATTTCACCACAACTGGTGCAGTGTAGTGAGCGACTGGGGCGGCATAGTGAGCAACGGCTGGGGTGGCATAGGATTTAACCACAGTTGGGGCGGCATAGTGGGCCACGGGAGCAACGGTCTTCACCACAGCGACGGCCTTGGCGAGGGGCTCGCGGTGGACCACGGCGTTGAAGCCATTGTGAGAGTCAGCGGTGTACTGGACGGTGCGCTTGTAGCCATCGGCGTCGATCAACGAGTATTCACCGCGGACGACATCTCCATCGCGTTCCTCGACCTGGCTCTTGGAGTCTCCGGTAATCTTGTCATCCACGCCGTAGGAGAACTTGTACTGTGGATGCGGGTCGTATTCCTCGGACTTGACGACCACCTTCTGGGCGACGGCCAAAGGGGCGTGGACGGCGACTGGAGCCGCTGCGTGGTACAGAGGGGCGACTGGCGCATATCCAGCGCTGGCGACAGCGACGAAAGCGAGAGCGAAAACGAACTGCAAAGTGGGGAAATAATCCATTAACGAGGAGGGTCGGACGGGCTGCGACGGCCACACTTACCTTGAATGCCATGTTGTGTGGATTTCGGTTCTTTGCTGATGTGAACACAAGAAGTGAATGATACCTTTCTGAAATATGTCTGCAATATTTATAGTATGTTCAACAATGAATCTGCGCCAATGATATTATATGTCGACCAACGTCATGCAGTTTGTAGATGCCGATGGATGTATTACATGTATGTACGGATGTTTGTAGGTACAAATAAAAAAGAGTTTTCTTTCTAAATGTTTAAACACGTTTTTAGCGAAAGGTTTTTGATAACTCTTCAATATCGCGTGTTTGTTGATTCAGGTATATCCTTTTATTCTATTAAAATTTACATTACTCAGAACTGAAAAGAAAGACAAGAAGAAAAACAAACAAATAGAAAACCCTTAACATGCTCATTTAACTGTCATTGGATGTTTAGCTAGAAGCTACTATTGCATTCGCTAATTGTGTCTAATATGGACGCATGAACACAGTCTTGTCTGGACAGTTCATTACTACAAGTTAGTTGACAAGACGTTATTTAACATGACTCAAAGTCATTTCGTCTACAACCAATCTTCTACAATGTTATTAAGATTCATAAATTAAATACACGAAACGTGTTTTTTTTTGTTTTTTGAAGAATTGGAAGAATTCTGATCTTTATTCTTGACTGTAGCCTTAAGGTATTCATTATATCAATTCAATCAGAGTTATATGAAATCGACATTAATATCAAACAAGAGGTGAAACATTAGGGTGATAACAGTATCTCTTGATCATTTTCATATCTTATGACAATAATCCGCCACATACTGTTTATATGAAATAAATGAAATTTAATTAAATTGAAATTGAGACATATATTAACTGAAAGAACTGGAATTGTTTCCTTGTTTATCGTGATCGGTTGACCTAGAAGGATTGAAGGATAGAGCTCCTTTCCCGAACGGATATCAACACTGAAGCATTCACGTCTGCAAATGGATTTCCTTTCACGAATTTTGAAGGCCAACACCTTAAGCCAGACGAATCTGAAGTGCTCTAATTGTTGTTCGGAGAAACAGCAACGGAGCCACAGCATTCGCCGGGGTGAGAAGAAGGAACCAGCGGTAAATTTGTTGCGTATAAAAGTTGTCGAGAAATCAAAAATGTATCATTCACTTCTTGTGTTCACATCAGTAAAGAACCGAAATCCACACAACATGGCATTCAAGGTAAGTGTGGCCGTCGCAGCCCGTCCGACCCTCCTCGTTAATGGATTATTTCCCCACTTTGCAGTTCGTTTTCGCTCTCGCTTTCGTCGCTGTCGCCAGCGCTGGATATGCGCCAGTCGCCCCTCTGTACCACGCAGCGGCTCCAGTCGCCGTCCACGCCGCCCCTTTGGCCGTCGCCCAGAAGGTGGTCGTCAAGTCCGAGGAATACGACCCGCATCCACAGTACAAGTTCTCCTACGGCGTGGATGACAAGATTACCGGGGACTCCAAGAGCCAGGTCGAGGAACGCGATGGAGATGTCGTCCGCGGTGAATACTCGTTGATCGACGCCGATGGCTACAAGCGCACCGTCCAGTACACCGCTGACTCTCACAATGGCTTCAACGCCGTGGTCCACCGCGAGCCCCTCGCCAAGGCCGTCGCTGTTGCTCCAGTCGTCAAGGCCTACGCCGCCCCAACTGTGGTGAAGACCCTTGCTCCCGTGGCGCACTATGCCGCCCCAACTGTGGTTAAATCCTATGCCACCCCAGCCGTTGCTCACTATGCCGCCCCAGTCGCTCACTACACTGCACCAGCTGTGGTGAAATCTGCTAATTTGGCCTACGCTGCTCCTGCTGCCCACTACGCCACATACTCGGCCCCAGCTGTTACTTACCACCATTAAATGGCATAACGAATTCATTGTTAATATTTATTATTATTATGATTACAATTAAACCCTATTTGGACAGTTAACTGTTAACCGTTTTGTTATTATAATGTTTATAGTTTACGTCAATCTGGCGATGAGTCGGGCTGTTTCATAGTTTCGGAAATGTTATAATAATTTTAACAGGCAACAACTGAAGATCTGTAACAATCGCTACCGCACCGAGTTAACGGGACTTGGAACATGTGGCGATTAGCTGTATTCAAGACATTCGAAGAAGTTCTTATTGTTGTAACTATAGGATCCCCTTTCTATTCCTCTTGATCTGTAGGTGAGTGGAAGTTTTGCCTCAGAGAAACCGATGATGGGGATGCTTGCAGAGCAGAATGGAAGAGGCTCGGTCCGTCTGGACGCACCACCGATAAAGTAAATTAAATTATGCCTCTCGGTTCACCTTAATATCAGTAATAAATCAGGTCTTTATAAATCGCTACGCCTATCAGTTTATTTGCAGACGAAAACCTCGCCGACATTTCCCATTATCTGCCCGATTATGAATTCCTTTGTCTGCGGAGCGATGAATGGCGACTGAAGGGTCCTTTGAGCAGCGAAGTGCAACCAGGGAACAATACGAAGGCATTCGCCTTTTGCCGGAGCCTCGCGCCTCAGGTTCGTTCCCATTGTAAGGAGACGCGACGCGACACGACTATACGATACGCATTCAAAGGATTCGCTGTTTGCTTATGGCTTGGAAGGACGAACGGATCGCTGCGCGCGAGAGTTCATAGACATTGAATTGATGCCACTAGCTCGGGGCCCTTGTACCCTTGCTTCGGCCTGGCTTTAACCCCCGTCGATCCGACGACCGGAGTAGTCTGGTTTGCTTAAACCGGATCCAGGCCCAGACGCTTATCCGAACCGAGAAGCCCTGGGATTGAAATCTAACTGCGAGGAACCCAGTCGAGTGGATTCCGCCAAGAGCAATGACCGATGCCTGGTTGGCCGTTCCTGCGAAACATCGAGCCATCCCTTGCCCGAGGATCCATTGTGGTTCGCATTTGCATTTGAATTTGAACGGAGTGCAATGAGTTCAAGTTCATTGCGAGTCCGTTAGAGTCGAAGTGTTGAACACATATCGTCTATGCGGATCTGATTAATTTGGATATACCATTCGGTTCCAGTAAAAGTCAGTCGGCAGTCAACTTGATTTAGATCTAGTCCAAGAGATGATGATTAAGGCTTCTGGGACTTTGTGCATTGCCCGATCGGTCGCGAAGAACCTGTTTCTCATCATGTCCCTCATGGGATCCAAACGAACAGAGATCCATGCTTAGAGCTTGCTTCACTTTGCAGCTGACCCACTTTTGCACTGGCCTCGGCCACAGGTCAGGCTGAACTCGTCCGCGAACACCTGCTTCCAGGTTGGCCATGCCGATGCTAGAACAGTTCTCATCCATCGTGCAACCAAACAATTCAACTAGGAGTTGGAAACCTGGGTCAGTCGTCACTTTCAAGCAACGTCAGGGTCAAATGCAGAAAAAACTTGGATTGAAGCCCATTAAACGTGTTCAAGGCCACTTACAAGACAACGAATGGTCCTGGGGTTGCATCGGTGGTACCAGAATTTTACACCTGGCCCCGACGACGGCGTGGGCAAGTGCACTGGGCCTGGGAACCAGTTCTTGCTGCGCTGGGCGCAATCATTGCCGAATTTGTTTTGATCCCCACGTCCGCCTGTCCGTCCATCTCTCTTCTTTTCGTCGACCAACTGTGCGAGGAAGAATTTGAATTCCCTTTCATTGAGACAGCGCCGAGTCGTAACGAGGGTTCCCAGTCGCCGTTCCCTCGGTTGCGAGTTGCATCAACGGAGGCTGGAGTAGTGGAAGAAATCGCTACCACTACAATGACAACAACGACGACTGCGGCAGATCGAGTGCGAGATCAAGAAAACAACAAAGAGCTCGGGGCCAACTTGGCAGCACAGATCTTCGTCGTCGTCTTCATCTGCGCGGCCGCGAGTATAAAAGCTTCACAGTCTCCTGAAAGGTCGTTCAGTGTTTTGTGTTGAGTCCAAGGAGCTCGGTCCAGATTGGCTCTGTTAGCGTCAACGGACATGGTGCGTCGAGTGCTGATTCCCGGGAGCTCCGAAATGGATTAAGAATTCCCGAACCGGGAATCCAAGGTACGTTCAAATCATGAATTTAGTGGTAGGCGAAAATTAAGAATTGAAATTCTTTGTGGGTATCAGAAACCGATGGCGTCTTCGGTAGATGCACCCGAATCCAGTCCGTTGAACCAGACGTCCAACGTGCTGCGCCATTAACATTAACCATTAACATCTCACCGAGCATCTAATGCTCTAATCTAATGCTCCTTTTCTTTCAGTCCCTGGCGTCCGATGTGCTGCCAGAGCCCTTCTGAGGGGCCCCGTCGACGGCGCCTTTCCCCTCGCCCTGGACACAGGGACGCGTCGTTGTCTCCCAATACTTGGGGTTGTTGACATTCCTGGTATCCTCATCTCCGCCCTCCTCGCTCGTTGCTCGGCACGGAACATTGAATCACAGATCTGCTGGGAGACCTCAAACGCTGTTTCGGCCATTGGACAAAATTGTGATTTGAATTAGTTTAGGAATAAATAATAAAAAATCTACAATAGGCCAAATGTGCTTGCTCAGCAGCAAGTCTAGTTTTCATTTGGGTGCTCGGGAGCCTCGACATTCGTCCATTCGCCATGACTTCCGTCAGCGGCGGTCGTGGTGCTCCGTCACGTTAATGTCTGTGGGCCGTCCCTCGTCTGTGCCGCTGCCCCATCTCGCTCTGAGCATTGCGAGGTGATTCAAGGCCGTCGCGCGGAGCTCGCCGTCGCCGTTCCGTGAGGCGCGGTGACGCCGTAACTGGTTGCCTGCTCCAATTTCTCAAGTCCGCGTTTCGCGCTCCCCTCTGGGCTTTCCTTGAAAGACTCTTTGGGCTGCTGTTGCTTTGTAGTACTGCTGTGACTGTTGCAAAATCGAATTCTTTTGTGTAACGCGAGTCTTTATCGAGCGCGAAATGGGGCCATTAAATGAATTCCACGACGACCTCAGTTGGCGAGTGACTCTAAATCGTAGACTGCTTCACTTCGCATATGTTGTCGATAGGCGAAAGGGGGCGGTCGTATTCGGTAGTTTCGGGACGGTCATCGTCACTCCGATCGGACAGTTAGGCTAGGTCCACGATTCGCTCATGCCAGGACTTGAGAGTAGCCTGAGTGCGTGCAGAGAACAGGTAAGGTGGGTCATTGTTCCAGACTATACAAGAGCAGTTCAGGTCTCTTCAAGGTATCCAACCTCACCTGGCACTTGATGGACTCGCTTCTGCTTCAATATATATTCATACACAGTGGAGGAAAACCAATGCGATGGGCCTTCGTACATTCCGTAGATCAATCGATCGACCGAAGTCTTCTCGGCACTAGGCAGGGGCCAAGGTCGCTGAAGGTTTCGACAGCCGATGTAGCATTGAAGTCCAATCAAGCACCGTTTAATTGAATTAAACAATTTCCGTTGTCCTCGTTTCGCGGCATTGTTTTCTTCTTCCCGGGGTTCTGGAGCTCTGTACCCTGGAGAGATCTGAGAGCAGCAAATCGAATCAGCTACCACGCTGGATGAAACTCTCGTTCCATCCGCTACTCAGTCCAGGGTCCGGATACACGCAGCCGGGTGATCAATCTTAAATTTTCACCGCTTGTGTCAAAAGTCCGTGAGTGCGTCGAGCGGCCGTTTTTGCCGGCCCTGCGCCCGAAGTGTCGACAGCATTCGGCTCTTTGTGCACGCCAACACACACAGCTACATTCGCCACATTCTGGGCGCTGGATGCTTGGCCAGACATTTAAAGCCCAGGAGACACGTCCACCAACTATGGTGCGGGTTCGAGCGTCGAAATGAGAGCTGGTTCCGCTGGGGAACACGAGCTGCCAGTCTGAAGTGCTGCCTACTGCCTTCCTTCGCACAGGTAGGGGTGCATAATTCACCAATTCGGGAGCTCTCGGTAGAGCCCCTTTACCGAGGTTCCATCAAAGTGTCAGTAACGCCCCTTCTGATCCATGTCGGGACTCTCCACGCGGTTCATTCATGGGCTGTACCTGGTGCTGCACCTCTAACACTTCCGCAGAAGGAAACCTTTGCATTGTGTGCCAACGGAGACGCACTTTAACGAAGTCCTCGGCTGGCGATATACTAACAGGATGCTGCGCCTTTCACACCGCACCGTCGGGTGTAGCAGCGATCCCTGCTCACCTCGACTAATGCAGGACCTCTCCGGGGATTGAGTTGTGCTTGAACCCATCAACGCGTTCTCCTCGTCCCGTTGCCGTCGGCGAGCTGTAGAGAGCGCGCACAAACATCCTCGGCCCGTTGCCAAACACCGGAGGGACAGGGACACGGACGTGGACGTGGATGCGTCGCCATAGGTTGACATTAGGCTCATCGATCTTCGGGCTGTCTGTCAAATTTCGATTTTGTTAGAGGGCGGACGAACGGACGGTCGCTAGTTGTTTCGGAGCCGGACAAATACAAATACAATTCGTTTCGGCCGCTGCCGGGGACGATGTGCCCAAGTGGCTGCGTGTCGTCGGCGATGGCACAGGACCGGAGGAGCACCAAGGACCGGGAACAGACGCGGTCCTGCGCGGCGTCTGATTCCTAGCTAGTTCTGAACTCAAATAAGGGAGACACATGAGTTGCTTTAATTGTAATACTCGCATTTATTTTACAAAGAAATAAGAAATAAATGAGATGGTTGCTGGTTAATCTAAGTGTCCGCAGAACTCCAGTGCTTCGGACCCTGACAATACACGACGCGTCATCTTCGTCGCTCATCTGCAATTCATGCTTACGGTTATGTGTCGGTTAAGGTTAGAGTTAGGGCTGCGTTAATATGTACGTGTAGGTTTGATTCAGATTGAAAATTGCACTTGAATCGGAACGGATTCAATATTCGGATAACTCTTAGGATAATTACTTAGCTAGGGTTATTTACATTTGCACGCCGCGGCTGGCACAGACGTGATCCCCGCGGCTCGTCGCTATCTATTTACAAGACGCGTTCTGGTGAAGCCTTAGGTCGATGTCCGATAAGTTACTACTCTATGATATCGCTAGATGCTTAGCGAGTCTAGCTTGCAATGCTCACATTCTCACATTCCTTGCTAGGAACTCGAGACCCCACGACCCCATCTCGACGGACTAATCTGCAAGCCTCATAGGTGGTCGCATGTGGGGGACATGAGCAGACCCTGGTACTCGGCTGTTCGGGAATGCTCACTGGGCTATGATCCGACATGTGAGGAAGTCGGGATCCTTGGCCAAGAGGGGAGGATGCAATGGGAGTTTGTGGGAGAGAGATCCGGCATATTTCTCCGGGAGAGACCTCAAACCTCTCTCGTCACCATGAATCGACCCCAAAATATAAATCCTCCCTCGACGCGCCACGCATCCAGTTTCCTTACACGAACTAACTCAGTTGGTAGTACTCGGGCGCGAAGTCGTTCGCCAGGTTGCTCAGGAAGTTGAAGTCCGAGGAACTGTTGGAGTTTTCCATGCCCGTCAGGTGTGCCCCGGCAACGCCCGTCCCCGCGCCCGAAGCTATTGGGAACGCCTGGGCTACGGCGGGGGAGCCGTTCGCCACGTATGCGCCATTGCTATTGCCGCTACCGCTGTTGCTGTTGGCGTTCCCGCCGACGTGGAGGTGCGGCGGCGGGGGCCCTGCGTGACCGTGCATATGCGGCGCCTGGACGTGGCTATGGTTGTGGTGGGCGTGGTGTCCGAGCGAGTTCGGAGGTGGTGGGCCGGCCGTCTGCTGCTGCGGCGGTCCCTCGTAGTAACCGGGGAAGGTCTGGTAGCCATCGCAGTTCTCCATTTGCACGCCGAGGGCACTGGCATTTGGCGGCATGTACGTCTCGGCGCCGCCTGTAACTGCCGCGCCGGTTACGTGGTGCAAGTGCTGATGGGCATGATGGAGTTGGTGCTGCTGGTGGTGCTGTGACTGGTGCTGGAATTCACCACTGTGCTGGTGGTGTTGTTGCTGTTGGTGGAAGTTCATGTGCTCGTAATAGGCGCCGGTTGGTGTCTTCGATTCGTAGTAGTTGCCTAGTGTGTTAACAGGCGGCGCTTCGAACTCCGTACCGCCGTGGTGAATATGGTGGGCCATGTATGTGGTGCCACTCGCACCGTGAACGGTGTGAAAGGTTTGTGCCTGAAATTGGTCCGTGCTTCCAGCAGACGGTGGGCCGGGCGGTTCGGCGCCATGGTTGTAGAAAGTTTGAGGTTGGTGTCCCTGCTGCGGGTGGTGGAATGTGTTCGGCGGCTTGGCCTGGAACTCGTGGTGGACTTTCATGGCGTGCAGTTCGCCGTGCTTCAGCTGGTGCGGCGAACCTTGTGGCGTGGCGAGGAAGACCGGCTTGGGACTCAGATACTCCGCGCCACCGCCGTTCTGCATCTGCATGTGGTTCTGCAGCTGTTGCAGCTTGAGCGGCATTTGCTGCGCGTGCTGCGGTGACGACGCGGCGAATTCGATGTCGTACTTGCCGTAGTAGTCTTGCGACTGCGGCTGCGGCTGTGGCTGCGACTGTGTGTGGTGCTGGGGTTGGGGCTGCTGCTGGAGCGCCTGCGGGAGCATCTGCGGCGGCGGAGGCTGTTGCTGCTGCTTCTGATAGTAGCTCGCGAAGTAGGCCGCGTCCGACATGCTGCCCGGGGTTGAATTGCCGCCGGCACTCGACGTCGGGTGTTGGTAGCGTTTCTTGCCGCCGCCGCCACCGCCGCCACCGCCGCCACCGCCGCTGCTCGCCGTCGTCTGGCTATGGTGCGAGGAGGCGTCCGAGTCGCGTCGGTAGCCCCCGCCGGAGGCAGCCACCGCCGACGGGGTGTCGTAGCCGAAGGGGGAGCCCTTTGTGGACGTGGATACGACGGCCACTTCCTTCTTGATGACCTGTGGGCGAGGTGTGGGGAGGGGGTGAGTCATGTCGGTTGGAATTCAGTTAGCGGGTCTGTGTGGACGCCGGCCGGACTCACCTGGCTGTCGTCTTTTTTCTTCACCTTGACGGGACTCTCGTCCAGCTCCTCGTCAAGGCTGATGCTCGAGGCGACACTGGAGTCGGCACTGACCACGTTCGAGGCGGAGACCGCGTTACTGCCCAGGAGGTTGGAGCTTATGCCCAGCTCCAGCGTGGAGTTCGGAGTCACTGTGGAGAGGAGCGGAGGGGAAGCGGGGGTTAGTGCGATTGTGGGGGACTCGGTGGGTCGGTCTTACTGCTGCCCGTGCTCTGGTTGTTGTTGTTGTTATTGTTGGTGGCACTCGGGGTGTTGTTGTTGTGTCCTCGCGAGTTGGACGTCGAGTCGGGGATGTCGTCGGACGGTAGCTCACAGCCTTGACACGACTTCTTCGAGTTGGAGTCTGTTGGAGAACACGCGGCGAGGAAGAGAGCCAAGTTAGAATAGTGGGTGAAAGCCTTGTGAGATGGACAACTAGCCCCTGGGTGCTGGGATCTGCGGCCACAAAAGCGAGACTTGGCGAACTGCGCTCACTGACAATGATTGATACGTCTCCCCGTCTTCGAGGAGCGCAGGGACAAGAACGAACCGCTTGAATTGCAATTTGGTACGATTTCGAGACGTCCAGACAAATTCCAGAGAAGACCAAACGGGTGAGCTTCGCAACCGAAGTACCGAAGTGCAACGAATACCCTTCCTTGCGTACTCGAGAGAGTTCTGAGAGTCATGTTCTGAGAGTCAGAGTTCGTATTTTAATGGTTCGGACCGACCCCGTTTTCCCAGATCCAGAAGCTGTTGTGACTAGGGCGGACCGGCTTATAGTGGGCCATCTAGGATCAACCCGGTCTCGAGTTTCAGTTTCAGGTTATTAGGGTTGTTGTTGTTTGGCACTTACTACTATCTGACTGATCATCATCACCTTTTAGACTGTCTTTGTTGTCTTCGTCGTCGGTTTTGGAGAGCGTTTGGCGTTTGTGCTTCATCCGGCGGTTCTGGAACCAAACCTTAACCTGGAGCCACGGAGCCAATGTAGAAAGAAGGAAATGGCAATGTAAAGAGAAAATAGAGAAATAGAGAGAGGTTAACAAATATGAAAGTTGGCCACGGGAGACGAGGAGACGCAATTTGATAGAGTTAAAGCGGACTCCCTCCTACGTCTGCGGCATCGGCACGGAGCATCTGCTGCTCTGTCCGACGGACTCACCTGCCGTTCGGTCAGGTCCAAACTGGCCGCGATCTCGATCCGTCTCGGCCGACACAGATATTTGTTGAAGTGGAACTCCTTCTCGAGCTCCAGGAGCTGGGTGTTGGTGTACGCGGTGCGCAGGCGGCGGGGTAGACCGTTTTCTGGAACGAATTCAGCTGCAATTGAAAATTGCATTTCCGACACTTGAGTACATGCGCTTTTGAAACTCGCCTCCAGCGGGGGCGTCCAGCACCACGAGGGAGGCTGTGTGGGGAAATGCTGCATTCAAGGCCGGAGGAGGGGTCGTGGCTGTGCAGCACGGCTTAAGCGCCGGAGAGAACGGCCTGATGAGGCGTATCCATCACACTGCCAGGCAGCGGAACGGAGTCCCAGTTCTCGAACTTCCCCCGCCGAATTCTGCTCCCGTCATCGACGCCCAGCTGAGGTGCAGAGAAGCGCCGCGGATCTGTAAGTGTCATCTCCGTCGGCGCGCCTGTCTCCCGTTCCTTTCCGTCCCGTCCCGCCACGGCGCCTTTCGCGCTTGCTCAAGTAATTAACGAAATTCTGATCAATCAATCAAAAGTCGACCCGCCCGCCCGACTCGCGCCTTGTCTCGACAGCGGAAACTGTCGCTCGTTCCGCCGCTGTTCGTGGTGGATGTGCCGATGACAGCGCGTCTCGCGGAATCTCTGCCACTCCGTTGGGTACACAGGTAAGTTTCCGGCACAGCACTTGGCTCGATTCCAGTGGACCAAGTTTCAGCCGGCCACGCCGCCCCATGTCCATGTGTCTCGAGTGTCTCCCAAGCCCAAGGAAACCGCATTCCCTCTTGTGTATTCACAGCTGGCGGAAACGTCGGTCCTCAAATCTGGTCTCTGCGGAGGCGGAGCTCGAAGAGAAGCAAATACGGCGAATTCGCACCTCACTGCGCAGCATACCCCGGCAGCTCTATCCCGAGCCCAGCTAGGTGGCAACAGCCTGCCATCGACACCTGGCAGACAGACAGGGGCGCAGATTGAATTTGCGATTCGGGCTCCTTCATCAATGGAGCGGATGCAATGAACGGCACCTGGCTGCAACGGACGACGGTGGCCGCCCACTGAACCAAGGCACGGCACCCGCGCCCAACGGGGTGGCTTATCACATAAATTTCGCACACAAAGTACAAAAGTTTCATCGCAAATGTTGTTTACACTGAGCAGCAGCAGCAGCAACAGCAGCCGGAGTGGGAGCTGGAGCAGAAATGCAGAGGACCAGAAAATATGATTTCCTCCTCGGCGAAGCACACAAAAAGATAATTTTCTAACCCGTATCCAGGGCTGCGCTGGGACCAGACGCCAGGACGGCGGTCAGATGAGATTTGCGGGTAGCTCTTAGGGAAAACGGTGAAAATGGCAAAATGAATTTGGTTTGTCATCAGCACGGAGGAAGCGCCGGAAAAACCGAAGTGAAACTTATCTCAACTTTGGAATGTACAGCCGGGGCGATGGCAACAGCAATACCAACAGCCACAACAACTACTAGAACAGCCAACTGACAATGGAGCCGTGGCATCCTGGGCGGTTCCTGTCGGAGTGTCCTGCGCCGAGTCGAGCTGCGGCACAGAAGGAGTTCACGAAGACCTGAATCGAGGCCTTTTGACGGAAACGCTTGTGATTTAGGAGAGGCTCCCCCAATCGATGGCCTGGAAAACGACCCGTGTGCAGTTCATGATCGAAAACTCATTTGGATCCACAGTCCAGATGCACAGGGGGTGAGAAGATCTGCTCGAAGGTGGGAGGGCGTACCTGAGGCGCAGGCGGCTCTGGGACAATAAAACGAATTTATTGCAGTACCATCCGGGACGCATCCCGGCGTCGCAAACATGTGTAAACGGTCCTTAACAACACATTAACTCGCATGATTTACTTGTCATACTTAAAGCCACCCGTGCGCAGGACCCGACGGACATCGTTTCCAACACCATCGCCTTTCCATTTGGAGTTCGGAAGGCAGAACCCTCGCCGAGGCGGTGGTTCTTCCTCTGTCCGAGTCGGAGAGGAGTAGAAAGAGCCGCGGCAGAGAGATCCCGGATCACGCTGGAGAGGTCCAACCAACCTCGATGACGCCAACCAGGGCCCGTTAAGTAGCTCGAATTATTTCGCTGTCGGAGCTAAAACAAGTGAAAATTTTGCAGTAAATGCGAAAATCTGCTTCTGTCCCCCTCAGCCCCAGGGCGGAAAAGAATCCCAACACGGAGCGTCGTCCCTGGATGCAAAGCCACCTCGAATGGCTTGCGATGGCCCAGAAGCGCGCCACACATGCAGATGCCGGCTACAACAGCAAAGCCAACCACTCCAAGCCAGCCCGACGGAAGGGTCGGGGGCAGAGCGTTCTGTTAACAACTTTCCACTAACTGCTCGGCCGCAAAAACAACGTCGTCCGTCCAATGCTCGGGGAGGGGCAGGGCTGGCGGGTCAAGTGAATGTGTGGTCAGCGGTCGAAGGACTCTTAGTTGTCGTCGTTTTTGTTTTTGATGTTGGTTTTGGTTTTATTGTTGTTGTTGGTGTTGTTGGACGGTGTCAAAGCAGTCACCGCACCTTGTGTCGAGTGAGAAACGACCTCCATTTATCTTTTGATTTGGGCCGAGTGGTGGGAGTCGAGGGCAAAAGTCCGAAGGAGAAACCGGATGGGGTGCGAGCGGGCGAGTGAATTGTTGCAAACTGAGCAGAACTGCGGCTTGAATTATGTCTAATTTTGTGGCCTAGGGAAGGTTGTACGCCCCGGCCTCGGCACCCGAATCCCGTCTGGGCGATGGGCCAAGTTTTCGACGAGGATACAGGGAGGGAGGGAGTTGAAAATGCAAATCACTGCGAGGAAACAATTGATCACAATTTAATAAAAACCGAACAAACCAAATCGAAGACGAACTGCGACCTCGCCCTGCCACGGTGGCGTGGCAAATCCCCAGATACATCATCCGAGCCCAGAACAACAGCGGCGACGATGCGATGTGTGGTGCAACGGATGCGCTGGCTGCTGCTGACGCTACCGGGCAGCGTCAGCCTCAGCGGCAGTCGATGGCAAAACATCAACGAGAGCAGCAGCAGCAACAAACACGAACAACAATGGCACATCCGCTGCTGCAGTGGAAATTTCATCAAGGACTCTTCTATTGTGAAACGAGAAAAACACACACCCAGCTACAGCAACAGCAACAGTAATGGCGACGGCGACGGGACAGCGAGGCGGGGATGGCGAGAAGATACGGCGATACAAGCACAGCAGCATGAACGAATCCATCATTAATCATTCGCCCAGGAAAAAAGTCAATTTCTCATGGAAATATTGTGCGCCAAGTGTATCTGGCTCCGAGATGTGCAATTGTCTTTCCGCCCATCCGCCGTCAGTCTGTCTGTCTGCGTGTCTACCCGGCCCTTGTCTGAATCTCCGTCCGTCTTTGTGTCTCTGTCTGACAGAACGCCTCAAATCGGATTTGGAATTAAATCGAACGGCGTCCCTCGCCCCAGTCGGGTGCGAGCGATCGGAGGGCTTTAAAGAGGGCGTCATCTCGTCTCGGTTCATGCAGGAAAACACGATCTCAATGGGAACGAGCACCAGTCGACTGGCGCATCTCCCCATTATGCCCAATATGTCGCTCTGGGACAAGGAGGGGCACCTGAAGCCCCACGAGCTTCTTTTGGACTAATTCCAGTTCACAGTTAACACTTAAACACTTCTTGTCGAAGTTTCTGGCCCGTTGGCTCTGGCTGCCTAATCCCTTCAATTTGAGCGATGGCTCAAATAGAGTCCTTCCGACTACGGTTAACAACGGCAAAGAAGGCAAGGTTCTACATCTACTAAGGACAGTAAGGTTCAATCGCTGTCTTCAAGTAGAGGCAGAGGGAAGCGAAAGACGAGGAATTCTCTCTCTTTCCGCATTTTCCCGAAACACCGCGCTCGTGGGGAGTGGCCCGAACAGCTTCATCGCCACAAAGGCACAGCAGGCAGGTCGCTGCCGAAAGGGTTGCAGGGTGTTGAGAGTCCAATAAATTTCCTCATCAGCAGAGATCCATTCAATTATGGCAGTTGATTCATTGCCACTCGAGGAGCCTGACGTGCTCTGGCAGACGGTTGTCAGTGGGAAGTTGTCGGGCCAGAATCGTCCCAAATGTCTTCAATCATTTAATCGGGTTTTTCTTGACATTTATGTGGCTGAAGCTGTGGCTGTGGTAATGAATTTTTTGCCTCCTCAAGGACTAGTTTAATTAGTGAAGGGCCTGTGGAGGGTGTTTGTGAGCTCCGGCTGCTAGGCGGACGTCTATTCCTCAATCAGGAACCGTTGAAAGGGTTGTTCACACTTCTCTCTCTTTCTATCTCTCTCTCTCTCTTTCTCTCTCTCTCTCTCTCTCTGAGAAACCTCTCTGAGAGACCTCTGAGGTCGCCGACGACAGAGGCCTAGGAGCTGCTCCGTCTCGAGGTGCACTCCCCCATTCGGACCATCGCCTGTCGTCCTACCGAGTTCGCCCGGCCGCCTGACAGTCGGATCATATTTTATGTTGTTAATGGCTTCCTCTCTTCCCTCGCCGGCGAATGTCGTCATAGGAATGTCAACAAACAAATTCAAAACATAAGCAAGACGAATCTCGATCTAAATAAGTGAAAACATTACAGAAGCGTGAAAAAATTTTGATTAATGTTCGTTTTCGTTTTCGACTTCAGCAACGTGGCTTTTCGGAGCTGGCCGTGCAGCCGAGGAACTACTCCCATGTCCCGTGCGAGCCATGACTATGAATATATTTCCACCCCCACCCCGACGCCTGTCCTTTGTTGTTGTGTCCGTCTTTCTTGCGTTCACCGTTCTTGTGTTCGACGACGATTGCGAGATTCGGAATCGGCTCCGCATGGCCCGGCCTGATCGAGCTCCAAAGGACCGGGTTACGGTACGACGGTCTCAGCTCCACCAATTTTTCAACGCAAGGAGTAGAGGTGCATGATACATTTCTGAGAGAAGCCACGCAGTGCTTTGTTCGGGCTTCCATGCACGCGATGCACCACCTACAGCCCAGAGTTTCAGCGGAGCCCTGCAATGTTGTGGTGACGAAAGCAAAGCTCCTTCCTAGAGGAAGTAGCTTCGCACGGCCTGCCTAGATTATACCTGCCCTGCTTTATGTCGGTCCCGATCCTTGCGAGCCAAGGCCAGAGCCCTGCTTCATCCGGCATATATTTGGAATGGTGTCAGTTCGTTTTGCTCTCCGTTGGGAATTTGAAATCATCGGCCGCTGAAGGAACTCAGAAAAGGGGGTCAACAGGCCGATTGTCGGAACACGGTTGAGCATCAGAAGTTGTCGTTAGCCGTGAGAAAGCGTACCGAGACGCTGTCCATTGTCACTTACATTGTCGACAATTGCCGTCGTCCGGGGGCCCCTCCAGAACTCCCAGAAGAAGCACACCTGAATGATTTTTCTGGGCGTCCCTCGGACTACATCTGACGAGACTCTGCTTAAGTATCCGCAATATCGGTCATCTTGATCACGGCCTTCGATAGTCTGCCAGCGAAAGCGATGCGGAGCAATTAAACCCTCCCTGCCCGCGCTTGATCTGAAGAGTCTTCTGAGATGGCGACCCACGAATGTCTCCGCATCTCGGAGTCAGGGGCCAGGCCGTTTTATTAAAAGGTCGTTAGGCCGGCCCCTCCAAGAGTAGAGCGTCGGCTTCTGCCGCCCTCGTCTACTTTTAGTGGAAACTGCTTGTTGTCACACTTTTTAATCCGCTCTACCCGACTTGGCGCAGAGACCGGGTTCCCAGACGGCTCCCGGTAGGAACCTGGAGCGCAAATTAAAGTTCCGACTCTGCGTTTCCGGCTCAGTGTACATTGAGCTGCTCATTGTACATATGTACAGGCGGCCCTGTTATGGGGCGTCAGTAAATGGATTTCAATTTCGAATTCAGCCCGAGATAATCTGGCAAAGCCTGCTTTGCATACAACCACCGACCTGTCCTGCTCCTGCTGCTGCTGCTTTCTGCGTCTGGACCTGCTCTCCTTCTGCAAGCGTGTGAGTGTGTGTCTGTGTGTTTGTATTGAGCTGTCACTGCGGCCTGGCGCTCGGCGCTCGAATATGAAATCCATCAGGGATGCGAAGCTGTCAATCAAAATGAGGGAAACTTTGTTCAAAGTCCTCCTCATCCTCGTACCGTCCTCGTCACGTCCTTCATGTTTTCACTCCCTACTTACTGGGCGTCCATCTGGGGTGGATTCTCCATAGAATTCGTCAGGCTGCGCAGGGTTCAAGTGGACGTTGCAGAAGTTTCTAATTGGAAGTTTAAATAGGACCGCCTTTGGAACATTCCGCGTGGTTGACGGTTTCCTCCTCCTTCTTAGGGGTTTTCTAATGGTGAGCACAATGCACGCGTCGAATCAATCAAAGCCCCATCCATGGAGGTTCCATGGGAGTTGGACCGCTGGTTACGGTCGAAAGGTTTCGAGAAATGAGGCTGCAGTTGGAGAGTCACCCAGGTGTCGCAAACCTGCCAATTGACACAGGGAGGGGCATTGGAACCGCGTCGAATGACGTCCCCAGTAGTTTCGAATCTGAACGAATGAGCCGCTAAAGCATTGGCATCCCCTGATGACACCCATTCAGCACGCTCTCTGTGCATTACGCGGCTTTGGCGGCCACGCTCTGATGTGCTTACGTCGCCCT
Organism: Coelopa pilipes; assembly: GCA_947389925.1. NCBI lineage: Eukaryota > Metazoa > Arthropoda > Insecta > Diptera > Coelopidae > Coelopa > Coelopa pilipes. Next base: position 27,228,906 of record OX376697.1, read on the forward strand.
CGGCAGCCCAGCTCTCGGTGCGACCACACAGGCCTGCTAATGGGTGCTCGTTCTTCGGGATAGGGCGCCTGATCGCTGTTGTCCCACCTCCAAAGCCTTCCATAGAAGTCGCCGCATTGCGTCTCGAGCCGGGCGACGGGCGACTTCAAGTCAAACAAAGGCTACCAGAGGAAGATAGCGAAACAAAGCGCAAGCTGCTTAGAGATGGCTCAAGCTCTCCTGCTTCCACCCCGAGCCGCCTTTGGAAGCTGACACTTTTCGGTGTCGGTGGTGCTTTCACGAAACCGCGGTTCGGCGCGTCAGCTGTGTTCAATATTCCATGATTGATCCACGGACTTCGGATTCGTACAACAGTGAGTTGGAGCTTCATTGTCCGTCTGTCCAACCGTCCAACCGTCCATCCAGCCAGTCGTCTCCTCCCGGCGCGGTGTGCAGAGCTACCTCGGATCGCTGCGGCTTGACAGATCAGCGCTGACAGCTCGTGTCTTTATGTACGTGGCGGCGAGGGTCGTGAAAAATGTTGGAGGTAATTAATGATCCTTCTTTGAATTCGAATTTGGCGCGCTTTATTTGTAGACGTCGCCGCGTCGGTCGCATTGCTCATTGTTGCTCGGGCCGGTCCTCACTGCCACGCATGCGCAGCTACTGTTTCGTGGTGTTGGTGTTGGTGTTGGTGTTTCCGTTGGTGTTTCCGTTGGTGTCACGTCTCGGTCTTGATGGGCTTGAAACCATTCGCCGTGAATAGATTTAAATTATTCTTTCATTTGTCTGGCTTGCAACAACAACTGAAAGTAGCTTCTGAAAATTCCATAAGACTTTGATCAGGAGAGGCCCTGCATTCGGCTCGGATACGAGCACAGTAAAAAATCGAAAAGTCAGACTCATGCACAGAACATGAAAAGCTAGGGTGTCTTAGACGGAGCCTAACCAAATGAGTGCTGGACAAAGGCAAAACAGGCAGGCAGACGCAAAGTGATCGAAGTAGAAATTCAAAGCTCCGAAGGATGCTCCTGCTGACTGATGAACACCTAATGGACAAATGCGTGTGTTGAGGATCCCCGGTGAACTGAGGAGGTCCTCTTTCGTCGATGTGAACCACAAGAGGAGGGCCAGCAGCAACAGCAGGAGGAGATAGAGATTAAGAGTCTTACATCGCAGACTAAGTGGGAGTTGGGCAGGAAGTTCTCTACAGTTCACTGGCGAGTTACGATACGATACGAAAACATGGCTCCGCTTGCCCCGGGCGGGAACCAGAAGCGGGCACACGGCGGGCACCCGGGGTTGAAGAGGACGGGTCTTTAAACGTCGGCAGTTTCTCGGCCTTTAATGCTCGGCAACACCTCGACCGAGGGTGGGCGACTGCGAAGGGCGCTTAACAGGAAAGAATGAAATCAAAAATGTAAATAATTCCCGCGCGAATTTATTTTTCTGCTCGATTACGTCCTGCGCCTTCAGCCGCAGGAGCAGCGTAAATTCCAAGTAATGGCCGAGAAACATTCGAACCGCCCAACTCCGCCCCCCACCGCCCGCCTCCGCAGAGATCCCTGACGCGGATAGGAAAAGCGCGGAATCATGGTCGCGTCCGGAATGGAATTCGCGAGGCTGGAACTCGAAACGACCGCGGGCCGGCCACCTCTCGTCCCTTGTCCGCAACCGCACAGTCGACCAACGACGACGACCTGTGGCCAGCGCGCAGCAAGAAGAGAAGTCGGCAAAGGAATCGAGAAAAAGCAAGAAGCGCCCCCAACGTAGGGTAAGGAGGAGGGACATGGGTACGCGGGGGAGGGGCAGGCATTGCTTCATCTTTCGCTTATCTCATGCAATAAAGCAAAATAAACGCTTCATTTCCATTTGTCTCGCTCTGGATCGCCTTCAGACGTCGCCGCCGCCGCCGCCGGAGGGTCGACAGCCGACTGCCAACGACCAACAGCCGCGCAAAGTTCCAGCGTCATCGTGGCATCGGGGCATCGGGGAGGACGTTGATGTGGCCCACGACGGCGACCGTGTGCAGAATGCGGCGTCAGGGCCACCCAGCGACGGCCGACTCATCGTCCCCAAGCCCCGAGATGAGAATCTTCGCCGCCGTCTTCGCATCCGCTGCTGACCGGAGGAAGCACGGCTCAGTTTTTGCCACCACGTCGTTGCAATCGGGCTGATGGGGCAGTCTGCGGGCTCCGGAGCTTCCGGTGACGAGCCAACCATGGTCTGCAGTCTGAACTGATTACCACCTCCTTGAGGAAGGGCTCTAGTCAGGTGCGAACCCTTCTTTGGGATCGGGGGTAGACGATGCCCGGCGTGGATGGGAGATGGCTCCTAGGCCGACTCTCTTCGTCGAGCATTCGTCGTTGCCAATTCGCGGGACGCGCCACCTGGTAAACTCGAACACTTGACGCTTGAACCCGCTCGTCTTGTTCCGGAGTGGAGCCATAAATTAACCACCGCCAAACCATCCGTGCGCTCCTCGGCGCATCGAAGGGGCGAGGTCCCGCCACCTGGTCGTCGCGCAGCGCCCTGCGGCCCGTTCGAGGGGCGGGCTAAACTTTTCCTGCGACGCAAGAGTTGGTGCCCGTGTGAGCTTCCGCTTTGGGGGGGGGCGCGAGGTAGCGGGAAATCGCATGTGAACCATTTGGCAAGCAGCGATTTATTTAATGTCTCTTGGCCCGGAGTGAGCCCTCCGCTCCGGGTCGCTCCGGGCCCTGCAAAGAGAGCCAGGATCTCGGCTCGAATGAAGACATGGCTAAGTGATTTAAATGATTTATGCCCTGGACTCGGGGTAGAATCAGCGTGAGACAAGCCTTCTACACTACCACAACACAGCCACAGCCAGGATATGCGCGACACATATCCACGCTCCTGGAGAGGGACGAGGGCGTTTTCAAACTGGGTCTGGTAAAGGTGTGGGACCGCGAAATTGCGAAATTCCTTGGCGCGAAGAGTCGTCAGACGTCGGTGCACCAGACACTGCTGGCGAGCGCCTCTCGGGGGCGGTTGTGCGGTAATTAAAAGTCGCCGGACCTCATTAACTTGCATTGCGAGCCGATGGCCGCACGGCGTTGACTGACACCCGCAGCTGCTCGGTGAAGCCGCCGATGAAATGTGTCTGGCGGGGCGCCGCCTAACGACCGTCCACTGCAATGTCGATGGCGACGACAGAACGCCATCAGCTCCCCTGGCGACGTCGATGGACGGCTTTGGCAGAACCGTGCGAGTCGACACGTGAAACGTTCTCAAAATTAATAGTCGGCCAGCATTCGTTTACACCGGACCCAGTATGTGTCTGGAGCCAGTATGTGTGTGACTGTGCTGTGTAAGCGTCCGCCGAAACGGCGATGACGATGGCTGGAACGATGATGGCTTAATTTATTGGTGGCGATTAATTTAAAAATGATTGATTTCCATGAGCCGCAGTGTTTTGCGCGGAATGGACTTCTCGCATCCGAGGCAAACGGGCGGTAGGAGGTCGACACCCACGTGGAAGTCGGACTGCGGGTGCCATTCCGGGGCGAATGTAGGCCAGAAGCCTTCTGGTCTACTAATAACTCCCAAGGGTCCTTGCGACATAGATCTGCGATTTGTCCATGTGCCACAAAGGTATTTCCCAATTCCAACTTGACTTATGTACTTCCGCTTTCTGTCTCCGCTAGCATCCTCGCCGCCGCCCGCCCTCTCCCGCACGCCCAGCTTTTCGAAGGACGAATTTTATGCAAATTCCTAATCAAATTCGCATTCCGAACTTCAAGTTGTTCAACTCCAATCTGCTTCAGCGGCACACGGAAACTTTTCCCCTCGCCCGGACCATGGCGAGGCAGCGGGGCTGGCAGGTTCACTGGGCTGAAGCCTTCGCGAGAGCTGCGCACGGGCCCGATCCACGCGTGCTGCAGACGCGCTGTGAGTTCCTCCCATTTTTAATTTATTCCCTCTCAGCTGGGACGGTGCCAACGGTGCGCGGGGTGCGGGTGCCGGAATCCATCGTCCCTGTTATCCATCCTGATCGTCCCGGGGTGGCTGGATTTTTTCGGCGGATAAAGCAAAGCAGCAAGGAGACCTCGACAGGCGGTGGAGGCTGTCTTCTTCTTCCACTCACCGCCCATGGTTTCTGTTGTCGTTGCCTCTGTCGGCGGGGTTTATTCAAAGGACTGCGTGGCTGAACTTGAAGCTGCTGCATGTCGAACGCGATTAAGCAGCTGCCGCCGTTCGCAGTGGCTGCAGCGGAGGCTGTTGTTGTCTCCGTCGTGGCTGTGGAGCGGTTTGTTTGAGGTGAAAAAAACGTGCTCTTTGCGGTTGGCTCTTTAATTGGAGTTCAATCCGCCTCTCGTTGCTTCATTAGCCCCATGTGCCGGGCGCCGAGGATTCTCCGCGACGTGATGCTGTGTGGTGCGAAGCGACGGTGCGCGGGAGCAGCGCAGCCCTGTGGCGAGGGTGGTAATGGTGATGGCGTCCTTTTTGTCCCCGTTGCCAGCGAGCGTTCTCTGCGCAGCCGGCGCCAACGTCGCGGCGTTTGTGTCACGTGATTAATTGCAAATTAAATGCTTGCCGCTCTCGATTGCGCGGAGGTTGCCATATTCGCCTCCCCGACCCCTTTCCCAGTCCTCCTCTTGCTGTGGGTGTTTTTCCGCGACCGGATCGTGCCGGGATTCTCTGACTGCAGGGGCCTCCTGTCCACCCGAGAGCGCGGCCAGGTTACTCAACGCTCCTGGATGTTGCGCTTCCGACGTAGAGGAAGGAGGCTCGCTCCAACTTATCTGTTCGACAACCACTTAATTCGCAGAATCTACACGCCTGACTCCCAATGAGCTAATCGCTGTCTCGGACCTCATTTTGTCCAACCGTCCGTCCGCGCGTCGGTCCTCGCCTCCTCCATCAGATGAACGCCCAGAACGTGTCAGCTCGAGAGGTCGTGATTAATGATGCCGACATGTGCGACCGAGCAATGAGAGTCGGGTCGGCCGGGTCGCAGCCGGCCGGGAAGGCGCAGAGACGCAAAGACGCATCCGCATCGGCGTCCGCCTGCGATCCACCCCCTCCCAACCTGACGCGGCTTATCAAGGTGAATCGGTCAGTCGTCGATTGCCACAGCGACATCAAAGAAATCCGAGGCATTTGTCGAAATTACGCGCAATTCTCATGCCCGTGTGGCGTGAGGGGCCGTGCTCAGATGCAGGATGAATTCCCAACAACAAGAACAACAACACCAACAGCGGCAGGGCGCGGACCCATGCTCCGGATACAGTTACTTCCAAAGCTCCGACAGCCACTGCGTCCAGCCCACGCACACACGCGCTCTCACTTGGGCGAGTAAGACCAACACAACCACATTTTCAGCAGTCGCAAGCGCCTAGAACGCGAGATACCACCGGCCGGAGAAAAATTACAAAGAAATTATTTATGCTGCCTCGGGCGACGGTGGCATCCGCAGCTCCGTCGGGTGATGTTGTGGCGGATGTTGTTGTTGTTATTATTGTTTTTATTGTTGTGGTCGGGTGGTTTTAAAGAAACGCGAAGAAGAACAAGTCAAAGGTTGCCCCGCCGAAAGGTCGAGCTTTCGGCGAGAAGAAGGCGAACGGGCGAGCATCGTGTGTATGTGAGCAAGTGTGCGTGAGCTGCGGTCGGGCAGAGCGTCTTGCGCACCCTCGCGGCCGGCGGAGGCCTTGGACGGAGCAAACAAATTTGTTGAAATCCATCATGGTGTCTCTCGAATCCGTCGGAGGTTATTTATTTTTATTGTCCACACCTCGGTGGAGCTGGCAGCAGTCGTGGCGCGTCCGTCGGTCCTCGGCGCTAACGGCGATCGCCTCGTTCACCGGCGATATCTCCAATCTAGATCCGAAACCGCTCTCAGTTCGTTGGACCGATGGAGTCCTTGCCCAGGACTCTGCACCCACGGAGGTCGGATTCGCCAGTACCAGGCACAAACACAGCTCCTCTTTCTTTATCTGCTGATTGTCCCCTCGGCTCTTCCTCCACGAGTCGGAGTCGTGTGCGATCCCAGCACCTTCGTTTTCGCGGCCAGTTGGCACAGGGACGTCGGAGTGTGAGCGAGACTTGCTCTTCCGCGGGATTCTGGCCTGTGCTAGGGTTGGTTTTGGTATCGTGGTCCCTGTGGGTTCAACCGGGGTCGCGGGTCCGCGTCTTACGTAACTCCGAGCTACCAGGGTTCCGCTATGTCCGAGGCGTCCGCGAGTCCACACAGGAATCGCCCGGTTCCGTGCTCGTCGGGCCTGTGTGCGTGTCCCGGAGTGTTTGTGTGTGTGTCCAACACGAGTAAAACACATAATAACACGTTGCACGCCATGTCGCTCCACAGGCCCCGCGACTCCCCCTCTCCGGCCAAGCGAGAGCACCTTCCCAGGCAGGCGAGCGCTGCAATAATTGCCCACAGTCAGTCGATGGTCGACAGGCTCTTGTTGTTGTTCGGATTCTTAAAAAACGGAGAACTCAAAAGTCGCCATTCATTCGCCAGCGCGCGGTCCGTCATGCAATGAACGGACGGACGGACGGAGGAACAGACAGAGGAATGATCGGGCAGCCGAGCACGAATGGACGCAATTTCGACTTCCACATGCTCCGGACATGTTCTTGCGGGCTACTCGGGGAGCGGGCCAACGACGACGACTCTGACGAGACGACGACACGGAAACACGAACAGCAAAAACAAAAACACGGTTTGTACCTCAATCATGTAATTATTTCCTCAACCACCGGGCCATCGCCTTCGCATTCGCCGTGGATGGTGGTGGCGGCATCGACGGCACCAACAACAACAGCAACACCAAGGGTCAGCCGTGCGGTGTCGTGTAGCGTGTTGGCCCCCGCCCTCCGCCGCTGTGCCCCTTCATCGACCAGCGGCGTCGGCCTACCTTGGCAAATAAAGTGAAACGTGAATTCGTCATTCGTCGAGCGTCGAGCGCCGAGCAGTGATAGCGCAGCGGCCAGGAAGGAACGAGACGGCGCAGGGTTCGTGTTTCTGACACAACCTGAGCCAGGTATAAAAGGTATGAGCCTTTCCGATGAACGAAAGCCCCCAGCGTTGCCTCGGTTTCACGGCGACTGCGAACGACGGCGGCGCCGAGGCGGCCGACAACGGGTTTCAAAATGGTGGAGGCCAGTGGCGAGAGCAGCCAAAATGGAGGCGGCTCCTCGAAGCCCGTGCTCGACGGTGCGATGCTCGGTTCGTGTTTTACTTCCATCCCAGACGAGCAGTGCGTCGCGCACTGGGCGGGGAGTGGGTGCGTGTCCACGCGGCCGCCATGGCCGGACAGCGAGGAAGACACTTTGTGGAAGAAATTGCGCTTTATCGCGGGCCGCGAAGGCAGCGAAACAAAAACCACCGGATCCCAAGATTTATTAAGAACGGAAATGAAATTCTGCAACTGAGGCGGCGGCCTCGACGGCGGAAGACGGGCGGCCGGCGGCGGCGGCGATGATAGCCCATATTTCGACTTGCAATGCAGCGTGGACGTCCACCACTACCCACCACTAAATCAGTCGGCGATTCCCTCAGACTATTAGTAATTATTTTCCCCAAACCAGTGGGCTGCCCTCGGCAGAGGGGGGTTGGAAATGGGGCCGGGAATGTTTTTAATTTATGCGCCCGAGGACGAGGGGAGGAGCGATGGTGCCAAAGAGCCCACCCCGAGGCTCCGCACCTCGATAGACGGAGCTCGAGGCCACCGCGGTGCCGTTCACGACGTCCCAGACTGTCTTGAATGCAACATTTCGATTGAGGCCAATGGGCGCTGGCCGGTCGGTGGTCGGCGGTCGCAGCGGAATACTTACTTATGGAGTTGTCGCCTGCAAGAAAGAGAGAGAAGGAGAGGGCGTTAAAAGAATGCAGCTAACCAATATAATACAACAATCAACCACCCTGCCCGGGACCCGCTCCCTTCGATTCGGCGCGACCCAGTGGTGGCGGAACCGCCGCAAGGTATGCCTCAAGTACCGCGGTCGAAGCGTGTCGTCCGCTCGTGGGTTCATAAATAACACCGTCAACACCGACAACACCGACGTCATCGCCGGTGCCAGCGCCAGCGCCATCGACAACGCGGCGCATTCGCAGCCATAACAACCGCTGCAACTACAACAAGGGCCACGGCACGGCAACGACAATAATAACGGCTGAAGAAGAGGAAGCACGGCAACGAACGACAATGGGAGCACAATAAGAAGTAACGAAGCCACAACGACACCGACATTCGCCGCCCTTATCTAATTTTGAAATACACTCCAAATCTATAAATTCCGCGCTTTTATAGACATCTATATCTGCATATGCATCTACGAATATCTGGTGGCGTGCGAGCGGTTTCCGAGGTGCGCGAGTCTTCCCTCTCCCTTCCTGCGCGGGCGACCCGGAGAGCCCATAAAATATTCCGGCCCGAAGACTCGCGCCGGAAGCGGTTGGAATCTGGCACTGCCGCCGTGTTGGAGGCAGAACCGGTGCTTCGCAGACCCGGATACTTCTGATCTCGGTAGTCGAGGCTAGCGGAGCTCGACTCCACTGAACCTGGGGCGACGAAGGTTGAAGGGCTTCGCACCTTCTTGAAGCTTCCTGGTCCATTTGGAACCACGAGCAGTCGATCGAGGGCTACTGCCAGTGATAGCGGCTCAGTGGAGGCGAATACTCATGAATATAGAGGTCCGTAGGCGGTTACTGGGCCAGTGTCCGCTCAGAAAACGGCTTGTACCGCTCAGAGGAAGGAGTACCGGATGCCCTGTGCATCGGATCCGCACCAAACCTGAGGGTACAGGCCCGCGGTGCTCTTCGCCACACTTCGATGCGCTATCGAGACCAACATTTCCTCACAAATGCATAAATTATTTCGCCTGGGAGATCGAGCGCTCAAACACGTTTAAATGCAAAAATATTCGAGCCCCACCCCAGGCGCGAGCTTGCGAGATGGCGCGAGTGAAGGTGAGGGGCGGAGAGCAAACCGAATTTCCGTCCTTCCTGTCATTTTAAGCGCAGGTTTCCGCGTCGGAAATGTCGCGGTCGTTCCTTCTGAAGGCAGGCGCGGAGGTGGCTGATGTCGTGGCGTGGCGTGGCGTGGGCGGAGCGTGAGCTTCGAGGAGGGCAGAGGGAAGAGGTCGACGGGGCCTGCTTGAGAGTCAGTCGAGTTCTCGGCGCTACAGTATGGAGGCGAAGACGCTTTCCGAGGGAGAGCTCATGAAGCATGTGCACGGAGACAACCAACAGGACGGACTCGCAGTCCAGCTCAAGCCCACTTGAACGACCCTCGAAGTTTTCTAAAGTTTCTTATGCCTTCCGACCCAAAGTGGAAAGCTATTAACCCGAGAATGTGGACCTCGGTCCGGCCTTGGTCAAGAATTAGCCGCACGTCCGCATCTCTGCAGATGTTATCAATGTCGCAGCCGTGCCCACGCCCGAGCGGAGGGCTGCCAAGGCTGGAGTTTGCAAGTTTGCGAGTTCGATCCGGGCTTCCGAGGGATGTCCGGCGACAGAGTGCCTTCGATGCGCCGAGAAGAGACTGTCTGCAGTTTATTATTTGGCAGACTTGTCGGAAGCGTTGGAGCGTTGTAAAACAAGTAATCGTCCACAAAAAGCCGCTCACAGGGAGGGCCTGGGGTTGGAGCTGGAAACTGCGAATAAATAAAATCATGCTGATGGAAATAATGATGTCTCGTCAGGGTCCGGCGCCACTGGTTGGGGTGGCGCTTATGCTGCGCTCGAAACCCGAGGTTGTGGAAGATAAAATATATTATTCCCATATTTGGATTAGTTGTCATAACGCAGCGATCCCGCCGTAGTGAGAAGGAGAAACGAAGTCTCAGAATGAATCTGCGGAAACCTGCAGACTTGAACCGTCATCGAGCGTCGCGAATCCTATTCAACGCCGGATCCAAACGGTCTTGCATGTAATCTAAGAGCTGGCCAAGAAAGCCGTCACTTGTGGGCCGGAGCTTCTCAAAAACCCAACCCTTGGTTCGGACTTATTCCGGGTCAAGATAAAGCAAACCCTAATCGGGATAATCGAGAGCCGTGTTACCCAGTCTTAGCCACGATATTCAGTTTAAATCGGGTTCGTTGGCCCGTGAGCCAAGTGGCCGACAAATTTTCCCGTTTCCTTGCCTTACTCGTCAGGTCTTCCGTCTCCGGTCGCCGACAAATTACTCTCCTCTGATGGCGCGGATAACGAAATAATCCCAATTATAGAGCAATTTGTAGATCGATTTGCTTGCTTGCTTTCTTTGTTGTTATTTCTGTTACTATGGTTGTGTTGTTGTTGTCGTTGTCGTGGAAGGTTTGTCGCCCGATCGGAGGACATAATTCATTTTATTTTCCGCAAGGGATATGATACATTGCGTACATCCACGTCCACATCCATATCCACAGCCCAGTCCGTGGCCCGGGGTTGTCCACGTTCCCGCCCTCTTCCGTGCCGTCGCCCCATCCGACCCGGTCCCCATTGGTGGCCGTCCGTCTTGATTGACAAGTAGGTGTGGACACCGAACTCAGTCATTCTGACAGTGGCCTCCTCCCACGCGGCGAGCCCGGATCGTGGCTCGAAGGTTGTGCCCTGCAGCAGCATTAAAGGTGAAACTTTCTTGTTCTGCTCACTCGAATCCTCATCCCGCCGCGCCCTTGGTCCGAGGTCGGCCTCCTGGCGTGTTTCCCTTGCTCGATGCCCTCGATGAAACCTGGCCAAATGTTGCTTTTGAACGCGCTCTGGCGCCGGTAGGTGAGGGACTGAGTGTGTGCGTGGCCTCGGGTCCAGGCCGTACTTAGGCTTGAGGGCGGAGGACGCCATATGTCGCTGCGAACTAAGGACTGTGGCCCGTTTGAATGTGGAATGCGCTCGGCGTCGGATGAGCTTCTACGACGAGTTCCGAATGAAAAACGTCTGGATCCCCGATTTGATGTAGAGCGGGCTGGACTCGCAGTCTTCGGGAGAAGAAGGCACAATCATCCAGGTCCTCGGAATAGCCTGAGCTTCCAGGGGTTATTAAAGGCCTTCCAGCAATTAAACAATTTCCGAACTGAACCCAGGCCGCCCCTTCGGCCTCCTGCTGCGTCCGGCTGCTTGCGCGGGTTCGGCATTCGACTCGACTCGAGCTCCGTTCCCTTCTGTTGGCGTCCCTTCCACCGACACCGCCGACAGAGTCTCAGCCACCCCGGAGGCGGCGAAAACAAGTTCGTGCACAAGTTCTGCATTTTTCGTTTTTATTAAAAACAAAAGTGCGATAAAATTGAATTTGCATTCGAAAGACATTAACCGCAGCAGTCGGAGTGGCGCGGGTGGGGCGAAGCGAGGGAACGGGACGGGACGGGACGGAAGGCGGGGAAGCGGAGGAGGCAATGACAGTAAAAATTAAACGCGCCGAAACGAAGAAGAAACAGCGAAATGTCGTCGTCAATGGGGCACTTCCGCTGGCCCTGCACCGCACCCGCAGACCGTAATGCGTTGACAAATTATTTTTCAATGCAAATTTGCAATAAAAAATACTTCCACACAGATCGGCAGCGGGCAGATGGTCGGGGAATGGCGAACGGTGGCTGGCGCAGCGAGGCCAGGAAGACACCGTAGCCGAGTTTAAAGTTTAACCCGAAGCCTCGCGATTTTTAATAAAACCCTCGCGGCCCACGCAACATGCTGTGGAGATTTATGGCAATCAAACCGTTTATTCGTGCATCAGCAGAGCAAATAAAATTCAAAAGACCGTCATCGATGATTATTATTTACGCGATCGCACGCCGCCATATTGTTTCCACATTTGGAGCGATAATTATTCGAGTCGCAATCGCAATCGGTCCCATTTCACGCGTATTTAGGCAGACCTGCCGGGATGCATTAAATTGTTACGAGTTCAATTACAATCTCCCCCACCCCGACCCGGCCAAAACGGCCTCCCTCCCCGTCACACGCTAATTTCAACCTTCACACAAGCGTGAAAACAACCCGGGCCTGCACTTGTTCCCAGTTGCAACCAATTATCTGAGCGACAAAACACTCCAAGTGCAGGACGGGCAGGCGTCGGTGGGGCGGCGTTGTCGCAGACGTGCCCCGAGCCGCTCCATTATTAATTCCATGTGGGCTCAATAATAGTCGCCCATCGCTGGCCGGCAGGGTCCTCAATGGCGCAGCTGCCCACCGAGGTTCAGTGGGTAGCCGAGGCACCAACCTCGCCTCCTCGCTCCCAAGGTGTTCAGATCGGGGATTCACACATTTCTTAAAAACATATTGATTTCGAGGTATCCGCGGCGGGAGGAACTTGATACTTGATACTGCGTGCGGCCTGTCGTCTGGAAGAGTCGAGCATGGTCGGGTGGGGCGAGGTCCGCGGAACTCTTATAATTTATGGCCGCCGAATCACGTGTCAACCACGCGATTCACCCCTGATGTTATTATTTCCGTGCACTCGGCATGATGCATGACTTCGCAGAAAGCAGAGACTTATCCCGAGCATCAGGACTTCCTGCCCGCCAACACACTCACATCGAGCAGACAGACGACAACCATACAGAACATGCAAACAAACACAGCGCGGCCCAGATTCAGCACGGAAAGAGTCCCGAATCCTGAGAGTCCGCCTCGGCTTTGAATACGAAATCGGGCAAGGATTTCGAATGGGACTCCGGGTGAGTGTCAGTGTGTTCACGAACACAGCGCGGCTTCGCCTCAGCGAAGCGATGACAAACGTGAATCCGTTCAACAAACACGCGTTTGAAAGGTCGGGGAAGGGATGGGTCGGGTCGGGTCGGGTCGGGTTGTGTCGGCTTCGAGGTGAGGCTGCGGCTGCTCAACCATGTGTTTGCGTTGACTTTCATGCTCTTTTAAGCACCGATAAACGCTTCGAGATTCCAACTACCTTTCATCCCCTCCCGGCGTTTGTCACACTCACACGATTGCCGCCGGTAAGAGTTTAATTCGGTGATGGTGGTGGGGTGCTGAGAGCCCACTGCGGTCCGGATCCGGACTTTGGACGAGGCGTGGGACGGGGACCTTCACACTCATCCAAAAACCACAAACATGGCCCTGGGACTGGCGTCTGGGTGGGGCCACAGTACCACAAATCTGCATCCTCCACTTCGAAATCGAAGCTGTAGACAGTTTTCCAGAAGTTGTTTCCTTTCGGCGAGCGGGTGTTTGTTGTATTTGTGCCTCCCCTTTCCCGCGGCACGTCACTTTCCAAGTTTTTCACTTTCCGCGCGCGAACAAAAACTGCCATCCATCATCCGCTGAAGGCTTCACTTCATTCCTCACCGACGGGGGGATGGGGAATAGGAAGGAGAGGGGCGGAGGCACGCTTCGTACATATTGATTTTGGAATTTCTATGAACACTTCCCCGAATCGAACCGCGCTGGACGTCTTCGAGCGGCTGGCAGTAGGCCTCGAGGCACGCGGAGCATTCGACTGGAAGCCACTTGTTGCCGCCTCCGCGAACCCTAATGAAGTCGCCTCCGTTCAGAGGGTACCGGAAGGACCACGCACGATCTTCCACTCGGAATGGGGTGGCGGTGCCCGCATGTGACGACAACGATGTCGCTCGGTCGCCTGCTCACGAGGCAGACGACGCATCGCCACAGCACGAGGCCGAGAGGTCGCATCATCCATCATTCCCGACTTGACCTCCTTCCAGCTTCCGCCTGAGGATCAACGTCGCGCTCATTCGAACAGCAGCACTGGGCGCCGGCATATACGAAGGTGAGCGACGTGCGACAGACATATCTGCGCGACGCACGTCCCCGGGCCAGGAATCGTGGCTCCAACCCACCGACATCCCGGAAGGGATCAACGTCCGTCTTCTGCTCTGCGCGACATGGCGCGAAATCGAAGCCGTAGACAATGGCTTTCCCGAACCATTCGTCCTGCGTTCCCAGGACCCATCGGTACGGTGCGCCTGATTGATTTGCATTCACAATTTGATTAGCTGTGACATGATTGAGTTGCCCTCTGGCGGTGGTTCGGCGCACCAATCGCCGCTTGATGGCCTGGCAATAATTACGTCACTGATTTATTGGTCGGTGATCGATGGCGTCGCGTGGTGCGCGAGATTCGCACCGCTCGGCTCCCACCTTCAGGTAAGAGGCGCGCTGCGATGGCGTGAGCGACTGCATTCGGCGTCCCACCTTGAGTCTGAACCTGATACCGTTGCTCGAACGCCGCGTGGCTCGCCAGCCAGTCTGAGATTTGTAAATCGAGGCGCACAGACCATTAATTTCGACTTAACATCTTCATAAACATAAAACACCTCAACCTCCAACTCGGGGTTCTCCGCTCGTAAAGCACGGCCAAAGCGACCAGACGAGCGTCGTCCACCCCGGCCAAAGCGCCGTAAAAACGCAGTAAAGAAGCCGCGAAAGTGGAGTGAGTCGGTGAGAGAGGGGGTGCGTCACAAGGCCCCGCCATGGGTGGTGGTCCGATGAGCACAAAAAGTGCCCGGTCGTCCCAACAAAGAGACGCCCACCGGAGCTCAGCTGTGGACGACTGGGGCTGGTCGGACTCAAGCGAATTGCGAGACGTGGTAAGTGCGGACACGTATTCGCACAGATGCACTCAGCGGCCAGCGTAGGGCCAGAGCATGATCCGCAGATTCGGGGTTGGACCGCTCGTCTGGAAATATATTTAAACCACCGATTCACGAGAGACGCGACTGTTTCGATCGGCGTTTGGACGCAGGGCGAAGTAGAGCCCAGAGACCGTCCAATCGACAACTAGACCCTGGGGCCTCAACAGCCGTGTCTGCGTCCGTTGTCGAACCTGCGTTCAGAGCTTCTCCCGGGGCTCGAGCAGCAAGTATTTGATCGATGTCGCGCTGCGTGCCGAATCAGCCGCGAGTGACAGCAGCGACAACAAGAAGAAGAACGGACGATTACCTAATTTGGCTGATTTCTTGCTGCTGGAGACGTGATAATTTCTGTTTGCTTTTCGCGGTGCCAACGATTGTCTGCGAGACTCCGTTCGCCATCCATTCGCACCTTACACCAGGGCAGCCGAACCACGCGACCTAACCGGGGTTGGATACAGTCAAATGGTTGAATGGTTCTCGTGGAGTCGGTTCTCCACGAACCGCCTGCCTTGTTTCCTACGTAGGGAACAGAGGATACTTCTGGATAGTGGGCCGACGGAACAATGTCGCATCATGTTGGCAATAAAGCACTTAAGCACCGCTTTGTCCAGGATTACCAGACTGTGCCGACTCTGCCTCGCCCACTGACGGCCATCAGCTAAATAAAGTACTCAAGGAGGGACCTCGAGAGAGTGAAAAAATAAATCGCGTACAAATTGAAAATAATTTTCGGATTTGACTCTCTTCTCGTTTTACGATTATGATGTGAACGCTCCCCCGGCACCGCGGAGCTCCAGAAGGTCCACAGAAGCTGCAGTTCATCTCCCACTGGGCAGACGACCGCAAGGACCATGAGGCCGCGAGGCGATACGCAGGACATTAAGGGTGAGCAGCGCCTTTTGTATCCTAGCTTGTCGCGATGCCACCCTCGGCCGAAGGCGTTCCGATGATGGCCCGCGGGAAAACCCACCGACTAAGGGGCGAGGCCGCCGCACTTTCAAAATTAAACATTTACCGCCCCGCCGACGTAGCTGGAATTAAATCGATTTTTGTTTGTTTTCCTACTTTTCCACACTCTTGTTTTCCTTGAACCATGCCAGATACAATTTTCCAAACTACCAGATACCTTCCGGCGAGGAGGGCCGCGGACGAAGGAGGCAAGCGGCCGCGCCTCGCGGGGAGCCCTCGGACTACTTAAGCGACGGGCTTCAGTAATTTTCTAAATGAATCCATATCAATTACCGATCCGATTCAGTCGCGCACGGCCCACCGCGGTCGATGACGAAGGCTCAGGGGTTCGAGTTTGCGGCGACTCAGTCCCCTTGTCGCTCTGCGGCCGACTCATATTTTCCGGGGAAAAAATAAGTCTCGCGCGAGCTTTAAAATAATGACAAATCACTTTGCAGATAAAAATTAAAGAAAAGTTGCTCAGCGGTCCCGGCCCACCTCCTCCGGCCCCAGCGCCTTCTTAAGCATAACTAATCGCAGCATATTCTTTCTCCGGCGGACGCGTGCAACCCTTCACGGAACTGTGCCACGAGCTCTAACGTCCAATTAGATCCCTTTGTGTGGTCCGCGATCCCAAGGACGCGGCGGGAAGCGGCGGCCAGCAGCCAGGAGCGGTGCTGGACCGCAGTGGAGCGGAGACGCTGCCCGACAGCAGTTATCTCCATAATAAAGTCGTAACAATTAATTGCGCGAATTCTTTCGGATTCTTCATCTCCTCGGTCTGGTCCCGCGCCGCACCTTCAGCATTTCGGTCGACTTCTGCTCTGACCCATTAAATTGCCAATCCGCCGTCCTACCTCCCGGGGCTGGATTGGTGGTGGTGGCCATTACAGGTCCTCCACGTTCTAAGGTCACACCAAACCTGGTCTAATTAGCCAGGTTATTTAACCGACTCAATTATGGATAGACCGCCCGAGGTAGAAGGGAACTGCACTTGACGCTTTGAGAACCCAGTGCAGCCACTCATCCCAGTCGCTATTGCATACCGCTATCCTCAATAACCTGCGAGAGACCGGTGGAAGCACACCCCAAGGCTCGGAGAGCACCGGGCAGGAATCGGGTAGAGTGAAGTCGAGATCCTGCCGGCAACCGAGGCCCTTGCAGATGACTCATCGTAAATAAAATTATTAATGAAACCGAGAACTCACACAAACAAGATATCACTCAACTGCAAATCGCAGAAATGAAGAAAAATACATTCATTGAGAGGAGAGAGCTCCGTGGACGCCGGGGAGCGATTCGCGGGGTAATATTATGATAAATGGTGTGTTATAATCATGCTCCACAGGGGGTAAGTTTAGGGCGACGCGGCCGCCTTTTGAATCGGGAAAACCACGGGAGTAAAAACCGTAAAAAGTCGCATCAAGGGATGGCGAGGGCGACGGATCTCGGCGAGACTGCCGAGCACATGCAACATATGTTCATCGGGAGGGGAGGCTTCGGCGCAGTCGGAGAGGTGTCAGTAAGTGAAATGAATTGGGCACGGGCCGGCGAGGAATCTGGCGAGGCGCCTGGTAAGATTTGAAGCCCGGCCGCGGAATTCTCGGATCCGCCGTCAAAGCGGAAGACCTTGGTGGAACGTCTGAGGTTCGGGCCGTTCCTCCAAAAGGAAGTCGCAGCTCGGGAATGAATATTGCTCTAGGCCATTACGAATTTGCTCAGAATCCGCTCACCTTGCTTCCGGCTCTTATCTCAAGCCCCACTTTACAGCCATTTCGCCTCCCATCCCGCCCCGGACTCATCGAGTGCAGAGCTCTCCTTGTTTATCTGCCAAATTTAACGACCTGCTCGCTGACAGACTGACGGTTCGTGGCTGGCTGGGTAGAGCTGCTCCGGAGCCCCCGTGGAGCGGCTCGTAAATAAAATACTTTGTAACTCACCGGCTGCGACTCGGTCCAAGCCGGGCCGTGCCGGGCTCGACTGACTGTGGCTGCTCTCGTTCACCGAGTTGCCACATTGTCTTGTAATAATCGCGTAATAACTTTGTATATGACTCGATTAACTGCTCCGAACGGCAGTCGATTCGCACTTTATTTGAGTCGCGGTGAAGGACTTGTAGCTGTGTACTTGTTTTTGCGTTCGATGGCAGGGGCACGGGCAGGGGCAGGGCGTGTGCTCGGAATAATTTCGCGGCAATTAAACGAACTCCTGCAGAAGGAGGGCGCTGCGCAGGAAACTTGCTTGTCCGGTGCATTTTCAGATTCCTCCTGGTGTTGTCGCCTCCTCTGCAGCAGCCGACCCCAGGGACCGCCGCAGCTAGCAGTCGGGCCGCCGCTCGTTTGTTCGCCGCAATAAATGCGAATTAATTTGTTCCTAATCCGCTGGCACCCTTGCCCGAGCCCTGTGCCCCGAGCCACGAACCCCGAGCCGCGCTCGTCGTGACAAATGGCCAAGACTAATGCTCTCACCGTCAGCACAGCCACGCACAGCGCCCGAGCCCTTCCTCGGGGAGGAAGGAGCAGCTATCGGTCGGGGTCGGTTGGGAAAGAGCAACGTGTGTTCGGTGGCGCCCCGGCGCTGCGCTGAAGGGTCAATACATCTTCATCCCGGGAGAGGCGGACTGAGGGTGGGGGAGTGTGGGAGCGTGTGTTTGGCTGACCAGGTCAAGTGCGGGCCCCTGCAGAGCGCTCGGTGTTGGTTACAAATGAGGCTACAGCGGTCGCCGTGTTCACCGCAGGACCCCGTCCCATCGCCTAGCTGGAAACTCGTCAATGGTCCCGGACCGAGTGTCGTCGGGGTCAGTCCAGAGCCGGTGGAGTCGAATGGGTGCGGCACCACCCTTTCTCGTCAATTTCAGACATGCTCGGCGGTTTACAAATTGGCAAAACATGCTTCCGGAATGTCAATGCCAGTTTGTCGGCTTAAGCCCAATGTTTCCTGTTGCACACACGAATGAGATTTGTGAATGGAGTCAATAGAAGCCCCAGCAACGGCGCACGGCTGCTGGGCAGAGAAGATCAACTGCTTTAATGCGACTTCAAGGATCAGATTTCTATCGATCGTTGCTTGTAATTGCGAAAGTAAATACCAATTACTCCAATTACCCGAACTGTAATGGAAATTAATCTGAATGGCCGCAGCAGGACCCAGCAAGCCGGCAGATAGCCGCGCGCCCAGGATGCTGCCGACTCTCGAGCTTGAGCCCGGACTTCAAAGACGGTGGCCGGGCCGGATTGCAAGCGGGACTGGTGATTAATTGATTTCGCAATTGGCCGAGCGCAGGGCGGCGCGGAACCACAGCAGGTTGGCCACAGGTAATAGCAGAGAAAACATCCCGAGGAGGAGGCTCCGGATCCCGTGCGATGCGCGCCGCTTTCGCAGGATACGCGGCCGACGCGGCGGCAAAGACAAATCGATGGACATGCAACTGCAGCCCCGATTGAGTACGGCCTCTGCTGGATGCCCCGACGACGGAGTTCTCTGCTGCAACGGTGACCAACAAACACTACGTTCGGAGAGGACGGGATGGAGAGGAAGGGGCAAGGTAGGAAGAGGAGGGCCGCAGACGCTCAGCCCGGGAAAACATCAGTTTGACAAATGAACCTAAATAACAGGTTGCAGTCCAAGCCACTGCTCGTTCGTCCGTCCGGCCAGCCGTCGATGGCCGCGCGATCGTCGGATTCAGTCGGTTGTGTTGTTGTTACATTCGGTGTCGAGCCTACCAACAGGTCGACTCTCCCATTGAAGAAACTGAATTGCATTTCGGACCGGACGGATGGATTGACGGCTGGACGGACGAAGGGACAGCCTTGATACCTAATTTATCATAGCTTTCAGTGGAGGCTCAGACAAGAGAGCGGTCGGACGACCAGCGGCGGCGGGAAGAGTTCGTGGTGCTCGCTCTCACCTCGAGTTCGATCCGAAGTCCTCGGCTGCAGTAACTGAGACGAGGGAGGGCGCTGGCGGCGACGGTGGCGACGACGCGCTTGACGGATTGCAATCGACGTCTTTCCACCAGTTCGTTCATTCGTTCGTTCACCGCTCCGCACCGCGCCTCCCGTCCATGACCCTCGGCCCACGAAATTGTTACAAATGATCGCAAATAACAGATCTCGTCGTCCCTCTCGCTCTGCTTGCCTTCGCAGCTCCTCGCGCCGCATCAAAGGAGCCGATCAGCCGCGACCAGGCGAACGATGGTCGAGGAGCCGGCCTTTGAAGCGTCCGTGCGCGGGTCTGCCGGGGCATGTGTGGAGACTCGGCGTCCACGCGGCGCCCGGACGCCCGGTCGCATGGGCGCAGCGATGCTCTGGTTTTTGATTGATGAACCGTCGGTCTGTTGGCCTGTCTGTCGTGTTCGGCTGAGATACGATTGGTCTACGCACTCGCGTTGGGATGATCGGTTCCCGCCACAGATTGCCCCAGCGCCCCAAGGGCGGACTCACCTTGACTGTTGTTGCTGCTCTTCCGCGAGGTCTTCTTCTCCTTCATCCAGGGATACTCGGGCACGGAGTCCATGCCGTCTGGCGTCGGCGGCATTCCGCCGACCGGATATCCGCCGACACCGGTGGCGCCCATCTTGGGGCTCTCGGGACTGAGGTGGTTCAGGAACTCGGCCATCGAGGGCTGCGAGTTGATGAAGCCGCCTTCGGAGGCCATCCAGTAGGCAGTGTCGGCGGCAGCGACTGCCGCGGCGGCGCTGCTGCGCTTATCACAGTTTGGAACGAGCTTGGAGCCGGCCAGCATGCTGGTGGCCGGCCCGGAAGGAGCCTGGGGCGGCGCTGCGTGCACCGCAGAGCCCGTTTGGACCTGCACCAGGGGGTTCAGAGGCGACTCGGACTTGATCTGGGCGCCCATGTGTGGATCCAGGCTGCTGCACACCTCCTGCATGGTTCAGTTTCTCTGGCCAGGAGTGGGTGCTGGGGCCTTTGGCGGCGCTGTGGTGGGGCTCCGGGGCAGAGGTCGGTTCGCTGGCCACTCACTGGCGCATTTCAAGTCGGTAGCTCTCACACCTGCTGCGCTCCTGAAACAGAGGAAATTACAATGATTAGAGCGAGTTCACTTGGCTGGGAAGCGCTGAGGTGCTGCTGCCTAAAAGTGATTGTAAAACCCATAATTTAAATGGGGCTACCAGCACCACTCCGCCGGCCCCCTCTGTCTGCCGGAGCTGTCTCTGGGCGGTCGTTGTTGCTGTGTTCGTTAAGTCCCCTTCTTCGCCCAAGTCATTTATCATTAGTCTTGAGTATCTGGGAGTAATTATTCACGCGCAACCCGCTCGCCGCCACCTGCCGATCCACCGATCCACCAATCTGCCGATCCACCGACCCACCGATGCGCAAATTTTCGGCGTCGATCGCTGCTCCGGAGGTGCGGCAAACAGCGCTAGGGCCCAGTGATGGTGCCGCGGCGAATGGAGTTGAATCTCGTCGGCCAAGAGCAGCTCCTCCCAGAGAATTTGCCGTAGGTCTAGCGACACCCTTTGGGCGGAAGGAGCTTCTCTTGGCCTCGCGTTTCGGGACGAGTATCGAGGATCCTCGAAAACCGAGCTGGATCGATTTGTGAGCCCGGCTCAATGGGCGGTCCCACTGTCGAAATGGCTAATGGATCCCGTCGATCCCGTCGACCGGATCGACCTCAGTTGAGAGGTGGAACTGCAGCATGGCGTCGACTACGATCCTTTAGGAGAGCCTTCAGAGGCTGAGGGCAAGACGGGATATTTACCTCAATCTGGAGATTTTCCTCGAAGTTATCCAAGCCAACGCCAACCACTGGAGAGATGAACCTGTCGCGGACACTTTTTCACTTTTTGTTTGGTTCACTATTCGGTCTATAAGGATTCAGATATTTCTTGAGTGGTCCTCGATGCTCGATTCGACCTGATCGGAAAACACTTTGTAATCGAGGTTGCCTTCAAGGGGCCGACGACGGGTCCGAAGTGGGCGACGGACGCGAGGGCGAACGAACGGGTGAGCGACGCGCAGAACTCGACGGGACGACCGACCCACCGACCAACCGACGCACGTTTGGCTGGCGGAGCGCTCACTCAGGCGGGACGGCTCGCAATGGCTGGGCCCAGCGCGGCATCCATAACAACGCGGCCACCACAACACTCCGAATCGCCACGCCCCGCCCCGCCGCACCGCTCCCCTCTCTACGTCTTTACACTGCGCAACGACACCGATACAGTTGCTCCAGCAACAACTACGCGGGCCGAGCTACCGCTGTAGTCGCATGTGTGTGCGGGTGTGTATGTGTGGCTGTGGAGACTTCGAACCGTGTGGAGACCTCGAGCGACACTCGGTGACTCGGCGACACTCGGCACTCGCGACAATTGGACGCAGGCGACGATCGGTTGGGAGAGTGGCGCGACAGCCACGACAAACACTCGCGCGCACACACACACACACTCTATCTCTCTCTCTCTCTCTCTCTCGAGCAGAGGCGCCCAATATCTACGCCACTGCAACAGTCGCTCGCCGTCCCTCTCGCACACCCCGCAACCGGTTCTGTTTCGAGCCGGGCCTCGGATGCACCTCACTAGCACGGTTGTTGTTGCTGCTGGTTTGGGCTCTCTATTTGCGGACCCGGCCATCAATGGCCACCGTCACGTTGACATTCGCACTGACTGGCCGTGGGGAGTCGCGGAAGGTACCCCGCGGCCTCCGACCCCGACCACGACCCTCATTCACTGCGGCCCTCCGAGTGACTCGGCTGCGGCGACGGGCGGAGGGAGGGGATCGCCGTGCTGCACCCAGTCTCAAAGTTTCACCGAACACCCCGATCCCCTGTGATTCTCCCTCGCTGGTGTCCCACCACCCACCGGGCCCGAACTCTCGATCGGAAGGCCGCGCGTCGTGCTGACTTGGCCGCTGCCCAACAGAAGTGTACGAAAGTTCCAGGCCCGCTTTGATCCATTCACTGCCCCCGCGGGTACTTCTTCGCGAAATCTCGCCAAGTGGCGGATTCTCGAGTAACTCCCGGCCTACCCCGGATCAGGGGAGGGAGAGGACGCGTCGGGTAAACATCTCTGAGTCGGTTGTCAGGGCAAATACATGCAAGTTCTCCCTCCCGGCGACGTCGCTCCTCTTCGCCACTATACGCGATCGTCGAGAGTGTTCGACTCCCAGTTGTGGGCGATCCACCAGAAACTCGAGAAACTCACGGTTCGTCGCGGATCGGTCGGTGCCTTCGGTGGGACTCGCGTAGTTTTCTCTCGGACTCAGATTCGTAGCACGCACTCGTTTTCGCGGATACACACATCTGCTGCACCCAATCGCGCCGGACGCACTGAACGGATTGACGACGGCAGGCCACTCGCCCGCTCGCCAGCCATACTCGCCGACAACGTCAGGCGCAAGCCCGTTGTTGTTGCCAGAGGCGTGTCTTGCGGACGGACGCGACATGCGCCCTGCCATGGCTGGCGCCGGAGGGTGCGCTGCGCAGCGCAGGGAGGAGTTCTGCGGACAGCCCGCAGCGACTCGACGCACCAACACACACGCAGACGGAGTCTCCGCGGCTGCGATTGGTCGATGGGCGCGCGACGAAACGGCCGCCGCCGCAGCTGTGTCGCTTTGTCGCTGGCTGCGTGTCGGCGTCGTGTCCGCTGCTCGCTGCGGGCTGCTCTCTGCCGCTGCGACGCGCTGGCTGCTGGACGTGTTGCGCCCTGTGCTGGAATTTCTCCCGGTGCGCGTGTTGTTTTTGCTTCTGCCACTGCCACTGCCACTGCCTCTGCCGCAGCAGTGCGGTTGGTGTGTTTGTGTCGTTGTATTTTTGACGTTCGCTGCTTCGCATTCTTTCTTTCCCTCCTCTTCCGCTATGCGTCCGTCCAGTCGACCATCCGACCATCCGACGGCCCGTCCAGTTGTCTATCACGCCGTCAATCTTGGTGGCATTGTTTTTGCTCTGCGCTGGCCCCTCCCCTGCCACCGACCCAGGCACCCCTGCCTCCTCTTTGCGCGGTGCACTCTCTCTGCTGCGGCTCTGCTACTGAGCGGCTCCATCGGTGCAGACGTCGTCGATGTCGTTGTCTTTGTCGTTGTAGCTATCGTTGTTGTTGCTTGCTTTTTTTGCTCTTTTAAGTTCGATCGCTGCAGCAACAACAGAAAAATCTTTTCCAACAACTACAATAACGATAATAAAAACAACAACGGAGCCAAAAGCGAAGTTGGAAAGTTGCAAAATAATAAATTGACACATTTGAGTCGGAGGAGCCTGAAGAGTCGGAGATGCAGCCGAAGTTGGAGCTGGAAATGGAAATGGAGACCGCCGTTAAAGCGTCGTCGGCTATCAACAACAACAACAACAACAACAACAACAACAACAACAACAACAACAACCACAATTACAAAGACTTGCGCCCGATCGGGGAGAAAAGTTTATGCTTGTTGTTGGTGCATTCAACTTATTTATTATTGCTGCTGTTACTGTCGAATCGAAAACAATCGTGAAAAATGCCGAGCAGAAAACGAAGCCGAAGTTGGAGTTGGCATTTGACGCCTACACTTTTCACTGGGTTTCGGCAGAGAGGCATTGCAGCCCAAAAGGTCATTTCGCAGATGATCGTTCCCGTCACATGCATGGCCAGAGGGGCGTCCGGGGACCTGTGAAGAGCCAGCAACGCCAGCCATTCTTCGTCGAATATCAGAATATCCATCGCGATACGCACCTGGGCTGAAGCCTTGTCCACAATAGCAAGGTAAGCATCCTCTTTTCAATTTAACGGACTGAGTCTGGAGATCCATGAACCCGAGAGCTCACTTCTGCCATCTCGAAAGGAAGGATGGTCGGTTCGTTCCAAGGGTATTGGCTCCACACTCATCCTGCAGCCTAGCGGTAGCGGATCCTTAGTTCGCCGGCCTGAGCTGTAGTTAGAAGGAAACCTCCCCATGAAGCAGTGGTTCTTCGGTCACATTCGGATAGGGTCCGCCAGCGAGGGCCATTCGAGGGAGAGAGCATCCGAAACCGATCGCGAACGTAAACGCAGCCCATCGCCTTGTACCGTTTGAGAGCAGAGCAGATGTGGTGGAGGAGGGGTCAGAGAAAGTATTAGGGCGTTCGCCGGCCGGCCCCGAAGCCAGCTGACGACTCCGCGTAAAACTCAATCCCGAGACGGCAAATAACTTAAACCTATTTCGAATCTGATCAACGAACATCCTGTCCTGTCCTCCCGCCGTCCCGAGTCATCCCAGCGCCCGCTTCCCGTGTTCGAAGGACATTTGCGTGTAGTTGGGGGCCGCACCCCGCAGCACCGCAGCATCGCATACGCCGGCCGCCCACCTCGTCCCCACTAATGGACCGCGCGAATGTTGTGACGATTCTCGGCAACGTCTCGAAATTGGTAAAATAATTGAAATCCCTGCGCGCCACAACTCGAAAGGCGAGCGCGATTGCGGCGATTAGCCGTTAAAATTATAGATGCCATCTAATTAGAAATCCGCGGAGCCCGCGGTTAGTGGCGCGCCCCGCCGCTTCGCCCCTCGTCGCTCGTGGATGCGGCGCCATTCGAGCTGAATATTTAATTTAATTAACACGGAGCCATTTAAGCGTCCTTCTTGCACTGAATTAAACTCGGATGCGGCGCTCGCACAGTTGGGATTTATTGGACAGCGAGGATGGCGAGGACGGCAAGGATGCCAGCGGCGAAGGAGCTCGATGCAATGTGTTTTGAATGAGCTCCGCCACAGAGGCGGCAGACCTCAGCCAGCCCAACCCAGCCCAGCCCCGCCTCGCCGTTGATATAGTCGACCGCAAGAGTCGAGGACTGCGTTTGACTTAGCAATTAAACCAGCGCAACCGCCTGCCCTTCCTGCTTCGCGGAAGCAAGCTCCCACTGCTTGCGCGGCCAGTGCGTCTCCCGCTCGTAGCGTCCCGAGGGACCTTTCAAGTTCTGGCTCAATTCTCGATACCCGCTCGACGGGGTCGATCTCTCGCCCCGCCTTCGGCCGTCGATCCGAAATCACATCTATATTCATTATGCCGAACATTCCCATCAGTGGGTGT
This sequence comes from Coelopa pilipes, assembly GCA_947389925.1. Lineage (NCBI taxonomy): Eukaryota > Metazoa > Arthropoda > Insecta > Diptera > Coelopidae > Coelopa > Coelopa pilipes. Next base: position 27,254,377 of record OX376697.1, read on the forward strand.
GAAGGCTTCGACTCCCTCCCTCCCATTTGCCCCGCTCCACGCACAACGCTCCCACCACATGTTCGAGGGTCGGCGACAGGCACGCATAAAAATTTCAGAAATGCGAAACCACATTGGGAAACGTGTCCGCAACCCCTTCTCCGGGCGACCCTGACATGCCCCGTGGTAGAAGTGGGATGCACTTCCGCTGTTGCTGCGGTGGCCTCCCTGGGGACAGCCATTTGCGTTCGGATTGGCAGGCGCATCCTTCGGAGCTGCGGCTCACATGCTGAATCCGACGACGACGACGACATCAGCAGCAGCATGAGCACAACAACAAAGAACAACTACAAGGACTGTAACAAACGAACAAACAACTACTAAGTATCTGCGGTTAAATATCCATAAATCAAACGATTGTCGTCGTCCTCGTTCTCGTCGTTCCCCGGACTCGTGGGGTGGGGGGATATGGTCCGGATTTTTAAGACACCCGTCCCGGACAGGGCGAGAAGCAGTGGACAAGGGAGCGAATGCGTGCCGCAGACAGAATGCCTCAGTTAATAGATGGACCTTGGGCTCAAGAGGGATCTTCTGGTCCCTGGCTGCTCCAGGCCAAACCAGCTCATCCGCCCAGACCGCCCAGTCCAAACCGACTCCACCCAGGGAAGTTCCTCTGAAATGCCGAGACCCGACCGCAGACCGCAGAGGACATTAAAAAAGTACGAAATGCCCAAGATACGAGTTGCCATGCATCGAAGAAGAAAACTCCAAGGAAAGCCACGCATTGGCGCCGCTCGTTGGGGTGACTCGAGCTTCGAACGCGGCTGCCCTGTACGACTCGTGTTCGGTTGTGTTCTTCGTCGCCTGACATGCCCTGAAATATTTGTATTTTTCTACGATAAGTTTGCAGTGGGAATTTTAATTGCGCCGAGCCATTGTGGGTAGAGGAAATGCTCGCTCAACAAGGGTTTCTTCGTGGTCATTGCTGGTCATTCCTATACCCCAGGAGCGAGCTGTTTGTTCCGCTTGTTCCATAGGAATCGCATCCGGTTTCCTGGGCCAAAGGGATCTCAAATACCGCCATCGTGACACAAGTACGTGCAGCACCTCAGCCGCTCCTTCTCCGCTCCACCGAGGCAGCCGCCCCGGGGTCCGCGCGCGTTACTAGCTCTACTGCGGTTGGGGCAGGTACCGGCAGTCACCGTATGTACCTCCGCTGAGCACTCGGCGGCTCGGAAGCACGGTCGCCCCTGCGCTGCGTCCGCTTCCACTTACGTGGCAGCCAGCCAGGGACAAGACCGCATTGCAGTTTTCCATCCTTGGCGCGCCTCGAACTGAATGGGAAAAAGCCGAACTGCGCTCCTCTCAGGATCAATTATGGTCTATAAAATGTAATGACGCCTAATAATAGAGTAACCAGTCCTGGGCTATCGGCCGGGACGGGACGGAACTGGAGGGGTCGGGGTGTGCGTCGGGAACATGGCGTTTTGATGGCGCTGCATGTCGCTCGGCATTACCTGGCGCGGCGGATGTGCTGCGAGTCATGAGTGCACGTGAGCTGGCCAGTGCGAAGAGGCCGCGGCAGGTCCGGACGTGGATTAGCGCCATGTTGCTGCCGGCGTGGAGCCGGGGCCAGCCCAGGGATAAACAATTACACTCGGCTCGGCTGCCTGCCTGGACTGCTTGTTGCGCCGCTCCAAAGCACTTTGCGGCGTGCACGACACCCAGCTCCGAGCACCGAGCTACGGCTCAAGCTCCAACTGCGACTGCGAGCACCCGGTGTCCACATGGCGCTGCGTCCACTCGCCGCACAGGCCTCCGTGTCGGATGGAGTGGACGGGATGATTGTTACAAATGGATTCGCTGCAATATAATTGCTAGCTTTTAGCCGAAGACAAATTGTGGCGAAAGATATGCGAGCGATGTGCGGATGAGACGTTGCGTGCGGCGACAGGGTCGGCCGAGGGCGTGCGAAGCGCAGCGGATGCTCAACCCAGCCCCTGCGTGGAAGCGAACACATGTTGAGGCGCGCAATTAAGTGCGAGGATTTCGTCGCCGCGTCGGGAGGAAGGACTCGTCAATTGGGCCCGGATTCTGAGGGTCCGCTCGGCCGATGTCCTCAATTGGCGTCTCAGTTGACAGCTCGTGATGTCGCCTCGTTCCACGTCTAGCTACTCAAGGCAGTCGGCGCTGTTCCCAGCGCCCAGTGGAATGTCAAGCAATAATAATAATATTCAATTTGTGTCACACGTCGTTCCGCCTCCGGTCCTCAGGTAGTCGTGCCCCGCAGCACGGCCCCCGAATCACCTTTCAAATGATAAATGCAAGGGACCCCTACAGCCCCTAACCCCCTCCCGGAGCAGGGCCACCAGCAACAGATGCGAGAAACAACCTCACGAGCGCATCCAGCAGCCAAGAAGTGCCCTCATGAGGCGAATTGAAAACTTCGCAAGGACAATAATACGAAGCTCCGGGCGCACGGTGTGGAACGCTCGCGACAGGCTGTGCCCTGCTCGGCGTCGTGTCCCCATTTGGAATTCATGCGCCTAAGTGTTTCGCTCACGACGGCCGCTCGGTCGGCGGCCCGTCGCTGGGTCGGGCAGGCAACTCTCAAGGTGGGCGCGCGTTTTTGCATACGAAATCGCGTTGGACACGGCTGGATGCTGGCAGAGGGTAGCGAGGGCGTCCTTGGCGCGCACTTTGATCGCAGCCCGTGCGCGCCCGCCCCACCGGGCTTCGTTATTGTTTTTATATACAGAATCATTTTTTCGGCGTTCGGTCGGGTGCTTGGATGTGGGCGTCGGTCTGAGTGAGCGAGCACAGGGCAGCGTAGAGGCATCCAACAGGCAGGTGTTGCCGAGGGGCTTCACCTAGAGAACGCCTCGCCAAGGGCGTGTCATGAATGGGCGTCACATGTCATAACGTTAAAACGTGATCGAACTGCCAAAGCAGGCGGGTGGCTGTTGCGAGCTCATGGCTGTCGTTCTTCGCTGCTGAATGTTAATTTAAAAACTACCTCCAAAGCCCTCCCCTCCCGGACGTGTCGGCGGGGTTTACTCCGCGTCCCGAGCCGGCGGGTCCGGGTCGCGTGGTGGGGCTGCGCTTGCGAGCACACTCGAATTTCGAAACTTGTTTACATTTCGAACACTTCGATGTCACTTGAACTACAGCGACAACACCAACTCTTTCGCCTCCCGCCCGATTCGGCCGGAAGCACCCCGGCCCATCCAAGCCGTCCCACCCCACACCACTGCAGCAACAATGGCAACAACAACAATGAGAACACAGCAACTGGCAGCGGTTCCATGGCGGTAATCAATCTTCTTCCACTCAGTTCGAACTGACAGCTCTGCGGCGTGTGTGTGAGTGTGAGTGCGATTGTGTGTGCGAGTCCTGTTCCTGTGCCTCTGTTCTAAGCCTGTGGCGTGCACTCTGCGTCTCCGCGCGCTCAGGGGTGGTTGCCACGGAGTGTGGTTGTGAGTGTGTAGGTGTTGTGCCTGTGTGCGGGAGCGCCTTCGCTTCCGGGCCCATTATGCGGAAGGTTAAACATGTGCGCGGCTCGAACATCGCAATGTGCTGTCCTGGACGTTGTTGCTGTAGATCCTGTTATTGGGCCTCCTGGCCCTCGGTGCAGGGCTCGGGTTGAGATGGTTCAACGAGCCGGGCCGCCTTATAGTGGCCTGAACCACCAGCAAGCGATTCGACACTGTTTTTCCACTACACCCTGCAGTCGCACCAACATACGACTTCTTACCTGACTTTTTAATGTGACTTCAGAAAATCGGAAAATGATTTCAGAAAAGCCTTCGGACAGAACTCTGGCAAAAACAAATATGCGAATATTTATTAAAATCTATGTGCTCTACATCAATACAAATTAGTTTAATACTAAAGAATTGTATGCTTATTCCCAAAAGCACAATACATTTACAATTTATATATTGGCCAAAGTTTCTGTAGTCTGTTTACGACTTCCTGGGGTTGGTTATCGAATTTATGAAGTCTGTTTACGATTATTTGAAATCTCGTTTCCATTCTGTTTCAAATGGTATAGGCATGGAACGATGCCGGGGTAGAGTGAAACCGGCGGAAGAGCTTGCGGAGTGATCGTAGCGATAATGTGGATGTCTTCGAGTCCACCAACCGTTACGCTGGAGAGGAATTAGGCATCTGTGCGCGTGGCGGCAAAAAAAACTTGATGGATTCCATGGAACGGATGGCGCGAACCAGAACTAGAGAACTCGATCGCCAAATGTCGCCATATAAAATTAATATTGCAATGCTAACCACAAGGAGAAAAACCCAATCAGAAACTTCCAAGTCCGACTTTCTGCTCTGCTGCGCCCCTCTGCGTGCCCGAGCGTATGGTGCGCGTTCATATACAATATTCCCAAGTGTCAAATTAGATAAATCGGTGTCATCACATCATAAAGTCATTTTGGCATATTGAAAAGGGCCCGGGCTAGGGACTGCGGTAAGGGAGGTGGTTGGAAAAAGTCTCGCGCGAAATTCGCAATATTGAAATTTTGTTATTAGGCGGCATAAGGCGGTGGAGGGTGGAGACTGCTCGGCGGGCGTTGGTTCGTGTTCCTGCAGGCGGAGGGGAGGAGTGAGTGGGTGCCGGCACTGGTGTGTGTAGCTGGTCGTTCACAGCGCGCGCCTGGCAGAAGGACGAATGTAGTTTTCGAGCCGATGTGTTTTGCCGCCTCGCCACAGATGGCGTCGGTTGGCTCTGGATTGGTTCTCGATTTCAATGTTGACAACGTTTGGTTTGACTTTCGCGCCCTTGGAACGAGCAGTATTCGATTTCAAAACTATGCACAGTGTTAATTATGCAAGTAATCATACAAGTGTGCGGAGCTCGTCTGAGCAAACACCGTTCTGCGCTGCCGATCCAAAGGGTTCCTTGGAGCCGGTGTCGAATGTCGCTTGATCAAGCAATATAACTGGCCGGTATCAATCCGTGCCGAGCGCGATTTTCATGACGATTATCCTCGACAGCGACATTAACTGGCCATCATTGTCAACTGGCAATCTATCTGACAATGACGAGCGCTTCACTAATACGACGTCTGATTTATGTGATTTTTAGTCGATGGGCTGGGCAGGATCGGGTTAAATGGTGCATTAAGATTAACCGACTTTAATTAGGCCATTGTTAATTGTCATCATTTGCTGGCAAAAGGGTGTATATCGGAGGCTTGGATTCGCGCTCTTTTGGCAGTCTATGGGCTTCTTCCTTGGGTGAAGTCCGGTGAGCACAACTCATTCATATCAATGGTCGTCCCACTCAAGGAAGGGTGTGTGATTTGCACCCCTTTGTTTAGATAGCATGTATGTATCAAAGGTGTAGACCGCATAAGCATCTATCCGGCCAAATATCGTTGTTTAACAGGAAACATTGCAGTAGTGTAGAATTGAATATATTCTAGATGTAGTATAGAAGAGATTGCATACGTTTAATAAATTGCGATCACTAATAACTTCGGATATTTTTCAAAATGCAAGTGATTCAAAAATATTCAAAATTATTATTTGTGCTAATTGTGTCTCAATGTAGGTCTACGTCAAAACAGAAATTACACATTTAACAAACTATGATGATGTAGTGTAGGATGTGTCCAAAAGGACTTTGCATCAAAACTTTTTTGAACATACACACTTTTATTATCAATATTTTACAGTTTTTCATATGTTCAACTATATGTAGTAACAGGTGATAATAATTGGAGGGTTGTGCGACACAGCTATAAATAGCATAAAGTGTTTTATTTTTTATTTAACATACAAATATTTTTTGTTGCCTATCAAAACAGGAAAAATGTGTTATGATCTGATCACAGGTCGTATTTTTGAATCCATGTACAATTCAAATGATTCGGCTCGTGAGTGGTAATTTCAGCTCGTGAATAGTATTTCCAATTCGTCAGAAGCAGAATATGAGAGAAGTACATATAGAGCCGTATTTTTAATGGGAGATTGATAGAAATGACCAAAGCGGTCGTTTTTATGTTTATATGAAAATAAAACTGAAACAATAAGTGAATTCTCAATATTACTTTCTTTTCTATTTTTGTTCTTTCTTCCTATGACTTCTGTTTTTGGTTTAGTTCGAGATTCAAAAACGGGAGAATCATTTGAAGAAGCGAACGATTTTTGCAACTAAGCATTTTGCGCAAAACGTCGATTAAATCGAAACAATTTTTCCATTTACTACTATTTTCTTACCTTGAAGTAGTAAAATCATTGTATGGTTGTATCAAACAAGTATAAACCAGTAAGGTATTCTTGAGTCGTAGGAAATTGTTCAATGTTGTAAAAATATAATTATGAATCTATTGTAACAAAAAATACAAATACATTTTGTTTTCTTTCTAATTTAACAAATAAAAGAAATGTTGCATTCAAAGATCACAATCTTATATTTAATTAAGTAAATTAAGTTTTTGAAGAAAACATTTGCAACGAATCTAGCGATACACTAATTTCCATGTTTTTAATAGTGGTGAGTTAATCAAAACCTATCTTTACCAACAATGAAGTAATGAATTATTTTTCGTGTTTGATGAAAATAAAATTTCCTTGCACTCTTATGTGACCCGGACAGAGTGTAGAGTGTGTTTCCAACGCAGACATACAGAGGGCACATGAAACACCTATTATGCTCTTAGTGTTTTCATGAACCACTGTTATAACAGTCTTCCTATGAAGTTCAACAATCAAATTCTCTGACAACACGTTTTTCTATTGGGGTATTCAGAGTGACTGATTTAGAACTGTATGACATGTTTGTTTTACAATACATTTTTAAATTCACATAAATGACATTTTACTTGATATGAAAATGAAAAATTGCTTGATAACTTTGAGTTTTTAAATAATTCTCTAATTGTTAAATAAGACAACTTTCCTCAAAAAGGGAAATTTAATGTAAAGTGTGGAATACTTTTAGGAATTAATGAAGAATCTAACTGTGTTGCTCAGATTTGAGGTGATATTCAATTATAAATATACAAGTATAAAACATTCACCTAACGAACATGCCCACTTCCCCAAGCGACTCTTTAGCCTTACTTCAGATTTTCAGGAAAAATATAATAAAATTTTGAAATAAATAATAAAAACAAAAAGCAATGATTATCTAAAGTCAAAGTGGACATATGGCATCCTATTCAATTATGAAACATGCCGTTCTCGACTACGATGTACTTCTAAACATTGTTAGAGAATCAAAAAAGTCTTGTCTTGATACTCATGACCATATTTTGCTTTTCAATGAAATACATTTTTATGTATAAGTCATATTTATTACATATTACATATTTATTTTTTATTCGGATGATAAATACAATAAATAATTCAAAGGATCTCAGCAGAATTTACTTATTTAAAAAGAAAGTCCCCTAATATTTTGTGCTGAACAAAACATACGAAGTGAAAACTTTTCCATGTGGTATGGAAATTAGCTTTTTAGTAGAAATTGGTCACTGATGAAGGCAGAATAAAGGAATGACAACTCCTCCTCCTTTATGTTTAAAAAAATTAAATTTTTAATTGGCGAATAACATGTTTTATTGAATATACCTATGATACGAACATAAATCAAGTGCATCTTAACGTATTTAAACAAATGTATGAAATAATTAAGTAATATGGAGTTATGTAAGAATTCAGAGATCCATTAAATGGCGAGTGAAATCAAAGTCGCTTTCCAAGGCAGAAGACCCTGAGCACATGGTTGCAGCCAGGGAGTTGTTCGAGTCCCAACTGGAGATGCTCTCGGAAAAAGCGTTGCTTTGGGTGGAGACCGAACCGTTCGCAAACTCAGTGTCAAAGGAACGAGTCATCTCACCAAACGAAAAATCGACAAATGGCACATAGTCATCGAAGGCGGCCAATGTGTTCAGGTCTGCCAAGGAGACCGACGGGCTAGAACAGACATCCGAGTACGAGCAGCTCAGTGCGGATGGTGCGGTGGGCGACGAATTTGGGTGGGGGAGTAAGTTGGCGGGCTTGGAATGCGGCATTTCGTGGCAAGGTGAACGACTTGGCCCGTAGCCGAGCCAAGAAAGATTATTCGCTGACTGATCTGTGAAATTTGGTCTGTGTGTGGCGGATACTTCGCTCGGTAGGTCGTTGGAGAACTGAACAATACGTTGGGCGATGCTCCCGATGCTGAATTTAACGTCTTCATAGTGTTGCGCAGGGCTGTTCTCAAGGTCATTTGGTAAAATTTCAGCTTGGTGTTGAGAAGAATTCGAATGCGAGGAGTTTTCGGTTGGCGAAAAGCTGCGCAATTTGTAGACTTCTCTGGTGCCTCGCATAGAGTCCTTCTTACTCTTCATACGGCGGTTCTGGAACCAGATTTTTATCTGCCGCTCGGTCAACTGGAGCCTGAGGGCGATCTCGATCCGACGAGGGCGGCACAGGTACTTGTTCACGCGAAACTCCCGCTCCAGATCGAGCAGCTGCGTGCTGGTGAAGGCAGTGCGGACGCGTTTGCATTTACGGGGGAGCGTCGTTGGTTGTTGCGACATGGATGCCACGTGCTGGAAGTTACCCGGGGGCGAGATGAAACTGGGGTTACTTGGGGACGATGGTACCTGTTGCGTGTGCATCTATGAGGAAGTAAGCAATAAGTTCAACATCCCTGAAAAGCGCGATCACAAACTTACCATGAAGCCATAGCTCGTCAATCGAGGGGATGGGGACGCGCCAGCTGCAAAACGAGGAAAATCATGCTCGAACGTCAACATGTTAGACAATGTTTTCACTGCGGTTTAGTTTGGTTCGCTTAGAAGAAGGGGTGTCGTAGGACTGTGCTCTCAATATTGATTGCAACATATTTATACAACGTTGCAAAAAAGTAGCCGCTACCTGGCTTGACAGGCCGCCTGTCGCAACCTGTAGGACTCGCAAATCAGAATAGAGTCGTCCTGCTACCTGCTCTATTGAGAAAATACGTGTCTGCGAAGTCCAGCCACAGTCTGCAGAGTCGCCGCGGCTTCCAGTCAGCCGAACAAATAACCGTTGGCTAGTCAGAGTCGGGGCTCGTGCCTCTCGTCTGTGCGTCGTCATGGTTCTTTCTAAATGTTATCTTTGACGCCTACTTAGATCACCCCGGCTTCTCCGTCACTCCTATAGACTATGCCATAGACTTTGAGACGGCCCCACAGACTATTAATATCCGTTGGTTTTAGTATATGTTTTCCACAAGTTTCTGATGAGACTAGACTGCGAATCGTACATTTGACACCATGTTGATAATCATAACATGGTAAACAAATTACGTAACAAATTATTACAAACATTCCAGGACATACTCCTTGCCCCCTGTTTTGCGTTATTTTACACTATATGATTATTATTGCAACTTTCGAATTGTAATTCTCTTCCGTTGCAGTAAAAAATGCTATGTCACATATCCGTGCTATGTCACAGTGTCGACGCAATTTTTATCTACCCCCACCACATAAGACACAAACTCAAGACCCCAGAATTTGTGTCTGGGGAATCAAAAGCAATCAGACTGGAACACATAATGTCTGATTTTAAGGCGTCGTCTCCCCGCCAGATGTATCTGCGTGCAAATTCGCGACATTCGCCTCAGCCAAAGAGAAGCAGCCGACGTCATCTGTCCGCCGACATTTCAGACATTTGTGCACTGCGTGAGTCCTATGACTGACTTCCGTTTGCAGGCAGACGTCGCCGACGTTCTTTTTGTGTGACCACACTTTGCGGAACAGACTTATAATTATGCCTTGACATACACGCGTGGCGTAACCGGTATAGGAATATATTAGACAACTGCGTCATTTGCGAGTGTTCTGATTATCATCAGCTGTGGAAATGTTCCCCGTACAGACCCCCACAGAAGAGCGAGCATAACTCGTTCGTAGTCACAGGCAAACACCCTGTATTTTCATGTGCTGATACAGGTACCACTTTTTAAGCCTTTTAAGCACTTACCTGTCGCCGTGGTAACATTTGCATATCGCGCTTTAATTTTATATGGGGTGATAGGATCTCGCCGGTCGATGTAGGGAATCAGGATGAAAGAAAAATGTTCGGTTTTCCCCGGGGTTTTCCAAAAATCTTATGAATTCAAACGGGATCGCCATGGGTACCTGATCTTCTATGATTCGATTTAACATTTGGTGAAATAATCACACCCATATTTTTCAGGCGCTTGGGAAAGCCATGCCCTTAGATCTCAGAACTTTATTGCGCCTGGGTTGTGATGGGTTCAAGACAAAGTACAGATACAATAATATCGTGTATCTGGATGAATATCCTTCACTTTGCATAGAACTAGAATTCTGCGGTAGTTATATCGGACTCAATATTTAATTTTAAAGAATATTTCATTTATTTTCAAAAAATATTCGAATTGTAATGAATACAATTTCAAAAGATTTTCCAAATACCGATTTTAAAACCAAAATATATACATATTATAACTTCACATGATCAAAACAAGAATTACAACCGCTTCTTCGAAAACTCTCGACTTCGAAATCGAACGCAGTACATTTCTAAGAGAAGAGAAATGCTGATATATAATATAGGGTTTCCTTTTAATTACTGTTAAATGATACTGATGATAATAAGAAAGATAATTTAAAAAAAATGTTTTCTCATATTAATATTAATAACTGTCTAAAATATATATATACTATCTTATATATATAATATCTGAAACTACACATGTTAATTGTAATAAACAAATAAGAAAATATCGAACGCAGTACATTTCTAAGAGAAGGGAAATGCTGTTATATAATATAGGGTTTCCTTTTAATTACTGTTAAATGATACAATGTTTTCTTGTAATGGATTCCCATAATAAGAAAGATAATATTAAAAAATTTTTTTCTTATATTAATAACCGTCTAACTGATATAATTGTGTATCTGTATTCACTGACGAGTGTGGGTTCGAAGGAGTCCGTACTGGATACACTCGGCATCTTTTCCAAAATGTCAACCGATATATTGTGTACATAATTTGAGCCATGTGTAAATGACTTCTAGCCTTCAGATATAATATTCACGCTATTATGGACATTTTGCTGGAATCTTGAATTTAGAGTGTTATTGTGATGGCACAAGTTACCCATGAATACAATGTAAATATTAGATGAGCAGCAATGGTTTCAACTCTTTCTTCGATCGATAGAAATGACAATGTTGGGGATGTCTTAAAACTTCTACAAACATCAGCATGTTACTGAGCAGAATTTGTCTGTGTATTGGTAAACCGTAGTAGATCTTGGAAAGCTGGAGGTCTTTTATAACTATTATGGGGTGGATTATGTAGTCTTTTGACTACATATTATATTATTAATATATTATTATAACATAATTGAATTCTAAGTTCTCTAAAACCAGTATATTTATCAAATTAAAAATGTTTACATTATTACTCAATCATACGTTAATATGTAACGAAATGTATCAAAATATGAATTTATTTGCAAACGATCTTTAATAATATTGAGGGCAGAAGGTTTAGAAAGTATTATGGGTGACATATTTGTACATTTTTATAATAGAACCAAATACGGGAAATAGCATGGCTTGTAATGTCAAGATTCAAAAATCCGCTAGTGTTCTGAGATTTTGTTTTATAATTCAATCTGTTTGGAGCTATTTGGTTGCTGAAAGTGTGCTGGGAGTTAACCAATGTACACGAAGTACTTGTACAAATCTAATCAAATGGGTCTAAATATCTACATAGTAATTCCGTATCGAGGTTAAACATCTACTTTACTACTCGCATGATTTCAAGTTTTTGCGAAAGAAATAATAAATAAGATCTTAGCTTAAAATTGATTCGAACATATTAACAACTTTATTTAAAATATGATATTTAAAGTATGATTAATGTATAAGTCTATAAAATGTATGTGCCACACCATATATGTGAAATATACTACTTCTTATTCATTTAATGCCGTGTTGGCCCCTTTTAAAATCTTATAGCTAGACTAACCCTAAGCCATTGGGCCTCACTGAGTGATTTCTTAGAGTCATTATTGTGACATTCTAAACCTAGTTTGTGCAGAATTGCTCGTGAAGCGGACGCATTCAGTTGTTGTATGCGTAGTACATAGACGAGGGATTCACTTGCGACCTGTGCATCTTACGGACCTTCGGCAATGGCTCCCCCCACGAAAGGTTCATGGACGGCATCGGAGTCGTATTATGCTGCGGGGTCTGCGTCCATGGGTTGGCGACGAGTTCCGTTGTAGCCGAGGACTTGGACCATGCCTGGGCTGAGGACTCTAAGTCGTTCTTAATGCTCTGCAGCACCAGGTCCAAGTTGTAGGAATAGTTGTTGGAAGAGACAGGGGCAATCGGTTGGGGAGTCGACTGTGCTAGATGGTCAAGGATTTCAGTCAGATCTGGCGTCGATATCGGCATAGGTTGCTCCACCTCCATTTTGACCACGGTGCTCGCAACTGCGACAGCAGGTGGCAGCAACGGAATGATTGGTGCGGCCGTGACCACCGGCTTCATTGGCGCATTCTGCTGGGAGAAATTCGAGGATTTTCGTTTCTCTGCGTGAGGAGCAGACGGGTCTTGCGAGTAGGACATCAGCCGCTGAACGATCCCCTTGTGGGCGTTCTGCTCACTCTGTGGCTGCGCCGATTTCGCATTGGCCTTCTGCTCCTGAGGCCCCTGGATGTCCTTCTTGTACTTCATGCGCCGGTTCTGGAACCAGATCTTCACCTGTCGTTCACAGAGCGACAGGCGCTGTGCGATCTCGATACGGCGCGTGCGGTACAGATACATGTTACGCTTGAACTCGGTCTCCAACTCGACGAGCTGCGCACTGGTGAAGGCGGTTCGGGAGCGCTTGAACTTTGTCCGGTGGGTGTCCATCTGCTGAAGGCTCTCGTCCGATGAGGTGCGCAGCATTTGCGATTCCGTGGAGGCTGCCTGCTGGCAGGTCTGAGAGCCGATGACAGGGTGCGTGGGCAGCACCGTTGGCGTGGTTTTATACAGCATCTGAAGCAAGGAGTGGGGGCTCAATGATGGATTGGGAATTTCGGAGAGCGGTGGACTTACATGGCTGTAACTTCCGTGCGGCTGCTGGAAGGCCTGTGTGTTGTTCTGGTGGACGGGATAGTAGTGCATCACGGATGACATCCTAGAAGTCGCGGGGATGTATTACCGGTGTCTCTGCGTGAGCGATCGGGAAGCGTTTGCTGATATACGGCGAGTGATGAAGCCATTTATACTCGACTCCGGTCCATCGCTTCGACCTGATCCTGCACTTGATCTACCTAGATCCTTGCGAAAGTAGAGAATTTGCCTACACTTGCGCATAGTGCCATAAATCCTTTTCTCTATCCGTCCCTTTCGATCCTCCCTCCGCCCCTGAGCGACGGTCGCGTATGTCGCCGTCCATGGCAGGGAGAAGATATAGGCAATCGCGGAAGCAGCACAGGGGCGGTTTAAGAGAGCCGGTGATTTAACGCTTGAGACGGACGATCGCCAAGACCTTGATCCAAAGATCGCTGCTTGATCGGAAACTCGAGGGACCGTGACAGAAGGGATCCACGGTTCTGGGTGGATCGAAGCTTAGTTTGTTCAAATGCTTTCGCAGGTCCAGTGTGACTTGAACCGCCTCTGGGCCTAAAGGCAATATCGGGGTCATGCTCAGACGGAACGTAACGCGACCGCGCCTGCAGTAACCGCCTTGATTCCGCCCGGCGAGTCGACGCCTAGAACAATACAATGTCCAGTGACAAAAGGCTAGACTGACCACGTCTCGCCAGGTAGACAGCCCTGTCGCGACACGTCGTCCCGCGGAAATAAGGCGGCGCTCATCGCACTGACGACCAGTGATGACCGCGTAGGAGGGATCCCCGGCGACTGCGCCTTTGTTTGGCAATCATGCGTTGCCGAACTTTTAGCACCTGTTTCAGCAGGACATGACGACAAAAATTAAGTGCGTAAACAAAGCAAACGCCGGCCGGGCGGGCGCTGGGCCGACGACCGCCGCGCCATGTAGTGAAAGTGAAAGGACGCGTCGGCCCAGTCCAGTCGCGTCCCGTCTCGACTGTCGTGGCCCGTACAGTTTTCAAGCATTGCTCCGAGGAATGTCGGAGAGCGGATTTGCAAAATGAATCGGAGGGTTCCTTTTACCATTTACGACTCGCGCGTTCTCGCTTCTACTGAGAAGGATAGTGCGGAAAATGCTAAGGGCGCCGCAAAATTAGCCGGAATTCGGCAGCAGACAAGGCCTTTCTTCGCTATGATCTTCGGTGAAGCATCCTTTGCCAGTTTTATTACTGGCGCTATCGGATTTGCATACAAACATCGTTTTGGGAAACGAACTCTATTAACAGACAAAGGATAAGTCAGCCGAGTACAAAGCACTATTCTTCAACTTCATTACATCAGACGTTATGCATGGAACGCCGTTTCAAGGGGCAATTAATTATAGCGAAAGGTGTAGATGTCTTCTACATTAGGAACTCCAAAGAAAAAGCTTTGGCTGTTGTAGAGAAATATAGAAACCACTCTTGACAGTTAAGAAGGTGCACGCGGTGATATGTTGGCGGCAATAATAGAGCTCCAAAAGAGGGACTGGATCAGAATTTCGTCAGCACCCCGTCCGGCCTCTATTCATGACGCTCGTGGAAATTCCCGACTTCGTATCAAAGAACCCTCCGCCAACCCCATCAGGCGCGAACGGTGAACACGACCCACTTTCCGCCCTACCTGTTCCCACACAGGTACTCGCACAGAGCCGAGGGGTTATCGCGTTAATTCGCCGTTGTTTAACGGAATTATAGTCGCTTTATAGTAATTCCGTGGAAGGCCCGTCGAATTTATTGAATGTGCACTCGGTGGGCTCAGGTACCGGCTAAGCCGCGGAACTTTTAAATTCATAAGACTTGTGGAAAACCCCGATGGAAATTCGTTCACGGACGAAGAGTCTCGCGCACCGTAAATGCCAAATCCACGAATGTGATCTTGTTTATGAGGGAGGCTCTGGTACGGTCGAATAGGCTCGGCAGTCTGCAGCAGCTCCAGGGTGCACCCGGTTTATCCAACACCGATTACCGATCTAGGTAGGTTCACGCCGCACTAGGTTGAACTACTCTGATGTGCGAGGATGCACGTCTTCTCCAATCTTGTTTCTGGACGCGAGATGCATGGGGAAGACATGTAAAAAATCCCCAAAACTTTTCCAAATAAACCGAGGGGATCGCAATGGGGTGTATTAAGGTTATTTTTAGAAACTCATTGCCGGTGATCGAGGAATATGGTTATACTTTTATTGCAATCATTAAAAAGTTTTACAAGAAATGATTTACATTCAAGAATGCACTATATTAATCTTACAAACCTATTCCAATCAATGCACATTGCTTTGAACTTGGACACGAATTGCGTATGGATATCACAAGGAGGTTACAATTAGCCTAGAGTTATGTTTGGTTGGGTATACTTAGACGGTAACGAAACTAGAAGTAAACACTTAGGCTTCGGTGCGCACCGAAAGCCCAATTGTCAATACTTTTTGGACGCCCGGAATATAGACCAATGAACAAAAGAAAACGGCTTCAAGGCCATGGGTCGTACGTGTCGGGGAGTCTACGAAGCAAATGCGCCAACAATGAACCGACAAACTTGGCATTACACGGTATAACACGAGTTGCGGTATGGTGATAGCGCTAAGCGGACTGGCGTTGAAAATCTTTGGGGGAAAATTTCTGTTGAAATGTTCTGTCTTCGGCCAGAAATACTATGTAGGCTATTTCTGGGAAGAGAAACATTTTGCACTTAGAGTTTCAGTCCGCCTTCTTGCCCCGGATACTCCTGTCGAGCACTCGGGTCTCCATACCTTGATGGCGTTTTCGACACGCGACCAGGACTGCGGTCAAATGCTTTCAAGCCCATGTGCAGGCACAGCCGGTCGATATCCATGGGCTTCAAGATATCGCCCGCTGGTGCGCAGCAATGAAAGCACTCGAGCACAGTTCTGCTTGCTCTCATACAAAGTACTTAGATCTAGGTTAAAAGCTAAACTAAGCTAAGAGCTATTAAAATTATTCTTAGATTAGGCTTACTATCTACTAGGCTTATCTACTAGGTTTAGTCTAAGCGGGTCCAAAATGCATTGCGAATTGCAGTTCACTCCACACCTATACTAGTTTAAACATAAAGGTCATATGTAACAATTGAGGTTGGCTTTGTACAATTAGGGAACAACGTGATGGGGCTTGGCTTCGGGGAGTCCGACTCCGTGGCTAGTTGAAGCAATACGCGAATTGTGCATTGCTAGAGGCGTTACGATGATTGTACGCTTGCATTAACGTATCCATCGTACATTGGTAGGAATTCTCGTGCGCGTCGTTTGATATTTTGTTGTACTTGGCGAAGGCTCCGGTGCACTCGTCCATGAGGCTGGCGTTGCCACCTCCGTTCGCGATGCCGCTGCGGTTGCCGCAGACGTCGTCATTGCCCCCGTCACCGCTTTGCCCGAGAACCTGTGGAGAAATCTTACGTAAGTGAATTAGCCGCACATAGGGAGATAACATGTTCAGAATCTATTTTGGAGGCCCCCGTCTAAGCCACAGCCACAGTTAGCCCGAAATCCGGTCTAGTTCAGTGCACTGTACACTGGACCGGACTGGCGGTTAACTGATGGTCTAATCAGATTGATGTCGAACGAGTTCGCGGCAGCATTGCTTCAGCTTGGACAGCTGCCTCTACTCCCGTTCCCTTCTGCCATTCTCTCACCTGTAGCGATTTCCTGTGGGATTCGTCCATGTCGTCTGCCGGCTCGATACCGCCGCCGCTACACAGACTGGGACTTTCGTCATTCTTCGGGGTTAGTGGTTCGTAGACTTCGGATTGCGGAGACATCGCAGTGGTCTGTCCGTCGCCTACGCTCGGCCCAGACGGGGCGTTGACTGCGGCTGCGGCGTTGGCTGCGGCGACGGCAGCCGCCGACGACATGCGCATATAGTACGGGTTGTTGTAGTTGAAGTCGGGCTCCTCCTTGATGGAGACGCCCGGCTGCTGGGCCTTGTGCTGGAACTCGTACTGGTGGTGGTGCGAAGGCGCGTGGTACTGGGCGTGTGCATGTTGGTGCTGGTGTTGTTGTTGGTGCTGGTGTTGTTGCTGGTGCGGGTGCGGGTGCGGGTGCTGGTGCGAGTGTTGGTGTGGATGGTGCTGTGGTGGCAGGCCGCCCGGGGGCGGTGAGAAGAACTGCGCTGCAACCGAGGCCGCTGCGGCCGCCGTGGTGGGCGGGTACTGGTGGTGGACGCGAGGGTGACCGGGGCCGTGTCCATGGTGTGTCGGGGGCCCGTGCGCCCCGTGGTGGGCGTTGTAGTAGTACGCGTTGAAGGAGTCGCCGTAGTGGTGGTCCACGAGGTTGGCCGTCGGTGTGGTCGGGGTGGGTGACGGCGTGAGAGTGGTGGGCGTGGTTAGGCCGCTGCCGCCTCCCGCCCCCGTCCCCGTCCCGGCCCCACTGCCCAAGCTGAGCCCCTGCAAGTTCGGCGTCCCCGAGGAGGAGCCACTGCCATGCGCCTCGGGCTTTAGCGCAGGTACGGACGGCGACAGGGGCATGCCGTCGCAGGAGAACGAGGACGAGAAGTCGCGCTGCTGGTCCGACTGGATCTTATGGCGTCGTCGTCGGTTCTTGAACCAGATCTTCACTTGCGCCGTGCCCAGGGCGAGCTTGGCCGACAGCTCGGCGAGCCGCGACGTGGTCAGGTAGCGGCCCTGGAGGAAGTGCTGCTCCAGCTCGGCGATCTGCGCGCTGGTGAACGTGGTGCGCGTGCGGCGGGGACGACGCATTACCAGCGAGTCCGAGAGCTCATCTGTGGAGGAAAGAAGTCGCACATCAGCGACGAATGGTTGTCTGAATGATTGGGGTCACACCTTGTTTGGGCAGCTGGTTCGGGATGTAGGGCCGGATGTAGTTGTAGTTGATGGCGCCGGTGCGTTCGTCGAAGAGCTGTAAGACAACAACAATAGCAACTGTCAAGTGCCTGCACAACACTGCACTACACTACAAGGGCTACAGCAGCCACGGCGACTGTCCGGGGGCGTACCAGGTCGAAGGGGTTCCGGAACTGGGGCGGCAGCTGGAGTTGTGGATGCGAATGCGAATGCGGATGGCCATGCGCGTGCGGGTGCGTGTGGGCGTGCGCGTGTGGATGGGGGTGCGGGTGGTGGTAGAAGTTCTGTTCTGGCGGCGGCTGCGCCATTTTCATGGAGTTGGTGCTGGATGCGATGCCGGCTTTCGAGGGTACTGTTCACATCTAAATTGGTGTCACGGATGGGTGCTGGATACTTGCTTATTACGTTTTTTCGGAGATTCGCAAATGGTTCTCACATCGCGTCTCCTCTTTCTGCGGTTCGATCGATGTTCACTGTTCGCTGTTGGACACTGGTTCTGGAAAAAGGCGCTTTCAAGGGCTATGGAGCTGACACTCCAACAGCAACAACAACAACAATGCCAATTCAGCGACTCATCAGTCGATCCGATGTTGCAGCGCGCGACAGCTGCCGTTATAAACAATTGGAATAAACAGCGGCTCAAATGGGAGAGAGTAGAAAGAGTGTGCGCAGGAGACGAGAGGAGAACGGCGGGACGCGCGAAATACCTACAACGGCGAACCGCGATTTCGTTCAGGGGAGTTTTGTTCGAAATAGAAAACAATAACTAATGTGGGAATAATTTCCTAATAAACTTCAATATAATTAGTAATAATTTAAATTGTTTAACCCGCCATCTACATTTGATTATTTGCCATTAATCTCTCACTTATAGCAAAGACACAAACCGCGTGAAAATGTCCGCTTCCACTAGACATGCGAAGAATTTCGCTATTTTGAGTTGGAAATTGATACTGGATTGGTGGTAGATTTAGCCTTGTAAATTACTCAGGCGACGGAGTGGTGAGTTTTCGTGGGAAATTTCTTTCAACCCTTCCCTGATAAACGGAGTCGGCACTCTTGCATCTTGCTTTCAAAATGTAGGAAGAAATGTACACATGTAAAATTAAAATATGTACCAACTTATGCTGACCTATGAAGAATGATACATTTTATTGCACAATTTGAACTTTATATTTTTGAAACAATTTAAGGCATTATATTTCACAGATAGTTGAAATAATATAATAAAAAGTACTTCATTGTGTGTGCTATTTGCCGAGCTTCATTTGTCTCGTCTTCAGTCATTTCAGTCATTTTCAGTAAATAAAAATGCTTAAATGCATCAGCTAAGCTTCTCTAAACCTTAACATCAGGCTACACCCACCCAGACCTATCTTCGTCAGTTATTGTCTTTTTCTTAGCTTCACTAATCCGATATCTGGGCTAGGAGTCGAACAGTCATGTTGGTAGAGTAAGACCTCCCACAGTTTCCCAATAGTGGGCGCTGGGCTCGCTATCGGGCTCCTCGTTCGACCCGTCCGCGGCCGAAGTCAAAAGTTAATTCTCCTAATAACGATCTCTGCTCGCACCCGGTTCCAAGTATCACACATCCGCACCCTTGCAAACGCGCCGAGGAAAAGTCAGAGCAATCGTTGGCGCGAGACTGCGCTGCCGTCCTGAGTCACTTCCAGCGAAACAGGATTCGGGCAATAAATTACTAAATTTGACATCTTCCGTTTGAGTCCTGGTCCGAGCGTACGAAGGACGAAAGGCGTCGGGCGGATTCGTCCGGCTGGTCGGGTCGTCGGTGCGTGCGTTGTCGGCCAGGAGCAACGCGGCCACAGACGGGTCCAGACAAGCGGACGCAACCCGGCTTCTGGCTGCCGTTGCAGGCTTTGGTGTTCCGGTTGAAGACCAATGAATAGAAATTCGTCCCCTCGCTGCGACCAAGGCTTCCGGGGAGGAGACTCACTCCGCTGGGATGGGAAGGAATTTATTATTTCTGCCTTTATCTGATCAGAGCTGGATCTCGAGAATTAATTTTTGACCGGATTCCCGATTCACTCCAAAGAGAGCTTCCGCGTCGCGTTTTAACGTTTCAGGTAATACCCGCGATCGGCTGGGCCACGGGGAGCAGATGGTGTCCTCGGGGCATGGTTGTTTAGAGGCCAAGGGAAATCGTCCACTTCGCCTTCGACGGGTGACGGTGGTGATCAATCATTCGCAGGATAATACAAGGAGTTTGCATGAGCAATCTAATGAGCAGACGCCGATTTCTCTCGTCCTCATCAGTCCAGGACTTGGCACAGGCGAATCGTTTGTGTGTTGGCTGGACTCCATGAATTTCAAATGAGTTTCTTGCACGGAGCCGCAGCATCTGGAAAACAGTGGGAATGTAAGATGCAAGAGCCGCGACTGCACCCAGTATGAAAATATATAAGGGTAAATGCGCAGTCCCGCCATTGCCCACAACAACTCCTGAGTATTTCTGTTGCAGACGGGCGACGCGGAGAGATAACTGTCCGATTTCCAGGCGATCGTAGACAGGCCTCTCTGGTGCCCGAGTTCCTGACGGGTATGGGGACCTAGCCTCGCCTCGTCTCGCCTCGTCTCGCCTCTTTGCGTGTCGCTTCACCTCTCCTCGTCTACCTACCCGTACACGACCAGTCATAAATCATGCCAACGGACGATCCCACTGCGTCTTCCACGAACCTAGCCTGACATCGGCCTCTCCTGGGTCCCGAAATTCGACTCAAATTTTCCAACCGCGACCGCCGATTTGTCGACTTCAGTTCTCTGCGAGACGTTGCACTGACACCAAGCCGACGGCGGACAGCGGAGACTCAGCAAGAGGAAGGAACGCCTTTGAAGTAATAAACAAATTTAGCGGACGGACCAACGCGAAGAATTGAACGAAATTCGGGCAAAGACGACGCGGAGAAATTTGTGCAAACGAAATTAAATCAATTTAAATAATTACTCAAACAGATACGCGCCGCCAGGGCACGGGGGGAGAAGGGAGCCTGAGTCGTTGTTATTTTTGCTGAAGTGATCTCCGGCGGGGGCTTGTTGAGCACAGGAGCTGGCAGGGAGGAGAGGCACATCTCGGCAGCGCGTCTGTGAAGTTCATTGATAAGAACGCTAGCGACCAAGGGCAAGAGGACCGAGCGGTGCGCAGAACAGCGGATACTTGACACTCGACGACGACGAGCAGCGCACGATCGGCATCCCGGGGAGATAACGAACGCCGACGCCGCTGCACACGCCGGAGCTCACAATCTGTGCAGACGCTCCTCGCTCGGTCACTGATCGCCGAGCATTAGTCCACAGTCGAAGTCACAGGAGTACGCTTCGTCGCGCATCCGATCAAAGTCGCCAGAACATAGCTCGAGTCCAGCGAACGGAAGCCACCTGATCGCCGCATAATGTGGAAATCCTGCTGCCTGCTGCTGCTTCCGGCACTGCTGCTCGCGTGCCCGCCCAGCGCCCTCTGCGCCACCGCTGCGCCAGTCATCAGCGCTATCACGAAAGACCTGGTGGCCAGCATCGGCGAGGACGTGGAGTTCAACTGCACCGTGGAGAACGTGGGCCGTATGTCCGTCAGCTGGGCGAAGCACACCAGCGAGGTCGGCTCCGGTTCGGTCGTGCTCTCCATGCGCAGCATCCTCAGTCTGAGCGACCCGCGCTACTCCATCACCGAGACGAAGGACGAGAAGACGGGCAGCGCCACCTACTCCTTCCGAATAACGAAAATCGAGGCCAGCGACATGGGGAACTACGAGTGCCAGGTGATTGTGTCGGCCGCTGACAAGGTTACCAAGAAGCTCAGTTTGGCCATCAAGCATCCGCCCACCATCTCCGAGGAGCGAACCCCCAAGTCGAGGCTGGTCAGCGAGGGCCAGACACTGGAGGTCAGCTGCCACGCGACCGGATTCCCCCAGCCCACTATTTCCTGGCGGCGCGAGGACCACGCTATCATGCCGGCCGGGGGCCACACACAGGCCGGACCAACGCTGCGCATCAAGGAGGTGCATCGTCTGGACCGCGGAGGCTACTACTGCGTCGCGGACAACGGTGTCGGCAAGCCGGATGAGCGTTTGGTCCGCGTTGAGGTCGAGTTCCGACCCCAGATCGCCGTGCAGCGCCCGAAGGTGGCGCAGGTGCTGTCCCACGTGGCGGAGCTGGAGTGCAACGTGCAGGGGTACCCGGCGCCCGCAGTCTCCTGGTTCCACAACGGCGCCAAGCTGCAGACGGACTCGCAGTACGAGATCACCAACATGGCTTCCTCGCACGAGACTACCACCTCGGTGCTCCGCATCGCAAGCGTGACGGCCGATGATCTCGGCGACTACTTCTGCAACGCCACCAACAAGTTGGGTCACGCCGACGCGCGCCTCCACCTCTTCCAGCCCGTGATCCCCGTGCCTTCCTCCTCATAGGGACCACCATCACCTCCTGCATAGCCTAAGTATTAATCTAATCCCTATTCTTCGCTCGACCTTAATCAACCCAAACAGTCGCAAGGTCTACTTGAACCGACACTACCTAAACTAAGACTAAAGTAAGAATTTCGTATTCGCTGAAGCCATTAGGCGTGTCCTTTCTTGACTTCAAATAAATGTTTCTATTTTAAAATCTGGAGTTTGTTATTTCCAAACTGGGCGGAGTCTGAGCGATGGCAGACGGATATCGCCGAATCCTTTGTCCATTAAAGGAACTCTACCTGCGTGTTACTTGGAGCTTTTATAGAATAATACCTTAGCCCTCACGAAATAACTGGATGGAGTGCGCCCAGGGAATGATCTAACGTTTCTACACACACTTGTTTAGTTTTCGGACGTGATCCCTGTTCCCAAAGTGAAAGCAGCTTCAGCTCAGGCCGATGGAGCGATGCAGAAACACTGGAATTGAGACAAATGGATGGTATTTGTTGGCTCGTTATGCGTGGCTTGTGACTCTTCATGAACAGTGGACAGGTCGATTGGTTGGTGGAGACAATTTCATGGAGCGATTTACAACAGGGAAGTGCAAGTACTCGGGCGAATCACCTATTTCAAGTGCTTCATTCCATTCAGCCTACCAAGGGTTCTGAAGACACCATGAGTGACCATGCGAGACGCTTGTCGATTCCAGAGGAGTCGGAAGGGGGCCATCGCCATGGCTCCCACGGTCTGGAGTTGCTAATGGCTTAATTGTCGCTTGCGAATTCCTTGATTGTGCTTTCATGCGCGCTGAGTGAAGTCGCGGAGCCCAACCAGGACCCTCGACCTCCTTCTCGCCGTGTGTCGGTCCTGGTTTTTGTTCGCTTCCTCGTGTCTGGGATGCCTGTGAATGGTCGCGGAAAAAGAAACATCATGAAATGAAATCTTGTTAATGCCTGTCTACATCGTTGTTGCAGTAAGTCGTCTAACAAACACATTTTCCAGTGCACATTCACCACACAGACGAGACTCAGTCGCTACGTCCGCTGAATAAGCGTACGAGAACCTCCTCCTCCCATCATTGGGCCCTCCGCCTCACGTTTTGACGGCTTCTGCGGGCTGCTCGTTTATTGATTTTACGAAATTTCCCAAAAAATTCCCCTACCGTCACGTGTCTGGTGGAAGTCCGTGCAGACGCGCAGAAAGGACTTCCAGGCTCATCCATCGTCTGTCTATCGGTCGACTGTCGATGGTTAAGGGTTGTTTCTCCCCTTTCTTGTTGTTGCTGTCGCTGGGAAAATCCGCCCTTGGTGCGCAGATGCGAAAATGGCCTCGGCACCAGTTCGTCGCCATCCTCGTAGCACGTGCGAGATGTATTGCTTCAGCCTCCGACGGGTCTGCAGCAGCTCAACCGGCGGGAATTCGCGAAGCGTCGTCGGCAAATGGCCGGTAGGCTGTCGCCCGGAATCTCTCTCTGTGCCGGAAGGGGGAAGCGTGATCGAGTCGAGGTTCCCTCAATATTCAAACATTCGGATGATAATTTTGACAATGATAACTTTGGATGATGATTATCGGAAGAATTCGGGCTATTTTGAAGAACGCTTGGATCAAGTGGAATTGATGATTAAGATTGTGCCAATATTTAATACTAGCTTAAGTCGAAAAGCAATATTTCAAGATCGTCTGTGTAAAATTTGGTTCAGTTCGAATTTTCAATGGAAGATTTAATTAATTCTGTGTATAATTTTGAATGAAAATACGGACTACGAAACTATCATTTTATCCACTAATTACAAAAAAGTTGTTTCACCACTTGATCAACACATCTGCTTTGCAAATTTTAGGTTATTTAATAATGAAATAGAAATGCATTGCATGCGCACTCATAAACAGACCGACCAGTAAGGGTCCTTCAGTTATTATATTGTTATTACATTGTATAATTTGTTTCCACAGAAAGTTTGGATATTTGCAAATACCAAACGGCCCATTTAAAAATGTCAAGATTGCAGAGGATAGTTGGGTAAAACAGAAGTCTGCTAAGAATTCAAACAGATGATTTTGGAGCATTTCCTTGCACAATCGAATCGCGATTCCATCTCACCGCAAAGGTGCAATTTTAATATTATTTCGGTGCAATTACAGCATTAGATCTCAACAAGGGTCACTTGCTCGGTGTCGATTTGGGGCAATTTTTTTGTTGGCCAAACGATGATTTCTCCCCACCAAAGGAGTCCAAATCCAATTACAAATACATTCCTGTAGAGGGCTTCGTTTTCCGACCACAAAAGGAACGAGCCCGCACCCTGTATTAAGTGTTTGGACGACATCGGCGCGTGCGCCTTTTCCGAGGTCGCGGTGGAGTCGGGAGTTCTGCAGAGAACTGGATGCTGCGTCGCTATCACGACCTGCACGCCCTTTCCGCCTCCGATTCAGCCCGCCATGTATCATGGAATTCCGCACGCGCCCTGGAAATGCTGGGTAGATTAAAGTGCCGCGTCGCATTCAGCTCCATGCAACGTGCAAGCGAATCTCAGCCGCAGACCGCGTCACATCGTCAGAGTGCTGGAGGTGATTGCGGTGTTCATTACGCTCAGGACGCCGAGGTACAGACAACGAGGTGTGGGCTGCCGGACCCTAAGTCGACGGTCGACGCCACGCATTCAGTTCGCTGCACCCTCTCCCGTCAAGCGCGCGGTTCCTTACCTCAAACCAGCAGTTCACGCGCCTAGTCCGCCCGCCGACCTGTCCCTTCTGGTGATGTCTGCCCACTGCCGCTCCGCGCACCGCCCGCTGCTCGATAGTTGCTGATTGACAGATTATGCGTAGCTGTGTTTGTGTGTTTCTCCGCGACCGTTTCGGGGCTGCAGGTGTTGTTGTTGCTTTGGACCCTCGGCCCCCCAGCGGTTGTCAGGAACTGTTCGTTGGCCGTGTGGTGTTTGTAAACAATGGAACAAGCGAATAAACAAAAGTCATCGAACCCCGCGTGAGAGGAAGGACAAGAAGACATAGTGTGCGATAAGACGACGATCGACAGAACAGTTACTTTCTTATTAATAAATAACTCCACTCTTATCGAGGCGAGGATTCGAGGTCGGTCTCCGACTGGGCAAACAGTGAATTGTGGACCCATGTAAGTATTCTTGAAATTAGACTAATTTATAATGGCCGTGCATAGTGTGGAGGGGCCTGTTTTGCTTTGAGAGAAGGTTGAGGACTCGGCACTTGATCGATATGGAGGTAAGGACAACAATAACATCTGACGGACCAACATACCGACTGTATAGTACCGAATACCACTGAATTGGCCACTTTACAGACTTTACAGTCATAAATCATTACCGTACTACATTGCTACACCGAATCCCCTCCGATCCGTAGATGAAATACTTTACGTAACTTAGCCCGCAGCTATAGGCAGCACAGAGCGATAACAATTTATTGATGCAAATATTATTTATCGCACTTTTTCCAGCTGAATGCGTGTCCAGCATCCGCTCCATGTCGACGTAGGGAGAGCCTTTTCATGCTGATTATACATGAAAATAGCATTAATCTATTCCTTGTCTGGATTGCAGCAAGTGCACTTCATCCTGATCTTAGTCAAAAATGATTCCCAGCCAGTGCGATGGAGACAGGGGTCATTAAAGCGTCCGGGGTCGAGGTTCGATTGATTTTTCTTATCCTTCCTGATGTACTCTATCCATTCTTGTGAAATCTGAGAACGGATGACTATTAAAAAATAGTTCAATACTGCGCTGTATGGCTGTATTGAATCAAAGAGAAGTCTTCTGGTAGATGCACCTTTGATTCCGTTTGATGCCAAGTATCCAAGAGGGCGTGGTTCTCCTGGGACGTAAACAGAGGATCCATTTTCGAAGACGTGCCAGAATGGGCCGCAAACGAACTGACAACGCGGCATCTGCCGCATTCCGAGTAAGAACAAAGAGGGTGGCTGAGGGTGACACGTCCATGTTCGAGTATGTGCGGAATGTGGTCATAGAGAACGCGGACCCCAAAGAGTATGGGAATTGTTGGCAGCGTCCCAGGATTATGTTCTTCGCTGCAGAGCATTCAAAATCAATTGGAGTACGTTAGTGATAAGGTCTGACAGGCCGTAATTCATCTAGCATTTGGAGCATATGCAAACTATCGGGGGAGGAGTCATTTAGATAACTTCTGTATTTCCATTAGCAATTATATTCAAAGTCGAGTTAGGAAACTGTCCTCGTTTCGGCACTGCCATGTGCCATGCAGTCGGGCCATTGTTATCTACTTGCAGTTGCATCTTGCATCGGTAGCGGATGGCATCACGATTCTCCAAATTAAAATGTTATTATGCAAAAGGCGAAGAGTACAGACATTTACGTTGCTGAATCCAGAACCCTGTTTTCGGCGGAGGAGGCACACCCGACTCCACACTAGGTCCCAGAATGTCGTGGGAGCCAGACCGTTGGAAAGAACGACCTCAGAAAGGACCGACTGCGAAAAGTTTTAATTAAACCTACGTTCCGCTATGAGGTCCACGCAGGACGCCGTGCCAGGTCTTCGATAGTGGACAGTGGGGGCGGTCCGGCGGTCTCATGCCGACGTCCCGGGGACACTGCTGTGGACGAATAAACTTTCGCGCGTATCGTGGATGGAAGGACGGCTTGATGGCCGATCGCCTGCAGCCACTTCTACAACGTTCTACCAGTGGCTTCTACAGGGCACTTCAGAGAAGGGTTGCCCTCGTATTAAGAGAGGGAAAGGGAAGGATCGTGGTTCTTTTCGACGGGCGCTTGGGGAGAAGTGCAGTCGAGTCTGCAACAAATCAAAATTTATCTTGTTTCGCAATTAACTCTGGCAGTTGAAAGTTGAAGTATTTTCAAATGTCATCTGCTCGACTGCAGTGCAAAAAGTTCTAGCTCACCGCCCTCTGCCCACTGTCGTCCATACCTCCACACCACATCTCCTCCCCATTCACACTTTTACCAGCAAACTTGCCATCGACCGACTATTCAACATGGAGCATTCGGGTTGAGCCAGTAGCCGTGCAAGTGTATATGAGTATGGCCTCGCTAAGTATCTAGATGCTCAAGGACATTATTTGCTTTGGTTTTCGGTTGTAGGAGTCGGGGTTGTGCAGACCACGTTATCGCTTCACATCATCATATCGCAGCACATAGCTGGAATGTATCTGTATCTCCATCTGCACCTATATCTATCAAGATCACGCGGTGCTGCAGGGAGGACGTCTGATGCCTCGCCATGCCCATCCACCCATTGGTTCCCAGAGCTCATTTCGCCCGTGTACAACATCACGAGATTCCACTCACATGCCACTCACTCCACCTCCTCCTCGTGCTCGAATCTGTCGTGGCTGGGTGTCTCCGACTGCGGGGCAGAGGAAGGGACGGAGGATGCCGGGCGGCTAAGCATCAAGCGGCAACCAAGGCTGAAACATAAAATTTGCATATAATTTGCGTCATTTCTCTTTTATTTGCTTTACCATTATGCGAGAAGCTCCGGTCTTGCGGTTGCCGGGGCGCTCTGTGAGGTAGATGAGGGTGTGGAGCAGACGAGGTGGTGGCAGTTGGAGCGGAGGTAGGCGTACCGCGCGGTGTGAGATTGCGGATATATATCCGGTGCGCCGGAAGTGAACGTCGCTCTCGACTGGGATGTAGATATCCGTGCTTCTGGACTGAGACGACGGGCAGTGTAAATATTTAATTGGCGCATTCACTTTAATGCCTATGTTTTACAGCTGGTCGACATTTATGGCAGTTGGCGGAGAGATCTGTCATTGCAGGCCAATTAGCAGCCAGTACGAGTCTCAATAGAGTTGTCGTTGGGTTTGTGAATATCGCAACCAAGGTCCATCTGTCTCCTGGTTCGATTTGCCGACCTCCTCTAGACCACATGCGTCGAATTAATTAAATAACTCGGTCGATTTATTGCGAGTTCAGTGATTTCATAGTGACATAAAAAACTCTGTTTCAGCCCTACACGAAATTCCACTGCACGAATTTCCAACCCGCGGCAGCAGTGTTTCACGAAATATTTACGATGGGGGCCGTCGGGCGGTCAAGCGGAATGCAGCGGGCCCAGTGCTGTTTGGTCCAGGGCTAGGACAAGCAGAGAGTCCTTGGTAAGAGTGCGCGAGCACAATCATACCTTACAGTTCGCAAATCCCAAATGCAGGGTGAAAAAATAAAAAAAATAAGAAGGGTGGACGAAAATAAATTCGGAGGCCTCTCATTTCTGCGTCCTTCTATTGCGATTTATGTCGTCTGGCTTCTGGTACCGGGCTTCCATTTGTAGAGGAAGTCGCTGGTCACTCGGTGTTCCAGCTCCTGGGCCTCCTGGGTGAAACGACCGAGGGTGTCCTTCAAGCTGTCGCGATGGATGCCCTTATTCTGTGCGCCGAACGTTCAATACCAGATCTCACCCACGAAGTACGAACTGATTGGAATTGTCTAGGAACCATGTGCGCTATAGACCAGGATCGAGTACTATATACGGAGGTGGGATAGGGTCGTCTGTGACGAATGTATTGGCTGTCGGTAATAAGGGAATCCATTCCAGCGTTTCCACCGCCACATTCTACGTTGTTTCTCAATGGTTGCCAGAAGCAATATTTAGTTAACACGTTTCGTCATACGCATGTAGCACTCAGCCAGGGCCGCAGTAGCAGATTACAGACCACAGATCCGATGGAAATTAATACCGCCGATTAATCAGAACAACTGCTCCCCGCATCACAATACTGCACTCGAAAAGCGAACATAACGGCCGGTCGTAGGGAATCACGGCTGAGATGAGATGAGAAGAGTGTTTGGTTTTCAAGGAGGCAACAGGATTCGTTATGTGATCTCGTGTTTTGCAAGGTTGGCACGTCTTGGCAGGGAGGACTTTGGCATACGTTCCGAGGATAATTAACTCTAGGAAGCAACTGCCAAACAACATTGTCCCTATGACCAATTCAGAGATGAAGATCGTACGAAGATCGCTTGTGAAAGGCTTCAGTTTGCGATTTATAAAAACTACCTCAGAGACCGGCGCGGGCGCCTAGCAGGGCTTCCCAAAGGGGTTCTGGTAGGATTGGTGGGATACCCGGGAGTCGATCAGAAAATAAACTTGCGGTTGAGTGAATTTAGAGGCTGAATGGGATCGAGGTTGGAAATTCGCGGTCCCTGAGTTCTGGGTTTCCAAATAATAAATATATAGATTTCGCAGTCGATGCAGTTACCGGATCAACTGGGGTTCCACCGCCGTTTTCACTATCTGTGGAAGGAAGAGGAAGCGCACGACGAGAGATTCACCGCCTGTCGGCGCACTTCATTTGCGTCGCCATAGTCGTGGTTTTGGCCGCATTTTGTTCTTTTATTGACGCGTTCTCGCTTTGTTCATGTCTCGCAATCCCGTTGTCTTTGTTCTCGAGTCGTCATCTCGCCCCCCGATGACCCTCTTCATTCCAGTATCACACACTCTCGGAAAAACGTAGACGACGCAGGCAGAAATACAAGTTCGGCATTGCAACTACTTCTGCTAACTCCTCCTCCTGCATAACGGGTTGGCTCCTTTTCAGGGAGAATTCCACGTGCATGTCATACACGTCCTTCTGGTCAATTGTATTATTCACAGTAAGTGTGTGCGTGAATGCGTGCATGTTTCTGAACAAATGCTCGGAGATTTAGTATCGTTATGGGCATCCGAGCCGTGATTACGAGTTAATTAAAAGATCCGAGCCAGGAGACGGCACGGACAGGGGATGCAAAAAGAAAACGAACCACGAATGATGGTTACATTAAATGGGACACATTTATCAGACTTGCTGATGTAGTGATCTTTAAAGACGTTTCCACCTCTCTGTCTCTCTCTGTTCTTTCAGGCGACAGCACCTGCGACGGCGAGGAAGCCAAGGGACTGCGTCGTAGCAGCGATCCCCTGACCCTCCCTCCGCGCGAGATAAAACGCTCCCGTGACCTACCCTGTAGTTCCGGGCTTTTGTTGTTTTTGCTTAGTTCAATTATCGCTGATCAGAAGCTCGTCTCTACAGGTATCTCACAGGGTAGAAGTAATCAACGGATCGCCGTGGGAGGAAAGTAGCGCGGAGGCTCCTAGACCACTGCAGGGCAAGCGTAAGGAATGTACTGATGCTTAGAAAATTATGGGACTCAATGGACACTTGGCCAATATACCCAAAAAGAAATGCCTACACACCATACACGCTATACGGTTGATGATGGCCGAGGCACCTGGTGGGTATATCTCTGAGCTCGTCCAATTCCAGGCCAAGTTCTTCATCGCATGAGAGTCTAATGAATTCCTAAAGAGATTTCGGTAAGCCCAGGTTCAGACTGACAGACAGAAACAAACAAACGGATGTATGCCTTGTCACACCCTACTTCGCAGCTCGCCCCAAGACGGCCCGAACCTTTTAGCGTGTATTAATAATTCATCGCACTCAGAAATTTCGTCACTTCGCCAACTCGGGTGAAACACGCCACGCGCCGAAAGTGCGAGAAATCACATCGAAGGAGACGCACGATGGGGATGAAGTGGAGAACTGGCTCGTTGTCTTGGAGGTACACATGACTGAGTAGTGAGGAGGGGAAAGAAGAGTTGAGCATTGGACGAGCGGGACAAGTTGGGGCTATGGGAGGGTGTTGGTGAAAATGGTTCCTTGAGAGGTTCGTTTGCCTCGAGACGGTTATGAGGACCTCCTTTCTGCTGTCGTGTGCTCTGCTCTGCCGAGGCAGGGGCTGAGCGGCAGAAAGAACGAAGGCCGTGAATGTGTGGGGAGAGCCTGGGTGGTGGGCCGTGGTGTGTGGGAGAGCGGAGGAAAGCGACGAATCACGATTTATTTCCAGTTGATACGCCTTTGATTTGCCCGCTTTTCTCGTCATCACTTTGGGAGTCCTACGCGTGCCGGGTGCAGATGCTTGATCTGTGTATGTGGATGGCTGGCTTGGCTTGTGTTGAGTGGTAAGTGCGTGAGTATTGGTGTCGCTTTTTTTATTGAGTTGAGCAATTTCTTTTTTATTCGAATCGATTTCCCCTCCCAGTTGTCGTTGTTCCGCTGCTTGTTTCTATGTTTGTTTTTGTACTTGTCGGTGTAGTTGTACGTGTATATGATATTGTTGTCATTGTTTTGGAAGTATTCTACTTGCAGATCACACCCTCCGTGAAGAATCGAAGACAATAGAATGCTCTGCTTTAGACAGCCTTGGTCCCATTGTCGCTCCAATCCATCGAAGCCATCCCAACCGTGAGCTGTGCTGCTGCCACTCACTTCCGCGATGGCGCTCAAAGCGTGCTGAAACAATTCGTCAGGATTTATGCGACAAACGGCAATACCATTTGTACCAATTGCCATTTGTCGACGTATTAGCGCCGAAGGTTAAAGTCGCTCCAAGTGACCCCTTTGATTGTGCGAGAAGTCTACTGTGCGGGAATGGTTGACTCTTCATATCGTTCATCTCCTCACCCATAGATGGATGAACTCACTCGTATTTGTGAGTAATTTTTGGACAGTTGGGATCTCTTATGTGAAATTTGGTGAAAATCACTTCAGCAGTGAAAAAATAATTACCTCTGTAATTGGCTAAAAAAACATAAGAATAAAATATTGAATAATGAACATACTTCATAGTATTTATTTTCATAAAATGCAAAAATGTTTAATTTAAAAAAATCTTGTAGTAGAGTATGTGAAAGAAGTGAAACTTCGCTGTTTATTTCTATATAAAACTATTTCATATAACTCCACATTTTTTACTATACGTAGAATGTTTGTAGAATGTGCCTACAGTTGATTTAAGTAATATAGAATATTCATGCAATAATGCTTGTCTTCTTTTGAATACCTTAGTATTCAAAATTTGATTTTAAACCTTAATATTTGAGCGTTTAATTTCAATAAGTTTTTGCTTGTTCACAAAACTAACTGTTTAATCCCAACGCAATAAAGAAAAAAATAACGCAATTTTTTAAGATGTTAAAAATAGTGAAAATAGTGAAAGTGGGATTAAACTTATTCCGATATCTTATTTTTTGGGTTACGTATTCGTTAGCTAACCATAATAAATATGTAATTCAGTATTATATTGTGTTTAGATGATGTGATTTTTCTGTGTTTTGAGAGACATTTTTAGATATTATTAGATATTGTGACATCACCAAACTAAAAGTATAAATCAACTAGTTTGACATTTTTGACGTTCTGTTTTCAGGTGTTTTTTGAATTCCGGCGTCCCAAACGATATCTAAGATTCGAACCTTTGAACAACTCGATTGTGAATACAACATACTGTAGATACAACATTTCCTAGTACTCAAAAGAGGGCGCTGAGTTAAACAGGAAGACCCTGGTACATAATAGCTGTGATGGCCCTTTTAATAAAGAAACCCATGAAACCAATGCTTTTTACATTACGTTACGATCTTGCCACATCTATGTATATAAGAGGATTTTTGTCTGTGTATATTTTTAGTATAAGGCTTCTAAGAAAAACAAAAAATAAAAAATAAATTTGAAAATAAAAATATGTTTTACTAATTTAGTATAAGTATTACCAAAAGTATTATTTGATTTTCCGGAAATTTTTAAAGTTTAACTTGTCAGATATAAAGATGCAGCTATTTCCTTTTGTAAACTCTACACCCTTTTCCGTCAATCAAAGACCTAATTCCCATATTTAAAACGTGTTCCGATATCCAAAAAGTAACTTCATCCAAACAAAAGAAAATATTTTCAACAACTCAAAAATAAAATTGCGAAAAGAACATGATTGCACTGAGTGTGCAGCTTTGGAGCTTGGGGCCCTCTTGTGGTAATCCTAAAAATAAATTGTTTAATTACTCTCGTTTTCAAGATTTTGCCTGCGTACTTTTACCAGTACTTTTCCTCCTCCCTCATCGGAATCCATTTCACCCAAGGCGTGGCTGCAGGAGACGACCAGGGAGGCGGACGTCGACGGAGATGGCGATGACTATGGCGGCGGCGGCGGCGGCGGCGGCGTCGACGGTGACCCAGGACGAACGAGGAAGATTCGGATTCCGATTCTGATTCGGGTTCAGTTCGGATGTGTATCAGTGTGCATCGGGCCGAGGACTCCGGGCCGGGAGACAAGGGCGCAAAATCAACGAATCATTAATCAATCCTTTCATGATGTGACGCGGTGCGTGTCCTTTTATGTTCCTCAGCGAGCAAAAAACAAAAAGAAACAGAACAGAGAACAGGGAACACAGCCCGGAGACGGCAGGACGCAGAACGGAGGAGAGCCGGCCGCCTTTGCACAAAGTAAATAGGAGGAAGATGGAAGTGAAAATAAGAGCGAAGGACAGCGACGTGTCTCTCCGCACGCCCGTCCAATCGTCCGTCCGACTCTCGTCACTGCCGGGCGACGGCGAATGCAAAATGGAAAAGTGTCGAAAACGGCGCGGAGTGGAGCGAGGTGAACTAGAGCTGGGGGAAGACGCGGGCGGTTGTTTGCGCTCCAGGGAAGCAGAAAAGGGAAAATGGCGGCGCTGTTTAGCGAAGGCTGCGCTTATTTACAGTTCGAGGCTGCGTTGATTAGATGACTGACATCCCTGCGGGTGGGGTAAGTGTGTTTGTGTGTGCGGTGGCCGTGACGGCCGCGTGGCCCGGGGAGATGGCGCCCCGAGGGTGGATCGAGGCCGTGAAGCAGGCCGACGTCAGCAGTGGATCAGCCTCCATGCCATAATCCAGAAGCCCACGGGACATGGATCCAGACCAGGACATGGAACCTGGAAACCAGGCTCTCCCAAGCCACACCGACAGATGGCGCGCAGGAAAAAGACCTTTCCGCGTCCCTCCTTCTGCTCTCGTTACTAGGAGGACGACGGAGCAGTGACAGTCCGACAAAAGAAGAATCCGCCGAGGAAATCAGACGAACACAATGCCACCAGGAGGACCTACACCAATGCGGGACGCGCTCTTCGGGGCGAATGTGGAGCACATCATTAATTATGTTCAGCGGGCCTCGCAAGACACGTCGCGGAGGCTGTGGGCTCGGGACGGACGGTTCTCCAACACTCCCTCCCTCCAGTTCGTCCGACCGATTCGTTCGCTTCCTGTGGATTTCGTCAAACTCTTTGTCTGCTGCCGTCGTCGCTCCACGAGCTGTGTGGAAGCGAATGCGAACGCCATACAGACACTCGTACGAATTGTCGATACGCCTGATTTTGTCTGCTCTCATGATCGCCATGAGCGGATCACTCGGATCGACCCAGACCCAGGCCAAGGCTCAGGTTCGGGTTCGGGTTCCGGTTCGGGATTTGAGGGGTGGGTCCTGTGGAAGAAGTCGGGAATTGAGATGTCGTTGAGATTTGTCGCACAAGTGGCTTCAATTAATCACGGAAGCGATCGAAGCGCTCGGCCACGACCGATGGCTCAATGTCTCAATGGCTCCATGAGTCCCGCGAAGTGTCTTTGTTGCGTCGGGCGTCCCAGCAGGACGGCTCAATGTGCAACAGTGCCCTTAAGGCCGTCCCGTAGTCCAGCTCCCAGTCCAGGACGAGTTGCAGCATTGCATTCCCTAGCGCCCGGTTGTGCGCGGAACCTGAGTGCCGCGGAGTGGGGAAAGAGGGACAAAGACACGGGGGCCAGACTGGTGATGGTCGCACTACCGGGCAGCCGAGCTCCCATGGGCGACGGGAATTGCGTAAAGCTCTTGTATTTTAATTCTCATGGCTACAGCTATTAAATTATCCACGCCTTTCGAGCAGCCCGATCGCAGTGGTGGCCGTCACGAACACAAAGCACAACGAATACCCAGCCGCAGCCGCAGCCACAGCCGCAGCTCCAGCTCCAGCCCGGCCCCAGTCCTAGAACGGGTTCGGCTCCGGGCCCTTCAGGTTCCCTCCAAGACGGAGCGCCGATTTCAAAGGGAACATATTTAAATATTCGCTACGCGCTACTGGTGCCCTCTAATTTGTTGCAACCTTTCTGTGTTTCCATTATTGTTTTTGTTGTTGTTATTGCGAACTTGACTCCCAATCATGCGTATGTCAATCATAATTAGTAACAACAATAACAACATCGACAACAACAAGAGCACAGTCACAAAAACAAAGGCAACAGAAACGATTTTTCATTAAAGTTATTATAATAGTAATAGTAATAATAATAGTAATAGTAATACCGCCACTAACACTCTGGCCATTACAAAAACAATGAACTCGGGCGACGCACTTCCAAGCAGCAGCAACAACAACAATAACTCCAGCACAAACAATAACAACAATTTTAGTAATTTTACAACGCGAAGCCCTGTAATCGGGCTGCCCTGCCCGTTGTGGAGTGGACCGGACCGGAGAGTTGTGGAGAGGAGTGGAGAGGAGAAGGGAGGGGAGGAGAAAAACATTTGTAAAACCCGGCAAATGCCACACGCAGGGAGCGACGCCGGCCAGGCTGAGACCGAGGATGGCGGTGGCGATGGCGATGGAACTGGGATGAGGACGGGGCGGAGGCAGTTGAACGATGCTTAATTTTGGGTTCCGGCCGCATTCAGCGCTGGCGGCGCGTTATGATTGAAGCTAATTAAATTTAAACATTTTCGTAAGATTATCAATCTTGGGAGATGCGCGATGCGATCGGAGCCGATCCGATCCGATCCGAACCGTCCGATCCGAGTTCGCGCGCCGCAGCATCGACAGGCCCGAGTTTACGAGAGACTCCGGCCAAGAGCAATAGCAACAACAATATCTACAAAAACACCGTCAGCAGCACCAACACATTTACTTCATGATTGAATTAATGATTAATGATCCTCGAATTGCGATAGAAACAACAGCAACAACAACTGCAGCCCCTGCCGACGAAGCTGCGGGCATCTCGTGGCGGAACAGAGGGTGCAGGCCGGAATGCACGAGGTCCCCCGATGGCCGAGGGGACCAGCCGCACCGTGGAGTCCCGGCGCGATCCGCTGCAAGAACTGCCGCGCCGTCGCTGCCTGAAGGGAGGATACAAACGTTGCCTGTCGCGGGGCTTCGAGTGTGAGTCCCTTCGTCGGAGCCCCACTGTCGAATACCCAGTGACAGGGTGAATCCAGTGCCATCCGGGATGGCCAGGGTCCCTCTGCGAACCATCGCGTCCAGGTCCACGGAGCAGGAACGAACCGGGACGAGACGGTTACTCGCAAACCGCTTTTGACTGCTGTTTGCCCCGGACCGGGGACGTGTGTTGATGTGTCAGAGTGTGAGTGCGTATGTATATCATTTAACTGTCGATAATTGTCGACCGTGCAGAGGTTTCAACGAAGTCGTGGATCGTTTTCGACAGTTTAGCGAAGAAAGCCGACACGCAGGCGGCTGAGGGGGGAAAACAAATAGATGGTTGTGTTCAGAGGAGCCCGCGGCACTCGCCGCGTAAACCCGGGTCAGCGCTCGGACGCTCTTCAGAAGTGGCCCAGCTCCACTGGCGCGCGACCGTGGGGGACGACGGACCCTGCCATGGTTAAAATGAAATCAATCAGCCTTAATCAGTCGGTGACTCGTAATGGATACCTGTCCATCCTGCGGAGCCCTCGACGTGTTGCGTCTGCGGCTGCGGCTGCGGCGGCTTGCGTCCAGCGCTGAGGGCACTCGTCGCGGGCATCTCGGCCATTTAAGTCGTTTGACTAATTACTTAAATGATGCAAAGTGAAAATTTCTAAGCTAAACGTTTCGTTCGAGGGCTCCTCCGACTCCTGCCCTCCGTCGGCAACTTCCATGTGCTCGGTTTGATGCTGGGGTCTTCGCTTCGTCTTCAGAATTAATGGCGACGCACGGAAAAGCTGTGGGCAAATCTCGGGGTCTCGAATGTTAATATGACAGGCCGTAGTTGAGCGCAGTGATAAATGGGAGAGTTTTGGGAAATTGCCCATTTGGACCACATTTAATTTGCTGCTGCCGGCGGGTCAAAATTTACGTCATCCTCTGGAGAGAACCTACTTTGAATTTTACGCGTTGGCGTAGAAGGCCTCCTAGGTCCGGGACCCCTGGTAGTCCTGAAACAGGATGTCGGCTGCGAGTAAAATATTGCGAGAAGTCGACACCATTCGCCACCTACTGAAACCCACACCCAGCGGCAGGAGCGGACTGGCTCAACGACGGAACCACTCGACATCCGAATAGCGAGCAGTCACTCAAATGAAAAAGTAATAAATTTCAAATTAATAACTTTTATCGCAGTTCGGAAAATGAACCACAGCCCCAGCCGAGCTCCGTCACCACGAGTAACCGCGGCTGCCAAAAGGACATCTGACGAGCTCGAGCATCGATAACGCGCGAATTTCAATCTGGCAAAAAGCGCCACCGACATCATTAATCACGGCATCAATCAGCGAAATCTGAATAAAATATTCCTAGTTCGATGATAACGATGAGCACAACAACAACAGCCGCAGCCGGTGTCGCCGCCACCACGCACTGGAGTCTCTGCTAATCCTGTGGCGGTCGAGAGTCGGGGTGGCTTCGACAGTAATTGGCAGGCAGGGCCTGCCGCCCATCGCCACCCACTCAAGTGCCCTTCCGCCTCTTGCCCTGCATTGATCGACTCGATTCTGACCGACTCGGTTCAAGTGAATCGAAGGCGCTCCCCTCCCCCTGACAACTTTTCCACTTCTTGGTCGTGGTTTATACGATTAGATGCTGACAACGATTCGAGAAAGATATTTGTGAACGCCCTGCGGACAAGAAGACCTTCGAAAAGATTATCTGAGAGACTTTGATCGCGAGGGCAGAAGCAGTTTTCAGCTTTCGATTCGCGGTGAGAATTCCAGTGGGAGCAGGTGTCTCCAGTGAATCCTGGAGTGAAATCTGGAGGAGCAGTTCCACGGCATGTGCACAGGATGGCACAGGATGTGTCATGTGGTCCTTCGCCAACGTTCTGCGAGGTAGGAAGTCATCGCCTGCTCGTCATGGGCTCTGTCGACCCCGCAGTAAGCGACACAAATTGCCGACAAAGGCACGCAAAGGATTGAACGCAAATCAGCAGCGGGAGTCGTCGAACGAACGGGTCTCGACGCAAATGAGTTTGAGATTCAGAGGGAGTGGCCGGGCGATCCTACCGAACAGAGAGTGCGATGTTTCGCCGAGGGAGTGGAAGCATGTCGCTTGGTCATATAAACGGATCTGCGGGTGGTTCCTGGCAGCCTGCCATGAGGCCCCTTCAAAGTCCAGTTATTCTGAAATTTCAGCAGCGGCCGACATCCTGGCGAAACCGGAGCTGAATTTCTGGCGAGGCTTAGGCTTGTGAAGCGGAACTCCATTTCAGTGGACGAGGGCCCGAGATGAATTCCTCCATCGCCATCGCCGACCGAGTCGAAGCAGATTGGACGCGAAGAGGTTCGATTTCATCCATTTTGATTCCTTTTCTTCTTTTTCCAGCAGCCCTGCGATGAGCTGCCCTTACTCACACCACCGTCGCCATCACCGGCAGCACTACCACCACCAACAAGGAAACGAGCGCCAAAGCAAGACAACACAAAAACAACAAGATTAGATCCTCACAAACCCAACAAAGAAGACCGAAAAAACAATAAAGAAGGAAGGAGCGAGGAAAACGAACAGCCTGCCTGCTCGCAACAACACATCATGTGACGTCCCTCGGACGGGCCGGGACCATTAATCACGTGGTGCAGCAAGTGAACTTCCTTTAGCGCTTGACAGTCGCAACTGATTGCGAGTAACTTGGAATTAGGAGCTCAGCCGCGCTTCATGTCCCGGCTCGGCCTGTGCCGGCTTTTCGTGTTGAGCTTGGGTTCGGTAGGGGTCCGGCGATGGTTGGCCGCCACACGCGGCGGGTTGGCACCAGACATTTTGGCCACATCAGGCGGCCAATTCCCTGGGAGCTCCTGATGTTGCGAGCGGGCGATAACGGAGCTGCTGCGCCAATCTCGCGATGGTGCTGATCTTGCTACGTGCCGAGGCCAGAGCCCAGAAACCCCGGACGACTGGAACTACCGAGGTTCCTCATGTCCACACACGCTCAACCTGCAAGCGTCCTCCCCATGTCCTTCATAAACGGCCGTGTCTATTATTGCCTTGTTATTTTAGTGGCTCTTGTACGGCCGTTAATTATTTGGCAATTAATTACAGTGCTAGGCGGTTGGCGCGAGCTCCAGTCCGAGCACCGCAGCGTAGGCTCTGCGCGGGGAGGAGCAACACACGGTCCGCTGAGTGCATTAAGGTTCAGTTGGTTTTAATGAGCTTTTGATAATCACCCCCATCAAAGACGAGTAAAGTTGTTGCCGATTAATTAGTGGCCCACGCCAACGCACTCGCCAGAATGTCGTCCCGCACGCGGCCCATGGACAGACCTCGGGCGGCCGGGGCTCAAATGATTGAATTCGATTTAATTGTGCGGCAATTATGGTGCAGACCGCACCCGCACAGTGGGTCCGAAGAGTCTACTGGCATCGATGCCAGGATCAGGAATATAGTCTTATACATTTCAGAACGTTGATATAGTTTCCTAAAAAACTGAGGAGGCGAGTTACTGAAATTGATAAAAGTCGGGAGTTTGGGTAACCTGACCCAGTTTCTGGATCCCTCGAGGAGACTCCCTTGTCCTGGAACCGCCCGACCGTCGCTCTCTGGAAGCCATCACAGCACTGTCCAGACAATGCTTATAGAGGATGTTGGCGTGGCTAGATTGCAACGGATCCCCAAGGAGACCGGCGATGACACAGAGGACAAGGGACACATCCCTGTTGCCGTGTGCAACTATTTACACTTCTCATATGGAATCGGCGGCGACAAACAAGAGTACATTGTCGGGACAGGAGCAGGAGAGAGAGGCGAAAATAACCAACCAAAATAAGCAACTATCGATTTCGCGCGCTGACGTTGACAGTTGCTTGTCATCACTGACATTCGAAGGCAACGGCGGACAGGAAAACAATAACATAACGGGACGCTGCATACGCAGTAATTCATGAAAAATGCAAGTCAGCCCCAACCGGCTGTCTGCGCGCCCTTCGGACGGACCGCCATCCAACGTGCAAACGATGGCCAGGAATCAATCGGTTTAAGCGTTGCCAGGGGGAGTTCGGGGGGTTCGCGGACACCCACGCGTGCCGCAGTGGATGTAGCGGACTTAAAGCCGAACGCGATCGATTATGGCCCGGTCCCGGATGGCCTGCAAGACGGCGGAGTCGCACGGAACGTAGCTGAAATCGAAAGCTCTTGGAAGCGCTGGGACCTCGAGTGAGTGGGACCGAGGGCGGTGGCCGGAGAGCGGACAGTGGAGAGCAGGACATGGGCGGAGCTACGGGACCACCGCTGTCTTTGTTTGTTCATGCGCCATTGCAGGCGTACGTGCGTGCGAGGAGCTGAACGCAGCAGACAAAGATGGTGACAAAGGACACGAGGAATAAATCAACTACACCCGAATCCACCCTGGTGGGAATCTCGTTCTTGTTTGCCTCATAATCTATTACAATCCTTTCTCTCTCACTTATGCACTCTCTCCCTTTCTCTCTCTCTCTTTTCTTTATCTGAAACAGTAATGACTGACAAAGTAAGGCCGGATTGATTCTAATATAGATATAGTTCTTGATGAACGCATGATGTAACGGAACGCAACTTTCCGACAGAAAGTTGGTGGATTGAGTTGAGGATTGAGTTAAACATATCTCCGTCTAATTCAAGTTTAATTATATTTTCTGCCAATCGTTATAGGATTTACAGATAGCATATTCGCTATCGGTCTAGGTTAGTCTAGAAGACGGTGAGAAGAGGGATTTCCTTTACTTTTCTTCCAAAGGAGGATAATAACACAAGATATTAAGAGCCCAACAGATGTTAGGCCGTTTACCTCTTTGGTCTTCGACAGAACAGTTATCTTAACTGCGACTACTTTTAAATTAATTAATTAATACGATTTTAAATTAAATACTATTATTACTATCTTTCAGTTATTCCCGATGCAGATATTCTCAAAAGCATGGAATTTATATCTACAAATGTAGTAATGGGATTCTGTTTCATGGCGTTGGACGTCACTGTAGAATGTAGTAGATTGGCCCGCCTGGCTGCCGACCAACCGGCTGGGAGTGTCTATCAACAATTGCCTCTCGCTCGCACACTGTGCGGCATCTCGCTTGCGCATCCGCACCATACGTTCGAGGGAGAAAATGGCGTGCTGTGGCGTTGTTCATTGCATACGTCCGTCGCGGCGAGCAGTCATGGCTTCTCAGACCACTCAACGCGTGTGGGCTGGCACAGCGTTCCTCCCCCTCTCTCTCTCACTCACTCGCTCACACTCGCTATCGTTCTCTTCGTTCGCCCTGGCCCGCATCAGGTATCAGGAACGACGACGACGTCGACTCATGGGCTGCGAGTTCGAAAACCCGTAAATCAAGTTTGCAGCGAGGCAGTTGCGAAGACTCGATCTGCTGGACAGACAGACAAGCGGACAGACCTACAGACGGACGGCTGAAATCAATGGCGCTTGAGCCGGCCGGGCGACTGGCGGCAGACAGCACGAAGCGCAGAGACAGGTTCGTGCGGTTCCAGCGCTCTTGCGCTCGCACACAACAACACTAGCTCTCGCCGCGCACGGAACGAACCGAACGACAGCGGACGACGACGAGTTGTGAGTACAGAGGAGACGCGCGTTCCCCGAGCCAAGTAGAGCCCGGAGCCCCTCTCGAGTGCAGTGCGGAGTTGGACATAGGAACGTGACGCGACGCGCCGCAAGCTACTCCCGCGAAGTGGAACTCGCTGAACGAACAGTGGTCGGGAGCCGGGCCAGTTTGCCCGCCAGCTCCGGCGTGCGGCCGGAAAGTGATCGCGGTTCCGAATCCGAGCACGAGTATTTTCCACGAGGATTGTGCGTTTGGCTGTTGTTTTGGCGTTCGGACGGTGTACGGCGTGCGGCGTGACTGATCGACCGAAAGAACGCGGACAGCGCTACAGAAAGCGATGCCCCAGGAGACCCCGCGGTCCCAGAAGCTCCAGCAAATAAGTTGTGAAACATGAATTAGCGAGAATCGCAGTCCGTGTTGCCAAGTGAAAAGTTAAGTGAATCGAGCTGCCGCGAGTTCCGGGTCAGAGGTGCGGCCTCGACGGCTACCATTCTGACATCGAGAGACCGATACAGTGATACGACACAATAGATACCAGAACAGCACTCGCAAATGCCCGCACTAACGCCCCGCGGCGCCGAACGAACGAGCTGCTTGTTTGAGTGAATTGAGTGCAAGTGTTGCTGTTCCGCAGACGGTTCAATTCGTGCGACTCCCAGTCAAGGCTGCCCAGAGACTGGTCGATCCCCTATCCCTAGCCCCAGCGGCGTCTGCGCCCGTACCCTCGCTTTGCGCCACTATGAGCTCGTTTCTAATGGGATACCCACATGCACCGCACCACGTTCAAAGCCCCATGGGCATGGGCAACGGCCTGGACCCCAAATTCCCCCCCGTCGCCGAGGACTACCACCACTACAACGGTCACTACTCGATGACCGCGTCGACGGGCCACATGGGAGCCGGCGGCGTGGCTGCAGGTGCCGGCGGGAGCGGCCTCGGCGCAATGCCGACGCATCCCCACGCCACCCACCCGGCGGACATGGTCAGCGACTACATGGCCGCCGCCGCCGCCCACCACCACTCGAACAGTGCCCTCACGGGCCATCACCATCACGCACAGAACCCCGGCTACACCAACTACGCCGCGGCTCCGACGCACCAGCACCACCCGCACCACCACCAGGGCCTGGGCTACTACGGGCACCACGCGGCGGCTGCGGCGGCGGCAGCGGCCGTGCACCACGCCCCCGAGTATATATCCGCGGGCGCGGTGCACTCGGAGCACGCCGCGATGACCACCAACGCCAACGTCGGCGCCTCCAGCAGCAGCGGGTACGCGCCGCCGACGGTGCCGGTGAACGCGGTCAACGGCAACGGCAACGCAGCGACGGCGGCCAACGTCGGCAGCTACTACGGCGGCTACTACGGCGCCAACGGCAGCGTGGGAAGCACGCATTCGCAGGGTCACTCGCCGCACTCGCAAATGATGGACCTGCCTCTGCAATGCTCCTCCACCGAGCCGCCCGCCAACACGGCCTTGGGGCTACAGGAACTAGGTAAACATGGGACAGAGAACAGGGAGTGGGACATGGGTTATCAGAAAATTAGGCCCAATATTCGGCAGCGGAGTGGATCCTGTCGAGGGAATTGTCCTATCGAGGGATTTAGTCCGGCATTTCGATTTCCAATTTTCGTCGATTCGTTGTCCGGGATGAGGGAGAACCACTCTTCCCTCCACTATCTCCGATGCCTCAGTGGGAAACCCCTTTGTTTATCTCGTTAGATTTCGTGTGCTAAAGACTCGAATATTTCCTTACAGGCTTGAAGTTGGAGAAACGTATCGAGGAGGCCGTGCCAGCAGGACAACAGT
The DNA here is from genome assembly GCA_947389925.1 of Coelopa pilipes. Lineage (NCBI taxonomy): Eukaryota > Metazoa > Arthropoda > Insecta > Diptera > Coelopidae > Coelopa > Coelopa pilipes. Next base: position 27,298,079 of record OX376697.1, read on the forward strand.
TGCAGGAGCTGGGGATGCGCCTGCGATGCGACGACACAGGATCGGAAAATGTAAATACACCTCTAGCTCTACCAACTGTCATAGATGCATGTAAATAAACCATGTGTTCTCCCAAAGGACGACCTGCTTGAGGAGGATCGTCTGATGCTGGACCGATCGCCCGATGAGCTTGGGTCAAATGGCAACGATGACGATCTGGGCGACTCCGACACCGACGACGATCTCATGGCCGAATCCACCGACGGGGAGCGGATCATTTACCCTTGGATGAAGAAGATCCATGTGGCGGGAGTAGGTAAGTACTCACATCAACAACAGTAATAAGGAATCCTCCTTTGGCTATAAATAATGGCACAACCTATGCCGACAACAGTCGGCGTAAAGTTTTGCCATAACGACGCGACGTTTTGGACGCGAGGACATGGACGAGTATGAGGGCGACGATGAGGTTGCAGTTAATCACGTTCCAACGGGCATTGGGGAACTTAGGCTGCTCCAAGAGAGAACGGGTTCCACGGAGTATTTCTGGTTACTAATTAAATTATTTAGCTGACGACACACGACGAAACTACTGACTACGCAGAGTCGAGAGTTGCGAAACCCAGTCATTAATCAACATCACGAGATGTCTTTCGTTAAATAGTCCCGGCCTAAGTTGGAGAGGGCTCGTCTTCCAGAAGCCCCACTTTCCCAGGCCGCCATCGACAATTACCACCAGACGCTCAATCAACACTCGAGCACGTCGGCAGACACGAGTCTGTTGTGCCTTTAGTTTGCTTTCCTCCACCATAGGCCGTTTATTTTCGAATGTCACCTCTCCGTGCCGTATTCAGATCGCTGCTCATTGAACGCACTGGGAAATGAATCCTCAAAAGGGGGACTAATTGGAACTCCTTCCGCCTGTCTTTAAAATCGATTCCGATCAATTACTTCCTACTAATCACACAGAACCTCAGCATGGTTCCAATTCCCAATGGTATCTTTTGCCATGGTAATTCCTGACGCTCGTCTGACATCTAACAGGTGGAAGCACCAATCGACCAGAGTTGGCATGCTGTGGATGACCCATTTGTAATCCAGGAAACAGGCACACTTGCTGCGGAATGTGCGCTCTTGAACTTGGCTCGCGTCTGGGATGCGCACGACCAGACATCGCCTGGCGACCAAGAGTCATGTGGTCGTGCGCTCGTGATGGATGTCAAGGCATTAACATCAAATGACATGGTTCATCCGTCACTCGGTCGGTGTCATCGCATGCATCGCATAGCGTCTCCGACCCGAGTCGCAGAGGTGCCTGTGAGTGATCGCAGGCTGCTGGTTCGACACCGATTCAATGCTCATCAGCATAATCCGTCCCGCATTGAGGCGGTGCTCCGTCGTCTGGGTGGGAGACTCAAATTGAATGGAAACATGATTACTCCTAATTCGTCCCAGCTGGAGATGGGATGCGAGATGCGAACACTTTGGAGTAAATACACTGGATTTATTGCCAATTGCCCTGACTGACCTTGGCGATCTCACAATACTGGTGTGATGGATGCGACGGCTCAAGGCCAAGCTAGGCACTGATTGTCGCATCGCATCCTTCCGCAGTCCACTCTCCATCCGAGGTACCGTACGTACCACGTGGATTTCGAATTCCCACTATTCTGGCTGGAAGTTGGATCATCTCCAACTATTCAATTGTCGTCTATTGTGCTCCGGGGAAGATTTTCAAAACCTATCCGAACTGTGAGAAGCGCCGAGGCGGTGACGCATGTTTCTATTTAAAGAGTGGACAGTTTTCCCCCGAGCGCTCCACGGAGAATGAAAGAATGTGAATGGAGTTCCCACAAGAAGGGGCTGCCTAATGACTTCTCACTGAGACGGCTGCGGAAGCTCCCTCAATGCGCTCGCACAGGTATCACATGTCCTAAGACGGCTGAGTCCTGAACGCGCTCGTGGCAATTTAAAACAAATTAATCATATTTGCCGTCGGCAGGGCTGTCTGGACATACGCACCTTGTACACCATGGACACCCGTCGGACTGCAAATAACAGGCTTCGTCGCTATGCAATCATCACCTCCTATGCGCGCAGCGGACGGCTCGTAGCCCATCGCGGAGTTATGGAGCGGTCGATCCATAAAGCAATAAATACATAAACGAACTCATTAAGTTTGGCTGGAGGCAGTGGGTCACGATTGAACGATTCACATGTTTGCACAGTCGATACAGCAGTTGAGACACAGAGGTGCAAATTACAGAGCGGCACTTCACATGGAGGGCACAACCACGACAGCTTCCCAATCGACCGGCCAGTCCGAAAGCTTAATCGCTCTCCAGTAAACGTTAGAAGTTCACTCGTAGCCGACGAGATATCATGGTGTCTGGTCAAATCTGGAACAACATCGATGGCGGCTGTGAGGTGTTAAGTAAGCTCGATTTACATTCGTAGGACAGGCCTGTGTCGCTGGGCCCGTCCCGCTTCCGGAGTGAGCATTCATTCTTCTTAAGAGACGATCGTTTAATCTGTGACATAATGGATGTGAAGAACAATGAGCAGCGCTCGTCCCCGCGGCTGCTGAAAGCGAAGATAATGGTAATTGTCTGTGGTGCATTCGGCTACCAATCTGTGGCGTGCGTACCCAGCGGGACTTGGGCACGGTGGTGGCTTGCTGTCGCTAGATCGGTCGCAGATACGGCTTGGAGTCGCTTTATGGCGATGGCTGGCAATCATGGCGAGCGATTGAATTGTTCCGTTTCTCCTTAAGATTGGCCCCGAGTTGGATTCAAGTCATTCGCCCACATGTAGCGGCATCTCCTCTGCCACCCTACGTCGCTCCCTCAGATACGGTCTTAACTTGTCCGTCAACTTGGGAAGCTCGGCGTGGCTGCTCCCACATCCATATCTCCTGAGAAGCATGTCAGGAATATCATGCGTGCGCTTCTCTAATGCATCTTGACGTGGACACGTCCGCTCGCCAAGCCAATGTCAAAATACGTGGAGCACTTGGACTTGAACGAGACAAGTTGCAACATTTCGTTCGAGTCAGTCTGTGAAGGGGGGAGTTCCGTCGACCCTTTGAAATCGGCTCGGTTGGTCGGGGTTGGTCCTCGATAGTTGGTGGAATTGACTAACTTTTGGGCCGAGTGTTTTCCGTCTCTGCGTCGCAGTAAAAGTCGGTTAACAGCGAGGCGAACACAAGTTCACAATTACATTCAATAAATCCATAAACGTGCATAGCCTTGGCAACGGAATTCAATGGCAGGCCGCGTCAGACCGAGGTGCACCAAAGGCCTCTCGCCGAGACCCAGTCGCGTTGGATGACTTGCGGAATCGCGACCCGGCGACGAGGGAGGCGACGGACACAGGGGCAGATGATGCGAAAAACGACAGCAGTGACGACAACGACGACGTCGGGGGAAAAGCGAAACCCTGTCCGAGCGAAACCCTCGGCCGAAAACTGCAAACGACGGAACGCATGCGCCGTGACTCAGTGGAATCGAGTAGGATTCTGAGTTTATGACTGATGAGTGCGGGAGACGGATCGGCCCCGCGCTGCCCCGGTCCGCCATGAGCCCACCGGGCGCAGGCACGGGCAGTGCCGACAAGAGTAATTAGCGCGTGATCCGGGACCGCGACGACAACAGCAGTCACAGCCGCAGCAGCAGCACATGTCTTCGAGAACCTCGTCCAGTGAGTTGTGAGTGGGGCTGTTATTGGTCGCGGAATTCAATGGAATCGCTGCTAATTAAAACCCTATTGTTGGGGGATTTGTGTGACGTCCCGCGCCCCGTTCATCGGCATCGGAATCGGAATCGGCATCGAACCCAACAACAACATTCGAGAAGTGTTCACGATGCGCGCAAATGGCACCGAATCCGTTCGCAATTGATCGCGCGGCAGCCCGAGACCGTCGCACCGTCTGGCTCCGTTCAGCGCGAGCACCTCAAGGACGTCCGTCTCTGTTCGCTCGCCAGTCCCTCGACCACGAAGCCCGGCCCGCGACCGCCGTAGTCGCGGAGTGTGCGGCTCCGGTCTCATTGGCTTCTCTCGGGTGGCTTAGATTTTCCGTCCGCGAGACGAGACGAGACCGCGGCAAGAATGACTTTGTGGTTGTTGCTTTTGTTGGTCTTTATTTGCCACGCTCCAAGCGGTGTGGATCGTCGCTCCCCAGCTGATGCCGCTGTTGCTGGTGGTGTTGATGTTGTTGTTGTTCTTGTTGGGTTCCAGTGCTGCCAGCGTTCTGCGGTGATTAATGGCCATGCGCGGCGAAGGAAAGTGAAAATGGGCGGCGGGGCCAGGGGGAGAGTTGGCGGAGCGTTGCTCCGGATCTCTGGGAATACCGTGGACTCCATCGAAGAGTGTTTATTTTGGGAAAAATGGGCGTTATTCTGTTTGGCTTTCACGGCGGATTCCGGTAGAGCAGTCCAAAATTTTCGGAGGCCGGACAGCGGCTTTCCTGGTTGGAGGAGTTCCGGGGCCCGAGTGACGGCTCCTGGTACGCAAAGCTGGCGTCCATGGCTCAGCCGCACTCGATAGACGGTAGAGGGCACGCGGGCGTTGGTCGATTCCTCAAATGCCTGGGCCACAGCCACAGCAAGATATGAACGGCCATGGAGCATTCAACGGAACATCAGCACCAAAACCAAAACGAACCCCACAACCAACAACAGCAACAACAGTCGTGTTCAATGTACAATGAGATCATGTTTATTTTCGCTAGACTTCCATTTTATCGTGGATTTTTGCCCGAACAATCTGCAAGTCATGTGACAAGCTGCTGATGCAGCTCCCGCTGTTGTTGAAATGTTGACTCGTTGTTTGGCCGATCTGGTGTACATTCGCTGGACAGACAGACGCACATGCCCCATGCTGTAGAGTTAGGAGCTGGAGCAATGCAGAGTTTCCCCAGCACAAACCTATGAATCCTCGTGGATTCAACAATTAAAACTCTCTTCCGATTCGATTCGAAGGTCAGTTTCGTTTTTCGGCCTGAGCCTCCCCACACCAACGACGCAGCGGGATGGGGTCAACCCCACGTTCCAATAATCCGTCTAATTAAATCCGACATCAGTCGAGAAAGTGTTCGATGTCAATCAGAGTCGTCCGAGATGCTCAAATAATTTATGCAAAGACGGACGCGGAGAGACGCGATAAAGATCGGCAGATCGATGCCACGCTGTAACCGATGCCGGGCGACCGGGCCTAGACGTCGTGGAGGCAGGTACAACAGGTAAGCGCCGAGACGCCGGGCCAGCCGGGCTCTGGCGACTCTCCTCGTTAACCTTTTCCGATTTGACGAATTACGACTCGGCAAGAATGTGACATAAAACGAGACGTACTGGAAACACAGCAACAATAACAACAACAACAACAGAATATCGTAAACAACGTCACCAACAACAACAGTGACATCAACAGCAGCAGCAACGACAGCGACAAACACAACAATTAATTAACCGCGCAGGAGTCCAGAAATATACACTCTGTGGCAGCACGAGTCGATGAGCCGCGGAATCCGCCCGATCCGAACAGAGCCGAACCGCCCGGTGGTGGGTCCCGCTGCAGACGTGGGCCAGACATCAGAAGGCGGCGGCGGAGGAGGCGGCAACACATTTAATTGTTATCCAAGTGATTAATCATATTTCATTAGGCAGAGAAACAAACCGGTCAAAGGTAAATAAATTGACAGCACCCGATCGCATGAATCAGGGCAGCGACCATTCGCGATCCAAGCCCGGAAGTAGGGTAGTGGATTGGCCGATCGGTGTCAAAAGCTGTTTACGGGTCACAATCTGTGGTATCAGTCGGGATCGAGTAGAGAGGGCGGCGAAGAGCCAGTGGAGCTTATCGCCAAACACCATCGGGTCGCTAGCATCCGCTGGCGGCTGATCCACGAACGGCGAGCCATGGTGATACACTTTCGCAGCGACTACGAATCACGCACGCCGACGGACCTGGGTGGGAGGCCGGGCCAGGCACGAGGAGGACAAAGTGAAGAGTCACAGTTGTGTGATAAATCAAATTGAAATGGAAGACACAGAAAACATGCCGACAGCGACTCACAGCCGACGCCCTGACGGCGGGCCGTGCACCCTGTTCGAGGTTCCTTCAAGAGTCATAGCCGGCTTCGTCGTGCGGTGCAGCAGGATGCACATCGTCATCGTAAATGTTGCTCATGTCTTCCGGGCCGCTTTACAGACCTGGAGCGGACCGCTTCCCATTCATTCCTCATTCGGCTGTGCGTACTGCTCCGTCCGACCGCTCCCTACTCCGCGTTCCAAATTGGCCCTTCGCCACCGGGTCTCAATTGGCCCTCTCCAGGCCTCTCGCTCTGCGCTGACGAACCATGACTCCGCACAACCGCCGGCTCGGCCTTTGTCCATCCACCGGCCGTTGCCATCCGTCATCGGAGTCGTAATGACGGGATCTGAACTGCGTGGCGCGGATCGAAATGATATCGCAATTATTAAGGAGAATTGACGCCGCACGCCTGGCTCGACGTCGGGTTCTTGGCGTAGCGACGTCGAAATCGATGCCCTAGGGCGTCGTCGTGCCGCAGATCCGTGGAAAGTGATGCCAATTCGACTGGAGGTCGCAGCGCTGATCATGAGACGGAGGACTGTGCCAATGGTCCAGCCCGCGGGTCGCTCAACTTTCGCGAAGACCCATCAATTGTCTCGCGTTGGGATGTTTAAAAATGGACTCATTGGCAAAACTGAGATGGGCGACGCGGGCTGCAATTAATTTTGTCCTTCATTTAGCTGTCAGAACGCGAAGCTCCCCCGCCTTTCCGGGAACCACCCTGCGATGCCGAACAATTACAAGACAGTTGGAGCGAAATAAATCGCCGTGCTTCGAAATTCACTTGTCAAACTGCAACGGCAGTTCATCACGATTCAACGGCGATTCCAAGGACACGGAGGGCACCTCGGGCAGTCGTACTTTACGAACTTTACGAACTTTTCGAATAGACGGAAGATAACCTCGACAGGAGCAGCTATGACTCGGCCCTCCGCACCAAGCAGGAACGGGGTTGCGGGCTGGTTGGCGACTCCTGCCCAGTGCAGGCAGGAATCGCGGAGCGCGGCGCTCAACGACAATTAATCAAACTCAGAAATGACGCAACAGTAGACAGCGGACAGAGCGACAGAGAGGAAAACACAAGAAGCAGATAACTACCTAAGATACCTCGCCCGCCTTGTAGACCGTCCGCTGCGCCATAAGACCGGGAAGCAGAGCGGCCGCGACAACCCTTTCTCGACCAACTCGCCCTCTGGCCACACCTGCTGCCATCGCCGCTGTGCTGGGACGTGAAAAATAGAGAGAATTAATAAAGTGCCCTCCGGCCGTCGGTCCTTCGACGGCCGCATTTACGCACTTCTGGTCGTTTAATTGACTGGGAGGAGACACGGCGCCAAATGCGTCCACCAGTCGAAGTCCTCGGCCGCCTCGCAGCCTATGTCCACCGTAGAGCCCAGCACTCCCGGCGGAGGCGGAGGCGGAGGCGGCGGCGGTGTTGCCCTAGCGTCCGAAGTAGATTAATGGTCTTCGGCAACTGATGACAGTCCATTCAAGTCGAACCATCGAATTCGGGTGCCTGGGTCCGTCCGCGCAGAAACATGTCAAATGAAATCGAGCTGAAGTTTCAATTGCCGATGTGTGGGTGTGTTTTGACAGACGCTGCTTTGAGGCGCCCGACAACTTCATCTCGCGCTTCGTGTACCACGGCCCTGCGACCGGAGAGGCGCGCGCTGGCAGGACCCGACTCAGCTACGGGACAATCTCCCCAGGGCACTCTGACTTTCAATTTAATCAATTCAATGTCCTCAGCCGCTCAACAGCACCACTGACCAATGCGCTCTCTCTTTCTCTTCTTGCAGCGAATGGCTCCTACCAGCCAGGCATGGAGCCGAAGCGTCAGCGTACCGCCTACACCCGCCATCAGATCCTGGAGCTGGAGAAGGAGTTCCACTACAATCGGTACTTGACGCGGCGCCGACGCATCGAGATCGCACACACCCTGGTACTGTCCGAGCGACAAATAAAGATCTGGTTCCAGAACCGGCGCATGAAGTGGAAGAAGGACAACAAACTGCCGAACACGAAGAACGTGCGCAAGAAGACCACAGACGCCAACGGTAACCCAACGCCAGTGGCCAAGAAGCCAAAGAGAACGAGTGCCAAGAAGCAGGCTCAGCAGCAGCAACAACAGCAGCCGCCACCAGTGATGAATGAGGTAAGATGGAGCAGGAGAAGGATAGGCGAAGGAGCAAAGCTTCAGAGCTGAGGGTAGGATGGATACTCATCAGGGTCGTGTTGTCTCTCTCCCACAGTGTATTCGCCCCGACAGCCTCGAGAGCATCGGAGACGTCAGCTCGTCTCTGGGAAATCCTCCGTACATCCCGGCGGCGAGCGAGGCTGCGAACCTACTGGGGCCGCCCCAGCAGTGCAATGGGTCCAATAGTAGCAATGCCAACAGCAACAACAACGGCTACGGTGGGACTCAGCAGCATCCGCATCAACACCAACATCAGCAACATCAACACCAGCAGCACCACCATCAGCACCAACAGATGCAACATGGCAACAGCAACAGCAGTGGGATCAGCAACGCAAACAACAACAATCAAATGCACGCCGGCGTCATGCATCAGCAGCACGAGATGCTCAGCCTGCAGCACATCAAGCAGGACTACGATCTGACGACGCTGTAGGGTCGCATGGTCCCCCGACTTAACTAGGCTTCTGGTGTGACTGGGAGCAGACCACGCCGGAACTCTCTGCACTTCATCGCAACGCAACACATCTCATCTCATAGTTCTAAGCCCCAGCGACAGCAGTTTCGTCCCTTCGTAGCCACAGGGCAGTGTAGTCGCCATAGTGGAGGGCCGACGAGGGGACCGGCTAGTTTTAGGTTTAAGAGTAGTTCCATTTAGCGAACCAGAGTCCCGGGTTGTTGGTGAGTTCAAAAGTGCGACGCATGGCTTGCCCGCGGTCGGAGGGGACTCTGGTGCAGCATAAGATTGTACATTTGAAGATACTCGGAGACATATTCGGAGAAAGCAGTGAATTAGTTAAGTGAATGCATGGAGCGAAGGGTTAGGCTGAGCTCTATGCTGTAGGATATGGAAACCTAGTTTTGAAAGCCATCCCGGCAATATCCCAACTGCCGGACCGGGCTCCCTTTCAAGAAGAACCTACTTTTCCTACTGGCGACGAGGCGTTCACGCAACGCAGGTGTTGGGAAGTAGAGGCAGTTTGTAAAATAACACGTATCTTTAGTTAATCATTTAGTTATAATTACTAGTTCAATAGCCTTAAGTACTGTATTGAAAAGAAGTATGAAAATAAAACAGTTTGCATCAAATTTTGAAGTTAATAGTTCTCCATTACCTCGAGTGCATTCAACTATTTATGGTCTAAGGAACAAGTGGGGTGTGGGTCGCCGACTGCACCTCACTATCTTAATCAGAGCCGATGGGCCGCAGTCGAACTATCGATTTCCTTCCGCTCATTTATGCCAAGGCGCGTCCCTGACTTATTCATACAAAATCATCACCGGGTTGTTGCCCGCCGCCGAAAGCATTCGTGGAAACAAAACCCCAACATTGCCCACGCACTCCCCCGCGCCCCAGCGAGCAACGCCTAGTCATCGTTCTCTGTCAGCTAATTGGGACAAATTTCGAGCTGCGGTTCTCGGGGCCCAACCCGTGTTGTCTGCCAGCCATCCAGCCTCCCGACCTGTCGGACCGGCATGGAGCTGGGGCGCGTCGAAGGTAGTCGTCGGTGTCGCGCCGGCTTACCGGAGATTCCGATGCGATGCGATCCCGGCCGTTGGGATGCGATCCAATTGCACGATAACCGGCCCGCGAACAAGAGTTCTTAATTAAAAATCGATTTTCGATGATTGATCACGAGCCGTTGGCACCTGTTGGCTTCTGGAAATGTGTCTACATGGAGATGTCCGATGCAAATTGCGAATTTTGTCTTGTTCCCGCTCATGCTCGAGCGCACAACCTCGCATGCGGTGCCTTCATGCGGTGGCCGTGGCCAGGCCCCGATGCCTTTACGTCATTTCCAGTTCCCGGAATTATTAGTTACTGCTCAGGGGCCATGGTGTAGGGCAGCGGTGGATACACTTGGTGTCGCTGGCAGTTGCGGCCCTCAAGTCGACTGACGCGTGGGTCCTTCCGTGACAACAATAGTATCCATCCGGAGTATGAGAAGCCGATCTGGGGTCGGACGAGGGAGAGCTGACCGCGTATTCTGAATTGTGTTCTTTCGAGAGGGTCCGAACAGCGATTTCTGGACGATTCTTGTTCTCTGTTACTGTTACTTTTCTCGGGGAAGCAAGGGCAGGCCGATTGAAAACGTTCGCGCCCACTACAGAACTTAACGAACAAAGGAGCAGAGGAGCACAGGACGCACCACTCCGTTGACAACTCGGGCAGAAAAACAAGCAACATTTCTGACATGTCCTCAAACTACGATCCACGAGCCGGTGCAATCAATCTCCCGTCTCGACATTGGATTGTCTTGCGCGAACACGGAAAGACTCTTAGCGGCTCATTTATCACTGCGAAAAGATCTTCCCCGTCCGAGTCCCCGCCCCAAGCCTGATCTCCCCATGCACCGGACTGGCATCGTGCCGGCGACGACCTACCTTCGAACACCGAAGGCGCGCACAATGCGATAAGGAAAAGGATTAAGCCCACTTATGACCGCAAACGAGCACGCGAATAACAGCCGTATGGCTCGAGAGGAGTCGAGAAGCGTCCGATGCAGGGCCCGGAACAGGAGTGTTCCTACTTTCCTTGGCAGCGTTTACTGCGGGTAGCTTCAATGCAATCAAGTCGGGTGAGAGTCGGGGACAATAGTGCGGAATCGACAGACTTGCAGCAGGTTGTTGGCCGGCACAAAAGTGAGGGAAACCGATGCTATTCCGCTGTCATTCCTAGGAAATGAAAGGCATACATATTCGGTCGAAGACAATTAGGCCTTGCCGTCAAAGGCTTGCCGATTTGCATACCCGACTCCCGTCGCGCATAGGATGCGTTGGCGGGTCGAATTACGGAGAAGTTAATCCTGCCGCCTCATTCGACTTATGCGCTCTCATCCCGCATTATCCCGCCGAAGTCAGGACATCGTCCAACCCTTCGCCGACTCCGCCAATTGCTCGCACAGTTTCGCAGACGCCACGGGGGTCGGCGGCGTTTCCACCGTCTGCCCTCGGCAGCTCTCAATTAGTCGAGCCGTACCGTTTGCACACCCTGCTGCTGGTCACGCCCTCTTGACGAACGATCCCTGCAAAAGGGTTGTCGGGATCTGCGACGAAGCGCGTGGGCGTGCGTAGCCGAGTCTCGTAGGAGGTGCGCGCGGCGTGGTCCCGTTGATCCTCGCCTTTGTCCCGAGACAATTTACCGTTTAATTTCAATTTTGCGCATGCTTTGTGCGCACCAAACCCGAATCCTTTGACCCCGCCGCCCGACGCGTTTATCCGGCTACTGTTGACTTCGTCCTCGCCTCGCTCGGCCGACTCTAAGATTTACATAGTTTATCCTTGACTTCTGGGTCGTGCTGTCTTCGGCAAATCTCATTGTTTCTAAACCATGTTGCGCTCTCCAGGAGCCGTTGATCTGCTTCGACTAAAAGCCCTCAGTGCAGTCCTCGCGGACGCGTTTCCACATTAGACCTTCGCCTAGAACCACCTGACAGCCGACCGCAGGACTGCCGTCCAACTGGGGGTCGCAAACGCTCCTGGGCCAGTGGCCATGAATAGTCTCGTCATTACCGTGGATTGTCTCTTCGTTCAAGGCTGCCATGGTACTAACCACGCGGCGCCATTTTGCGGGGAGAGGCCGGCACCCGCCACTTAAACCGCCGGGAATCTGGCCTTCGTGCGCTTCATTAGGAAGCATTTAGGCGAAATTAGCTCGGCGCACTTCTTAGAAACGGCTCGAAGTCGGAATCTGTGTCTTTGGGGACCATCCTGTGCCGCCTCCTTTGTCCTTCACTGCGATCATTTATACCAACCTGCGTCTCGGGCCGTCAATCGTCAGATTTGTACCTGTCAATTGTCCGACGAGCAGTCAAATCGATCAGGGCTCTTTGTTGCTGTCTGTCTGTCTCACCACGACTCTCAACAAATGCTTCTGTCAAAATAAACAATTAACTTACTCGGAGCTCATCAGCGACCCATTGAGGGACCCTCTGGACCCGGCTGGCCAATTGCAACTGCTCCCTTCTCGACTGCCACAGCCGATGCGGCTCGTAGCGCGAGGAAGAGTTACCAGGTCGGAGCGGAGGAACTCCACGCTCCGATCCACACTTCCTCACTTCCCCACTGGCTCATGGGCGGGCCAAAGGGACCCGTCCTAGAATCCAAACTCTCACATGGACGTCTGTCCGAGGGGACACAAGGCCCTCGAGCAGGCGATGCTAATGAATGTGCGGGCATACCTCATAGAGATCTGCGTGGACCGATCGGTCGCTTGTGTGCTCGTCGCTCGCCGTCCCCGTTCCCGTCCTCGAGTCGCTGCAACGGAGCCGGCCCATCGTTCAAGTGGCCTCAGAAATCAATCAGGGCCCATCAAGTGCGGACGCACACAATGCGCTGCAGCGACGGCCGATGCGCCCCTGAAACCGCGGAGGGCACTCGACGCGGAGCTCGGGAGGCGCTGAAGGTGAGGTGCGTCCAGGCCTGTGCTCCGTAATTAATGTGAGGCCATTTATTAAATTGGCAGTTGGTCGGGTTGGTGGGACAGCGGGACGGCTTAGTGTGCGTCTGTCGGCGATGCGCTGCGGTTGGTTGGTTAGGTTTCCGAGGTGTTGCGTGCGATGCTCAATTTGTAACCATTAGTCGATTTATGTGTGTTTCTCTGTCTGTCCCCCGATCGTCCGTCCGTCGTGGTCTTCCTCTCCGTCTTCAGAGTGTGGTGAATGTGGTGATTTCGGTTTATTAAAAACCATTTAAACAAGTTGATCGATTTGCACAACCAATAACAATAACAACAACACACATTCGGCTCAATAGATGGAATGTAGAATGCTGTGGAGGTTGTGCCCACAGTCTCGCGCATTCTTCGTCTTCCTCGGATCGTGTGGAGAGGAAAGACATGTGATTTATGGAAGATTATTGGATTCCCATGGACTTCCCCTAATTCAATTAATCCCAGAGTGGAGTCCTGCGACATTTGCTCGATTACAAAAACGTGACCTCTGTCAGATATTTATCTTCGATATCACATGTCAAGGCAACACAATGGTCGCTACTCCAGTAATTACTGTTCCCGTTCCTTGTGAAGCCCTTCTGGACCTGTTAGATCGTGGGGCCTTGTTGGGCAATCATCCTGGCGACGATGCCAACTAACGAATCAAGCACTGGCTAGAGTTATTCGTTTTGGTACAATTGATCCGAGAACCCACACGGAGAACGTGGCAGCAGGGCGAAGTCTCTTTTCTCTCGGAAGATACATATGGCCCGAGTGCCTGTCTGTGCGCGGGGCTGTCGACTGCAAGGCCTGTGGTGCGGCCCTGGTTGACTGACCGTCACCCTTGTCTCCCACCCGACTCGGCCTGGCCGACGGAGTCTGCTCGATGCATATGCGCCGCCTGCCCGTTCGAATGTAGCGAATGTGCTACCTCTGGTGGAACACAACATTCGTACGCTTCGAACAGCATATCTAGTGAATTGACAGTCGATCATTAATCAAACTCCAGAACGCAGCGACTTTTCGCTGTTTTTCTCTCGTTCAGTTTTCCCGAGTGTCAGCAGGGCGCTGCTCGTCCCCGCACCGCACAGCACCGCACCTCAACTCTCCGCCCTGCCGCTGTCCTAATGAATCTGCCCGGCGACGCCATCCACTGCGGCACGCTGCACTTTTGTCCGAGTCCTAGGAATTAAAGTGGCTGCTTGTGCTGCTGGCATTTTAGGTGTCCTCGTGGAGTGTCCTCCTCCTCCGCCGCCGTCGCCGCCGCCATTGCCAACGGATACGCACACGCACACACAGGGGTTCCTGCCCGCAACCAACGTCGAGGCGAGACCGTCGAGGCGAAGAGGGTCGAGGAAGCGTCAGAAAGAAACAGATAGAGAAATAGAAAGAGATAGAGCGGGACGGGAGTCCCAATTCACCCTCCTGTATCTGGCATCCCTCGTCTCCTGGGTTCCCCTCGTCAAGCCGTCGCATTCTCCATTTTTATTTCGCCCAGCCTGCCTCCGCCTCGATGTTGGTTTGCTACATGTCTCTGACAGCCACGTCCACTTCCCACGTCCCACGACCCACATCCCACTTCGCACATCTCGCGAGGTGCCCATTCCCATTCCATTCACGTCCTCACGCATCGCTGTCGCTTTTTTAATGTTACCAGAGCGTTTTTTGTTTCCCATCTTCGTCCCTGTTTTTCTGTCCATCCCTGCCACGTCCACGTCCGCCCCTCCTTCTGGCCTTGGCCGCTGTTGATTATTTTGTTGACGTGTCTCGGAGTCCTCCGCAGTCTCGCCCTGGCACCCGCACCCTTGACGGCGCATTTATTTGTCACATTTCGCTGCCTACTGTCAGCCCTCCTCCAGCCCCATCCCGGACCCAGCGACGGCTCCTTCATTTTTCAACTGCGGATTCGAGATGACGTTTTCCTCCCCTGTCTGGAAAGATATGAGTGCGATTCGGGCCTTTTGAGTTGCCTCCGCGCCGGGATATAGCTCCGGTTTGGGGGAGGAGTTCTGGGCATACGATTCTTCCAAATCTTCCACTCGAGAATCGTGACTCTTAGTTCAACAATCGGTTCAACTCTCTGCTCCATGCCCGTGAACGGTACCCACACGTCTTAAAGCGATCAACTCGAGAGCCCGCGCTCCCCGATCCTCCTGACGACCACCTTGGAGCAGCAAAGCTCAGTTATGGCTCGGCTGCAATTTGGATTAGAATGACACGACACGCCGACCACCTCGGGGTTCTCATGGAGCCGCATAATTCTGAAAAATGATCGCGTGTCCCGAGGACGCTGTTCTTCGCGGTGCGATCGATGCCAGCGCACGTCCGAGCGATCGGTGATCGACCAGCGAACCACAGCGAGCGTTGCCAATCGCCGGATGCGCTGCGCGTCGCACATGCCCCAGGCACTGTGGGAAACTCCATGCGATGCGGAGAGACAGCGGCTCGGAGCAACCTGTGTGCACCAGCAGCTGAGCCGAGGACGTCCATTAATTAAACGGCGAGCAGGGCGGCTGGAGAGGACGCCATTTTGTTGCATGCGCGCTGTCGCGAGATCGGTCCATCAGGGGCCAAGCGGAGGCGGGAGCAGGCAAACAACAACACACAACAGCAAGACCGCGGCGAAGACACATGTGGATGTGAACCATTTCTTTCGCAGCAACAAAACAGTTGCTAGTGTGAACATCTTGAAAAGCTGTCTGTCAAATTTGACGAAGGTCTCTCCCCCATCGTCCATTCCATCGCCATAGATCTCCGTCCTCTACATTTCTTCTTGGCTCGAAGGCAGCCCGCGAACTGAGCCAGACACAGAGTTCTCAGACAAGAACTTCGTTGGGTCGCGCTCGTCGTCGCTTTCAAACGTGCCAGCTCGCTTTACAGCAGCCCATTCGCCGGCGACGGAGTCGCTAGAAGATCCCAGCCTCCAACTCGGCCGAGATCCTGCATTTTTGTGCGTATTCGAGGACGAGATTGCTACTGACCATAGGCCCGGACCGTATCGTGCCGTGCTGTGCCTCGGAACCACCCTCGTCCTTGCCCACTCACACACCCACTGCCACACCACCCGAGTTCGTGTCCCCATCCGCCAGCCAAGTGACGACGTGTGCTCGAACGAGGGCCAACTGGGGTCGCCGGCTTTTCATCTGGCCATCAGCCACTCGAGCGTCGAGTCGTCGTCCACAATGAACGGTCATTGGTGGCCACTTCGGGTTGTTGAAATTAGTCGAAATCCTTTTAATTACTGCGAGCCATCAGCACCTCGTCCACCCGGTGTCCTGCCATTACCGATTCCTCGTGTGCGTGTGCGTGTGCGTGTGCGTGTACGTATGTGTGTGGATGGGCATCTATTTCACGTCTAAGTGGACGACCTACTTCGAACCACTCCTAGTCGGCCCGGAGACGTTGATGGGGCGATGAGGGGTCGGCTGTTGGTAATTTCCATGGAACTGTCATTTGTCGCTTCTAAGAGTAGATACTCCTAATTAAAGACCGAGGTCCGTCGAAAGTGGTCTGAGGGGCCGGGAATCAGAGCAAGTGTTTAAATGAATTCCTCTTCCTGTTCCCGTCTCTGACGAGCCATTGGTAATGTTGCCCTGACGCCTCTTTCGAAAAACGTTTCCAACAACCCAAAATTACAGAACTGAACTGTAGGAAATGCAAAAGTTGTGCAAGGGAGTCGAATCCGCGGACGTAGCAAATTCATCCGAAACAGCTGCGTTGACATGAAATATCTGCACATGGACCACTAATAGACTTCGGCTCCATTAATCAGAAACACAGCAAAGGAGCGTAGGCGACGCGAGTGTTCGGATCTGGACACGGACTTTTTCTCAGGGTGCTTTTCTTACGTATGTTCAGGATAGGTTTTGGACTGGGGATCAGATCGCTTTACGCGCAGGCGCAATAGTGTAACAGACTTGTAATTATAGTAGACATCAGTAAATCGCGGCGCAATTAACATCCCTTGGGTTTGCATTCCAACGAGAATTATGTCACTATCTCGCCAGCGCCTCGGACGTCCGCCTCCGAGCCCGTCAATTGCAATCACTCGACAGCTTATTGTGATGACCGTCAGGCGTCCACTCATCAGGGGTGGCTTTTGCAATCTCACATCTACTGCGCAGCTCAATGAGTTTCTAAATCCGTTGACGACTTGGAGAACTCGAGTCTTCTTTCGGCCGAATCCCATTGAATTCGCTACTAAGATTTGAGAGCGTCAAAGTTTGCCTTCTGACTCTGCCATGCTCGGTTCAGTTTTCAGGTTTGTGCTAACGGGAATCCTCCAGTTGTACACTGAGCGCATTATGGTTCTGGAAGTCAGGGCCAACAAGTGAGAAATTTGGAACTTGAAGCGAAACGATGTTGCGAAAATTTCCGTGGCAGAGAGCGAAACCAAATGACCTCATTACGAGAGCTTCCTCTAAGTGTCGGCTGCACCATCTTGTGGCCAGTAGTTGTAAGTCCACCATTCGTTGGCTTGATGATAGTGAATTGATCGGTTCGTGGATATGCTAAATGGCTGGTTCACAATAAGAATTTGTTTGGGACAACTGTTGGCGGAATTGTGAATTCCAAGATGGCAAAAATGACACTCACAAAACTAGTTTACATTTACACGAGAGCGATGTAGATTATAATTTAATAAAATTCATAAAATTTGCAGTTATTTATTTCCTATTCATACAATTTCAAAAGGATTTAAAGATAAAAATTTTTGTAATTAAAGTTTCTCAATATAGTTTATATAGTCCTAATTAAAAGGAAATACACATAATAACTTATCGGGTTCCTTTCAGTTTATTATACTAACAAAGAGTACATTTAAATGTATATATTTCCCATCACAGATAAAGTTTCGAGACATGTTTTTTTCTAATCGATTTTTATTGAGAATGTTTATAAATACAGATTAAAGCATATTTGATCTATTGCTGAAGATTTTGGTAATATGTATACACAATATACAATACAATGCAAAATATAGAAATGGGGCGGCATATAATAATTTTTTCGGTACCTCTTCTAAATCGCATAAAAGACACGATATATCATTAAAATGAACTCTTTCATCTCTACCTTGCATTAAATGTTATTTTAGTACTACTGTATGTAATTAAAGTGGGCATTTTAATTCATTATTTTAAGCTTATCTTAAACCAATTAACACTTCAATGTGAATATCTATATATGTAGCATACATCGATAAATTGCAATGATTGCAACAAACAATTCGCCAATTATAAGAAAATACATAACTCTTACTTACATAACTCTTACTAATAGCTTCTTTAAAAAAATTTATTTATCGAAATATTAAATTCAGAATAGGTTCGCCTGAAAGTACAAACTAAAGTTGGGGATTTAATACAAAACACCAAGTAATTTGAAACTATGTTTTACGACTTAAGCTCTGTAGAGTGTTGACACAGATGTAATTTTTACAGATGTATTTTATAATTTTCGACTAAACATCGTCAGTATATGATCAAAGATTTTAAGTAATAAATGCATATATTCTACGAAATTTGTAATTATGGGATCTTTATTTTATCCCATACTTACAAATGATAATTCTGTGCACATCATATTGATTAAAGCTAATAAATAGTGTTATATCAGTTCTGATTGATATTAAATGACCCGCAATTATTGGCCCCACTTTCCAAGAACAAAATCACAGATGTGCATTAACTTTCCATTTATCTCCATTGATTCGTGCAGGTGGACACGAATGCCGTATTCCGAACTTGAGTTGGACTCTCCGATTGTGGAAAAGGGTTGACTCCATAGGGTTCCTCGACATAGAATGGAAATTGTGACGAATTCTACTCCGAACGAAGATTTCTTGGCTCAATATGATGGCTCAATTTGGAACTTCAATTTAACATGCATCTCCAACATGGGAGATGCACGACTCGTTCCGTCCTTTTAGGCGTCATGACAATGATTCCATACGGTTCGCCGGTCGAGGTGGCGCTTCGTTAATTCTCGAACACAGTTTGTAGCGTAGAGTTGAATTCGGGCTGGGAATCTACCGTGCAGGACGGACTCGTAGTAACGTTTGAAGCAGCTTAGTCCCAACTTCACAGTAAAAGACAGCTGGATTTCCGGCCATGGAAGACTTCGATGTCCCTGTGCAATGAATTCTGAAAAGAAAACAAAAACTATTCAACAGTCATCCAACAAGGCCACTTTGTTGGCTCCGCACACGCTCCACCCTTCTCGTAACGAAAGCAATTCAATTTTGCAGGCGCTTCGCCACAAATCCTGCGCCGCCGAGGGTCCCGCAGTTCTGACGCCCCCTCGCCCTGTTCATAGCTCGAATGACATTGTAATCTATGCGTTTAAATTTTCTGCTGCATTTTCTCGCTTCCGGTCGACGGGCGCACGGCCCCCATCGCCAGAGGCTCCTTCCTTGCACATCGCTCCATCCGCAGTTTATGGCGAACTGCACGCTCGAGAGCCTTCGTGCAGGTGATTACGTGTAATGCGGTGCGATGTGTGCGTGTGTGAGTGTCCGTGAGTGCTTGAGGCGGGTTCAGGCGCCCGGGTGCCCCGCGATGAAAGTTTGCTTCGCGATGTCGATGCAAATGTTTGCTGTTCCCCCCTCGGCCTCTGAGGGCTTCCACGGCGGTCCGGCCTGATCCTTAAACGTTCAACGAACGCAGGCTGCCGGCGGCGGTTCGCAGGCCAAGACCGATTTCGGGGATCCCAGTCGAAACTCGCTCTCTCATGGTGGCTCCTGCCAATGTCCTCAGCCGGGGGTGTCGCCTTGACCCGTGGAGACGTAGAAGCATACTTCGTTTTTGTTGCCCCTCCTTCGGGGGAGCGGTGGATCCGTTGAACTTAGAACCACACAAACCTCTCTAGAACCGAATTTGTCACTTAAAATTAAAACAAATTCGGATCTACAGGGTGGGTGTAGAACAGAGCACTGCAGACAGGATCCGGACGTGGTCGGCGGGGACAGGTATGGGCCGGTCATTAGCGGGGCATCTGGAATTAGAATTAGAATTTAAAATTGCATAATGTTTGAAGTGAATACGGCCAAACATGGCGCCAATTAACAATAACGTGTTGCACGTGACGTGGCGCTCGGAGTAGCGCCAGAACTAGTTGACCCATAAATAAATTAAACGCCGACTTGCGATTAGAACAGCGCTTCGGGAGGGTACGCGTGTCGAAGGCCTGGCCTATCGGTGGTCAAATTAATACACGCTGCAATTATAGAAAGCCAGGTAGAGGTGGGTCGGCACTGGGAGATTCGCACCCGCGATAGGATCGTGTTGCACTCGCTGAGAAGAGTCGCGACCATGTGCTCCGTGTCGTAGAACCAGTGGGGTTTATGGGGTCTTCGATAAGCGACCCGCTCCGGCGACCCAGGCCAGGCCCAGGTACTGATTAGATAAGAACGAGACCCAGGGCTTCACGTATTCGACTCCTTCGTCTTAGCAAGTCAACGCCGGGTGTTAAGACAGACCAGTATTCCCTCGTCAATCGTGATCGGCTGGTTTCCGCACCTCTGGGTGGTCGATAACAGGCGATGATTTATGGATACCACGTCGGCGGAACTATAACGTCGGCGACTCGGGATTGTCCCACTGGAGGAGAGGCGCCGCGTGCGTGTGCAAGTGCAGTCTGACATTCCCGGGTGGTTGTCTGGCGCCCTTGGTTGGAGTGTGGTTGGAGTGATTTCGAGGGCACTCGAAGTAATTGGCTGTAACTGCTGTTCGGAGAAAGTGGTTGAAGTATCGGCGCTAAGACTGTGGGGATCGCTTTCAGCCACGTGCCGCCAGAGGACTGTCAGCAGCAGAGCACTTGGTGGAGCACATACACAAGCCTGACTCCCAGTCGAGCTCAGTGGGCAGAGACTGCGCTGATCTGCAAAGTATTCAGTCAGAACTTGCTGTCACCGCCGGTCCTCTGCGTCATGCGCGCAACGAGCAGCCGGAGGATGACTCGGGCGGAAATAATTCTGCTGACTAATGTGCGAACACGACTGAGACCGCCGAGCGCCCCGTCGTTCCGGACCGCCGCCGAGTATCAGACCCAGCTGCACAGCAAGTTAAATGCCAAGTGAGTCGGACTTTACTATAGGGCAGGCAACAAAGGCGTCGCACTCGGCCAGTGGAAATGGAACAAATCAAAACCAGGACAGACCGTCGCGTCTTTCCCCAGGATTCTTCAGTATCAGCAGGACACTCGCATTTCTCCCAGTCCGAATCAGAGTTCAACTCTGTATGTGTCCGTATTTGATGTGACATGTTCGGATGCGAGGTGGGCAGCTGTGTGAGTGCGTATATGTGAGTGTTTCTGTGTGGGCATGTGTCCAGTACGGCCGTTATTGAGATTTAGGTTAAAAATGTCAACCTGCTCTATGGCTGTCCTGGTTGCCTTTCAGCCCATCATCGAGTTCAGCCTGCGACCGTCGTGCACTCGCTGTACTCCCCATCTCGCTGCTGGTCCTGAACCTACGAAGTCCGGCAGGAATATATTCTGCAAAAGAAACAAAGTTCGATTCAATTTTGACTGTCGACAACCGGGGAAAACCCGTAGCCTGGTCCTCATTAACCTCTGATCTCTGCGCGAATTAGGCCAAGCTCGGGTTGAGCCGTGAGATTTCTTAATCCTATAAAGAAGGAAATGACTTTGGAGTCAATATAAGTCAGGCATAATCCCAGGAATTAAGGATTCCTCAGAGCGTACTACAAAGGCGTTCCGATCGGAACCGGGACCAGGCCTCTGAACTCCGACCAGGTCAGATCAAGCCATGGATTATCGAGTCCTTCTAATTGGCCGCTTCCATGACGTTCCCATTTCGTCATTGCTGTCGGCTACTGCTATGTACTCTGGCAGAGCTCGAACCCCACCAGAGAAGGATATCGTCAACACCCGAAGGACATCGGTTGCGGTCACATGGAGGCTGTGGCCGCCGTCTTCGAACTCAGATTCTCGGTTTCTCATGGAAGAATGCTGGGAATCGATGAGCTACTCTCCCGACTGTTGACCTCGCTGGGCCGGAGGAGGGGACGGAAATGCCGAATTTTCGCCGAAACACTGGCCTTCCCAGGAAATCTGTGTCCTTCGTCGTCGTCGACGCGTCATGTTGTCGTCCCTTTCGCGCTCGCCATCATGCGCTCATCGGATGTGGACCACTCTGCACTCTCGCAGTCGGGGTGAGTTCGGCATCCATGATGGCTGCGTCGCCCTGCCCTGCCGAATGCGAGAGCGGGAGAGCGTGCACCAAGAACAGCGACAACAACAAAACATGCGTGGACGACCGCGCTGAATGGAGAGAGCGCGGCGTTGGACGAGGCGGAGGCTGGGACAGAGGGCGAGAGACAAGCGAAAGAGGAGGATAGCGATAGGTTGACGTTTCACTGCGCAGATTTCGAATTTCTCGACTCGCCAAGGTTCCTCCGGGATCCGTGGACTCGCTGCCGAGTTCGGCAGAAAGTTTTCTCGGGCAGAATTGTGCCGTAGAAGAGTTAATTTCGGCCCTAAACACACACGCAGGCATAGCGATGATGTAACGCAGAGCAGGGGGCCTTGGCGTTGGAAGCTTCTAATGTCCTCCCTCGATAAAATCTCCGACTCGCGTCCAGGCGGCGCAATAATCAATTAAATATTGGAGCTTCCGTTCCACGACGGCAGCGAGCGGAACTCCTACTACTGGCGTGTCGGCTAATGGTCGCTGAACGCACTAGTAGGGCCCGCAGTCGCAAATATTGACTGGGCCCATTAGGGCGCTCGGGGCCGGCGATTGCATCACGGACGGACGGCGCTAATTGCGGTGGCACGAAGGTCCACTTAGCGGATTTCGGAGGATCGCGCGGGCCAGGCTAGAGTGCAGAGCGGGCGAGGAGGAGGAGATCCAGATCTGCTGCTCGGTCTTCGTCATTATCGATATCTCGCTAACTCGCTCCGCACACTAATGCGATCAATAAACACATGCACGACCGAAGCGGGCGCTAGGTTCCGCGGCCCATCCGGCGTTTCGAGGTAATAAATTAACGTGCAGTTAACTCATAAACTATGCGCGATCTCGAGCGAGCCAACATGCATGATCACGGCGACCTCTCGCCTGAGGCGTGTGCAGAAAAAATTGTTTACGTCTCGGGCCCTGCGTCTGGCGGCGTCGACTCTGGTGACACTGATTTAATTATGGCGAACCGGCCATCGATCGGAGTTCTTCGGGCCGGATGCACAGCTCACTTCGGCCATGATAAATCAACTGGCAGCGCTTTGCAACCTGAAGGGTGGACGATGAACGGATAGGCACATCGAAGCGCGAAGAGCGAGGCGCGACGACGGACCAAAAATCGAAGGACTCTCCGGCCACTAGCACAGCTAATATGTATCACCCCAACGACACAAAACAGCAATAGGACCACCACATCACAACAACCAATGCCAACACTCACACAGCGGGAAGAAACAAAGAAGGTCCCTTCGTCCTCGCCGCTTTCGCTGGTCCGTCGTTCGCGGCGATTTGAAGTAAACTGTGCAACATCGTCGTGGCCGCCGCTTTCGTCCGTCGAGGTCGGAATTGGTGATTATTTTTAGTCGAGCCCTTCAGGTATTTTCACCAGTCAGGGACGAAGAGGAGTCAGCAGTAAGGTTGGGACTGAGGTGAGTACAATCATCAGTTGCGGGAGAGGAAAAGGCCTTCAAAGGATCGATGGGGCCAGCCGCACCCATCTTTTGCAATCAGCCCAGCCCATTCACCTTTGGTTCTGAATCCCGGTGCCCGAGACTCCAACGACTGCAATGGGGTGCGAAGTGGCAACGGCTCTTAGTTGTGCTCATAACCAGCTAATTTCCGAAGCAAATGGCTCAATAGCTCTTTCATTGTTGCAGTGGCCACGAAACCGCTCACTTCGCATCGAGGAGCTGTATAAAGTGAATACATTTTATTATATGAAGCGGTCGATTAAGAGTAAGACTTTTTCAATAACAAAATAATGATCGGCAAGAGGCGGAGCGGGGCAAACACCGCGATATGCATCGCATTCGCCACAACAGCAGAGCAGCAACAATCCAGACAGGTATTTTTCGAAATCAAAACAACTCTCCAGCTCCCCCCAGCGGCCCGCTGGGTCCAGAACGTCACACTCATACACTTACACCGCACTCGCACGCATTGTCGCGATCGTAGCCGAGGCCATCGTCGTTGTTGATGCTGCCTCAGTCACCGTCGTCGTCATCGTCGCCGTCGCTGTCGCTGTCGCCGTCTCCGTCATGGTTTTGGTCGTTGCTCTGCTGTTCTGATCAAGCGGAAGCCTCGGAAACAGACGGCATCGTGGATGGGGAAACCGTCGGGCCGTCAGAGGCAGACAGAGGGGGAGCGAGGCGGTACGCGACTGAGGCAAGCTGGGAGTACAGCAGGATCCTGCCGCAGAGTGGTCGGCGGGAAGGAGGCGCGACGGCGCTGGAAATTCATGAGTTTCGTTGTTTACAAACAAGGAAACCGCGCCAAGTTATAGCAGATCGTTTACCTTTGAGAAATACCATTGAGGAAGCTCCGTCCCGCCGGCATCGTCGTCGCCCCGTCTCCGTGGAGGGGTCCAGTGGTTGTAGTGGCCGTAGTGGTCGCCGACAATAACAACCAGGACTAGAGGATCGTCGCGGAAAGGCAACATGAAAGGGAGGGCGCGCGAAGGGATTGGCGCTGGAATGTTTCGGCGTTTCGTCGGGATGAACTTTTAATTCAGCGTTTTACGTGGAACTGGAGGCCAAGGTTGGGACGGAGTTCTTGGACCTGATTCGAACTTGTTTTGAGCTTGCCCCTTCCCGCGCCATCGTTCATACAGTCCATGCTGCTGCTTCGAACAATATTCGGAGTTGTCTTTCTGCTCCCTTCTCCGTTCACGACGGACGTACGGGAATATGGTGGGAGAGAGATAGAGCAGAAGAGGCCCGGAGGACTGAGGCAGAGCGAACGACCGGCCAGCCAGTGAGGCAGGCTGCCAGGGCTCGCCAGAGTTCGGCCGGCCGGATGAGAGGCAATGGGAAGTAAACGGTTCAGATACATTGTTGTTGTTTTTATTGAGTCTGTTTGTTTAAATCACATCTTCCCCGCATCCCTTCGGTCCTGCTACGTGGCTGGGCTGACGTGGTAGCTGTTGTTATTGCCATCTTCTTGTCTCGGACCCTCTCCTTCGCCCCATGCCCACTCGTCCGTTGTTTTCGTCCTCCATCGAGGCATTCTTCATTCGCAAATGATAAGCTTGGGTCCGGAATCGCGCGCGATTTTTTCAAAACAACACGGACAGACAACGGCCACTGACTCCGCTCCATCGCTGCGCCGTCGACATCGCCGTCAGCGTCGGTCGGCCTGCGCCATCGTCTGAACGACCGACCGACGGACGCAATGGCGGATTAAATGTCCTCAATTACCGTGGCGGTGTGTCTTAATAAAGTGGTCACTCATCGGGTGTGTTATTACGTGTTGGAAGTCGGCGTCCCGAATGTCCTTGTGCTAGGCCCAGAGGAGACCTGGGCGACAGTTCAGAATGGATTGAATCCCGAATCAATGCACAGCGGAGCTTGACTTGACTTGCATTGTTCCCTCCGCGCACAAAAGCTCTGAAATTTCGAGTCTTACCACTTCTGAAGTTGAGGGTTTCAATCGGTGGAACGGACAGACAGCATTTTATGAATCAGGCGAGTTCCTACGAGTTTATCCTGCTCACAACAAACTATGGACGGACGGATGAAGGACACTTAAATGTGTAGTTCTCGATCCTCCGTCGTGGTTGTGTATTTCTCCCGTTCCAACGAACATCCCATTCCGTTAGGTCGAGCGGAGTAGAGTCCGAAATGTGGAGCTGGTGCTCGAAATTTGCATGAAATTCACATAAAGATGTCAGTCAGCCACCCCAGCAGATCTGGGCAAGATATGTTAATAACACTATTTCGCATACACACACATACAGGTACAAGCGACTATGGTGGTGCCCTGCGGGTCAGTGCTTGAGGCGTCCCAGCTGTTTGTTTTAGGGGTGCGCATGGTTGCAGCCAGAGGGAGGGGGCTCGACGCCAGGGTGCTCTATGAAGGAGCAACTTCTGGTGGACGCTCCAGCCCGACAGGGGTCAATCGATCTCCCCATGGCTGGCTTGCAGACGGGATCCATGTCCCCGATATCCTCGTGATGAAGCGAGAACGGCCGAAGGTAGCTGATCGTGGTTTTGGCACAGATTTCTATAACGGATTGCTTTTGTCGGAGCCGCTCTACGATGAACCATTATCGACTACATGCAAATACCATACGTTCTCATCCCTCGGCCGGCCCTTCGTTGGATCCCGATCCACCCTTGGAAGTGTCTCAGGACACCAGGGACTGAACCGTACGAAATCCAAAATTTATGTGACAGCGGTCTGGATCACGTCAGGCAGGAGGGCCTCGAATCTAGGTAGCATTTGCTCCGTCTCATACCGACGACAGACGAACGATCTCACGACCCAGCTGACCAGTTGTACCGAGTCGCCGTCATTCCCCCTTCGGAGCCACGCTTTCTCACCCTCACCCTCACCCTCTGCTTCATTAGGAGCCGTCCCTCCGCTGCTCTACAATGTTGCTCGCGGAAGGGCGTTTGTGCGGAGATCGTTTGTAGCCGAAATTTATACGTTCACGACACATAAATAATTCTGTCCTTTCTTTCTGTTTTTCTCATCTTCGCTCTCGTTCTCCTCCTCATTCTCGTGATGTCGTCCTTTCGGCAGGGTGTAACCTCGTATCAGGCGACGAGGTCCCAAAAACGGGCTGGACGGGTGAGGGTGTCGAGCGCGTAGCCTGCACGTATATATCCTATATATATATCCGATGCGAAGGTCTGCTGATAAGAATCCATTGACCATTCTATCGTCGCTCGAGGGTGGCAGTACGAATCATCATCAGGTGACAACAAAGGTGGCGGGTGGAGGTCGGAACACATAGGCGAAGAAACTAATATTGAGCATCAAACGCACTCTGGAATTCTGAGTCGTGGTATGGTTTAAAATCGCGAGACCTAGTTGGCGAAATGGAAACAATGGACTGAACGATGTTATTGATTTGCATAATTCCAAATCGCGCAGAAACACGAGGCAGAGGAAAGAAAGAAAGTCAAATAAACTTGAAAGACGACTCTAATCGCAAAAGACGACTTTCGATTTACATACGAAATTGGTTCAGGTCGGCACATGTGGGGCATATTTCGAATTGGTTCCGTTCCCGGCAGCTCTCATCGGTCTCTGTGCGATATTCATTCGTGAAAGGACACCACCCCGATGATGCAACCAACGAATCAAACAAATCAAATCTCTACATATTCCATCAGAGTACTGGTCGCTAGCGAGTTCCCACTGTTCGACGCGATGTATCCAGTACGGACCCACTGGCAGCTCTGTGATATGTACCGTATCAGTTAACATGTGCCGTAATTTGCACAAAGGCAGACATTGATCACAGTCGCTGTTAAAGCGTTGACGGAGCTGTAAAATCGCAACGAAGGCTACAAGTCAGCATGGGGTCTGCCGTCCGCCCAAATACCTGGCATTCTAATCTAATCTGCCAATTTGTGAAATATGTGTTTACAACGCGGGGTCTTAAAAATAGTTCAATTTTGGGCGAAACGATCTATAGTCTCGCAGACCGTGACACTCCGATTAGCCGACTTATCGCGAGGGAAATTAGTTAGCTCCACTTTCCGTCCCATGACACTCTGACACCGCGGATCCGCCTGACTCGTGTCCAGTGATCGATGCGTTTGGTGCCATACCGCATGAACGACAAGAGAACGAGTCTATGCACATTCATCGAGTCCTTAAAGCGTCTCGGAGGACTTTGCAGCAGAACACCTATTCGAGGAGATGGTGGAAGGCAGCGGAATAGACCTATCGGGGTACCTTCGCAATGTGTAAGACCACACGGAGCCGCGCGTCTTTCTAAAATGGGTGCGGCCGGCGCCCTGTGGATTGCAGCCCTCCCTCTTGGCGTTGGAACTTGCGTATTGGTGGGTATGTCTACTCCACTCTCCTGCTAATGCCCCAGGAGCTGATAACCCGAGAGCAGCCGAGGGCGTCGAAATGTACTGCAGAGGGATGCATACAAGTAGTTGTTGGTGCGAATTCGGACCCTTCGTCGGTCGTCTGGAGGGGGTGGTGGTAGGTTTTCTAAAATGACCTTCCAGAAGCGGAACAAAAAGGCCATCACGACGCGCCATGTTGTGCACAAACACACGCACAATCCGGCGACGACAGCGACAGCGATGGCGACGCTTTCATCACTTCCGAGGCAGCGCGGATGCAACGCCCGTTGGAGGTCGGTGGGCGCTTCGCCGATCAATTAATGTCCCAGACAAGTGCCTCTACCTCTGCCGGGGATGACTTGTGCGCCGCCGTCACATTTTTTGTTGTAATTGTTGTCACTGAGTTGTTGTGCCGTTATCACTGCTCGACAAAAGTGGAGAAGGGGGTGAGCGTGTGCGTGCGTGTGCGTCTGTGGGAGGAGGGTGGACGAAAAGCATTTATCTCCGAGCGAAACGAGGACAGCGCGTCGCAGGATACACAATCGGACGCGTGAAGAAGGAGCCGTCGCGGAATTCGGGCAGGGGCGAAAAATCGGCGCGTGCGCAACGCAGAATGTGCGAAAAGTAGAGTCGTGAAATTTTCGTAAAACTCAAAAGAGTGAAAAAGAAAGTTGTGGGCGAACTCACCGTTTGCGACTCTTTGTCCGTATCCTGGATCTCCGCTGGATCGTCCTGGCTGCAATTTGGGCGATTGGCGATGCACTCCATTCTCCATGCCAAGCCGCCTCCCGGGCGCATCCTTCGTAATCCTCGGGATGCGGGTTCGCTCCAGTCGCGGCTTTTGCTGGCCAGTGCAGAGGCCTCCATCTTCGCCCTACCTCCCTCTGCCTCCCACGCGCGCTGGGCAACGCACCACGGACGACTTCCTCGCCCAACGTCGAATCTTCAACTGAAGTCCCGAAGCGCGCCAGCCGCCGAGCAGACTTCGATTCGTTGCTCAGCGTGGCGCAGCCGGCGCGAAGCTGCCGCACGGAGGTCGCTCGCTTGGCGGCCTGGTTGGCTGACTGGTCTGGTGGCCGTCGGTAGGTAGGCAGCTCGAAGCGACTGCTGCTAACAGCTGGTGGGTCTCCCAACAGGCACCACTGTTAGTGCCGTCCCGCTCGCTGTCAACATCCGTCGGCCGAGCGAGCAGCCATGTTTGCTCGATGAAGCTAGTTCGGCAGCGCAGAGAGCGGCTGCCGACCGAGGTTGGGTTCTGGTGATTCAGCGGAATTTTCCTCAGCAACTCAGCGCTCGTCAGCCGTGCCTTTCCGGCAAGTGTGTGTGCGTCGGCGGGTTCCAGTCGCCTATTTCTGTTTATTGTTGTTTGCGGCGCCCTTGTTATTGTCGTTGTCTCCGTTTGCCATCACGAGAAACTTCATGTTCGTGCAAGGATGGCCAGGATTTATTTATAGCGCTGCTCAAAGTCGCTCTCTTCGCTCTCGCCTCTCGCATACTCTCCCCCTACAGGTCTACTGTCGTGCTCTCTCGGTGTCCCTTCGTTCCCCGCTGCGATGTCAATGAATCCTCTCCGCGCGTTTGATGTCGAAATCAGAGTGCCGTCGTTTAAGGCCTCATTAATCTGGACGTTTTAAACTCGCTATTTTCTTCGTTGTCCTCGCGTTGCCTTGGCGCTGCGGCTCGAGTCGGCGGTGTTGCAGTGGTCCGAGTCCTAGCCATTTAATGGATTCTCATTAGCACTCCGGCTAACGGCAAATTATGACGGATGAGTTCTGGTGCGAAACTGGGCCGTCGTCGGTCACCCAGCTTCGAACGAAAGTGGACATCACTTCGGCAGATCTGAACCTGCTGGAGTTCAGCTCTGATCCAGCTTTATTCGTCCACATCTGATTGTACGGCGTGACAGACAGAAGGGACTTAGTCGATAGTACATCGCAGCCTGCATTGATATTGCTTGCGGATCCAATATAATTTTGACACAAGTTAGAGGCTATGCGAAAAATAACGTGGCCACCATTAAGAAAGTCTATTCTACGGCCCTGCGGGGAGACTCAAAGGTAGCCAGGCGTGTACTTATGGCTCAATACCGAGCCATAAGGTGATTCCCGGCAAGGCTGCGGAGAAATTTATCCAGCTGCATTGAACCCGAGCCGGACATATTCGTAGGAAGCCATCTTCCTCTCGTCAACCTCTTCCAGCCGTGCACTCGGAATTATGAAATGTGTGACCTTCGCAGCGATGGCAGATCTCTTTTTATGAGCAATTGTGGGTCGCCATCGCTCTAGGTAGATCTCCACGGCAGGGGCAGGGGATGGTCCGCTTTATGGGCCGGGCGCAAATTCACAGAATCGGCCTCGTGGAAAGTGTGTTCGGAAAATGGGATCATTGTCGGAATAAATTTATGACTTTAAATTTTTTGCGCGCCGAATCCTGGGTCGCTTTTTTGTGCCCAACCCGTACCTGTGGGGAGGGTCTCGTTCGCGGAACAGGTAGTCGCATCCTCGTTGTCCCAAAACGGCCGCGCTTTGTGGAACGGACGACGAGTTTTCTTTAAACGCGGAGGGACGAGACGCGGTTTTCGAGCGGAATTGTCTCGTAATTGACGCTAATTGCCCGCTGGACTTAGTAGTTCATTTGCCACTCTGAATACGGGCCAGAACCAACCCGGTCAATACGAGTCGCTGGCCATGGGTCCAAACGCGTTTGTGTGCCGGTGTCTATGCACCTAGAGGATTGTGTGTCGAAATCTGAGCCGTATCTGCCGCTCGCTGCGCGCACAATCGCCAAGTTTCCACCGTTCCAAAGTGGAAGCGCAAACACGAGGCGCTAATTTCATGAGGGTTCAATTAGAATCCGGCAGCGTTTCAGCCGCCTCCGGCCACTCTCGTTGTGCTCCTCCCAGCGGAGCTACTTGTGTTTACCTTTCAAATGGGACTCTTTAGTTCCTGCACTTAGTACCAGGGCTCGAAGCCCGGCTTCGAAATGGCTTCGGTCAATATTTGCCCCTGCTTCTATCGCCTGGAAACGTAGTTGGACATGGAGTGGAAATATAGAGCGATTCCATCTACCGCGTTTAATCACGTTGTTAAATCTTTTCAGCCTCCGGACTTTATGTGCATGGTGCACCGATTTCGATAGCTCGATGAGGCAAGGAAACTGAGTTTCGGGTCAAGCTTCGGCCCCTTCGTTCGGATTTATACTTAATTGTTCCTAGCCAATGACAGCAGACTAGAGATATTTTTTTTCTGAATGAAACAAGAAATCGTGGAGAAACACGTACACGATATGTGCCTCCCATAGACAAACCTCGTTCAGAAACTACTCCGCTTATCCAAGAGCAAGACGTCACATACAATAGGACACAACGATAGTGTCAACAGGAAACAAGAAACTGGATAACACATTTTTCTTACAGAGGGAGCGAGGAAGTGAATTTGCATTGAACCCAAACCAGCATCGAACATCGAACAGTCGGTCTAATAGCGACTGCATATGGAATGATATCTGTCATAACCCTACTCCTCCCGTAAGCGGACCCATTTTGTCATCGCAAGATTTCTTGTAACACCAGAGGTAAACATATCTAAATAAGTTACTACGACAGATACTGTTCGAGCAATCAGTTGCTTCAGTTGCAAAGTATAATTTCGCGATAGTATGTGTGTTGTCTAAAATCCGAACCTGTTAGTTTTTGATTCCATTTGTGTATGTTTTTGTTATTGAATGGAAATATTTTTTGGCAATGATCGATGTACGCGTTTCCATTGGAATAGAAAAGAGAAATCCTCTTGAGTCTACTTCGCCTCTTGGAGGAACTTCATGACGACCTACAATAGGATCTTATACTCAGATTAAAATGTTCGAAAACAAGATTCCTATATATCTTATGTTGATATCAGCTCTTCTTTTCAAACTAGCCAGGCTTTTCCAATATTTATTTAAGGTGAAAGTAGATCAAAATGACTCTAGTTCATATTAGTAAACGGGTTATATCACATGTCGAGTTAATGCACTATGTTTGTAGACAGAGATATTGTAATTTGATACCTAGAAACATCTCGACAGTTCTTAACATTGTTCTTAAGCATTTGGCTCCCAACTTGTAGTGAACTTTAAACTGATCACAAAATAGCATTCAAGTTATTTGGGCCGACGAGTAAATGGGCTATACCAAAGCTTTGTTTGTCTGTTCCATTCCCATCTACAAATATGACAGATTTGAACAAAATCAGAAATCATCAAAAAGTTTAAAAGAAAGTTCTGCAAACAACTGGATTGCGTCAGATCGAAAATGTTTCGATGGAACGCGTTTGCCTTTGTTTGCACGGCATTAAAATCCGATCGAAAATTAATTTGTTGAAAACACCCCTCGAAAGAGCTTCTCATGAAGGCTTGGCTCCACGCGGTAACGGCTAAATTACCCGACTTCCAGCGTTATCTCCGAACGAGTTGACACGTTTAGATACCACATCGCAAGTATTGAAGACCTGCTAAATCCTCTTCAGGCCATGAATCGCCGAAGGTCTTGGTAGTCTCCATGCAAGTGCTTTCAAATCAATCAAACACCGACGGCGCCGTCTTCTGGTGGTCGCTCCGTTGATCGAGTCCGCCGCCTCGACAATTTATTTCCACTCGGGGCGGAGCTCTCCCATCGTCTCACGCCTTATTCTGGAGCGCCGAAGTCCAAATCACTGCCACAAACACAGACAGAATAAATCCAGCTCCTCCCTCACTTAACGACGTCGCGGCACGCGACTTTTGCCGGCATGTAGCGTGGCACCCTGTACATCTCGCATTCGCCCCTCAGCAGGTTCCGTATATTAGCAATGAGCAGTCACAGTTCCACTAAGAATACATACCTTGAACTTAATAAAATATAATTATAGACGATGGAAAAATATTTGATCGCCCGAGCAGGGACTTGAACCCTGGACCCTTGGATTAAAAGTCCAATGCTCTACCGACTGAGCTACCCGGGCACATATAACTTTTTCCACTAAATACTTTTATCATAGGCATCCAAACGAATTTGTGCCTGAAACCTTACAAATGAATAAGCTTAAACAGCTCCAGTTGGTTCTTATGTGTACTATAGTGCAGAATCGATTCATAGTAAGTATCCGAACCTTCTCGTGGTACGGGTACGAGACTCGTTCTGGTTGGGTAAATTCCGTGATACTCGTTCGAGACTCTTTTGCATTTATGTATCGTGAATAACCGAAGTCCACCTCAAAAATTCTGTACTACTCATTCGTACTTCCAATTATATAAGTGGGTAAAGAGAGCCGTGTTAAATTTACTTAAGACGAACCTGCGCTCTGTTACTAAGGCATGTGGATTGTGTAACTGAGATCGTAGGTTATATTAAAATACAGAGGAAACCTTACGAAAACTTTAGAGGAAACCTGACCATCGAACAACTATTTTCGGCTCCGGGAAACATTGCCAAGAAAAGCGACAAAAATGAAACGGCAGCTCTGCTTTGGACGTTCCGACTAACGATGGAAAAAATATTTCATCGCCCGAGCAGGGACTTGAACCCTGGACCCTTGGATTAAAAGTCCAATGCTCTACCGACTGAGCTACCCGGGCACATGCAAGGTCGCGGATCATATTGAGTTTTGTCAACAGATGCGACGACTGATCTACCGTAGATCTGTGCCATGATCATTATTCTGGTGTAAAGGGAGGAGAAAAAACACTCGGTTCAATTTAAA